>OZ005736.1:274546283-275233783 GCA_963930755.1 Eudasyphora cyanicolor | reverse complement strand
TTAATTGCAGCTGGCCTGTGACTCAAGTGACGACGAACAGTGGTTAGAAACCACGCACTCAAAACGATGTACGTTTGTAAAGGAAAGATTACAATTTTGAGAAAAAAATTCAATGCGCATTATTGTACTATTTAAGTAGAGTCGCTAAAATTTCTTAGTCTCTCTATTTAAAAAAACTTGTCGTTGACATTAGTTTATTTTATAAAGAATATTGAATCTCACTTATTTAGACACCCCTGCGTATGATTGTTATTAATTATGATGCATTTTTAGGAGAGATCTATAACTTTTTCGATTTTATAAAATGACACTATATTTTAATTCTTTTTTGTAGGGAAGTCGTTAAAGATTATAATAGTCCATATAAATAGATTTTCGCAGCTACATCATAATTGTATGCCAACTTTTGCATTTTTATAACATCGTCTGTTGTTTTAAGATACTGTGTCTTATTCGTGTAAGTAAATGTTAGCTAGTGTGTATTTTCTTTGTTATTCATTGACTCACTTGGATGTTTGATATGTTTAATAAAATTCAGTCAAGTTAACATTAATATATACGATATTAATGGTCAGTGTCTGGCCGCCAATGCATGAGGAGAAAAATACCCTACATTAATTGTTATAAAATAAGTAAATTTTATAATTATAATAAATAAATAATATTAATATATATATATAAATAAATAATATTATATAAAATATGAAATGTATTTATTTCCAAGATATATATTTCTTTAATAGTAATTTATATCTTAAAAAATTTTGGATTTACATTTGGTTGCACCTTTCTGCGTATAATTGTTATTATTTTTAAGCCAAAATGTCCTAATCTCTAAAAATAAGTCCGTGTCATACCTAAAATAAGGACAATTTACTTATTGTCTATCTGAAATTATTCTATTTCATATTTAAAATAAAGACAATTAATTTAATAGTAAGGAAATTGTCCTAAATTTAAGAATGATATATATTTATTTTATTTTATATATATTTATTTTAAAGATATACCGTCTGCCAAGAAAGTGGCTTGACATTCGATTTTTCCAGTTTAAAAAACTACAATTTTTTATTGTATTTGAATTTTTATTGCGTTATGTAGCCGACAGGTTAGACAACAGAATAGTATCAAAATTTTGTTCATAAATGTACTCCAGATCGTAGTATGGGCCCGTCAAAAAAGTGTAAAACGATATTCTTGACACCAACTTTTTTTTCATTTTTGACAATTTCAGGTTAATTTTATCATTATTAAGTGAAATGTATTTATTGCATATTTAAAATAATTACATTTCATATTTCAAATAAAGATAACATACTTAATATTAAAGATAATATCTTCAGTTTCAGTATGAAATGTATTTATTTTAAAGATTTATATTTGTTTGATAGTAATTTATTTCTTAAACAATTTTGAATAACCTTTGATTGGAACTCTCATCAAACAATTGCTACTGTTTATTGATACCAAAGACGTCATAAAGTCGAAAATAAGTCCACTTCATTCTTAAAATAAGTCCACTTCAACAATTTACTTAATATTAAGTAAATTTTCTAAATTTTAGGTACTAAATGAGCTTATTACTTATTTATTTATAAAATAAAGACACATCATACTTAATATAAAATATATACATATCATACTTAATATAGTCTATTTTATACTTAAAATAAAGAGTACTTACCTAATATTAAAGAACTTGTCTTAAAATTAAGTCTGAGAGATATTTATTTTAAAGATTTATATTTCTTTGATAGTAATTTACATCTTAAACAATTTTGAATTTCTTTTTAGAAGTTTTTTTGTTAATGATCGATTTAATTTTATTAGATTTATTGAATGTTTTCACATTCGAATTGTTCAGCTGTTCTTTCTTTCGAAAGAGAGGTTTTTTTGTGGTGTATTGGAAAAGATAAGACACTGCGCTTTGGAAGCCATGTAAACACATTTTCCTTCGGTTGAACTTCCCGGCGTACGATTGCTGTTATTTTTTAACAAAGACATCCCAATCTTGAAAATGAATACATTTCATATTTAACATTAAGAGAATTGTCTTAATATTAAGGAAATTGTCTTTTTTTTAAATATGATATGTACTTATTATATGTGTAAAATAAGTACATTTCGTACTTAAAATAAAGAGAATCTGCTTTCTATTAGAAAATTGTCTTAAATTTAAAACTAACACATCTTTGGTGGCATATGTAATTAAAATTTCCAAATTTATTCTCCATGTGTACGAGGCTCTTGTATAATATCACAGCTAGTTTTCCGGAAAACATGTGGTTTTGAGCTTTCCACAAAACAGTGATACTATCTTAATCAATATTGTGACTTGTGGTACTCGTATATATACGTTTATATGTACACTGAAAAACATTGGTTTTGATTTGGCGCCAAAGATTGTAAAACCTTAAAATAAGTTCATTTTGTATTTAAATTCAAGATATTATCTTTGGTATTTAGTAAATTTTCCTTGAAAACTGAAAGAAGTTGTAGTGATTAGATTTAAAAAAAAATTCCATGTACTAATATCTATTCTTTTAAATACATATATAGTTGCTGATGTAGTAATAAGACGTTCGTATTTACATTTAACAACTATCTAATTCTATTTATTATTACTAAAACTAGTTCACAAAATCTTACAAAGTATTACTAAAAATGCTACCGTTGACGGCGAAGACTTCTCTAGGAATCAGCTGTTGTTTTCTCCTCCTCTGGTTCGTTATAACGTTGCCAGATTCTTTGTCATTCGAACACGGCGGTCTTGGTGCTGCCACAAATATTTTGATAATAAAATATATTTCAAGGCGTCCGTCCATCTTTTATAATTTATCAATCTCAGATTTGTACACAAAAAAAATTTTAAATGTAATATAATTTTGTAATCTAAGGAGTTATAGAGTTTTTTCTAAAATGCCAATAAATACTATCAATCTTAGGCTAGCAGGTCCAAACAAATAGGTTAGACAACAGAATAGTATCAACAATGTACTCCAGATCGTAGAATGGGCCCCGTCAAAAAACCTTAAAATAAGTTCATTTTGTATTTAAATTCAAGATATTATCTTAGGTATTAAGTAAATATTCTTTAGCTTAGGTAAGAAATGTTCTTGTATTAATGGTTTACGGTATTTGGCGCCAAATCCATGTAATTTTCTCTAGAATTAGGATATTTTTTCAGTATTAAGTAAATTTTTCTTTAGCTTAGATAAGAAATGTTCTTATATTAATGTTTTACGGTGTTTGCCGCCAATTCAATGTAAATAAACATTTTTTCTCAGTGTACTACAATATTTTTTATATGACAAATATCTATGGAAACTTAATATACCACAAATATTATATATATAGCACATTTCTATATTATAGAGTACTTAGTTTTAAGTACTCACATCATTTTGAATGTATGTATATGTGTCATAATACAAGTGTTCATTATGCAGTTTTGACCTAAATTGTTAATGAACATTTTGTTATAAAAGAAGATGAAAACAAAAATCAAATAAAAAGCTAGTTAGGCGTTAAGATACATTTTTTTCAAAGTAACATAAAAATTATTATAAATTTTTGCTGAATAACTTTTTTTTGCGATTTTTTTCTACAAAATGTATGATTCATTTACGTTTTAATAAAATTAAATTTATGATTTGAGTTTCAATTCTACGAATTTGCTGCTGTCGTGCAATTAAAGAAAACGCTGTAATTTTCTTTTTCTTTCTTTATCAGTTTTCCTCCACATTCCATTGCAATCACAAATTTGTGCAATAAACACTAAAATTTTTTTGCAATTATGAGTATTGCGTGTGGTATACTTTTAGCTGGGAGCCGGGGGATATCTGCCACATTTGTAGCCTACACGATTCTTTGGAATTTATGGCACTGAAATAAAAGCAAATTGCAAAAAAAAGAAAATATTTGCTGAAAGCCTAATTTAATTTGAAAGTAATTCGAAATGGAAAATTGAAAAAGGAAAGAAAAAAATCAAAATTTTTGGAGTTAACAATAATTTAAAAAAAACTGTAGATGATGTATATAATAACACTATGCAACATGCATTTTGTTCACCTGGGTGATTAAAATTTTTTGTACAGGGTTTTCCAATAAGGGTGATATATTTTCTTTGAAAAAAAAACACACACTTATTGTTAAGGAAATTCAAAAGTTTTTTATTTAATGTGAAGTACAATCGATACAATTAAGTTCTAAATAAAACGTCATTCAAATGTCCTCCACCACTTCTTCTGCAGGAACGAATTCGATGAACCCAATTTTCGAGCACTTTTTCCACTAAATCAAGTCGTATGTCATGAATGGCACGTTCAATATTGTCTTGTAAAGCTTGAAGAGAGTCTGGTTTATTTCGAAAGACTAATGACTTCAAATAACCCCACAAGAAATAGTCTAATGGTTTTAAATCACAACTTCTTGGAGGCCATTCAATATCACAATTTCTTCAAATAATCGAATCTCCAAACTTTTCTCGCAACAATTCAATTGTTTCATTTGATGTGTGGCACGTAGACACAATCAGTCAATGGCAAAAAGATAGCTCTTAACGAGAGCTAAAATATTGCTCATGGCTGTCAAGATCGTAGGTCGACTGGAAAGTGTTTTTTTTTTGTATTTTAAAAAAAAACAGCATCATTTTCAAATGTGAACGGAAAGTTTATTTTTGCCCTAGCTCCTTAACGGTACGTTGGATCGGGAATCGGTTAATGGTTAATATAAGGCAAAAAGATAGCTCTTAACGAGAGCTAAAATATTGCTCATGGGTGTCAAGGTCGTAGGTCGACCGGAGAGTGTTTTTTTTGGATTTCAAAAAAAAAGTCAACATCATTTTCAAATGTGAATGGAAAGTTTATTTTTGCTCTAGCTCCTTAACGGTACGTCGGATCGCGAATCGGTTAATGTTTAATGGCAAAAAGATAGCTCTTAACGAGAGCTAAAATATTGCTCATGGGTGTCAAGGTCGTAGGTCGACAGGAAAGTGTTTTTTTGGATTTAAACAAAAATGGTCTTAGCATAATTTTCAAATGTGAACGGAAAGTTTATTTTTGCTCTAGCTCCTTAACGGTAAGATTACGCACACCTATTTTGGAAAAGCATTAAACAAATTAATATGAAAATAATATTCTGCACATCTAGGAAAGAAGGGTTTAGAGCTGCTATAAATTCCTGTGCATTTAAAGGAAATTATAGAATTTAAAAGTGTACCACAAATACGAATGTCGTTGCAGAGCCTCTTAAATATGCAGAATTAAAAGTAATTAACACTTTTTGTCAATTATTATATAAAAAAATAAATTCAAAATACTATTCTGCACATACTGGGCTAAAGTTCTTGCCATGAATATGAAGTTTGTTACCTCTTGAGAATGCTATAGACTTTAAAAGTGTACCACAACAATCAGTTTACATACACCTCTTTTGGAATAGCATTAAACAAATTAATTTGAAAATATTATTCTGCACATCTAGGAAAGAAGGGTTTTGAGCTGCTATAAATTTCTGTGCCTTTAAAGGAAATTATAGAATTTAAAAGTGTACCACAAATACGAATATCATTGCAGAGCCTCTTAAATATAAAGAATTAAAAGAAATTAACACTTTTTGCCAATTATTATATAAAAAAAGAAATTAAAAATACTTTTCTGCACATATTGGGCTAAAGTTCTTGTCATGAATATGAAGTTTGTTACCTCTTGAGAATGCTATAGACCCTAAAAGTGTACCACAACAATCAGTTTACACGCACCTCTTTTGGAATAGCATTAAACAAATTAATTTGAAAATTGTATTCTGCACATCTAGGAAAGAAGGGTTTAGATCTGCTATAAATTCCTGTGCCTTTAAAGGAAATTATAGAATTTAAAAGTGTACCACAAATACGAATAGCATTGCAGAGCCTCTTAAATATTATTTAATTAAATTAAAAGCAATTAACACTTTTTGGCAATTATTATATACAAAAATAAATTCAAAATACTATTCTGCACATATTGGTCTAAAGTTCTTGCCATGAATATGAAGTTTGTTACCTCTTGAGAATGCTATAGACCCTAAAAGTGTACCACAACAACCAGTTTACACACACCTCTTTTGGAATAGCATTAAACAAATTAATTTGAAAATACTATTCTGCACATCTAGGAAAGAAGGGTTTAGAGCTGCTATAAATTCCTGTGCCTTTAAAGGAAATTATAGAATTTAAAAGTGTACCACAAATAAGAATATCATTACAGAGCCTCTTAAATATACATAATTAAAAGCAATTAACACTTTTTGTCAATTATTATATAAAAAAAATAAATTCAAAATACTATTCTGCACATATTGGGCTAAAGTTCTTGCCATGAATATGAAGTTTGTTACCTCTTGAGCATGCTAGAGACCCTAAAAGTGTACCACAACAATCAGTTTACACACACCTCTTTTGGAATAGCATTAAACAAATTAATTTGAAAATATTATTCTGCACATCTAGGAAAGAAGGAGTTTGAGCTGCTATAAATTCCTGTGCCTTTAAAGGAAATTATAGAATTTAAAAGTGTACCACAAATACGAATACCATTGCAGAGCCTCTTAAATATACAGAATTAAAAACAGTTAACACTTTTTGGTAATTATGATATACAAAAATAAATTCAAAATTCAAACTATTCTGCACATATTGGGCTAAAGTTCTTGCCATGTATATGAAGTTTGTTACCTCTTGAGAATGCTATAGACCCTAAAAGTGTACCACAACAATCAGTTTACACACACCTCTTTTGGAATAGCATTAAACAAATTAATTTGAAAATATTTTTCTGCACATCTAGGAAAGAAGGGCTTTGAACTGCTATAAATTCCTGTGCCTTTAAAGGAAATTATAGAATTTAAAAGTGTACCACAAATACGAATAGCATTGCAGAGCCTCTTAAATATTATTTAATTAAATGAAAAGCAATTAACACTTTTTGTCAATTATTATATAAAAAAAATAAATTCAAAATACCATTCTGCACATATTGGGCTAAAGTTCTTGCCATAAATATGAAGTTTGTTACCTCTTGAGAATGCTATAGACCCTAAAAGTGTACCACAACAATCAGTTTACACACACCTATTTTGGAATAGCATTAAACAAATTAATTTGAAAATTGTATTCTGCACATCTAGGAAAGAAAGGTTTAGAGCTGCTATATATTCCTGTGCCTTTAAAGGAAATTATAGAATTTCAAAGTGTACCACAAATACGAATAGCATTGCAGAGCCTCTTAAATATACAGAATTAAAAGCAATTAACACTTTTTGTCAATTATTATATAAAAATAAATAAATTCAAAATACTATTCTGCACATATTGGGCTAAAGTTCTTGCCATGAATATGAAGTTTGTTACATCTTGAGAATGCTATAGACCCTAAAAGTGTACCACAGCAATCAGTTTACACGCACCTCTTTTGGAATAGCATTAAACAAATTAATTTGCAAATATTATTCTGCACATCTAGGAAAGAAGGGTTTAGAGCTGCTATAAATTCCTGTGCATTTAAAGGAAATTATAGAATTTAAAAGTGTACCACAAATACGAATATCATTGCAGAGCCTCTTAAATATGCAGAATTAAAAGTAATTAACACTTTTTGTCAATTATTATATAAAAAAATAAATTCAAAATACTATTCTGCACATACTGGGCTAAAGTTCTTGCCATGAATATGAAGTTTTTTACCTCTTGAGAATGCTATAGACTTTAAAAGTGTACCACAACAATCAGTTTACACACACCTCTTTTGGAATAGCATTAAACAAATTAATTTGAAAATATTATTCTGCACATCTAGGAAAGAAGGGGTTTGAGCTGCTATAAATTCCTGCGCCTTTAAAGGAAATTATAGAATTTAAAAGTGTACCACAAATACGAATGTCATTGCAGAGCCTCTTAAATATACAGAATTAAAAGAAATTACCACTTTTTGGCAATTATTATATACAAAAATAAATTCAAATACTCTTCTGCACATATTGGGCTAGAGTTCTTGCCATGAATATGAAGTTTGTTTCCTCTTGAGAATGCTATAGACCCCCTAAAAGTGTACCACAACAATCAGTTTACACACACCTATTTTGGAATAGCATTAAACAAATTAATTTGAAAATATTACTCTGCACATCTAGGAAAGAAAGGTTTAGAGCTGCTATAAATTCCTGTGCCTTTAAAGGAAATTATAGAATTTCAAAGTGTACCACAAACACGAATAGCATTGCAGAGCCTCTTAAATATACAGAACTAAAAGCAATTAACACTTTTTGTCAATTACAATCAGTTTACACATACCTATTTTGGAGTAGCATTAAACAAATTAATTTGCAAATATTATTGTGCACATCTGGGAAGGAAGGGTTTTGAGCAGCTATAAATTCCTGTGCCTTTAAAGGAAATTATAGAATTTAAAAGTGTACCACAAATACGAATGGCATTGCAGAGCCTCTTAAATATAAAGAATTAAAAGAAATTAACACTTTTTGTCAATTATTATATAAAAAAAGAAATTAAAAGTACTATTCTGCACATATTGGGCTAAAGTTCTTGCCATGAATATGAAGTTTGTTTTATCTTGAGAATGCTATAGACCTTAAAAGTGTACCACAACCATCAGTTTAGAGCTCCATAACCTTAAATATTGAAGTTAACTTTTTTTTGGTAATTTTATTAAATAGAATAAATTGAAAATATGTTTCAGCACATCTGTGGAAGAAGAACTTTCCGTTCATATAGATTTTGTTACTTTTTAATGCCTTAATATAATCAAAAAGTGTACCACAAAAATTTGAGTAATTTTATTAAAGAAAACATTTAAAAAAAAATGTTTAAGTTTTCGATTTAGTTTTATTTTATGAACAAATATAATTTAATTTAAGGCATCCCGCTGTTATTTTTATCTAAATTCATTGTACTCGTTTGTATATTATTTTGGTGCATACAAATAAAAATAATTGCCTTTATATTTCGCATTTTTTTTACAACGCTTATAAAGCAATTTTTCTCATTTACTGTGGCTTATTATTGCATTGTCTTATGGAGGTTTTTTCTGTTGTTGCCATCATTTATTTTTTCTTCTAAAAATTTTCTTAGGGGTTATAATCAAAGTATTGTATATTTTATATTAGTTGTTTTGTGCATTTATTACAGGTTTGTTGACTCGGCAATTTTTTTTTCAAAATTTCTTCATTCATTTTTCCGTTGTTGGTTGCGGCCAAGAAAGACAATTGTTTATGTTATATGGGTTTTCATGTTGTTGGTTTTTTGTTGTTGTTTATGTGATAGTTATGTAATTAATTAACAACAACAACAGCAACAAAACCATTACAACTAAAAATTTATTGTTATATCATAATTTCTGCTGTTTTTTTTGCATATTTTTTTGCCATAATTTTGTTGGCATTTTTAATTTCTCAGATCACATGTTTGTGTGTTTGCTCACAACATTCACGTTAAAGCTAAATGATTAATTATTTGAAATATTTAAAACATGAATATATTTTATTTTGCTTTTTTTCGTTAAAATTTTGAATATTTTGTCTAATGTTGGAGAGAAAAAGCCGAAACAGAAAAATCCATTAAGTTCATCGTTAATGAAGCTATTAATTTATATCTTGCATGTGTTAAAAATTTTTCGTTTTTGTTGTTATCAAAAACATTTTTTGAATCAATTTAAATTATGTTAAAGTGTTTTCATTTGGCAAATGTTAAGGCCTGAGGCAATATTGACCTCAATAGTTACACTTTCATTGAAGATTTATAATGGTTTGAAAGGGGAGGGGAAGGAAATAAAGTATTTTTTTTTGAATGACCCAAATTGCATTGATTGGGTTTTTAAAGTAATTGTAATTTATTGAAGGTTTGGCTTTAATTGAATTTTTAGATAAATTAAAAAACAAGTAAGAAAGTTTCAGTCGGGGAAACCGACTAAGGTATACCCTCACTTTGTGAGTAATGTAATATTGAATATTTCACAAATTATTCTGTCAATTTTTGTGGGAGGTACCAGAAGGGGTTTAAGAAATACACCTATATTTCGCTGAACAGTAGATACTTTAAATACATTGCACTGTGCCGAATTGTAACCGTTTATATGGACTAAGCTTTTAACTTTTAGTGCAAAATGGTGCATTTGTGTGGGAGGTACCAAAAGGGGCGTGGCAATCTCGCCCAGTTTCCTCGAGTTGATAGCGACTAACAAACTAATACTATGTGTGGAATTTCAGAAGATTCGAAAACGTATAATAGCAGTTATTAAAGAATCATTATTTCACAACATTTTAACCCTTTGTGGGGGAGGTACCAGAAGGATTGGACCAATATGGCCCATCTTCGAACTTAGCCGGAGATAGAAAAATATATTACCACATACGAAATTTTAAGTCAATCGGTTACTCCTTTCGAGAGTTATCGTGCGCACCAGCCAGCAGACAGACAGACAGACAAACAGACAGACAGACAGACAGACGGACGGACATTGCTCATTCGACTTAAAATGACCCAAAACGGATTTCCGCCGAACATACTTGGGGTCTTACGTCACTCCTTCGATGTGTTACACTTTTTTCCGTAGCAAATGATATATACCCTCGTCACACTAAAGTGAGGGTATAATAACCAAATTTTTATTAGTTTTGAATTATTTTGGAGTTTTAAATTTACTAAACCAATAAAATAGCATTTAAAATTAATTATATGGCATTTTTATCAGGAATGTTTAAAAATCGAGCGTAGCCAACTGTAGAATACACTACCCTACTCTTTAGACATAACTAACACAGTACAACATTTTTCAGCTCATTGATTTGGGATTCAATTCTGAGAATTGGATGTAAAAGTAGCCCCAAAAATAAGAACTTCTGCATCATTCGTTTAGTCAAGTTGGCTCAATTAATAATTTAATGGCCGTACGAATCTTTTTTGCTCAACGTGGATTTTTAGCACTTTTTCTATATTTTTTTTCTTTCAAAGTTGTAGATATTGGCTAGAAGAAAAAAATGCGGAACAAACCGAAAAAAGTGCATCCAGTGCCTTAAAAATCGCAAAAATTTTCAGTTCTGTTTTAGGGCTTCTCTTAAATACCGGTAAATTGCGTCCGGCTTCTGTCAAAGTGTTGTTGTAAGCACAGAAAACAATTGAATGAAATTTGAGTTTGACAGACGCCGGACGCATTCACTGGTATTTAAGAGATACCCTTAATGTTCTCTTTTAAGGCTGGATTAGGCAAACGTAACCGTAACGCCCCCGTAGCGTAACGAATCAGCTGATTCGATCTGACATATGGAAATTAGTGTAAACCAGATTAGCCAACGAAAACGAAACGTAAACGGACGGCTGAATCTGCTGAAATTTGATTTGGACGGTACGTTTACGTACATTTGCGAACAATATCAGCAAAACAACGAAAAAAGAAAACTTTTATGCGAAACTTTTGAAATGGAATGAATGATAAATAAGTAATTAAATGTTAAAATAAGAACATGTAAATACAGGGTGGCGCAGAATGAGCTATATGGCTTAAATGGTTTATAACTTTTTTATTTATGCGATTGTTATATATATTTTTTAAAAAATACAGTATATTATTGGGGAACTTTAGTATAAAATAAAACAATGATATTAAAAATATTGTTGTGAATGCATGTGTCATATTGCACGTTTTTCACGCTTTGGATAAATGGTCCAGCGGGCATTGTTAAGTTAACCCGGCCTTTATACGTATACCTCTTACATATATATATAGGGTGATCTAAGTAGAGATACTTTTTTGAATAGCCTTTTTTGACAGATCACATGTGAGTCGTGTCGTGCTGTCATGTTATTATTGTTAAGTATTGTTTGGCATTTCATCATGGAAAGACTTACGCCTGAACAACGTTTACAAATTATTCAGTTTTATTATCAAAATAATCATTCGCCAATTGTGCTAAGTCCATTTTTTTAAATCCAAAAAAATACTTTCCAGTCGACCCACGACCCTGACACCCATGAGCAATATTTTAGCTCTCGTTAAGAGCTATCTTTATGCCATTTACCGATTCCCGATCCGACGTACCGGAATCATCGGTCCATATTTCTTCAAAAATGATGCCGGTGAGAACGTAACCGTCAATGGCGACCGTGATCGTGCCATCATAACCGACTATTTGATGCCTGAAATTGAAGCTCGTGATCTCTTTTGGTTTCAACAAGACGGCGCCACTTCCCAAACACCGCATCAATCAATGGATTTATTGAGAGAACACTTCGGTGAGCAGATAATTTCACGTTTTGGGCCGGTCGATTGGCCACCAAGATCGTGTGATATCACACCGTTAGGCTTTTTCCTGTAGGGATATGTAAAGTCTAAAGTTTATGCGGACAAACCCGCTTCGATTCAGGCCTTGGAGCAAAACATAACGCGTGTCATTCGCCAGTTACCAGTCGAAATGCTCGAACGAGTCATCGAAAATTTGACTCAACGGATGGACCATCTGTGACGTAGCCGCGGCCAACATTTGATAGACATAATCTTCAAAAAATAAATGCCAAAGAATGTTCTTTCAAATGATAATAAACATTCCATATTCAATTTGAATTTTCTGTTTTTTTCTTTAAAAAAAGTAGGGAACTTCGAAATGGATCACCCTATATAATACAGGGTTTTCCAACAAGAGTTGTTATTTTGATTCACCCGGTATTTCGATAGCTGTCACTTTTGAAGCTTTTATTCTTTGACATTTGACAAGTAGAAACTACGCCATTACTAAAAACGGATCGATACACGATTCAAACGATTCAACAACGCATTGAAATTACTAAAATTCAAAAAATCGAAAATCATCGAAAAATCATCTTGACTGATGAGGCCCATTTCCAACCCAGTGGCTACGTCAACAAGCTAAATTGTCGCATCTGGGGCTCGGAAACCCAAGAGTTATTGTTGAGAAGCCTCTCCATCCTCAACGTGTGACTGTTTGGTGTGGTTTTTGGTCCGGCGGGGTCATTGGACCTTACTTTTTCGAAAATGAGGTTGGGTCAACAGTTACGGTGAATGGATTGCGCTATCGAGAGATGAATAATGTTTTTTAAGGTCGGAGTTGGATGGTGTTGATCCGGACAACGTTTACTTTCAACAAGACGGCGCTACGTGCCACACAAGCAACGAAACCATTGCTCTGTTACGGGAAAAGTTTCCGGACCGTGTTATCTCTCGAAGAGGTGATCACAATTGGCCACCGAGATCTTGTGATTTAACACCTTGCGACTTCTTCCTTTGGGGCCACGTGAAAGATAGAATTCGTGAGGATGTCGAGGACATAGGGCAGCCACTTTGCGATTTGGTTATGGAAAATTTCATGAAAGGATATGGTCATGTAAGCGTGGTCGTGGTGGCCATTTGGCTGATGTTGTTTATCATTATTAACGGCATATCTTCCTCTTTATTATGAAATAAACATCCCATCATTTATCTCAAAAAATTTTATTTTTCTTTGAATACCAAAATAACACCTCTTGTTGGAAAACCCTTACTTGAGGTAGGTGGCTGAAATTTGGTACATACATATACCGGGTTTTCCAATAGGCATGATATGATTTTGAAGTGACGTTTCGGCCATTTGATATATATCATGATCTGTCATTTGTTTTTCATTGTATTCAGTAGTGCTTACAATTTCATCATACGCAAGAACAAGGTTTACAAATTATTCAGTTTTATTATCGAAATAATCAATTTTTATAAATAAAAAAAAATCCAGCCAACCTACGACCTTGACACCCATGAGCAATATTTTAGCTCTCGTTAAGAGTAATCTTTTTGCCATTGACCGATTCCCGATCCGACGCACCGTTAAGGAGCTAGAGCAAAAAAACTTTCCGTTCACATTTGAAAATGATCCAAGTCCCTTTTTAAATCCAAAAAACAAACACTTTCCAGTCGACCTACGACCTTGATACCCATTAGCAATATTTTAGCTCTCGTTAAGAGCTATCTTTCTGCCATTGACCGATTGTGGCTATGTGCCACACAGCAAATGAAACAATTGAATTGTTGCGAGAAAATTTTGGAGATTCGATTATTTCAAGAAATTGTGATATTGATTGGCCTCCAAGAAGTTGTGATTTAACACCATTAGACTATTTCATGTGGGGTTATTTGAAGTCATTGGTCTTTCGAAATAAACCAGACTCTCTTTAAGCTTTACAAGTCAATATTGAACGTGCCATGCATGACATACGACTTGATTTAGTGAAAATTGCTCGAAAATTGAGTTCATCGAATTCGTTCCTGCAGAAGAAGTCGTGGAGGCCATTTGAATGACGTTTTATTTAGAACTTAATTGTATCGATTGTACCTCACATTAAATAAAAAGCTTTTGAATTTCCTTAACAATAAGTGCGTTTTTTCAAAGTAATCATATCACTCTTTTTGGAAAACCCTGTATATATATTATTAATATATATTATTAAGACGATTTAGCCATGTCCGTCCATCCGTCCGTCTGTTGTAATCACGCTGCAATCTATAATACTTCAGGTAGGTGGCTGAAATTTGGTACATATACTTCATATATCTGCAGGTATGTTGGAATTGAAAATGGGCAATATTGTAGATATTCATGTAGAAACAAAAGTTTAGTAACTGTCGATAAAACAATTGGAAAAATATTTATTTTGATTTTTTTTTTTTTTCGAAAAAATAGTTTTTTTGCTGGCTCGGAAAAAACATAAAAAATTCGCAAAAAATTGCTTGTTTAATTTTTTTAAAAGCTGGTATTCTGACGAAGAAAACAGTGCCTATGTGAAAAAATCTATGGATAAATGTATAAATTATGACCCATATTGTAAAAATAAGGATATTTAAAAAAATAATTTTACATATATTTTAAGTTGGCATTTTTGTTTGGGAGGTGCCCAAAGGGGTTTGGCAAAACCGCCCATTTTTTAATAAAGTATAGGTTTAGGTCAGGGTGGCATCCGTAATATTTTTTACCAGCTCACATAGACCAGTTTAGGTCCCTAGTGTTACCACGGGCTGAAATGCCCCTCATCGAAATCAACTTGTTTAATATACAAATTTATCGATAGTACGAATATCGGTACTGGAAAGATCTGTTAGGCTGCCTAGAATGGCCGACCCCAATATGTCCAGTCGTCGTTTACTCAGAGCGGGCCAGTCGCATAGCAAGTGCTCAATGCTATCCACTTCTTCCTCATCTCCACAGCTTCTGCAGAAGTCATTGGGGTCAATACCCAATCTTTTGGCGTGCTCGCCGATCAAGCAGTGTCCCGTCAGAACTGATACTAACGTAGACAATCTTTGCCTCTCTAGTGCGAGGAGATATTTTGATCTTCTCAGGTCATACCTTGGCCAGATTTGTCTAGCTACCCTGCAGGTGCCGATTTCTGTCCATCTTTCGTTGGACTGCCTGGTTGCCTCTTGCCTAAACCAAAGCTTGCACGTGGATAGTGGCACACCAATATATATGCAAATTCTTCGAGAATTCAAGTTCCCCGAGATATCCCTATGTCCAGGCACCCATATGAGGTGTAAATTAATAAAGTATAAGTTTGCAATAAGTGCAAGAAATATATATTTTTAAAAATCTAATTATGAATGACAACTTTTGACTGAATGGCTGCATGTGATTAGTTAAATCAGAAAAAAATTAATGTGGAAAGAATCGGTACATAGAATTGCTCCTATATTAGCAAAATACTAGACCAAGTTAGGACAATAGGTGAAAATTTCGTTTTCAAATGCAGATATCTTAGTTTCAAGGTAATTGATAGCTATTTGTAGGTTTCGACTAGTAGAATACACAGAAAAAGGTTTCAGTTTCGCATAAATCTGAAAACACAAAAGTTACACGCATTCAAATGTTTGCAACAGCAGAGTTGCTCCGGTTTAGCTCCGTCTCTTTATGGATTCGAAGGACCGAAATTAAAAACTAAGCTAACTTCTTAAATAAGATCAAACTTTTGGGCAAACATTTTAAAACTTTAAATGGTCATAACTCCTTAAATAAAATACAATTTTTGGAAAAAACAATTTGAAAACTTTAAATGACCACAACTCCTTAAATAAGATCCAAAAAATTTACAGAAAATGGAAAATTGTATTAGGCCATAACTCCTTAAAAAATCTCCATTACTATTTCAACAATTTTAATTTTCCAAATTTTTTCCAATTTTGTCCTATCTCGAATACTGACCCAAGAATGGTAAAATTTTTTGATACTGAACTATCGACCATGTGATGGCAATCGTATTTCGCCTAAAATTGGCGATTGTGATTTCAGAATTTTGCGATTCGAACTCACGCGATTGTCATTACATGGACGTATATTTTTGCTTTGGAAAAGTAACAGCAGAGTTGCTCCGCTTCTGCTCCGACTCTGTATGGATTCGAAGGACCGAATTTAAAACCTAAGCTAACTTCTTAAATAAGATCAAATTTTTGGGCAAAAATTTTAAAACTTTAAATGGTCATAACTCCTTAAATAAGACCCTTTTTGGGCTTCAATTTGAAAACTTAAATGACCATAACTCCATAAATAAGATCCAAAAAATTTACAAAAAATGAAAATCTTTAATTTGCCATAACTCGTTAAAAAAATCTCCATTACTATTTCAACATTTTGAATTTTCCAAGTTTTTTTCCAATTCTGCCCTATCTCGAATACTGACCCAAGAATGTTACAATTTGTTGATACTGAACTATATATTTTCTTTGGAAAAGTAACAGCAGAGTTGCTCCGCTTTAGCTCCGACTCTGTATGGATTCGAAGGACCGAATTTAAAACCTAAGCTAACTTCTTAAATAAGATCAAATTTTTGGGCAAAAATTTAAAACTTTAAATGGTCATAACTCCTTAAATCAGACCCCTTTTTAAATCAGACCCAATTATATTTTAATTTCCAAGTTTTTTCCAATTCTGTCCTATCTCGAATACTGACCCATGAATGGTACAATTTGTTGATACTGAACTATATTTTTTCTTTGGGAAAATATTCTTGGCATTACTTCTCGGACTGGGTGGTGGTTGGGGTTTGCGCCTTAGCTAAAACAACTTTAAAGACCAGCATTGACTTGACGCAGCCTTCTAAATAAATTATAATTATTTATATGCACATCATTGAAAATATAACTTTTGCTCTCTGTTGTAGAATAGATGCAAAAAGTGTACCACATTTTTGAAGCAATTTTCCGCAGTGCAATGTCAAAGTGATGTACGTCGCAGCACTCACACTGCCATAAACTTAGTGAAGTTAGTTGCACTTGATTTTTATTTTTCTTCAGCATTTCCGTTAATTTGCGACGTTTCAATCAAAATATTATCTCTTATTATGCAAATTGTTAATTGTTTGAATTGTAGTGAACTTGAAAATTGGTTGCAGTTGAATATTCGTTTTTTGCTCCCAACTTCTTTTGCTGTTGTTCATTTACAAAACAATGCGTTTTTCAGCGGCTTATTTTTTTTTAATATAGTTTTCTTCACCTTGGAGTGGATGGAGTTTTTGCTGCCGCTCTTGGTCTCGGATATGTACATTCAGGTGTAGTGCCATGACATGGTGGCTGTTTGTTGAGACGGTAGCGTTGATTATTTCTCTTCTTTTTTCATTCGCCATTATTATTATTATTGTCATCAACATCAGCGAATCCATGGCGAGCAAAGAAAAGGTTAATGCACTTCATTTGCCGACAACATAATCAACAACAACAGCCGCCACAATATATAAAAGACATAATAGTTTGCATGTTTTAGATATTCGTTTTTCCAACAAAAGCCGACAACGTAAACAACCATTAGCTTGAACATAATTGTTATTAATCTCAGAGCTTGTCAACAATGAGAATTTATGATTGTGGTTTATATCTGTTGTTAACCTGACTTGATAATAGAGTGACAACAGTTGTTTGAGCTTAGCTAATATATATTAGCTATTATTCGTTTTTTTGTTTGAGAGAATTGTAAACTATTTTTGCTAATTTATTTCTATTGAACTATAAGATCAACATTTTTCAAGAGAGACAGAGAGATTTTTGGGTTATTTGCATTAACATATAAGCTAATTTAACCACCTTCCTCAAATAGTCAAGTCAAGAACCAATCAAAGCAGATCACAGCTGTTTTCCTAAATAGCCAAGTCAACAATCAATCAAGACAAATCGCAGCTGTTTTCGATCAAAATAAATGAACAAAAAAGAAATTTATATACATTTCTCTATTTCAGAATTTAATACAACCTTAGGCTAGGATAGGTTTAGAGTGGCAACTTTTATGTCAGGCTCTTAGATTATGTGTTGCATTCTGATACCACAGGCACAGGGATAAAATACAAGTTTTTTCTAGTATCTCCCGTTCAAACAATTTGATTGTTTTAAAAGCTGATGGATGTTAACATCAGTCAAGCTAATTATTATTATTATAGATTCCTGTTGTTCCTATAAAGAGCATAGGGCGTCAGTCAAACCCGGTAACTCTAAATAATTGTGAGGCTAGGGAAGCCCACCGCCATCTAAAGGGAGCGTGGCAAAGACACAGAAGGTTTCCTTTAGCTCCTGCAAATGACATAGGAAGATCTTCAGTCTCTCGGTGTGCCGTCCACAAACGTCTCGATAACGTTGCGTTTGGAGTTTAGGCAGGATCACATCAGCTTCGCCCTGACTAGTGACCACCTGTCATTCGTTGCCATAAAGGCACTATCTCCCACAAAAAGCCTGCAGGTCCTAAAGGCATGTTCTTGAATTAAGAAAGACACTTTCCGGAAACTCTTTATAGCAGCTTCACTATCAGATAAAATATTGATAGTGACTTTAGTCAGAACCTGAATGCACAGCCATTCTGCTAACTCTCTAATAGCTGATTCTTCTACCTCGTAAACACTATAGCGATCAGTCATCCTATTTGCAATAGATAGCCCTAGTTACTTAGAAAACGTCAAACAAAGTTAGGTTTGGGACCGTCTGTATAGAATCTCCTATAACCAGAGATGCGACAATTCCCTTCAAATCTATCAGTTTTTAAGAGTGAGAACTTCTTGTCGTTCTGCCATAGCATAATCAACAATGCGAGGAAAGTTGGTCATTAGAGTGTCAGCTCCAGTTACCAGCTCACATAGACCTGTTAAGAACCCTAGTTCTACCAAGGGCCCAGTTGCCCCTCATCGGCACCAACCTGTTTGATATACAATGTTATCAATAATACGAATATCGGTAGCGGCAAGATCTGTCAGATTTGGTAGGAGGGCCGACCCCAGTCTATCCAGGGGCCAAATCATGGCATTCGATATCGAGAACTTTTCTATCGAAAAGGCATTTTATTTTTCGTTGTCACTTTTATATTTTTGTTAAAAGTGAACATTCGAATTAAAGCTATCCAGATAAGCTATATAAGAATGTATTTAAACAATCTATATTCGACAGAAGCTAAACTCTTTTAACGAAAATAAAAAACACATTTCGATCGTAAAGTACCCGATATCGAATGCCGTGATTTGGCCCAAGACTTCGTTTACTCAATGCGGGGCATTTTCACAGCTTCTGCAGAAATCATTGGACTCAATTCCCCACCTAAGGGAGTGTTCGCCTATCAGGTACCTTATACCTCCAGCTGAATGAAAACAAGTTGTCTTGTTTGAGTTCACACCAAGACCATTAACGGAAACCCATCTAGAGGAGGTTTGAAGGCTGTTTTAAAATTTCTAAGCGGTATATTAACATAATAACTTAGGCTAAAGAACGGTTTTTAGCCACTACGTTAACTTGGAATCTTCTCTCTAACCGCTATTGTCACGTCATTGGTATAGACGATAACATTAACACTCATCTTCTCCAGAGAAAGCAGAAGACTCTTCACGGAAAGATTCCAAAGCAAAGGAGACAAACCGCCCCTGTTCCTCTGCTGCCAAATCTATGAAGCTCAGTTGAGCATAAGGTAACAGAAATACTCCTCCGGAAAGTTGTGAAAGCAGCTTCGTATATTGTTATCAACTGCCAGAGTTGTGGGACCCACATCTATAGGTCCTGGCGTCTTAAAAGGTTTAAAGCTGTTGGTAGCCCCAGAGAATTGCAGATTCGGTTACAATCTCGCTGCCGACCTCTGATGCACTCCAACAAAATCCCCAGTTGAAGTATTCATTCCTCTTCAGTGTGGCCGGGAAATGTGCATCCAGAAGCACCCCCAGCGATTCCTCACTGGACGAAGTCCAAGATATACCATCTTTCTTTATGTATACGATAGAGCAAGGTGTTGAGGCTACAATTTTCCGTAGCATTGAGGGTGAACTTTGTACACATCCATCTTGCGCTTTATCTATAGATTGCTGACCCTGCTTTAATTATATGATGACCAGGTCATTCCAGACTTCGTTTCTGCATCTCTCATCTGCTTCTTGAAGAATTGAGGAGTTAATAATTCTCCCGTACGACGAGAATGTAGCGCCGCTTTCGAAACGTATCACCTCTCTACGGAGCGTCGAACCGACACGGATCGTGTCTCTCTAGTTTGTCCGCCACGATGTTTTGATTTTTTTAAAACTTTAAATGATCATAACTCCTTAAATAAAATACCAAGAGTGCAAAAGATGAATCTCTGCAGGGTTTTCCCGAGAAATGGCGATTGATTATTTAATCGCGTCGATGTTTTGATTTTTTTAAACTTTAAATGGTTATAACTCCTTAAATAAAATACCAAGAATGAAAAGATGAATCTCTCCCGGGGCTTTCCCGAGAAATTACGATTGATTAATCGACCGGAAATATCATATTCCTTGACGTACCCAATAGTGCAAGTTGATAAGGTTTCGGGTGAGCTATGCGCAGGCATACAGCCAGACATAATCGCTACCAAATTCCACATTCGTAGACTGGGCATTCTAAAAATATCAGGAATGTATTTTAGAATATGATGACCTGGTCGTATGTGAGCTCAGGTACCATGATTCGTTTCTGCGTCTCTCATCTGCGCCGTGAAAAATTGAGCAGTTAATTTTGCTGAGAGTGGATCGCCGACCTCGAAAGGTAGTATCTCTATACAGGGTGCCGGTCTGACTCAGACCGTGTCTCTCCAGTTCCTCCGCCACAATGTTTTGAAATTTAGAAAACTTTAAATGGTCACAACTTCTTAAATAAAATCCCTAGAACGAAAAGAACGTTTTTGGGGAACCATTAATGTGGGCTAAAATTTTAAAACTTTAAATGGTCATAACTCCTTAATTGAAATCTCCATTAATATTTTACCCAATGGAAAATTTATTAGACACTTCTTCCAATATTTGTTTTAGGCACCATACACCATGTACGAGGTGAGATTGAGCTGACGCGGCGGCCACCTTGCGTAGGTCGACTGCCATAAACTTCCAAGCGTAAATAAATTATGTTTTTTGTGCACTATTATGCTACATAACAACTTTGCCTGCCAAAAGCCACATTTTACATATTGTTATATATTTCTGCCTCATTTTTGCCAAATCACGTCTATTCAATAATGTCAATTTTCGCATTTAAAATCATCGCCACCTTTGCGAAATTCGAAAAAAACAACATCATTTGCATGCGTTGAAATTTTACAAAAAAATAAAAAACAAACCAGAAAAATATACATAAAATGCAAAATACTTCAACACCACCAACAACATTTTCATTTTTGTTTTTCTGCGTTCATAAGCTTATACTAGGAACCATGGATGAGACAAAGTGAAGCTGAAGAGAGGGAGCGCCGGAGCTAAGACTTGGCCAGAAACCAAAAAACCACACTTTACTCTAGAAAAAGGTCATTGAAATGTTTAAAAGCCAATATGTAGAAATGTGTAAACTAGCGATAACAACAATAATAACAAATATTTTTGCAGTTCGTGTTATTTTTGGTGTTGTTGTTAGTAGGTGATAGTTGCTCAAAGCGCGTTTTGCTTTGAAAAAAAAACTTTGCCGTTTTTATGGTTGTTTTTTCTCATTTTAGTAAAAAACGGTGCGTGCGTGTTGTTATTTAGATTTGTTGTTTACTGCTTATTGCCAATTTCTTTATTAGCCTTAGTAGTTTTTGCCTTTATTTTACTATACTCGTAGATAAGCTCAAATGTCCGCCTGTCTGTCTGTCCATCCATCCATCCGTCTTCAGATTCAAAAGAAAGCCTCTCTCTGTGCTTGGGTTTTTAACACATTTGAGGGAGTGTTGTAAATGGCGATAAATCTTTAGCATTTTACCCAATACGGCTGGATGAAGTGTGAATTATAAATAAATGAAAAAAAACATCCAAGAAAAAAACTAAAAATTTCTCTTTTCATTCTTCGTTTGAAATATTTATGTTTAAGCCAAAAGAAGGAATGTTCAATATTTCCTACCGCAGTTAAGTGTATTGTTTGTAATCTGCGTGTAAACAAGTTAATCTGCCTGTAAACATTTTATTGAACGGAGAAAATATAGTATTGTTTTTAATTTCTTGTAAAAAAAAATAAATTACGAAAAAAGTATTTAGGATTATTGCTATTACTGAAATAATTTTACAAATTATTGTAAAATTATTTCAGTAATTATTACTCTCCAAGGAGTATTACTCTCCAAGGAGAAGCTGAAAACAATTCTCAAATTTAATAAAAAATTATTATTTCTATTTTCAATAGATTTTAGTAGAAAGCTCATCAAGTCTCTTGGTCAGGAACAATTTTCCATAAGTCTTGCTCTATTAGTTATATTAAGAAATATGATAGTTTTTGAACAAATTCCGGTAAGGAATCCCTGCCGATATTCCTGAATTCACATTCCCCTAACAACTCTGGGGAGGAATTAGATACATCAGATGGAGATTTTAATGAAGTGGAGCCATCAGAGGACGGAAACGAAATTATATCCAGATCAGGAACTCTTTGGACTATAGCTTTGAACCATTTCAGTAATTGAAAACGGCCTCGGATATCGCAGATCTCTTAACAGTTCAATATTCATTTGGTTTGTTTGCCGGGCCCCAGAGGCATACCAGGTAACTGCAAACAATGACTTTCCAGGCATTGTTGATTTGACTACACGAAATTATAACCAGATCTGGAACTATTTGGACTATAGCTTTAAAACTTTTCAGTAATTGAAAACGGCCTCGGATATCGCAGATCTCTTAACAGTTCAATATTCACTTGATTGGTTTGCCGGGCCTCAGAGACATACCAGGTAACTGCACAGCGGGTAAACTTGCATGATTATGAACTACTTTATAAGCTCCAAGGTAACTGGAATGTGTGGGTATGCCTCTGGTTACCTGCAAGCTCTTCTTAAGAGAGGCAGTGCTCTTAGGGAGACTCTCCAGTTCGTCTACCACAATTTTTCGAAATTTTTAAAACTTTAAATGGTCATAACTCCTTAAATAAAATCTATGTAACGGGTGATCCAAGTAAAGATACTTTTTTCAATAGCCTTTCTTTGACGGATCACGTGTGAGTCGTGTCATGCAGTCATGTTATTTTTGTTAAGTATTGTTTGGCATTTAATCATGGAAAGACTTACGCCTGAACAACGTTTACAAATCGTTCAACTTT
The DNA here is from genome assembly GCA_963930755.1 of Eudasyphora cyanicolor. Classification (NCBI taxonomy): domain Eukaryota; kingdom Metazoa; phylum Arthropoda; class Insecta; order Diptera; family Muscidae; genus Eudasyphora; species Eudasyphora cyanicolor. The sequence continues at coordinate 275,210,237 of OZ005736.1, read as the reverse complement.
ATGACGAATATTCACGTTCTGTGACGAATGTGTTTCGTGCACTTTGCACAACTTATGGTCAACATAATCGGCCTACTGAGCGTACTATTCGCAACACCATCACCCATCTTGAGACCCAGCATTTATTATTGGATAATATTCGACCGAATAGACCAAGTTCAGCACGCAGTGAAGAAAATGTAGCTGCCGTAGCTGAGAGTGTACACGAAGACCGTGGAGAGTCGATTCGGCGCCGTTCACAGCAACTCGGACTGACGTATGGAACGACTTGGCGCATTTTACGTCGCGATCTTAAATTGAAAGCATTTGAAATACAGCTTGTGCAAGAACTGAAGCCGCCCGACCTTCCCAAGCGACATCGCTTCGCTCTATGGGCTCTTGAAAAGTTCCAAGAAGATCCGACGTTTTCGAGCCAAATTTTGTTCAGCGATGAGGCCCATTTCTGGCTCAATGGGTATGCCACTTCATCCAGAAAAAACAACGGTTTGGTGCGGTTTGTGGGCCGGTGGAATCATCGTTCCATATTTCTTCAAAAATAATGCCGGTGAGAACGTAACCGTCAATGGCGACTGTTATCGTGCCATGATAACCGTATATTTGATGCCTGAAATTGAAGCTCGTGATCTCGGCGACATTTGGTTTCAACAAGACGGCACCACTTCCCACGCATCGCATCAATCAATGGATTTATTGAGAGAACACTTCGGTGAGCAGATAATTTCACGTTTTGGGCCGGTCGATTGGCCACCAAGATCGTGGGATATCACACCGTTAGACTTTTTCCTGCGGGGATATGTAAAGTCTAAAGATTATGCGGACAAACCCGCTTCAATTCAGGCCTTGGAGCAAAATATCACGCGTGCCATTCACCAGTTACCAGTCGAAATGCTCGAACGAGTCATCGAAAATTGGACTCAACAGATGGACCATCTGAGACGTAGCCGCGGCCAACAATTGATAGACATAATCTTCAAAAAATAAATGCCAAAGAATGTTCTTTCAAATGATAATAAAAATTCCCCATTCAATATGAATTTTCTGCGTTTTTCTCTTTAAAAAAATAGGGAACCTCGAAATGGATCACGCTATATATTTGTTGCCCTTACAAATGTACAGGTGATCACTAGTCAGGAACTGCATAGATTGGAGAATGAGGTGAGGCTGCATAAACTCCAAACGCACAAACTTTAAATGGTTATGACTCCTTAAATAAATTCCCCAGAGGAACTACCTTACACGCTCCAGGGGAACTGGAATATGTGGTCATGCCTCTAGCGATCTGCTGGTTCGTCTTGAGAAATAGTGCCCTTACGACAACAAACGGATGGTCATTGCCTTATTGGAAGGCATACACCGACATTGAAGGTCATGCGAAATTACTTTTGCAGAAGCTGCATAGACAAAGGCTAGGAGAAATTAATAGAACACCTTCTATGTCTGTGCCCTGCTGATGTTAAAGTCCGCCAACGTTTGAGCTTTCTAAGGCAATCATTGAAGGTCATGCGAAATTACTTTTGCAGAAGCTGCGTAGACAAAGAGGAGGAGGAATTAATATAACATCTTCTGTGTCTGTGCCCTGGTGATGTTAAAGTCCGCCAGCTTTTGAGCTTTCTAAGGCAATCAAATTTTAAAAATTCTATGTTTTCTTTGTCACGGCGGTCGCGCAATGGGTTAAATAGTCTAAGTGAGCCTGTCATACATGCCGCCACTCTTTACCTAATCCTACATAACATAAAACCTTTAAGTGGCCAAGTCCAGACAATGCTTCGCCGCCGGAGCTTCAAGCAGTATGTGATAGACTGGTTCCCTGGTACAGGGAACTTTATAATTGTTGTATAAAGCTGGTCTAAATACCATTGAAGTGCAGAGGAAGTAAGATTGTCTTCATTACCAAAGCGGGAAAGCCGTCCCATACAGGACCTAAGGATTTAACTAAGGTTGTCTTCATTACTGAAGCGGGAAAATCGTTCCATGCAGGTCCTAATAATTTCCGACCGATTAGTCTATCGACATATCTCCTTAAAACCTTGGGGAGATTTATCGAAAGTTATTTTGGGACTAAAATCAATCCTACATACGATGCGAGTGAAGAGGAAGTAAGGCTGCCTTCATTCCCAAAGCGGATAAAGCATTAAACCTTTTATGGGCAAATCCACCGAAAGAGTCCTGAATGATCTAGTCAGCTTTATCGAAGGCTCTCTCTCTCTCTCTGTTAAGGAAATACATTGGTAGCTTTTTCTGGACATAGAGTAGGACTTCAATACCATAAATTCAACCAGAACAGGCTCTGGCAACCCTAGGAGCGGAAAATAATTTACGAAGGGACATACAAAACCTTCTCATTAAGATAAGAATTTCAGATATCTTAGCGTCAAGTGACTTCTATAGATTTGTCAGCAGAGGAATGCCTCAAGGAGAGTGTTCTATCTCCTCTGATATAGAATCCCTCCATAAATAGTAGTTTGCCTTATTTGTAGGAGATAAGTGTTAAGGTTATTGCCTATGCAAATGGGGTGGCCATAGCGTAGGGGATAAATTACAAAATTCTCTTCGAGACATCCTCCATCAGGGCCATCACAACAACGCAAGATGTCCATCCGATAATAGTCTTGCGGTGTCTGCTTAATAGGCCTACAGTTCCACCTTCTGGGCGATACTAATGTCGATTTCGTTTGTGGAAAAAATGTTGCCTCGTCGACGTGAAGTACTAGAAAATATTTGCACCGTTTTAGTCGAAATGATGTAGTCCCTTGAATTTAATTTAACTCCAATTTAAAATTTTCCAAAATGTGTTATAAAAGGGCAGTTTTCCGGGAAAGGGTAGAGTAAATGCTGCACTTTTTCCAGAATCGAAATCGCCATAAATAAAGTTCAGCAAATGACTGGTGTGTGTTTCACTGTTGCGATGGGGACGACACCGACTAGGGCTAGGCAATATATGAGCTATGGATATTGAGCTATTGAATATGTCGCAGCTACTACTATTAGAGTTCGGGAAGTATCAGTCTGGCCAGCAAATGGCTACAGACATGATTCTGGACACAATACCTGAATTTCCAGGCATTGTTGATTACACTACACGGGACAAAATCGCCTTTTTTTAATATGTTTGAATAGAAAGAAAATATATTTGGAAGACAAATTTTTCAATATTATATATTTGTGAGCAAATAAATTGTAATTGAAAATCAATAAAATGTATTTGGAACACATATATTAATATACTACAACATAATATATTTGCAAACTAATTTCTCAAATAAAGTATGTGTTTATATACGAGTAGAATTATTATTTAGGAATTTCTCCAAATAGATTTTCAAAACGTTACAGATCATTTTTTGAAAGGAGGTATCTCACTATTATAGGTAAATTCGGCATCAATATTGTCTTTGATAGTCAAAATTGGAAGAAAGCCACTGGAAAAAGCCTTCCTGAATTCCAGAACTATCCTCGACTGTCGCAGATCTCTGAACAATTTGATGTATATTCCAATATATGTGGAAGATGTAAAAGTACAGAGAAACAAAAAATATCTAGGAAGAACAATCAAACGGAAATATTAAATGTTACAATGTTTACAGACAAACGGAAATAAAAAACTCTGCAAAAGTACTCGAAGCAAACTTAGGTTTAAGTTCCGTAGGCCACAATTTTTTTGTAAAGTTTTTTCTTGCAATTTTTTTATTTTATTCCACTTCCGTTTGAAAGTGAAACAGACCATAGCGAAAAATAAAGTTGGACCTTTGAGTTTTTTTTAATTCAGCGAGTTGATAGCGAAGACAAAGCATTAGGAAAACATTTTTTTAATTTATTTCCTGATTATTTTATTTAATTCCATCATAAGATTAAATTGAACTGTATTATTATTTAATATAAAAAAAAATATCAATTTGATTCTGCACACCTTTAAGAAGAGAGTTGTTAGTTTTATTTTTAATTCGCATACATAAAAAACCCAAACATTGAAACCCACAAAAATCAGGATAGGGACTTTTTCAATTATAATTGAAATTTACTTTATGGATATTAAAACTTCTTAATATAAGTTGTAAATATGACTGCGAATTTTTACAAGAATAGCTTTTTTAAAGGGAAAAAAAACAGAAAATTCTAATTAAATGGGGAATGTTTATTATCATTTCAAAGAACATTCTTCGGCATTTATTTTTTGAAGATTATGTCTATCAAATGTTGGCCGCGGCTACGTCTCAGATGGTCCATCCGTTGAGTCCAATTTTCGATGACTCGTTCGAGCATTTCGACTGGTAACTGGCGAATGACACGCGTGATGTTTTGCTCCAAGGCCTGAATCGAAGCGGGTTTGACGGCATAAACTGTATACTTAACATATCCCCACAGGAAAAAGTCTAACGGTGTGATATCACACGATCTTGGTGGCCAATCGACCGGTCCAAAACGTGAAATTATCTGCTCACCGAAGTGTTCTCTCAATAAATCCATTGATTGATGCGATGTGTGGGAAGTGGCGCCGTTTTGTTGAAACCAAATGTCGTCGAGATCACGAGCTTCAATTTCAGGCATCAAACAGTCGGTTATCATGGCACGATAACGGTCGCCATTGACGGTTACGTTCTCACCGGCTTCATTTTTGAAGAAATATGGAACGATGATTCCACCGGCCCACAAACCACAACAAACCGTTGTTTTTTTTTTTGGATGAAGTGGTAGCTCTTGAATGTCTCCAGGTTGCTCTTCGTCCCAAATGCGGCAATTTTGCTTTTTTACCCATTGAGCCAGAAATGTGCCTCATCGCTGAACAAAATTTGGCTCGAAAACGTCGGATCTTCTTGGAACTTTTCAAGAGCCTATAGAGCGAAGCGATGTCGCTTGGGAAGGTCGGGCGGCTTCAGTTCTTGCACAAGCTGTATTTTGTATGCTTTCAATTTAAGATCTCGACGTAAAATGCGCCAAGTCGTTCCATACGTCAGTCCGAGTTGCTGCGAACGGCGCCGAATCGACTCTCCACGGTCTACGGGTACACTCTCAGCTACGGCCGCTACATTTTCTTCACCGCGTGCTAGTGGTACGTGGTCTATTCGGTCGAATATTATCCAATAATGAATGCTGGGTCTCAAGATGGGTGATGGTGTTGCGAATAGTATGCTCAGTAGGCCGATTATGTTGACTATAAGTTGAGCGAAGTGCACGAAACACATTCCTCACAGAACGTGAATTTTCGTAATAAAGTTGAACGATTTGTAAACGTTGTTCAAGCGTAAGTCTTTCCATGATGAAATGCCAAACAATACTTAACAAAAATAACATGACAGCATGACACGACCTATCAAAAAAAGGCTATTGAAAAAAGTATCTCTACTTGGATCACCAGTTATAACTCTTTAATGTAAGTTATGCATATAATTCCGCAAAAATATTTTTCCATTGCTATTAATTTTATTAGCCTTTGAGTACATTGAAGACCTAAAAAGTGTTCCACCAAAATTAGGGTAGAAATTTTATCATTTAATATATTGAAAAAATTAATTTGTGATTAGTATATCCTGGCAATAATATTTATGAATATGATACTGCATATCTTGGGGGAAAGAGTTTCCCAATAGTATAAGATGGATTATCATTTGAGTATATTAAAGGCCCGAAAAGTGTACCACAAAACCCAGGGTAGGTCGTTTATCATATGATTAGGATTAAAATTTACTTTATTGATATTACAGCTTACTAATATAAATAATAAAAATTATTCAGCACATAATTGCAAAAGTATCTTTTCACTGATATAGATTTTATTCCCATTTGATCACGCTACAAATTCTACCAGAAAAATAAGGGAGGGATTTCATCACATAATTATGCTTGAAATTTACATTATGGATAAATTATAAATATGAATATGCAATAGCTTTCCATCTTTACAAGAAGAGCTTTCCATTAATATAAATTTAAATGTCATTTCAGTACATTAAAGAACCAAAAAGTGTACCACAAAAGCTGCTAGGGTTTCTTTAAGTATGATTATGATAAAAATTTGCTTTATTTATGCAATAACTTACTAATATGTATATGTTATTATGATTCTGCATATGTTTGCAAAACCATCTTTTCAATAATATCGATTTCTTTCACATTTGAGTACATTAAAGAACTGAAAAATTTACAAAAAAAGTCAGTGTAGGACTTTCATCATTCGTTTATGATTAAATTTGACATTATGGATATTATAACTTTATATATATATAATAAAAGTTATTATTATTACTCTGCACATCTTTGGGAAACCAGGTCCCCATTAATATAAGGTTTATTATCTTTTGAATATATTAAAGGCCCGAAAAGTGTACCACAAAAACCAGGGTTAGGCTTTTATGAAATTATTAGGATTAATATTGACTTTTGTGGATATCATACATATGATTCTGCACATAATTGTAAAAATACCTTTCTAATATGACTCTGCATAACTTGGGGAAACCATGTACCCATTAATATAAGATTTATTATGTTTTGAATATATTAAAGGCCCGAAAAGTGTACCACAATAACCAGGATAAGGCGTTTATCAAATGATGAGGATTAAAATTGACTTTTGTGGATATCATAACCTACTAATAATGGGTTTTCCAATAGGGATGATATGATTTTTAAGTGAAGTTTCGGCCAATTGTAATATGTCATGATCTGTCATTCGTTTTTCATTGTATTCACTAGTGTTTAAAATTTCATCATGGAGAGATATACGCCAGAACAACGTTTAAATTATTCAGTTTTATTATCAAAATAATCGTTCTCCAATTTCAAATTTCACACCCATGAGCAATATTTTAGCTCTCATGAAGAGCTATCTTTTCGCCAATGACCGATACCCGATCCGACGTACCGTTAAGAAGCTAGAGCTAAAATAAACTTTCCGTTCACATTTGAAAATGATGCTAAGAAAATTTTTTTTAATCCAAAAAAAAAATTTTCCAGTCTACCTACGACCTTGACACACATCAGCAATATTTTAGCTCTCGCTAAGAGCTATCTTTTTGCCATTGACCGATTCCCGATCCGACGTACCGTTAAGGAGCTAGAGCAAAAATAAACTTTCCGTTCACATTTGAAAATGATGCTAAGACCATTTTTTTTTAAATCCAAAAAACACTTTCCTGTCGACCTACGACCTTGACACCCATATTTTAGCTCGTCAAGAGCTATCTTTTTGCCATTGACCGATTCCCGATCCGACGTATCGTTAAGGAGCTAGAGCAAAAATACACATTCCGTTCACATTTGAAAATGATGCCAAGACCATTTTTTTAAATCAAAAAAAAAAAAAAAACACTTTCCAGTCGACCTACGACCTTGACACCCTTCAGCATTATTTTAGCTCTCGCTAAGAGCTATCTTTTTGCCATTCCCGATCCGAAGTACCGTTAAGGAGCTAGAGCAAAAATAAACTTTCCGTTCACATTTGAAAACGATGCTAAGACAATTTTTGTTTTAAATCAAAAAAAAAAAACGCTTTCCAGTCGACCTACGACCTTGACACCCTTCAGCATTATTTTAGCTCTTGCTAAGAGCTATCTTTTTGCCATTCCCGATCCGAAGTACCGTTAAGGAGCTAGAGCAAAAATAAACTTTCCGTTCACATTTGAAAACGATGCTAAGACCATTTTTGTTTTAAATCCAAAAGAACACTTTCCAGTCGACGTATTATTTCAAGAAATTGTGATATTGAATGGCCTCCAAGAAGTTGTGATTCAACACCATTAGACTATTGCTTGTGGGGTTATTTGAAGTCATTGGTCTTTCGGAATAAACAAGACTCTCTTCAAGCTTTACAAGTCAATACTGAACGTGTCATTCATAACATACGACTTGATTTCAGGGAAAAAGTGCTCGAAAATTGGGTTCATCGAATTCATTCCTGCAGAAGAAGTCGTGGAGACCATTTGAATGACGTTTTATTTAGAATTTAATTGTATCGTTTGTACTTCACATTAAATAAAAAACTGTTGAATTTCATTAACAATAAGTGTGTGTTTTTTTTTAAAGATATCATAACTCTTATTGGAAAACCCTGTATACGTCATAAAAAATGATTCTGCACATATTTGTAAAAATCCCTTTCTACTGATATACATTTTACTTCCATTTGAGTACATTAAAGTACTGCAAAGTGTGCCACAAAAGCTGGTAGAGCCTTTATTGTCTGATTATGATATGAAATTGACTTTTTGAATAATATAATTTACAAAAATAACTTATGCTAATGATTCTGCATATCTTTGCAGAAAGGGCTTTCCATTGATATACATTTGATTAACTTGTGAGTTTACTAAAGACCCAAAAAGTGTACCACAAAAATTAAGCTAGCTTTGTTCTAGTTTATGATACTTTCAAAATTTAACGTTATTTAATTTTAAACTATAGCAACTGACTATTTTTCTAATTTTAACAAGTTTTGTAATCTCTTGCGGTCTCCCCTTTAACAATCTCCTTATCTGATTGTTTTGTTTTTTTATTACGACTTTGTTCAATTCTAAAAGTTGCCGGATTCATTTTTGGTAAAGACTACATTACCAAATATTAAGAAATCAATTAGTAAACATTCCGATGGTGTTTTGTTTTGTTTCGGTTTCGTTTAATTAAAGCTAATTGTGTTGTTCTAGCCAATTTAATTTAATTTTTTAAATATTTCCTCTTGATTGATTGCGAAAATATTTAATTTATTTCATTCTGTACAAGATTACCAGAAATTCTTTCATCCTGACCTAGAAAAGAAATGCCATCTACTGGTTTTCTCCAATAAGACAAACATACATATTGGTGGTGTATGATGCATAACAGAGTTCAAGTGGAAAACTGGTTGACCAACAAGATTTTCTCTAAGAAAATTTTAGATGAATGAATTCAATGCATTGCTCGATCCGCCATAGTATAGTTAGTTTCGTTGGCCAACACTCCATACTCATGGCAACGGTGCTAAGTAACATGGAAGAGCTTTTGTTGAATAAAAACGACAAGTCACCATTGCCATCTACCAAAAGTGTTTGTCTTTTTATAACACCATTCCATCCATCTATCTATCTCAGCCATAAAGTGCAGCAACTGCATATAAATTGCATTCGCCTGTCTGTCTGTCTTATGGCAGCGATCCATAAAAGGTGTGTTCTCTTCTGTGCCATCACTGTACGCTACACATGAAAATGCCGGGCCAGTGGTGAATGCATTCTCATTGTGATCTCCCCGTGCAATAAGGTTAGTGGGTTAGTTGAAACAAAATTTTACGCATGACTTTATGGGCAAATTGCCCACTTAGCCAAGTTGCAAACCAACAACAACTGTTGACTAGATGTTTTGCAATATTCATGGCAGAATTTGTAAAAAAAAATCAAGAATATAAAGACCAAAAAGGTGTCCATTATGTATTGCAAGAATCCGGAGTAAGTAGTGTTATAGATTCTTGAAATTTCGCACTTCAATTTAAGAGTAATTGATTTGTTCCTAATTTGTTTTTGAACGGGAATGGTGGTATACATTGTAAGGAAAAATGAGAAAAAAATATCGAGGAAACAAGGCAAAATGTTATAAGAATTACTCATTCTTAGAAAATTCGATTTACTTAAAGTCAAAGCAATATAAACAAAAGACTTAAGAGACAAACTTTAAAAATAAATTACACTCATAACCTAAAAAGATTCTAACAAGTTGCCGTACATCCGGTCATAAACCAAATTGGAAAGGTTGTAACGGCGCCTATGTTAAAACATGTATGGATCGGCTGTAGTAAAACGGAACTATGCGTAAATATTTGATGTATCCAACAAACCAAGCCTTATCCTTAGTTATGTAATTTACTTATACATATTTCTAATTTGTATTTCTCCCCCAACAAATAATCGATAAAAAAGTCATTTAGACATAATACTTATGTACATATGTATGTCTTCTGTTAAACCAAAAAAAAAGAAGTAAAACAAAAGACTTAAGACACAAACCCGAAACGAAAACAATCGAACTGAAACCAAACAATAGAAATCTTAAAAATCAATTTCTAAAAAGTGATTTATATCACTGCCATTAGTAATCCAAAAGCAATAAAGTGCTCATTTATATTCCGGCAAACAAAAAAAAACTTAAGGCACAAATTTGACATTGAAATAAAACAAAAAAACATTGAAAAAGTTCCGAATTTCTAATATCAAGCAAAGAATTTTTTTGACCACAAAATTTCTAAATGATCACAGGCAGGTTCTACATAGTTACAAACATATTTTTTCTGCATATAAAGTCTACTCACTGAAAAGAATAATGTCCTAATACAGGGGTTTCCAACAAGCGGTGTTATTTTGAATCACCCGGTATTTCGGTAGCTGTCACTTTTGAAGCTTTTAGTCTTTGACAAGTAGAAACTAAGCCATTACTAAAAATGGAACGATACACGATTCAACAAAGCATTGAAATTATTAAAATTCACTACAAAAATGGTGAAAATCTTGCAGTCACAGTTCGCAAAACTAAAGCATTTTTGGGTCATCGTGAAGCACCTTGTCGGACCGCAATACAGAAATTGGTGGGAAAATTCGTGCTGTTGGGACAAATTACTGATGTGAAGACTCAAGAACAACTGAGAATATTGCTGCTGTAGACCAAAGTGCTGAAGAAAACCCAGGTTTGTCCATTCCTCGTCATTCTTTGGAATTGGGCATTCCACAAACGTCATTACACGGTATCTTGCATAAAGACTTGGGTTTTAAGGCTTATAAAGTTCAGTTAACACAAGAACTCAAGCCGGCCGATCAGCAACAACGTCGTGTCTTTGCTGATTGGGTCCTTGAAATGCATGAAAATGATCAGGAATTCCATCGAAAAGTCATCTTGACTGATGAGGCCCATTTCCACCTGGGTGGCTACGTCAACAAGCAAAATTGTCGCATCTGGGGCTCGGAAAACCCAAGAGTTATTGTTGAGAAGCCTCTCCATCCTCAATGTGTGACTGGTTGGTGCGGTTTATGGTCCGGCGGGGTCATTGGACCTTACTTTTTCGAAAATGTGGTTGGTTAATGTATTGCGCCATCGAGAGATGATTAATGATTTTTTATGGTCGGAGTTGGATGGTATTGATCTGGACAACGTTTACTTTCAACAAGTCGGCGCTACGTGCCACACAAGCAAAGAAACCATAGCTCTGTTACGGGAAAAGTTTCCGGACAGTGTTATCTCTCGAAGAGGTGATCACAATTGGCCACCGAGATCTTGTGATTTAACACCTTGCGACTTCTTCCTTTGGGGCCACCGAGATCTTGTGATTTAACACCTTGCGACTTCTTCCTTTGGGGCCACGTGAAAGATAAGGTGTACGCCAACAGCCCAGCGTCGATTCAAGACCTCAAAGATAGAATTCGTGAGGCTATCGAGCACATAGGGCAGCCACTTTGCAATTTGGTTATGGAAAATTTCATGAAAAGGATATGGTCCTGTAAGCGTGGTCGTGGTGGCCATTTGACTGATGTTGTTTTTCATTATTAACGGCATACCTTCCTCTTTATTATGAAGTAAACATCCGATCATTTATCTCAAAAGATGACACTTTTCTTTGAATACCAAAATAACACCTCTTGTTGGAAAACCCTTTAAATTTTATTATCAAACTTTGTTGTTCTCGATGAACCTTTTTATCCATAAATTTTTTAATCAATAAATTTTGTTATCTATCAATTTTTATCGGTAAACTTTGTTATCCGAGTATACACGTTTTGTAATCGATAAATTTTGTTATCTATCAATTTTTATCGGTAAACATTGTTATCCGAGTATACGTTTTGCAATCGATAAATTTTGTTATCCAACTACTTTGTTCTCGATGAACTTTGTCATCCCTAAATTTTTTAATCGATGCATTTTGTTATCAATAAATATTGTTATCAATAAATTTTGTTATCGAAAAATTTTGTTATCGAAAGATTTTCTTATCGATAAATTTTGTTATCGATTAAGTATGTTATCGATAAACTTTGCTATCGATAAATGTTGTTGTCGATAAATCTTTTCAATAAACGGGGTTTTCGATAAATTTTGTTATCGATCAATTTTGTTGTAGATAAACATTTTATTCGATAAGCTTTGTAGCTATAAACTTTATTATCGATAAGTTTTGTAAGCGATAAATTTTGTTATCGAACAATTCTGTACTCGATAAATTCTGCTATCAATAAATTTTGTTGTCGATAAATTTTGTCATTGATAAATTTTGTTATCGACAAATTTTTGTTACCGTTAAATGTTGTTGTCTATAAATTTTGATAACAAAATTTAACCATATTCATAAATTTTGATATGTATAAATTTTGTTATCGATAAACTTCGTTATAGATAAATTTTGTTATCGATGCATTTTGTTATCGATAAATTGTGTTGTCGATATATTTTTTTGTCGACAATTTCTATGTCGATATATTTTGTTACCGATAAACTTTGTAATGGATCAATTTTGTAATCGATCATTTTTTTATTGATAGATATAATTCATCGATAATAAAATTTTGAGAGATAACACGGCCATTAAATGCATAAGAGCCATTGTTTTGTTAGCTGTGTGGCAAGTGGCGGCCAATTGATATAATTTGATAAATTATGTTATAGATAAATTTTTTTTTTAAAAATTTTGTTTTCAATAAATTGTGTTGTCTATATATTTTGTTATCGATCAACTATATTATCGATAAACTTTATTATCGATAAATTTTATTATCGATAAAATTTGTTATCGATAAATTTCTGATGTCGTTAAATTTTGTTATCGATAAATTCCGTTATACATAAATTTTGTTATCAATAAATTTTGATATATACAATTTTGTTTATCGATACATTTTTATCGATACGTTTTCCTATAAAATTTTTGGCCATGATAATTTACACGGTAAATCTGTTCATATCAAAAAAAAAGATGACATATTCTATAAATTCAGAAAGAAAACAATTTATAATAAATTTAATGATAATTTATCGATAATAAAATTTTGGTTTTGATAAACTATGTTATTGATAAATTTTGTTTTTAATAAACTGTGTAATCAATGAAATTTGTTATCGCTAAATTTTGTTATCGATAAACTTTGTTATCGATAAAATTTGATATCGTTAAATTTTGTTATCGATAAATTCCGTTATAGATAAATTTTTATATCAATAAATTTTAATATATAAAAATTTTTTTATCAATAAATTTTTATCGATAATTTTTCTATCGAAATTTTAGGCCTTGATTATTTACGCGGCAAATCTGTTCATATCTTTACAGTACATTCATTCAAAATAAAGAGGACATATTCTATAAATTAGTAAAGAAAACTATTTATAATAAATTTGATGATAATTTATCGATAATAAAATTTTGGTTTTGATAAATTATGTTATCGATACATTTTTTGTGATAAATTTAGTTTTTAATAAATGTTGTTGTCGAAAAATTTTGTTACCAATAAACTTTATTATCGATAAATTTTATTATCGATAAATTTTATTATCGATAAAGTTTGTTATCGATAAATTTTTGATGTCGTTAAATTTTGTTATCTATAAATTCCATTATAGATAAATTTTGTTATCAATAAATTTTGATATATACAATTTTTTTATCGATAAATGTTTATCAATAAACTTTTATTGATAATTTTCCTATCGAAATTTTAGGCCATGATTATTTACACGGTAAATCTATAACATATTCTATAAATTAGAAAAGAAAACAATTTATTATAAATTTGATGATAATTTATCGATAATAAAATTTTGGTTTTGATAAATTATGTTATCGATAAATTTTTTTTGACAAATTTAGTTTTTAATAAATTGTGTAGTCGATGAAATTTGTTATCAATAAACTTTATTATCGATAAACTTTATTATCGATAAATTTTGTTATCGATAATTTTTGATTTCGTTAAATTTTGTTATCGATATATTCCGTTATAGATAAATTTTGATATATACAAATTTTTTTTATCGATAAATGTTTATCAATAAACTTTTTTTATCGATAAATGTTTATCAATAAACTTTTATTGATAATTTTCCTATCGAAATTAGTAAAGAAAACAATTTATTATAAATTTGATGATAATTTATCGATAATAAAATTTTGGTTTTGATAAATTATGTTATCGATAAATTTTTTTTGACAAATTTAGTTTTTAATAAATTGTGTAGTCGATGGAATTTGTTATCAATACACTTTATTATCGATAAATTTTATTATCGATAAATTTTGTTATCGATAAATTTTGATATCGTTAAATTTTGTTATCGATAAATTCCGTTATAGATAAATTTTAACACAAAATTTTTTTTTATCGATGAATCTTTATCAATAATTTTTTATCGATAAATTTTCCTATCGAAATTTTAAGCCATGATTATTTACACGGTAAAACTATTAAAGAAAAACTGTTAAAGAAAAATGTAAAAATTCTATCTGTAATTTCCATAGCAAAAATTTATCTGAATGAACTTGGTCAATTGAAGCAGTATACCCTCGATACCCTTACTTAAGACTTAAGACACAAAGGAGACAGAGGGAGAGTACATTACGATATCTCCATTGCAAAACATGCTAAGTGCAAAAAGGTAGTTTTTTAGGAGAGGTGGTCAAGTGTTATGACATTTTTAAATTTGTATGGAATTCCTTTATAATGCAAACCGAACGACCTGTACTGGTTTGTGAATAACTGTGGATTGCGTTATGATAAGGCCCTATTCATAAAAAGTTATTGAAGGTTTAAAATACATTTTAACGTTGAAAATCAGTTCAATACCCCTTCCATAACTTTTTATGAATAAGGCCCTTAGAATATAAAAATTAAAGATCCCTGAAAACATGATAAGTCAGCTTAGCATTTTTTCGAATGAAGCTATCGATATAGTACATTTAGACTAAAGACTTAAGACACAAGCACGAAAATGTATTAATATAATAGCAGAAAACTAAAGACTTAGGACAGAAACACAAAAATTAATTTAAATATATTGTTTGTAATAAAAACTTAGATTCGAATTTTTAAGAAAGTTAAACTTTTATTTAATTTTTTCAAAATTAAAAAATATATTAAACTTTCACTGAAAAACTTTCAAATATCTTTCTTAATAAATTAATATAGAAATTTTATATTAATTTAAAAAAATACATAAGTACAGTATGTACTCTAATTTCATGTTTTCTTGTTTGGAAATAAAACAAACTGGTTAACATTTATTTATAACAAGGA
The DNA here is from genome assembly GCA_963930755.1 of Eudasyphora cyanicolor. NCBI lineage: Eukaryota > Metazoa > Arthropoda > Insecta > Diptera > Muscidae > Eudasyphora > Eudasyphora cyanicolor. The sequence goes on along the minus strand of OZ005736.1, from coordinate 275,195,004 downwards.
AAAACTGCAATGTAAACTTGGCTTTTAAAATATCTATTTTCTTTTCTTGTTGTTGTTCGCTTTGGCAATAAAATAAATCACAAGAAAATACAGATTGCAATCAATCATTAAAAGCAGCTGCAAGTATGTATAAGTATAACATCTTAACACAAAATTGCAAAGGCCAAATTGTTGAGAAAAAACCAGTCTTAAACCGCACTGAACATAAAACCAAATAGAGCTAATACATCAAAGATAATGAAGCTTTTAAATGTTGCAAAAAACCACCACCCAACAATCGATCGATAACATTAAAAACAATACAAATTGGAAGGGGAGAGAGGACGCACACAACATGAAAGTGAAATTTCTTTTTCAATAAACAAATTGAAAAAAAAATATTATAATAAAAAAACAAAACTTGCTGTAAAACAACCAGAAGGAGGAGAAGGTTATTACACGCATTTTCTTGCGTCTTCAATAATAAACCAATTTTAAAACGCAAAAGAAACAACAAACCATATTGGCTTACACCAAGTGGCTTATGTATACGGTTTGTAATTGAAAAAACTAAAACAGAAACAAAGCACTCGAAAGATAGTCACAGAAACACGTAGACAAATTAACGTAAACAATTTCAATAACCAAAAATGGCAGGATATGAATAAGAGTCGGGGAGCATTGAATGCATACCAAACCACATTCAAAGCTACGTATTTATGTATGTAGATATTTACAATTGAATGTGACATTTCCAAGTCCAGACAATAAGCGAAAAGTCACCAAAAAAGGAGCTGGAGACAGCGTTAGTTATGACAAGAGCTATGGCTAAGGCTTGAGACTTGGGGAACTGAAAGGGGGTTTCTGCATAGTTTAACTAAATAACAAAAATCATTGACAGCGGAAGCATTTCATGTCTCAGCCGCGATTAACTTATTCCAAATGCTATTTTTGCTAACAAACCGTCAGCCGAGTATTGACCATATTCATCCATGTATATGTGTATATTCACCAAATATATGGTGAATTTTTTAATAATGTTTAGCTACAGATTATGGACAAAGCGTCCATATAATAATTGTACAATTGTTGATGGGGGACATTTTACTTATTTGCAAGTAAAGTAAGGAGAAACTGCAATAACAATGAAAACACATTTTGAATAACATAACATAAATATTGTACGAGTATTCCCCCTCCCCCACCATTCTGACAAAAAAATATGAGCCACACACACATACAATTTTGTAATAAATTTTCAAAAGACAATGGCAATACTAAATGTCTGGCTCCGAAGGAAGGGGAAGAGAAGATGTGACTCATATTCACAAGTAACCCAAACATTAACATTTAAATATATACTGAAATAATAAAAAAAATAATTTGTAAATGTGAATTTTTATAATTATCTAAATTCTATAAATACAAAATTTCTAAGAAAATTTCTATAAATACAAAATTTCTAAGAAATTTTCTATAAATACAAAATTTCTAAGAAATTTTCTATAAATACAAAATTTCTAAACATTATTACAAAATTTCTAATAGAAAATTTCGTAGAAATTTTGTATTTATAGAAAATTTCGTAGAATTTTGTATTTATAGAAAATTTCGTAGAATTTTGTATTTATAGAAAATTTCGTAGAAATTTTGTATTTATAGAAAATTTCGTAGAAATTTTGTATTTATAGAAAATTTCGTAGAAAATTTCGTAGAAATTTTGTATTTATAGAAAATTTTGTAGAAATTTTGTATTTATAGAAAATTTCGTAGAAATTTTGTATTTATAGAAAATTTCGTAGAAATTTTGTATTTATAGAAAATTTCGTAGAAATTTTGTATTTATAGAAAATTTTTAGAAATTTATATTTATATTTAATTTATAGAAAATTTCTACGAAATTTTCTATTTCTCTACGAAATTTTCTATAAATACAAAATTTCTACGAAATTTTCTATAAATACATAATTTCTACGAAATTTTCTATAAATACAAAATTTCTACGAAATTTTCTATAAATACAAAATTTCTACGAAATTTTCTATAAATACAAAATTTCTACGAAATTTTCTATAAATACAAAATATCTAAGAAATTTTCTAAAAATAAAAAATTTCTAAGAAATTTTCTATAAATACAAAATTTCTAAGAAATTTTCTATAACTAAAAAATGTCTAAGAAATTTTCTATAATAAAAAATTTATAAAAAATTTCTAAGGCATTTTCTAAAAACACAAAATTTCTACGAAATTTTCTACAAATACAAAATTTCTACGAAATTTTCTACAAATACAAAATTTCTACGAAATTTTCTACAAATACAAAATTTTTACGAAATTTTCTATAAATACAAAATTTCTACAAAATTTTCCATAAATACAAAATTTCTACGAAATTTTTTATAAATTTCTATGAAACTCTATAAATAAAAAATTTCTAAGAAATTTTAAAAAATTTCTAAAAAAATTCTAAGAAATTTTCTATAAATAAAAAATTTCTAAGAAATATAAACAAAAACTGTAAACAAAAAATTTCTGCGAAATTTTCTATTTCTATAAAAATAAAAAAATATAAATACAAAATTTCTAGGAACTTTTCTATAAATACAAAATTTCTAAGAAATTTTCTATAAATACAACATTTCTAAGAAACTTCTATAAATACAAAATTTCTATGAAATTTTCTTAGGAATTTCTATAAATACAAAATTTCTACGAAATTTTCTACAAATGCAAAATTCCTACGAAATTTTCTACAAATACAAAATTTCTAAATTTTCTATAAATATTATATTAAATACAAAATATTATATAAAATTAAATACAAAATATTATTATATATATTAAATACAAAATTTCCATAAACACAAAATTTGTAAGAAAATTTCTATAAAAATAAAATTTTTATGAAATTTTATTTAAACACAAAATTTGTAAAAAAAAATTTATAAATACACGTTTTCTAAATTTTTTTTTTTTCAAATACAAAATTTGTAAGAAAAATTCTCGGTTTATGAGACTGAGATTTTCTTTTCGGGTATTATCTCGGAAAGAAAAAGTCATATTCAAATTCTCACACTGTTAGGTTGTATAATACTAAATAAAACTTCATTAACTAAATGTGTTGGTATTTTGTTTCTTCAATTAAAAAAAAAACAAAGTTCCGTTCGAACTAATGATTTTAACATTTTAAAATTTATTTATTTTATTTTAACAAAGGAAATGAGAGAATAGATGGCTTTGAGCACATATTTGCGTTAGCCCTTTTTGAAACTGGGTCGGCACTGGGCTGCTTAAAATGTGGAAACAAGCTTTGACAAAAACCGATTTAAACACGGAAGATGTATTAATATAAACATTTCAATAATTTGTTTGTATTTGACTTTTTTCTCAAAGTTAAGTGTAAACACAAATTTATGTTTAAAAACAAGCTTTTTTTCTTCACTCTTTAGCAAAGAATGCCTTAGCTTTGTTCTCCAGCAGACACACGAGACAACAACCAAATTGGAAAAAAACAAAAAGCATTATTATCACCACCTCGGAAAGAAAAAACGTTATTCATAAGCATTTATTTTGAATAAAGACACCACACGCACACTGCTCAGATTCTTATGCTCAAGTTGTATCGTGCTTAAAAATTTAAATTCTATTCAGAATTTGGTAAAGATTAAGGTCAAAATAAAATACATTTTTTGTTAAAGGGGAAACATAACCGAATCAACACCATATGTGCAATAATGCACTGGGAAAAATGCATAGAGTTTGTGTCTTAAGTCTTTTGTTTTGTTGTGGGGTGAAAACAATTTTAATGTATTTGTTTATATAGTTATTCATGCATATTTTGTTATTGGTGCATAACACTAGCTTATAAAAACAATAATTTTGTTTTGTGTTTGGAAACTAAAAATTTAGTTATGGATAACTTTTATTATAGATTGTATCTTATCAAAATTTCAATTGGGTGCATTTATTATTTTGACTATAATTTGTGAAGATATCGAATGAATGCCTTCATTATTTTTTATTTTAATTATTTATTTAGTTTGATTAATACGAGTAAATAAAAAATAATGAAGGCAGATTGGAAAATTTAAAACTGAAATGACGGTGCGAAATAGGAGAAACAGTGGAGCGAATCACGGCAACCCTTACAAGCCTCATGTCCCACACTTAAACCAAGGGACAAACAACGACCGCCATTGTGGCCGTCTCAATAAGTTATGCGGGGGAAGCTTTTGAATAAGGCATAGGCCATAAGAGATCCACAGGACTTGTATACCTACAAGGAAGAACTCAAGAAGCCCAAAAGAGATTTGAGAAAGACTCAAAATAGATCCTGGACAGAGTTCTGCAAAGGCGTGGCAAACTTGACGCTTTGTACTGTTGAGTACATCAAGGAAGATAATAGTTTGTCGACTACGTCCAGTGAGAAATCGCTGGGAGTGCTCCTGGATTCACATTTGTATTTATAGAAAATTTCGTAGAAATTTTGTATTTATAGAAAAGTTCGTAGAAATTTGGTATTTATAGAAAATTTTTTTAGAAAATTTCGTAGAAATTTTTTATTTATTGAAAAATTCGTAATAATTTTGTATTTATGGAAAATTTCGTAGAAATTTTGTATTTATGGAAAATTTTGTAAACATTTTTTAAACATAATTTATAGAAAATTTTGTATAGAACATTTCGTAGAAATTAGGTGTTTATAGAAAAGTTCGTAGAAATTTGGTATTTATAATTTTCATAAATTTTTAAAAAATTTCGTAGAAATTTTGTATTTATTGAAAAATTCGTAGAAATTTTGTATTTATGGAAATTTCGTAGAAATTTTGTAAAAAATTTTATTTATAGAAAATTTCGTAGAAATTTTGTATTTATAGAAAATTTCGTAGAAATTTTGTATTTATCGAAAATTTCGTAGAAATTTTGTATTTATCGAAAATTTCGTAGAAATTTTGTATTTATCGAAAATTTCGTAGAAATTTTGTATTTATCGAAAATTTCGTAGAAATTTTGTATTTATCGAAAATTTCGTAGAAATTTTGTATTTATCGAAAATTTCGTAGAAATTTTGTATTTATCGAAAATTTCGTAGAAATTTTGTATTTATCGAAAATTTCGTAGAAATTTTGTATTTATCGAAAATTTCGTAGAAATTTTGTATTTATCGAAAATTTCGTAGAAATTTTGTATTTATGAAAATTTTGTAGAAATTTTGTATTTATAGAAAATTTCGTAGAAATTTTGTATTTATTGAAAAATTTTTTAGAAAATTTCGTAGAAATTTTGTATTTATGGAAAATTTCGTAGAAATTTTGTATTTATGGAAATTTCGTAGAAATTTTGTATTTATAGAAAATTTTGTAAAAAATTTTATTTATAGAAAATTTTGTAGAAATTTTGTATTTATAGAAAATTTCGTAGAAATTTTGTATTTATAGAAAATTTCGTAGAAATTTTGTATTTATAGAAAATTTCGTAGAAATTTTGTATTTATAGAAAATTTCGTAGAAATTTTGTTTTTATAGAAAATTTCGTAGAAATTTTGTTTTTATAGAAAATTTCGAAAAAAGTTTGTATTTATAGAAAATTTCGAAAAAAGTTTGTATTTATAGAAAATTTTGTAGAAATTCAGTATTTATGGAAAATTTCTACTTAAAACCTTGAAGTTGAGCGACAGTTATCTTATGACTAATCTTTAAGTTAGTCTATTACTTCGTCTATTTTATTTAAGAAATTCTAAGTGTTTGTCTTTTGTTTTGCTCCGAGTTTTCATACTTTTTTTCGGTCTTTATTTACACTATTATTATACTTCATATGTTGGTATGTCACTGTGTCATCTATAAAATGAATAATATTGCTCATTGGATTAGTGTGCATTTTATAAATTATAATAAAAATATGTACAAAAAATCCATGCAGACCAACAGACAGATATTCTCCCTCATGGAATTTTTAATATTATTATTTAACAAAAATGCTTGTTTTATTATAATTTTACCTTCCATAATATTTATTGGTGTAGACCTTCTTAAAAATCCTTTGTCTGATGGCGTGTTTAGCTAATTATAGCACTTAAAAAAACAAAATCAATTGCACATTAATTTCTATATACAAATATATATATTGAAAGAAATATTTCAACGATTTCAGTCACGTTCTATATACGACTCAACCATAAAGGCAAAACGCATGCGCACTCGCGCATTGTGTTGCGAGCGGTGTACATTATTAAACACCTTCAGAAGTTGATGGGTTTTGAAGGTATTGCCTTACGATATACATACGTACAACTTATAAAAATCGTATAATATTCACATATGGTATATGGATGGTAAGGCGATTGTTGTTAGTATTTTTTTTTTTTGTTGATATTTTTTAGTCATTTTGGTTAGCTAATTAATATTAACGTTACGTTTGGTTGCATTACTTAATTGGTGTTTGTCGAGCAAACTCGAGAGCGAGAGAGGGTGTTGCTTTTTTTATCTTTTTTTTGCTAGTTGATGTGGGGGAGACAGGGGGTTATATTGGAGTTGTTGGGGTGGTCGAAGTGAAGGCTTGTGTTGTTGGGGTTTAAAACAAACACTTGGCTTTAATATAGTTATCCATAATGATAAATTGTTAAGCCGCCATATTGTTTTCTAATCAATTTTTATATAACTTTTAATATTGATAGACACCAAATTGGGGAAAAAACGAAAGTTGTTACCCCCAAACCCCTTATAAAATAATGCATATACAAGCAACCCGCATAAAAACTTAGGTTTTCTTTGCAAAATTTAAAAAGAAATATTTCCTTTTAACATATTTTGTTTACTTTTCCTTTCTTTTGCAAATGGGTTTTTCGAAATCCTCTTCCTGGTTTTTTGTTAAACAAAGGAAAATAAAAAAGAAAACATAATTTAACGCTAATTTCCAACAGCACCTCCCAGTACAACTCTCCCTACAATTTAGAGAGTAAGGTGGTCTTCGTATAATACTTACACATATATATATATATATATATATATATATATATATATATATATATATATATATATTCTTCTAATTGTTTTGGCCAAATGAAAGAAAGTTGGTTCCTCAAATGCATTTTCATTTGACTTCGTCATAGTACCTGGCATTGCGTAGCCAAATACCAAACGCCGACATCATCAGTTGCATGCTTCATGCCTTTTGCCTTTGGACACTTGGCTTGGTGGATTACCTGCCTTGCAATTGCAGTGCATTAAGTCGCCATACAAACATACTTTTTCCGCCACACACCATACATACAAAGTTTGTAACTTGGTTCGTTGCTTACAAAATATTATGATTTGCACCATTGCGAATAATAAATGACGGTTTACATTTCATTTAGGGGCCAAAAAATGCCACGTAAATTATTAATGTTTCTTTTGGAAATAGAAATCCGGATTACAAGTTTTAAAAAGGTCTTGGGGAGCAAATGAAGTGCCAAACTGTTCAACAGGTTCAAATCTACTGTGGTCACTAATCACTGGTCTGCCTATAAAGATCAACTCAAAATCTATAAGAAGGACCTTAGAAAGCGCAAAGACATTCTTGCTATACCTTCGGTGGAGAAGTCGAAAATGTGTCAGATTCCGCAAGGCTGAGGAAGATACTATTCAAAGATACTACTTATAGAAACTTTCTTAGAAATTTTGTATTTATAGAAAATTTCTTAGAAATTTTGTATTTATAGAAAATTTCTTAGAAATTTTGTATTTATAGAAAATTTCTTAGAAATTTTGTATTTATAGAAAATTTCTTAGAAATTTTGTATTTATAGAAAATTTCTTAGAAATTTTGTATTTATAGAAAATTTCTTAGAAATTTTGTATTTATAGAAAATTTCTTAGAAATTTTGTATTTATAGAAAATTTCTTAGAAATTTTGCATTTATAGAAAATTTCTTAGAAATTTTGCATTTATAGAAAATTTCTTAGAAATTTTGCATTTATAGAAAATTTCTTAGAAATTTTGCATTTATAGAAAATTTCTTAGAAATTTTGCATTTATAGAAAATTTCTTAGAAATTTTGTATTTATAGAAAATTTCTTAGAAATTTTGTATTTATAGAAAATTTCTTAGAAATTTTGTATTTATAGAAAATTTCTTAGAAATTTTGTATTTATAGAAAATTTCTTAGAAATTTTGTATTTATAGAAAATTTCTTAGAAATTTTGTATTTATAGAAAATTTCTTAGAAATTTTGTATTTATAGAAAATTTCTTAGAAATTTTGTATTTATAGAAAATTTCTTAGAAATTTTGCATTTATAGAAAATTTCTTAGAAATTTTGCATTTATAGAAAATTTCTTAGAAATTTTGCATTTATAGAAACTTTCTTAGAAATTTTTTTATTTATAGAAAATTTCTTCGATATTTTATATTTATAGAAAATTTCGTAGAAATTTTGTATTTATAGAAAATTTCTTAGAAATTTTGTATTTATAGAAAATTTCTTAGAAATTTTGTATTTATAGAAAATTTCGTAGAAATTTTGTATTTATAGAAAATTTCTTAGAAATTTTGTATTTATAGAAAATTTCTTAGAAATTTTGTATTTATAGAAAATTTCTTAGAAATTTTGTACTTATAGAAAATTTCTTAGAAATTTTGTATTTGTAGAAAATTTCTTAGAATTTTTGTATTTATAGAAAATTTTTTAGAATTTTTGTATTTATAGAAAATTTCTTAGAAATTTTTTATTTATAGAAAATTTCTTAGAAATTTAGTATTTATAGAAAATTTCGTAGAAATTTTGTATTTATAGAAAATTTTTTAGAAATTATTTAATTAGAAGAAACAGGCGACCATTTGACCCACCCGGTCGATTGCTGTTTTGTTTCGGGCTCATACGCACAGATCCAAGATTGGTCACCTGTGACGATCTTATAAACGACTTTTGAATCACCGCGATCGTATTTTTTCAAAATTTTTTTGCACCAATCGACACGAGCCTTTTTTTTTGAGCGATTGTCAAATTGCGGGGAGTTCCAACGAGAACAAACCTTTTTTACGGCCAGGCGTTCCTGCAAATATCGAATGTATGCTGGTGGAAGAAATGCCCAAGGATGCCTCTATCTCACGGTATGTTACATGACGATCTTGCATTATCAGTTCACGCACGGCATCAATGTTCTCTGGCACAACGGCCGTTTTTGGACGACCTTCGTCTTTGAGCGAGCGTCGGCTCGATTGAATTCATTAAACCAGTTTTTCACAGTGCTATAGGATGGTGCTTCATCGCCATACAGAGTTTTAAGTTCATCGATGGACTCTTGTCGTGATAATCCACGTCGAAAGTTGTGAAAAATGATCGCACGAAAATGTTCACGAGTTAATTCCATTTTTTTGCCAAATTGATTTTTTCAAGTCACTGTAAACAACACAAATGATGGTCGTACGTCAAAACGTTCTGAGTACGTTTATGATAATAAAATGTCAAACTTTCCAATGGAAATGTCAGATGACGCTAGGCAACACTTCGTGTTGCCTAGGCCAGAAATATATATAGTAACCCTCGTATATCGTATCGACGGAGGGTTAAAAAAGTGGTATTCAAACACAAAGCGAGAAAAATATCACATACTAGGCCAATTAGTATATCCTCCTTCCTGCTGGAAGGTCTGGGAAAACTTTAGGATTCTTTCATTAGAGAAAACCTGGATGCAAAATTCCTCTGCGGAAACCAAAGTGCTTACAACAAGGGCAAAGTCTACAGGACGGGTGTGGTCTATCAAACGACCCTACATTTCAAGGAAGGCCTGGAAAGTCTTATAGATTTTTTCATTAGAGAAAACCTGGAGACAAAACTTCTGTTGGGAAACCAATATGCTTGCACCAAGAGCAATTCTACAAAATCTGCCCTGCATGAACTTGTGGGCACTATTGAAACGACCCTACATGTTAAGGAAGGTCTGAGAAGTCTTTCAGATTCATTCATTACAGAAAACCTGGAGGCAAAACTTCTGTTGGGAAACCAATATGCTTGCACCAAGGGCAATTCTACAGAATCTGCCCCGCATGAACTTGTAAGCACTACATTTAAAGGAAGTTCTGGACAGACTTTTAGATTATGTACAAAACAGCCGTCAGAATACCAATATGCTTACAAGGGCAAATTCTACAGAATCTTTGAAAACCTGGATACAAAACTGTCGGAAAACCAATAGCTTACTGAATTTAAATTTTTACGAATTAATTAATTGTGGTGCATTCAGTTTTTTGAACCTAAACTAGGTTTGAACAAATTATTGTCACTTACAATATTTTAGTGCGTATCATGACATGAAACGTCCTAACGCGGGCTTTAAGTCTTAGATCCGTAGCAAATCATATATATAGCCGTCATCACCAAAGTGATAGTGGTTAGTGGCTCTAAAGGTCACTTGAAACAATTTACTTAACTTTCATAAAATACGTCTTAATTGTAAGTATGATATCTCCTTATTTTTAAGATTGGGGCATCTATGGAGCAAAATCTTTAGGTTAGGTTAAAGGACACGTAGTACACTACCAATTTGGCGTGCACCACTCCACTCGGAGACCTAAAGGTCCATTGTGTTAGTCCTAAAAATCTTTTAGCAAAATCTTTAAATTTAGGAAATTTTTTCAATTTATAAACATTTTACTATTTTCTTATTTACTTAACTATATATTTCTAAAAATGATGGACTTTATTCATAAAACCTATGAATATAAAAAATCTTCAGCGTAAAATCCTAATCTATAAACCTTGCATACATTTTTATGAATAAGGCACTATATGCTAATATAAATGTCCATTTTCACAACTGATCCTAATCTTCCTCTCCCCCCTTTCTTCTCTTTCCAGCAATGCCATAATGGAACCCATGACAGCTTTAGTATTGGCCTTCCAACTTTTGGCCCTATTCTCCATTGCCGGTGCCCTGATCATCTATTTGATTTGTAAAGTTCGTGACGATGATGTCAAAAAGGCCGAACATCCCAAATCAAACACTGTACTGGTGACCAGTGCCGACACCGCTTTGGGTCTACAGCTGTGCACTCATCTGGCAAGCAAAGGCTGCAGAGTTGTGGCCGGCATGAAAGATGGCGTGGATAGCTTACCTGCAAAATTACTGGTCGGTTGGCTGAAGATGCGTGAATTTACCGAGGCTCCGGTGTCGGGCACCATTATTCCCATGTTCTTGGATGTTACTAAAGATGAGGTCTTGCGTGAGGCTACCGAATCGATGGGTTCTCATCTTAGTGCTGGCGAACAGGGCATTGCTGCGGTGATCAACACCAGTGGCACCTTCTATCGTGGACGCATTGAATCACAGGAACTTTATCAAATGGAGCAAATGTTTAAAACGAATATTTTGGGTTCGTTGCGCATTGCCAAGGCTTTTGTGGATTTCTTGAGACCGACTTGTGGGCGCTTGATTTATTTGGGCGCTGCCAGTGGAGGTCACGGTGATGGTTTGATCGCTTACAATGTTTCTCGGGTGGCTACAGATAAATGTGTGCAAGAAGTACGTCGTGAGCTGCAACCGTTTGGGGTTAGTGTGGTCTGTTTGGATACTTGTGGTTTGCATGCAGAGACGCTCTATAAACCACCAACTGCACAAAGTAAGTGAGATTGCATATCGCATGGCCATTAGAGTGGGGAATCAGTGAAGAGGAACATATGGCTTTGTTGGTCGAATTTTCATTTTGTTTTGCCGCTGATTTGCTGATTTTTTCTTTTTATTTCAATTTTACTTGTGCTTTTTTTGCATTTCAGTCTCCAGCGGTGCCCCGACAACCTACACGGCCAACGTTTTATGTCCCAGCGCTTTGAGTGTGGTAGAGAGAGCTTTGTGGGATCAATCACCTCATGAACGTTACTCGTTATTGGCCTCCAATAAATATCAATTCGCGTTGCCATGCCGTTCTTCATTGCGTTTGTCCAACAAGAGCAATTCCGACAACAACGTCAATAAGAAACCTTTGGAAAAACAATCTAGTGGTGGCATACAACGCGTCTGAACGATCAACGAAAACAGAGAATGTGGAAATTTCTGTTTGCATCTGGAATATGAAAGAATTAAATGAGAATTTCTTTTATTTTTTAAGATAAACAAAAATACAAAAAACGCACAAAAAGATTTTGTTAACAAAAAAACGGAAATGAAACAAACAGCGTTATTAGAAATTAATTGTGAGCGCTTGTGGTTTCAGTGGAGGGAGGGACAGGAAAGTTCTCCTCCTCCGCCACTAAAATCCCCAAACAAAATCTTTTTATTTACTTTTTTAATAAATGTATATGTAAATAAACAAAAAATTATATTATTTTGTTTAAAGAATAAAAATTTAATTATATATAACAACTTATATACTAAATACTGTACTTGGTCTGACCACAAAGGACTTTGTACTAAATTCCAAATTGGCCACAACACATTTTTTTATTGTATATACACCTAAGCTTTGTTATTGTAATCATTCCCCTTAAAAGAAAGAAATTGTATTTCTTGTAGTTATAATTAATATATTATGACTTCCAAAAATTAAACAAAATAAAATTGAACATTATTAACATTTTTGTTTTAAATACTATCACTAAATCTAATTAATAAGTTACCCAAAAAAGATAAAACTTTGTGTGATGTTTTATTCATTGCAATTACTTATGGGGTAAGCTGCACGGTCGGGTGATCTGGCAATCGTTAATCAGATCGTTTGGTCTAGCGACGACGACGACGACGATGACGAAGGCCTGTCTATAACTTTCATTCATATTTCGTTATGAAATCGTAACGCAATATACTTGCGGGCAGTATATCACCAGCTTTGGCTTCAGTTTTACTTTCGGTGCGTGCCGGTAAATGCACAAGTACATCAGCTCCAACGATACTTTGCAAACGGCTGCTCATCTGTGGGCCCGGTGGTTTGTTGCAATGGACAAACAGGCGGACGGACGGTAGACAGTGGCGGTGTTGATGGTGCGTGTATATTGCAAAGCGAAAGTGTTAAAAATGCAGTTAATTAAATATGAAATTGAAGGGAGTCAGTCGTCTCCTCCATCAGAGACTATCTTATGTCTTAATACAAACCTGATTGCCGGTAATTGAAGCATAAAGTTGACCACCTTTACTGGTGATTGCAGCACGCATATATTCAGGTCTTGGATCCAATGATATACTTTGATTTTCCAACTGTGACATGTACGAGTAAAAGAAAATGCATAAAACATATATGTAGAGTAACAAGTGAATTGTATCACTTTAATTTGTTTCAAATTACAAGCGGAAAGGTTTTATTTATTGTGTTTCCAAATCGATTATGTAAAATTGTTACAAAAAAAAAAGAAACAAAACCTAAACCAAATCTTTGACATGGTCGTTTGGAGAAACTAGTATAGACGAGAGACATCTCAATTGCTATCAATATGGACATTGCAGAAAAAAACAAACATAATATCAAATCTTCAAGCTAAAGGTACGAAAATTATAAAAATTAAGCAAAAAAAAAGGTTCCAGTCAAAGTGTTTAGAAAATTTGACCAAAGATAATTAAGAGCTGGCTCTAAATGGAGAATATACATATATCTCAAAACGAAAACCGATTTAGGAAAATTTTCTGGCATTGAATTCTTAGCAAAATTAAATACAAATTGCAAAATTTCAGACAAATCACCTGGAAAATATTGCATTTGCGACATAAAGATGTAAATTTGAGAGCGACCTCTATATGTTAACTATATCAAAAAATGCAACCTGCTTAGTTTCAGTCAGATTATTGGAAAAATGTGGCGCCTTAGGTTAGAGTGGCAGCCGGATTTACCAACTCACAAAGACGAATTGAGGTCTCTAGTGCTACCACAGACCCCCGTTGCTCCTCATCGGAACCAAACTGTTTGATACACAAAGTTTTCAATTATAGGTACTGGCCTTATCCGTCTGACATCCTAAAAGGCCGTCCACAGTATATCCAGACGTCGTTTACTCAATGCGGTCCTAAATGCTCTCCACTTTTGCCTCATCTTCATAGATTCCGCAGATGTTATTGGATTCAATTCCCAATCCAATGATTGGCGTGTTCGCCGTCCCAAAAGAACTGAGACTAATGTAGACAGTTTTTTTCCGCTCTAGTGCGAGGAGATATTTTAACCTTATCAGGTCGTATCGTGGCGATTCAGGTGTCAACTTCTGTCCATCTCTGAGAAAGCTTCCACGAGCCTAGCTATCTCTGGACGAGGCCAAAGCTTGCATGTGGACAGTGGCGCAATAACATATGCAAATTCTTGGAGAATTTTTAATGTCGCTTCTTTCCAAGCAAGTTCATAGGCTTTAAGGTACATATATGTCGAGTATTTTTCGTGAATTTAGGGTTGTAGCCTTCAGAGATAGGCAATTCTTTGAATCTTCATCAGTGGACTGGATCGATTTCAATATGCAACAAAAAATTGTTTGTGTGCGAGACCTAAAACCTTTTTTTAAATAGATAGTATTTTTTTTTTAATTCCAATTTTCATAGAAGTTACCTTTAGTATTTGGACCATTATTTTTAAGTTAAGCTCGATAAAGTCGGGATACCATTTAAATTAAAGGACATTATAAGGGCTATAAAGTCTGAGAACATCAGTTTAGCAACTGTCGTTGAAACAACTAGAAAAAATTTGATTTCTCAAAAAAAAAAACATTTTTTTCTGGCACGAAAATATTTATAAAAAATAAAAAAAAATCTCAAAAAATAGTTTGTTCCATTTCTTGAAAGCTATTATCCTAACGAATAATAACGATAAATGTATAAATTATGACCCATTTTGTAAAAATTGGGAAATTCAAAAAAATTATTTTACATATTTTCCATTTTGGCAATTTTGTTTGGGAGGTACCGAAAGGGGCGTGGTAATAATTTTGCCCACATTGTACAAGATTTCAGGTATTTGTATGTGCAGTAATCCAAGTTATAAGCCGTTAACTTTTTGTGCAAAATGGTACATTTGTATGGGAGGTACCAAAACGGGCGCGGTAATACCGCCCATTTTGCAAGGGACTATAGGTACTGTAAAGGCATTACTCTCCACAAAATGTTAAGTGTTTGTATGGACTGGAAGCAAAGTTTGTGCAAAATGGTCCATCTGTATGGGAGGTACCAAAAGGGACTATAAAATCTTTACACTTCACAAAATTCCAAGTATTTCTAAGCCGTAAACTTTTTGTGCAAAATGGTCCATTTGTATGGGAAGTGCCAAAGGGGACTGTAGGTACTATAAAAGCATTACACTGTAAAAAATTTCAGGTATTTGTAAGTGCAGGAATCCAAGTAATAAGCCGTTAAATTTTTGTGCAAAATGGTACATGTGTATGGGAGGTATCAAAAGGGCCGTATCAACTTCGCCCATTTTTCTCAAGACGATAGCGACCAAGAAACTAATACTATGTGTGAAATGGCCAAAGATTCTGAATTGTAGTATAGAAGTTATGCCGAAATCAATATTTCACTAAATACTAATCCTTTGTGGGAGAGGTGCTCGAAGGAGTGGACCAGAATAGTCCATCTTTGACCTTAATCTGAGATAGAACAAAATATTGACACATACCATATTTGAAGTTAATCGGTTAATCCTGTCGAAAGTTATCGTGATCACCAACCAAACAGACTGACGGACTTAAAATGGCCCAAAATGGATTTCCGCAAATATTCTTGGGGTCTCTTAGATCACTCCGTCGATATGTTACACTTTTGACCTGCAGCATCGGATATATACCCTTGTTCACAACAGATGGTGTACAAAACCCGGATTATGTTTCTACCATTGGTCAACATAGCTACGTTTTTAGTACACTCGATTTCTTGTTGGTCCTGCTGTTCTCGAGTTTTGTTCGGGAATTCCCGGAAAATGTGGGTATAACAGTAACTATAGAAAATATCGATGGCTTAATATAAAAAGGGCGCATCTTGTTTTTTGTCATAATTGCGTTTGCCGTTTATTCTGGCAGGAAGCTGTCAAATGCACCTTAGCTTTTTTCGAATTTTCGGGGGCTATAGTTGCAAATAAAGTATTTATAGGTATTGTAAAAACCCCAAAAATCTAGTCAAAGAATTTGTTTGGTTTTGATTCGAATTTTGAGCCTCTGTAAAGGAACAACAGGATCGAGATACGTTCTTTTTATATTAAGACAACGATATATCGTCACCTAAAAGGCAAAATAACGTAACCCACATGTTCATGTTCAGGAGAAGCCAAAAACAAAATAAAATAATTTGATCTTTTGCCAGGTTTATGGATTTCCTGGCTATTAAGGCGAAATCAAGTAACAAATGTAATGCAATTAGTTGTGGCGTACATTTGAATAAAAAACTACAATTTAATGAATCTTTTCGCCTTTGTAATGACCTTGTTTGCTGTGACGTCTTTTTGAATTTCAATCATAAAATGGTCAATTTAAGATATTGAACTCTAAAATTGTTTAGGAATGTTTAGTTTAGTGTAATAGACTATAATCAGTCATAAAATTAATTTTGATTTTTTTGATGTTACGTTATTTTTGATTTCAGATGACGATATGTATATGTCAAGTCATTAATTTAAGGCACTAATTTAGAATTTCACTTCCTAAGGGAAGATAATCTTTAGGAATTGAGAAATTTTCCCTAAATTATTATGAATATAGAGGACCTAAAACATATTTACCGTCACTTGAATAACTGGCAGCATACATTTCTCTTGAGTCCATCCAGAACACCATCTAATAGCCGGCAATGCAAACATGTGGAAACAAACAAAAGCCGATATGGGATTACCAGGCAAGCCAAAGAAATATTTGTCATCCTTGGAGGCAAAAGTCATGGGTTTGCTAAAAAAATGGCAATTTTTAATAGAACAAACAAACATGAATACCCTAATTTTCCTTTTAAACAAAAAAGAAACTTTACCCCGGTTTCATGTTGACCCGTCCTACAAGTAAATTAAAGCCCAATTTCTCTAAGACCGGTTTAATAAAATCTTTGTCACCCATTGAGACACCTCCACTGCAGATGACAAAATCCACTTCGTCATAAATCGAACTTAAGGTTTCCGAGACTTCTGTGAAACTGTAATAAATAATAATAAAATAGATAAAAAAGTATGCAAGATAGATTGTTTTTTTTTGTTGTTGCTATAGATTACTTACTCATCCGTTAAAACTTTTGTAACAAAACATTCGAAACCAAAATACTGTAACAACTGCCTGAGCATCGTGGTATTTGAGTCATAGATTTTTCCTTCGATAGGATAATCCTGAGGATCCAGCAGTTCACTACCCGTTGAGATAACAGCAACCAAAGGTTTATGCAGAGGCACTGCATGACCCACCGAAGCCATCAAAGATTTCACTACTACCGGTGACAGGTCCACACTGGGAAATAAGGTGGAATTTTTTGACAAATCGCAGCCAATGGGTCTGAAATGAAAAGAAATAATTTAGAAATCTTTTCAGATAAAACATATAAATTTCTAAAAAAATAAGAGATAAATATGGATTAGCCCTATCATTACGGACTGAGCGTGACAGACAAAAGGTCGTGTCTAAATGGTCTTGGAGTTTAAAGCCAGTACGAACAAATAACATAAAATCGCGACCTAAGAGTGTAAAGGCGCTAAGTCCAATATTTAAAATTTTACAGGAGAGGCAAAATACTTACTGTATATGAATGTTTTTATAAAGGGTATATAAACTTAGCGCTTTTACGAATCAGCTTTTAAATATTACAAAGCATGTTTTTTTTGCCTTTTTGTTTTCACATCGATGTATATCCAACTTATCTTACATTTAGGCAAAAAGTGGAATTAGCGCTTTTTCACACTTAGGTCGCGAAATGAATACGTTTGAAAACTTTATACTCCCTTTTCACCAGTTCTGGCTATATCTATAAACAACAGTTAACATTTTTAAATTCCATACGATTTGACAGTTATAACGGTAGATTGGCTCTAACTATAGGGTAACCGGAGATGGCACTTAGTATGATTGTCTCTTTATAAACAAAAAATTCGCTGAGATTAATTAATAGAAATAGGTAAAATTCCTTATAGGATCTCAGATCAATATGTCAAGGTGTTGCAAAAGGAATGGCAAACTGAGTTTGCCATAATTTTATGTTGGAAGTTACTATAAAATATTTATAAGTTATTATTAACTGAAGAACTACTACATACATACCTTATATCCAAATCCTTTTTGGGCTCCACCAAAATGTCCACTAAATCTTCGAGGCCATTCTTTTTGGTTTTCAACAATTTTGTATCCTCCACTTGTACCACACAATCCGCTTCCACGGGCACCGGAGCGCCCGTGTTGATTTTATAACACTCATCTTCGGCAAAATCTCCGACAATAACTGCATCTCCGGCCGCTATAAATCCTATCACCTTTTTCGATCCCGAAAATCCTGAAGATTTCATGCAATACCCATCTTTAATGGAGGCTCTAAATGGTGGTATATCAACCGGCGATTTGAAATTTTTAAGCAAATTTGGTAACGTGGTTTGTGGTTTAACAGTTTTTAAGATAAGATTTAAGGCTTCGGTAACGGGCAGCATGGGGAAGGGAGAATTGCGATCTATTCCATCACCTTTGCCAGTTTTATGAGGGCAAATGTGAGGAGAAGCGGCTAAGGCTGGTTGTTGTCCAGCCACACCACCGGCTTGCAATTGTGCATGATGTTTACGCACCAAGGCCAAATCGTTGTTGATTAAAGACAAAGCATGTGGCAGCAAATCTTTGATGTAATCAAAACACTCCACAACAGCTTTCTCGCTTCCAGGGAAATTTATGATTAAACTTCTTCCCGCTATACCACATACACTGCGGGAAAGGGCGGCAAATTTTGTTTTCTGCAATGAATGTAAACCAATGGCCATTGCAAGTTGGGGACACTCTTTGTCCAACATTTCCTTGGTGGCCTCAGGGGTAACATCCCGCGGGGCAAAGCCGGTACCACCGGTGGTCAAAATGCAAGCCACGGAGACTTCTGGCGAATAAAGCTGTAAGAGTTTCTGTTTTATCAACTCCTTTTCATCTGGTAGTATCTCCTTGAGAATGCGAGAATTCTCAAAGTTGTCGGAAATTAGTTGTACTAGACGGGGTCCACTGCGGTCGCGGGTGGCATCTTCATGACAGGTATCACTAACTGGAATGAAAAGGTGCCGGTTAAAAAACAAGTGGATCACTTTGTTGTAGTAGCAGTAAGTGTGTTTGTTGTCCACTAGTTGGTGTTTTTATTCGCCTTGTCTAGTGGTTTCTGCTGTATTTGTTTCCAGGCCGAGGGGAAGATGGCTGCTTCCACTGGTTGCGTCCAAAATGACCTGGAAACAAGTTGAGTAGGTTTGGCAGAGCAGTTGAAAGGGTGTAGTGTTTCGTGTGGTCCCTGGTTACAAGCGGGACATGTGTTCGACGTGGTGCCAAGTTCTCCCAAGTTCTCCAAGTGCTGCCGGCTAGCGACTTGAGGACCTTGTTTCTACTTCTCATTTTATTGCAAATAGCTGTGGCATTCGCGTTAGACCTGAAGAGGCTATCACATGTGACACGAACAACCTTAGGGTACTTGGTGTTCGGAATTCTTGTGCCATCGACTATCACATTGAGTTGCTCCTTCACTTGCGCTGTCCATGCCGTAAACAGTGTGGCGGATATTTTCAGGTTCCTCCAGCCAAGTAGACATTCAGCCTTCCACATATGTCATCGATCAAATCACTTTGTAAAAACACTTACCGGTAATAACAGCAAATACAATTTCAGACATTGTAAGTAAATATTTTTTGGGGAAAAACTAGAAAACTGCTCTAGATTATAAAATCACCGACCGGTCAAACCCACTTGTTGCGCTTTTATGACGAAAACAAACAAATGAACTGATAAGGAAGACAGTGCTAACCAAAAAAAATAATAGTCAAGATATCTCTTCGCTCCCTCGCGTTATATGTTCTCTAGTTTTAAACGTTAGAGGCTTTTGTAAAACTTATTTTGATGTCCCCATTTTATTTATTTTCTTTAAATGCCACAAACATTTCTGGAAGAAACGGTAAACGGTACAATTGCACAATATTATTCTTGGTGTAAAGTTTAAAGAGAGCGAATACATCTCTTCTTAAGATATTGTGTTTGATACGAAACAGTGCTGCCAATAAATTTGTTGTCATGTAGTGTGGAATGATAACCGGCGTTACCGTTGTGCGACTAAAGTGGCATATTTGCCCTTTTTTTCAGCCGTGCTACTTTTGCTCCCCTTTTATTTTTTGATACTAAATGTGCCCCTTTTCGCTTTTTTGTGCCACTTTTTGGCTTTTGTAAAAAATCTGTTTTTTATACTCTTATGAGCTTTGTTCCTTTACCTACTACAAGTTACTATATTTACCATTTTTACCAGTTTTACTCCTAAAAGCGTTCCTTTACTCAAAAAACTAGTAAAAATAGTATACAAATTTAAGAGAGAACTTTCAAAATGTCTTTCTCTTTTACTACTTTTTTACTAGCTTTTACTCGACAAATTTTTCCGAGTAAAAGTAGTAGCATTCAAAATACATCGAAAGTAATATAACAGAAACTTCAAATAGAATAAATTTGTCTGTGCTTGCTATTTTTACTAGATTTCCGTTCCCGTTTTTTTTTAAAACGTGTTCACTCAGAGAGAACTTTGAATTATTTCTCTTTTGCTAGTTTTACTATAAAAAAGTAAAGGAACATATCTATGACAACACTTTCGTACTAACGTACGGAAATTCCTAACACGCTACGTTCTGAATTAGGTTATTTAATGGGATATACGCATATGTTAAAACGATTTACATTTATCTTTTGTATGTGTATGCATATGAGAATCTATTTCCACCGTTTCATCTTATTGGTGAAAATTCTGCGAATAGGTCGGCGTCTATGCAACAATACAATTAATTTGAGCGATTTCTTAAATGTAACAATATATGTGTTTATAAAAAAATCCATTTTATTTTGTATTTTTCATTAGGTTGATGTACATACTTAAATATTATAAGCTTATATTGTAAGATCAAAAAAACTCAATACAAAACACATCTGTCCCAAGCACAGATCTAATAAGAAAGTATAAAAAAGAAGCTACAAAAAAGTAACTATAAATAAAGAGATGTATGTGATAAAATATATTTAGTATACATCATAAGAAGTTTTGTATAACATTGTATTTTTTGCTTAGTTTTAGTGTAAATGAATGAATTTTTTAATGTTACCTACTTATTTTTTATGTTAAGCTTTGTTTTTTTATTGTTGTTTTCATTATATAAAAACCTTAAAATTGATCACCCTTTTTAATGACCGGTTGCCACTTTTTTCGAAAAAATCCCCTTTTTGTGCCCCTTTTTTAAATTTCCCAACCAACGGCATGTTTTCGTTACAATTTAGCGATTTTATTTTAGCACTTTTCAATGAAAACAATTGACTTCCACTAACTGGCGCATAAGCAGTGGCAGATTTCCACTATCTGGTAGCAATGGTTTCATGAGTTGCGAAAAAAGAACAGTGCGAAACAGACAAAAAATTCGTGAAATGTCTTTATATATCATAAATTTACTATTCTATGTTCAAATGTTTACACTATTTTTGCATATATTAAAATAATTTTCCATTTTTGTTCTTCTTCTTCCCGTTTATTCACAATAATTGACAACAGTTTCTCAAAACTGAGATGTCATATGCGAAATAAAGGATGCCTAATCTGGCAACATCATACTCGATTAAGACAGGAACACAAGCACCAAACTTCATCGGGAACTAATAATGCTTAAAAGTGCTTAGCTCCCCATACAAATTAAGCACCTATGGTGTAACGAAAACACGCCTAATATATCGTCATTTTGACAACTGTTTAAAGTATAAAATAGAGAATAAAGACTTTTTCCAGAGAAATGAAAATTTTTAATGATTTAAAAAAAGCTTAACGAATTCATATTAAGAATTTGTATAAATGATTCGATAGATGTATGACATTATTCCTCTAATTTTTGGATGACAATTAGAGATTTTAGAAAAAACTAGTATATAATGATCCTTAGTTTAGATTCATACTCGGCAATTTGTTTCCAAGCAAGTGTCAACGTTTGTAGGAGAGAGAGAGCTTTTTCCGCCTGCCTCTCTCTCCCACAAACTGCCGAGTGTGAATCTGGACTTATCAAGGAGGAGAAAAAAGTTAAAAGCTTTCCGAGGCTTCTCGATTATGTTGTCCGAGAATCTCAAAATAGAAAGAAAATATATGTAATGTGCTTGTTATCGGTATTTCGTTTAGTTATCAACATATCGGACAGTATATTTTTAAAATTAAAAATTTTACATTTTTGGAGATATGCGCTTTTTAGCCAACAGTTCTGTTTCAATGTTAGTTCAGATTCACACTCGGCAACTTCTTCCAGTATTTTTCTTGTATTCTTGTTATTTTATCGCTAATATTTACAACAGTTGAATTTCTCACGGACAAAGATGAATATAACTAAATAGGAGTACTATGCTGGCGGCATTTAATTTGTTGCGGCGTTCAATTAATTTGTAGCGGCGCAAAATGTCAATTTGTCACGTTGAAAAAAACATATGTAGTACCACAAATGAAAAAATTTCACTCTCTTTTTCACAACTTTGTTTTTTGTATGGCATTTCAGCGTGAAACCGGAACATAATACCGTGCTTAAGATGCAAAATCGCCGGAGTAATTATTTTCACAAATGTTTTCAAATAAAATTAATGGCTTTTGCGGCAGGAAGTCAAATTGTGTGGCATCATTGTATAGGGTAAGGGTTTAAAATACAATGCAAATTAAAACAATTTCGAATAATCGTTTGTGTTTTTGTTGTTTCTTAGTCCCGATTTCCACTGGCTGAATGTTCAGCAGATTATCGGTGGAAAATTTTTGAAACATAAACCAATATGGCCTATTTTCAATCCCAAAGAAATTACACGTTTAGGAAAGGTATCTGCCAAATTCAAATAACATCACTTTTATTGCGGGTGATTTTTTCCCACGAACTAGAATTTGTCAATAGCAGTGATTTAGAAAATTATGTTAATAAGTACTTTCAGTACCTTTTTTCAGTAGATATGTTCCTTAGAAATCTGCATAAAAATCCACAATGAGAGAAAAAACCCAGGAAAGTGGTGATTTCGAAAAGTGATTTTGGTGCTTTCATTTTGATTTAAATTCCCCCAGACACACCGACTCCTCTAATCTAGATCTCCATTGGCAACCCTATCTTACTTGTCAGCTCAACAATGACAATTAAAACTATAGACACATCATGCTATGTTCGCAACAAATCCGTCAGGGGGAGATGTGTCGGCCTTTCTCGTACAATTCACTCAATTCGCGTACAAGTCACTCAAGAGAAGTAATTTTCACTCAAACTTTGCAGACTTATTTTCTCTCGCAGATAAATGCGTGTAATATACCTGTCCTTGTTTTTACTATAGGTTAGTAGAGTGCGGAGGGTTTCTTTTGGAGAATGTACAGAAAATTAATTGAAAATGTATTTGACCAAAAACAAGAGCTGGAGAAAGAAAATACGAGAATTTTGCCGCCTGAATGCAACATTCAAAACAATTTGTACAGAAATTCGACGAAAATAGGTCTGTGAAATACTTGAAAACCCCAGTGCGTCTTCGTACAGGCCGCTCCGGTTGTGTGAGACATTGTACGGAACTTCTTGGATAATGATAACGGTAACAGCCAGCCCAGGACCGACTTGCCGCACAGCTCATGTAATAATGTCCAATTCACATTACGGGCTTCGTTACCATTTGAATATACACATAACATCATTATCCGTCTCCCGAATAGTATAAATGTTCCATAAGCTGCCCCCGCTGAAACGGAATCTGAAACAGGTCTATAAATACAAACTTAAAATAAAAAGTAGTTTCGGAGAAGTTAACAAGTAAGCAAATTTCAGTCCAGTAAACCTAAGGTATACCCAGTCTATAATATAAAATATAACATAATAATATGTATAAAATATAATATAAAATCATTTACAGAGATGCTTAAATTCTATTCTAATGAATCTGTGAATTTGTGTGGGACCCAGAAGAGGCTGGAGGCTTTTCTTAAACACGTCTCTTTTGCGCAGAAGAATGTCTGTATTAAAATTATCTGATATTTAATGTTGCTAATACTTGCTAAATTGTGTGTTAGGTACCGAAAGGGGCGTGGGAAACCACTTGTAAAAGCATTACACTGCACAAAATACCAAGTATTTGAATGTACTTGTATTAAAGATATAAACTATTATTAACACTTTATACAAAATGCCCGTATGGAATTTTTCATTATTTTGCTGTTGTAGTGAATCATATAGTCCTCTCCGGACGTTTGTCTTTTTTGTTGTTTAAGAATAGTGATTGACAAAGTAAGTCCATGATTTGTTTTGGTACGGCTTGTTCACTCTTTGAACAAGGGCTTCTCACCAAGTTCTTTATCATGTCTCACTTTCAAGGTCTAGAGGGCTGCCCCCAGATAACCAAGAATTTGGAAAATGACATCACTAACCAAAATGATATCATTAACACTATTACAAACATTTTATTAGCAACATTTTTGATTTTAGACATAATATTAGCAACCAGCATCTACAAAAGTGAAGAAATTGCCTCTTACGACACCAGAGAATTAAATACATTTGATTTTTGATTTTTTTTGTTATATTAGTGCAAATCTCACCTTTATTTGTCGAAATTATGTGCGCTTTGTTTTTTTTAACGAATATCAAGGATATACGTCTTCTAGTGTGCTTGTCGACTTTTATTTGGAGTGAAAGTTAAATTAACTATTAATTATGCCTGTAGCATTTGGCCAGAGTAATTTGACCAATTATTATAAGTCGTACAAGAACTTCACAAAAAAAGTTTGCGCCGTATACGGCATATGATACCAATAACCATTCGAAACGTCGAAGCAGTGAAGATATTGGAGAATTGTCCCATGTCTTTTGGAGAACCGAGAATGACCTATTATGCCTTTGAACAGAATATATAAAGGAATAAAGTTAATTTGAATAATTTTCTTTATTTTTCTTATTATTATTGAAATATTATAGTTTGTTTAGAAGTAAACATGTACTTGATACCCTTTTCGGTTTCGATTAACAATCAAATCGCTATTTTACTTCAAGAGTGCCATAACGCAAACTGTATAAACAGATAAGTAACATAAAATAATATGTAATATGGTTGTTTACTTACATACTAAAATTCACTGATGTTTAAAATGTGAATGTACATTAGTATAATTAAAAACTATGTCTAATGGTAAAACCTGGTGCTAGTGTCATTCTTATAAATTGTTAAGATAACACATTACAGTCTTAAGAATTATATTGTTAAGTTCCCTTCCACTCATATATCTATTTACCGTTACTAAAGACTATAAATTCAAATTGGAAAATTCCCATTTAACAACTTTTGAGTTATACAACTCTTTAAGTAAATGAGCTATGTACATATGGGGGATTGAATACATCATTTAACATCTTCAAATTTCCATTTCCACGTCGATAGTAGTTGAAATGTCATTACAAAGTTTGAAATTCGTATTTTGTTTACAGTTTGTAAAAAATATTTTAAAATCTATTCGGTTAACTTGTTGAATAACGACCAAATCCACTATCTCCGTTTATCCTACAGTTAGAGCTAGCCTACAGTTATAGCTGTCAAATTGTATGACATTTTTATTTTTTAACTGTGAGTTAGCTCTAACCGGAGGTTGTGAAATTGGAGGTTAGTCGATAAAAAGAAAGTACGCTTAAGATTTGCAAAAATAGGATGGAAGCGATAAAGGACCGTTATTTAATATCCCGAAGGAGGAAAGGCGAAAAATGGGATACCAGTTGTGGTGACGATTTTTTCCAAATACTGCCCACGTGCTGATGATTTTATAACTAGTGGGAACTGGGAAGCTAAAAATAGACATAGCACCATGACGACTATTTCATTTCATTTATTTCGTACAAACTTGTAATTCAAAGCCGTCTGGCCAATTAAACATAAATTACAATATGCATATAACTAAGCTTTTTAACTAAGGGTAAAAAACTACTCAGTGATATAAAATGATTTGTTTAAAACTAAGTTATATAATAAGGAATAAATAATATGGGTACAGATTGGCTATACGGAAAAGTATTTAGGATAATTAAATAACTACTCAGAATATAAACAAATTTATAAGAAAATTATTAAAGATGTTGAAAAAGCCGATTAGAATAAGATGAAATTGATAAACTAAAGATTTTTAATTCAGCAGGCAATGCATTGTATAATCGTGCTACTCTTAGAAGAAATGCATCATCCAAAAGGGGAAGTACCCTAGGTATTAATAGGTAATAAATAGACATGACTCAAATTGTTGTAAACAAATTGTACGACTTCTCAACATATTTTTTATATTTCAAAATAAACTGGCATTGACATGTATATACGAGTATATATATATGATAAGATAAATTATAATTAAATTAACGCACATACATAATGTATGTATAATTGGCCTTTTTGGCTTTCTTTATTTTCATATTGAATAAATAAATAATAATATTGGGTTTTTCAACATTATGGGATATGTTTGTACAATATGTATTTTTTTTAAGGAAACATTTTTTTTATACAAAATATCATGAACAATTTTTGTTGGAAATAAGTATAATAGAAAAGTAAAAATGACTTGATAAATTAATTAATTGTAATATGTTTAAATAAACACTAAAAAACTATTATTTGCATAGACTTAAAAAAATTGAAGATAAATTGCACATTTGTTTTTTAAAGCACAAAACGTAGTATATATGTATATATGTATGTATATATGTATGTCTATATGTTGTATTCTTTGCCCTTTACATCATCAATAAATATTAAAGAATGACAAAATGTAAAATTTGTGTTTTCCCTATTTTAGGGTTTAATATTTAAACAAATTTCCTAGTGATAAATCAACAAATTTCTAATATATATGTATGTTAGAAAATATCATGAATCCGTTATAAACAGTTCTTGGATACTCATCTGAATTTTAATGATCGAAAAAATTAAGGAAATCTTTTAAATCTTGAGAAAACTTTTGTAGTTGGCATTCGAGATAGAAATAAGTACATTTCAAGAATAAAATGCATTTACATAAGAATTTATATCGATAAATAATTTCCCATAAAGGTTCAAAGCAGTTTACAAGAAAGATTTTGTAACCAATTCTTTTATTTTTTTAAATATGTATTTTTCTGTATCCCGAATTACCTTTGATTTCTTTATTTTGTTGACTCTTGATCTCTTCCTAAATAGCTGTTTTTTTCTTTAATTTTTAAATTTAACAAAAATAAAAAATAATTATGTTGCTTTGATACATTAAAATATTATATGTGTTTTTAAATTTTAGATAAATATTACATAATATAACATTTTTGTTGTTTGCATTATTGCATTGTATATATATATATATGTATATATATATATACATTTTTTAAACAAATTATTCGACATATTATGCATATTTACAAGTTAAGAATTTTATATTCCTATATATAAAATTAAAAAAGAAGAGTAAACAAAATTCTCTCAAAGAAATTCGCAATTGTTAATTAATTTTAATGAATTTATAAAATTTGTTTTAAAGAAAGTTTAGGAGTTATATGATGGACTAAATTTTCTATGAAATCGTTTCCATATATTTTCAATTTCGATTTTAATCGAACAAAACAAACGTTCACAATTCGAAAAAAAATTAATTTGAAAAATGATTAAAATTCAAAAATTACATTTGAAATTGAAATTAAATTATTCTAATTGAAAATACATCAATTTATATTCAAATAGGTGAATTTAAATTCTATTTGTAATTCAAAAATTCCAATTGTTATTTAAAAATGTTTTAAACGTTTTTAAATGACGTGAGCAAACGGACTTGTATACAATTTGTAAATCGTTGTGACCAACCTATGACCATGTAGACTTTTGATATTAATATTCCAGGACATGGTACCGTTGTATAGATTGCCGATTTTCTCCTCAAGCACGATGCCGAGCACTGGACACTCAACAAGGGATTCTAGAAAGAAGTAGCATGTGTTAAAATTACATTAATTGAAATGTTTAAAAATATTTACGGATATGGCAAAATTTCGACTGCACAGACTTTACTCTCGTGACTCAAATACGTGGAGACGGTATCAACACAAGCTCAGCTCTGCGATGCGATTTCATATCGGTATTTGACGTCCGTTTTCGGCAACGAAATGGCTTCAGCCATTTCTCAAAACAACGGCAATTACGGCAGCTCATTGATGGTGTAAGAACATTGTTTGAACGTTAAAGGGTATGTAAATGTGAACGATGTTTACTATTACAGCTATATGAATATAATATTCAAACCAAAAATGAAACCAAAATTTAATTTAAGTAATTAAAAATTTGTCCTAGATTATCAGTATAGAGTTTAACATTGCATTGGTCAGATTTGCAAGATGGTTAGGTTGTGTGTATCGATGATGAAGTTAAACCATTTTGCTACCAAATTCCACTTGAAGAACCATGGAAAACATTGGGTTGGAATTTAGTCGTGGTTGCATATGTTTTTGCTTGTATATGCAATGGGACTTTGTGGTTAGTTTCGGTAGAGTTATTCCGTTTGGGTTCATAATCAGTATAATTCGATGCAGCTAATATAATAAATGAAAACTTGTTTCTTTTATAAAAGTTAAAATATATCAACATCTTACGATTTGGCTGATGTGCCTATTGTGTAAATGTTATTAACGGGTAATGCTTGCTTACTGTGCTTCTAATGCTTCGGTGTAAGCATTATAAGATCGCTCGTCTGTTTAAGATTGCAGAAGTTCATGGTACATGGAAGACTTGATGTTCCGAAAAGAAATCATCTGCTCATCCTGCAAAATATTAACATGAATAATAGCACAATTTGAAAAATATTTGAGGCATATGAAATGAACCTGTGATCTAGCGTCAATGTTGAACTGGACATGCAAGTTGCAGGGATGCCGGTCGCCCTAAACAGAACCACCCCATTTCCATATTGTGCACCCGTAGCCCGACATTCGTCCACTCCACAGCATGGGTATTGGTGTTTGCTGAATTGTCAATTCATGTATTTTGAATTTCTTCCGGCGTATTTTGATTTTCAAATGTAACACAATTTTAATTCATGGATTTGTAATTTTTGAATTTCAACTAGCTTTTGGAATTTTAATTGAATATTTTGAATTGCATTATATAGTTTGTTAATATTGTAACAGAGACAACTCGAAGACGGACAAAAAGTTATATTTATTCTCCTAGGAATGTTTCCAGGAATCGTACATAGACAAGACTGATGTTTTAAACATTAAATAAATAAAAAATATAATTGTAAATTATTTAGATTGCAACGAAATTAGTTGATTGTGTTCATTACCTTTAGATAAGTCAAACAAGGCAGAGAAAATCCATTAAATTGTACAGTGGCTATGTCCGTAGTAGGTCATTTTAAAATATTCTATAATTTGGTCAGAAATAGAGAAAATACTTTAGACATTATCAACCTTTTATAAAACAGAGATACTTACTTTCTTTTATAATTGGACGATGCTTAATGAAGGTTCTTTGCTGGTACATTGAGCTTCTTTAACTTTTTTCGTTGAGCACTTTTCCTTGTATCTTCCAGAACCATCTCTTCTGACATCCATTTTGTGTTTTTCAAAATTAAGACTCGCAGTAGGTAGTCTAAATGATTTAGTTTGTGGTCTCTACAACCATCATCTTTTAAGAAACCAACGAAGTCAGCGTTTAATTTGTGAATAATAGCCGTGTGTAGGTTTTTTTTAAAGTATTATCTACAATTTTAGTGTCTTTATAAACACGCGGATTTTCATTACTAACAACTTATAATGTTTCTTCAATAAAGGGAAGGGCTTTTGTCAAAAAGCCTTTTATATAGGAACATCATGTTGTATGTTATACTGTTATATGTTGTACTACTCGTACAAAAAGAAGATCCACAATGTTTGTTTAGGTTTTCGTGAGACATGTGACAAGTGGCTCAAGCAACAAAAGGGTGACCATATCCAATAGCTGCATTAGCAAATATATTATATGCAATACAACTAAAGCTATTCATAGGCTAAAGGTCGATTCGGAAAAATTGTTTCCCGAACTTTATTTAAAAATACGTATGTATGTATGTTTGTATAAATAAGCGGCGAACGAATGCCAGTGGAAAAAAATTTCAACATACTCTATATATGTATACTCTATATAGTATACAATCGGAATTTGTGTTTATGTAATTTCTAGGTGCAATAATTATTCTTGATTTTGAAACAATTTTGTTGGTGTTCTCCAGAAAACTTGTTGCTCCCTATAACAAAAAAATGAAAGCGGCGTAAAGTTCAGAATTCGGAATCTTATATACCCCCCCACCATCAATCGCCCCATTCTTTGAAATTTGTAATTTTTGTTGCGTAAATAAGGGATATGTTGAGGGACCTTTTGTTTGTGTCAAAAGATATAGATACCATATAAACCCATCTAGCTCAATTATAGAAAATTGTAGCGTGATTACAACAGATGGACGGACAAACAGACATGGCAAAATCGTCTTCGAATTTTACGACGATTAATTATGGGGTCTCAAATCAATACTTAAATCTAAACCCATCATTTTGATAACTGCAATTTTTATCCGCTGCTTTCATTTCATAAATAATATCAATATTTTTACAATATTAAACCATTTTTAATTTTCGTAAGGAGGGACTTTTGTCTGAATTTGTGAGATAGAAGAAGTCTAAAATATAAAATGACTACCAAATCGTATATATTTCGTAGAATTTTTCCAGACTAGGCTTTTCCTAGTTTTTCCAATTACCAAAACGAACATAAAATACGAACATTATACCTGATATTCTACAATTGTAATTGAATATACATACATACCTGGTATTGCCCCCATCAAAAGTCGCATTTTCCCAATATATTTTGGGAGAAAATGTTTGTCACATATTCTTATATGTGAATTAACATTTTCTATTCCAATTTCCAATATATCGCACCAATTTTTCAACTGTGTCAGTCGATATACATTATTGTATGGAAAATTGAACAAATGTTTGAAATTTTCGCAACCAAAAATACACGATTTGGACATTTTGTGAATCGTTTGTACTGAAAAATTAGTTTAGGTTAAACCAAAAGCCAAATTATTTTGATTTCAAAATAAGGGCGTACTATGTTTCTGAAGGGAACAATTTAACAATTTTAAAATTTATTTAACGAAACTTTTTTATTCAGAGTTGTCGTTTTTTTCCAAAAGCATGCCTAAATTACAATTTTTGTCCCACATATTTAAGACAATTATGTCATGTTTATTGAACTGATTTTTAAATTTTACATATAATAATAACTTATACAATATAATTTAACAAATAGAAAGGTCGAATATAAAAACACCAATATCGAAAATAACTTATACATTTATAAAAAGACTCGCATCAAAACAAACCTACCAAGAAATATATAAATATTTGGGGTTTACTTTATTATTCGTGGTTTTATTGTATTATTTGCGAGTTATTACAGATTGTACAAATTCAATACATATATGAATATTTAAATTGATTTCTTACAATTTTATGAAAGTACACATTTAAAATAAACTTTCGAATAATAACATAATAAACATTTTTGTTTATGCATCATCATATATCTTTGTACGTCCCAGTATTAGTCTCTCATGTTTTCTTCATATACAATTTAATATCGATAATAGTGATATTGAACTGTATCTTATTCGTCCATGATTTGTTGTTTTTGGAGCCTTCTGAAAGAATAAATATAATATATGTATGTATGTATGTATATAATATAGCTAACGCGGGGTTTACACGAGACAGTTTTGCAAATACAACAGCAATACATTTACGCCCATGTGATGACAATCGCGTGAGTTCGAATCACAAAACGCAAAAAATTCCCCTTCAATTTTAATGGTCTTCGAAATTTAATTTTAATAAAATACACACATGGATGTAGTTATTTATCACTGTAATTAATAATTTGATTTTAATAAATCCAAATTGTTGTGTTAAAAAAAATTCAGAGCATGCATTTTGCGACTTGAAATCACAATCGCCAATTTTAGGCGAAATGCGATTGCCATCACATGGGCGTTAGACTTTTTTACCAAAACACCTACACATCTCCCATTGTCTTGTCACTGTCTTCGATTTTTTGAAGACAGTAAATTCTAATAATTTGTGAAAAAAAAAACAAAAGATAAAATGAAAGTGCGCAAAGTTGGAAAATTTTATTTTTATCTGATATTTTGGTAAATGTTATTGAAATATTGTTCGGTAGTGCATTAAAAAAGTCTATTGTCTTCATTTTGTCTGAACGCCTACGTCACACAAAAAATATTTCCGTTTTTTACAACCAATACACATTTTCAATTGTCTTGTGTAAACGCTGGATAACAAATACCGGCACAAATACCGACACAAGACAATCGAGAATATGTATTAGTTGTCAAAAAAAGGAAAAAATTGTTTCAATAGTATTTAGCAAAATCTCAGATAACATTTTTTTCCAACTTCGCGGTCTTTTGCGATTATTTTTTTTTCGCAAGGTAAAACGAATCGTCGTCGTCAAGACAATTGTTCAATTTACTGTCTTCAACAAATCCGAGACTTCAGAAGACAATGAGACGTGTACAAAGACAATTCAGTAACTACACCTTTTCAAGTTTGCAATGAGAACATGTAAATTTATATTGGCAATTGTAAATTTGTATTGAGAGAATATAAAATCATATTGAAAAATGTAAATTTATAATGAGAACATGTAAATTCATAGTAAGATGTGTAAATTCATATTGGAAAATGTAAATTTCAATGAGAAAATATAAATTCATATTGCGAAATGTAAATTTGTAATGAGAACATAGAAATTTATATTGAGAAATGTAAATTCGCAATGAGAAAATAAAGTAGAATATAAACTCGTAATGAGAATTTGTAAATTCATATTGAAAAATGTAAAATTGCAATGAGAACATATAAAGCATAATGAGACAATGTAAATTAGAAATGAGAAAACATAAATTCTAAATGAGAAACGTATAACTCGGTTTGATGGAACGATATAGGGGATCCTTTTCATCACAGAAATATGCTGAATCGATCTGCGATTTCTTACAAAAATGGACCGAAATCAGAAATAATACCAGAGACCTGGTTATCTTATCAATGCATAAAGTCAATATTCTCCCATGTCTTAACCCCATATATAATATTTGATAAACGGCTGTTAGGAGAAAACTTCGTGTTCCTACGGTACAGTGTTCGCTTGTATGCGAACCAAGAGCACATTTGGATGGTCAACTGGCGGAGATTGTGCAAGAGCAGTTCAGCATGCCAGTACTTTCTATGCAGATGTACTAAGTTTAAAGATTTGCATGTTGTGCAATAATCAGTTGGAGTTTTTTTTCTTTTTTTATCAATATTTTATCAGTAACTGAATTAAATTTCCAAATGTGACTTTATATTACTCATTAAGAATTTATATGTTCTCATTACAAATTTTCATTTACCAATGTGAATTTACACATCTTACTATGAATTTACATGTTCTCATTATAATTTACATTTTCCAATATGATTTTGTGTTCTCTCAACACAATTTTACATTTGTCAATATGAATTTACACATTCTCATTACGAGCTTATATTCTCCGTTATTTTCTCATTTCGAATTTATATTTCTAAATATAAATTTCTATGTTCTCATTACGAATTTGCATTTCGCAATATGAATTTATATTTTCTCATTGTAATTTATATTTTCTCATTGCAAACTTGAAAAGGTGTAGACACACAAGCATAATTACATCACTACACATTTAAATTTTTTTAGCATTTCCCCACTCATACTTCTTTGAAATCCCTAACATTAACTAAAAATTTCGTTTTTGAAATCCCTAACATTGAGTGAAAATTGCGTTATCTTTTTGTATTTTTAAGGGGAAATATGTTATCTAAAAATCTATTCAACGCCATCTTGAGTTAGCAGAAGCGAATGTACGCCTGCAAAAGCATTTGGGGTGTCTAGTTATTCAATTGTCATTGAGCTCAATATAAATCAGCTGCACAACAATAGCAAAAACAACTATACACAAAACATATTTTTTTAGCATTTTAACCAAATCTCCAAATTTTCTAACTTAGTTTATTAGCTTAGTTAAAAAAATGAATGATTTATCAAGTCCAAAACCCTACGAGGTAAGCTTCAATCATATGTTCTAATCAAATCCCCCCAAAAATAATACAGCTTCCTTCACACAGAATCATTTGCTCAATAATGTTATAACCAATGCCAATATAAATGATGAACACCTAAGTTCGGGCCGCCGGAATTTGCGAAAATGGCTGGGTAAACCATTCCGGGTAGTCATTACAGATGGCCGCGTTTTAGTGGGTTTCTTCAATTGTACCGACAAAGATTCCAACATTGTACTCTCCATGTGTGCCGAATATTTGGAGGAGGGAGAAGACCCACGTATTTTGGGTAATGTAATGATACCGGGGAAACATATAGTTTCGGTGTCCGTGGATATGCCGCCTGAAGAAGTATATGCCGCCAAAACAGCAAATTAGTAGTACTGTTCTTTATTTAAAACAAGTTTATTTTTCATAAAATTACAATAACAAAGCTTATGTAGTATATTGAACACTAAAGTATTTGTTGTTATTACTACTTTGTACAATTGGATCTTAGATTATTTCTTTTTGTTTGACTCATTTGTGTCGTTATCATTTAATGGATCCATTCCTTGTTCCATCTTTTGTTTGAATTGTTCGTAAGTTCTTTTGCGATCAAAATGTTTGACCCACGTTCCTGGACAACTGCTCTCGAAGATTTTTCTTAGTTTTCGGCATTGCTCCGGTACTTTTTCACCCGATGTTGAAAGGTGTTTTGGGGCATTTTCGCTGAGACATTTCCAGTATTCGTCACGACTGTCCCAGCATTTAGTTCTTTCCTCTTTGGTGGGAAAACTCATGATGTCTTAATAATGTTATATTACTATTTAAATGTTTTAATTTAATATTTCAAGTGATAAATGCCAGCTTTAAGATTAATAATATAAAAAGGCCAAAAGTTGCATAAAGTTATGTGTCTGCCGAAACATATGTTTTTAACAGAGATTTTACAGAGTTGCTTGTCAGCTTTTGTGAGGTGACTGACTAAATCAGGTCGTGTGCGCACTGCGTAATAAATACGAAAATAAAAAATCGTTAGGGTGAAAAAATTTTATGCGGTATTTACACGATACATCTGGTGTATACATCATATTTGATTGATTGATTGATTATTTATTTAGCATATATGCTATTATAGTACAATATGTTTAACATTTTGAAATAAGGATTTTGTTACACTAAAATATTTGTTTAACATATGTAACAATTTTACGTTTGAATATATAAAAGTTATTTTCACATTTTAATTCTAAAGGCATTTCATTAAATAATTTAAGACCATTATAAAATAACAAATTCTGGCAGAAGTTTGTTGAACTGAACGTTAATCTGAAGTCGTTAACATTTCTTAACTCATATGGCTGGACATCTGCTACGTATATTAAATATTCCCGCATGTAGTTCGGCAACATTCCATTCTTAATTTTGAATATAAATATTAATGCATTCATCACTAGTCGTTGGTTTATAGAAATCCACTGCAGTCTGGATAACATCTCGTTTATGTGTGTTAGCCCATCACATTGAAGAATACACCGCATGCCTTTATTTTGTAATTTTTGTAACCTTCCTTTCATTTGGCGATTACCCAGAAACAACAACGTTGAACAGTATTCAAAATGCGGTTTAATGATGGTATTGAAAATATTTATGGCAGTAAATGTTGATATTTCATAACGAATTCTTCTTAAGAACGAAATTTTCTTAGATATTTTTTTGCAAACGTAGTTGAAGTGTGAATCAAATTTTAGATTGTTGTCTATTATTACTCCCAAATATTTCATTTCTTTTACTTGTTCTATTTCCACATTTTCAATGCAAATATTATCATTACTGTTTCCATTAATTATCATTGATTTTGTTTTGTTTGTGTTTAGTTTAATTTTATTCATTTTTAAATAATTTTCTATTCTTTTTAAATCTTCATTTATATCACGCACGCATTCTTCTGGATTTTTACCACTAATATATATGAGTGTGTCATCGGCGAACATGCAAACTTTAGATTTAGTTAAAACTTTATCGATATCGTTTATGTAAATAAGAAATAGTAAAGTTCCTAGAACAGCCCCTTGCGGTACTCCTGTATTAATTGATTTTGATGAAGAAATGTATTTGCCGCATCTCGTCGTTTGGTTTCTATTGTTTAAATAACTTGCAAACCACATAAGTTCTGTTCCTTTCACTCCGTACTTCTCTAGTTTTTGTAACAAAATGTCTCTGTTAATAATTTCAAAAGCTCTCTTTAAGTCTAGAAAAACTGCTACCACACAATGTTTTTTTCCTATTTCCATTTTCCACCGGGACACAACAAGGTTCAACAGCGATTCACAGTTATGGTTTTTCCGAAAACCCGATTGAGTCTCGTATAACAAATCATGTTTTTCAAAGTGCTTATTTAATTGGTTGTGTACTATTTTTTCTATTAATTTACTAATTGTTGACAACATATTAACCGGTCTTATTTCTGTAGGATTCTTCGTATTTTTAACTTTTTTTATTGGAACAATGCAGGATTCTTTTAAGCAGTCCGGAAAAACTCCATTTTGTAGAGATTCCGCGATTAAACGGTGTAAGTGTAACCCGAATATGTCGAAGTTATCCAGCAGCATTTTGATTGTGAGAAAATTGTGATCTTTCTTGTTGTTCATTGTTTTCATAGTTTGCTTTAAATCAGCTATACTTATTATCTCGAAATGAAACTCTAGTTGTGGATTTTCATTTATAATGTTATCGTATTTAACGTATGGTATGTTTTCAGATATTTCCGTTATACTATTGATAAAAAAAGTATTTAACACTTCAGCTATTTCCATCTCATTAGTAATCATTTTTCCATCCACTAAAATTTCTTCGATTTGTGAATTGTCTTTTTTCAGTACAAGTTCTTTTATTGCTCTCCACATATCTTTTTGATTGGAACATTCATTTATTTTGTTATTAATGTAATTTCCTTTAGACTTTTTTATTTGAGATCTGTATTCATTTCTTAATATTCTGTAATTACTCCAATAATAATTATTATTGAATGTGCACATTCACACGAGACATTTTTTTCAAGCAAGTGTCAAAGTTTGTAGGAAAGAGAGTCAGAGAGCTCTTTCCGCCTGCCTCTCTCTCCTACAAACTTTGACACTTGCTTGGAGAAAATTGTCTTGTGTTAATCTCGACCAAACATTTGATTATCTTAC
This sequence comes from Eudasyphora cyanicolor, assembly GCA_963930755.1. Classification (NCBI taxonomy): domain Eukaryota; kingdom Metazoa; phylum Arthropoda; class Insecta; order Diptera; family Muscidae; genus Eudasyphora; species Eudasyphora cyanicolor. The sequence continues at coordinate 275,157,584 of OZ005736.1, read as the reverse complement.
ATGAATTAACATTTTCTGGTAGTTATAAAATATCAACAAACATTTTAAATATAATTCGGCACAGCTTAGGAAAGATAGCTTTAATGCTATAAACATTTTATCACCATTCGACTGGACTTAAAACTCGAAATGTTCACCACAAAAAACCGGCAGGACAGTTTTATTAACATACAAAGTGTAAATTAACACTTTCTGCATATTTTCACTTAATAACATAAATGTAAAATATGATTCTGCACAACTTGGGAAAAACCTGTTAATTAGAACTTTTTGAAGATAGTAACTTACCAACAACAATTACAAAAATTATTCAGCACATCTTGGCGAAGAGAGCATTTACGTAATATACATTTTATCACCATGTTATGCCAATTAAGGTTCAAGAAGTGTACCACAAAAACCTATTTTTGTTTTGTTTTTTCATCTGACGGTTTAATATTAACATTTTCAATAAAATATAATTAAAACAATTTTAAAATAAGCTTATTTAACCGTAAACCTTATTTATTTTCCCTTATTGTATTATTCCTCGAATGCAGCTGCCGATAAATGTACCCATAATGACAAAAATGTCCAGCAGGGCGAAACCTATCAACCTGCTGGAAATTGTGAACTTTACAAATGTTTGAAGCGGGTTAGTCCGCATAAACTTTAGACGTTACATATCCCCACAGGAAAAAGTCTAACGTACCGAAGTGTTCTCTCAATAAATCCATTGATTGATGCGATGTGTGGGAAGTGGCGCCGTTGTTGAAACCAAATGTCGCCGAGATCACGAGCTTGAATTTCTGGCATCAAATAGTCGGTTATCGTGGCACGATAACGGCCGCCATTGACGGTTACGTTCTCACCGGCATAATTTTTGAAGAAATATGGACCGATGATTCCGGTACGTCGGATCGGGAATCGTTCAATGGAAAAAAGATAGCTCTTAACGAGAGCTAAAATATTGCTCACGGGGGTCAAGGTTGTGGGTCGACAGGAAAGTGTTTTTTTTTTTTTGGATTAAATGGACTTAGCGCAATTGGCAAACGATTATTTTGATAATAAAACTGAATAATGTATAAACGTTGTTCAGGCGTGAGTCTTTCCATGATGAAATGCCAAACAATACTTAACAAAAATAACATGACAGCATGACACGACTCACACGTGATCTCTCAAAAAAGGCTATTGAAAAAAGTATCTCTACTTAGATCACTCAACAATATCTTAGCTTTAAGCATGTGCAGATTCATAAGACTGGTATTAGATTTAGATGCTGGAGGAGCTTAGCAGGTCGTTTGATTGCGAATTGTAGTTGGGATAACTTAGTTTGGCCTATACACTGTTTGAGTTTCATGAGTTTCATGATAACATGAGTTTCATGATAACATGAGTTTCATGTTGTGTCTCCAAACATCGATTTGCAAAACTTTCAAGTTCAATCCAGAAGCTTTACATTGAATGGAGTCTTCAAATCCGCCAGAAGTTCATTTATATCGAAAGAGAACGTTTCAGTTGATACTGAAATTTGAAATTCAGACCTAATAATAATAAGAAGATAATAATAGGAATAGTATTGGCTGATTCTTCATCATACAGATGACAGCCTTCCAACTTTATCGAATATGAACCATATTTGGGGACACAGAGGGCCTGTTTCTGTAACTTATTTTCGTTCGTCTACGGCGAACGATCAAAAATCACTCAACCATTACTTGAATTCTATAAAACGCAGGTTAGAAATATTTTAGGTACGAGCTTTTTACGTGATTTCCTATAGACACACAGAATTATAACATGCTGTGACTTATGGATTTCTCGGAATAATTGAGTGATTTTTGATCGTTTGTCGTAGACGAACGAAAATAAGTTACAGAAACAGGCCCAGAATGTATTAACACCAGAATATTTCTGTGGGATTATGTCATCGGAAAATAAATTGAATATATTGTATTTCGGTACGAAATGGGAACAAAAGATAACAAACTCAAAATTGCGCGATGACTAGAATGTTGGACAAAACCTGGGGCACCTTTGGATGCAGAAACCACATTAAGCAGAACTCGCGTAGAGTCGAAACATAAATTCGATTGGTATGGTGATTGATATAGTATACGCAAATCGAGATACGCCCTTGTTATATTAAGCCGTACGTATATGTATGTATAAGCGCGCTTTAGTTTTGCTGGCACTGTTAATGTTAATAGAAATAGTGTTGCCATTCCCCTTCAACACAGTCTTCGTCAAAAATTTCCATATTACCAACCGGAAAAAGCTTTACACATTTTTTGCGGCATTTTTATGTGTTGACAAGCTTTTTGATATCGTCCTTACAGCAACATTTTACAGTAGTTATGTTGAGCGAACCGAGGAAGAAAGGACATCAGATAAACGCAACGGAGTGTTGATAAACGCGGAATTTTTTTAGATATCCTACAGAGAAAAAACCACAGAGAAAATTGTGAAACAAACCTTAAAAGGAATTAAATAAATAACAGAATTAAGTGACGTGAAAACCCAATGAAAGGGAAACATGTGTGTGTGTAAAATCTAGTTAAAACGATGCTTATACATTTAATAGCAGAAAAATTGTGGGGCATCATAGCCTTTTAAGGAAGTCAAGAGAAAGAAAAAGGTGTCAACAATTTTTCACCAAAAACAATGAAAGGATGAGCACGAGTTACAAAGGAATCTGATTTTTTTGTTTCGTAAAACGATGGCTTCGTTAAGTTTGTTTCTGTAATTTCGGTTTGTTGTACGCGTTCGGTCGCGGGCTCTCCGCCGCTCCAAAAATAGGGTGGGAAAAAATGTGCCACTGACCGTACCCACAGTAATTGTGGCTTGTCTGTGCGATTTGCTGGCGTTCTTCGTTCTACCTCAAAAAAACAAACACCAAACTCTGCTCCTGCTGAGAGCAGAACTCTCCGCTCTGTCATCGTCCTGTTGTTGTTACTATTTGTTATGTGTTGTGTTAGTCCTTCATTATTTTCACATTTCCTCGACACGCTGTGGAGAATGCTGTGGTGTGGTATGTTTGACGGCAATTATTATGAATAAATAGTTGTTAATTATTTGGCCAAATATCAGAAAAAAAAAACAAAACACCCAACCTCAATGTAATCTAAAAAAAGTGAATACAAATTAAAAGCTTTAATAAAGAAAAAGTTCGTGAAGTGTAACTAATATCCAGCCCCTAACCATGTAAATGTAAAAGTGTGTCTATTTTCTTAAGTTCTTTCACAATCACTTGAACTCGCACTTTAAAAACGTCGAACGACGTCATAAACTCTTTGAATAACAAAAGTAACTCGCGTAATAACTGCATTATGTCTTCTGTGGACTCGGTATTTGTTTATGATCATCCGGAGCATCCAGAAATCCATAAAATGGATTGGCAATTTTTCATAAAGGTAAGTAGAGAAATTAAAGAATACCACAAATAACAACAATCACATCAGTATCTGCATCATCATCATTAGAATTAGCATCTTCGTCATCATTACCACATCATCACAGTATTCGAATGACAGTCCATTACACCAGGGAGAGCAAATAACGAAAAGAGTATGAGCGAGAGCATACTCCATAAAACAGGGTCAAGGATAATTTCATATATATCCGTAAACAAGATTTATATACAGTGGCAACACGGCTGACAGCTGACACGTACATACATACACCTATATTAAAAACAACTATGTATGAGTTAAATCACCTGAGCATAAACAGAGTTGATTTCTAAGCTCATAAGGAGGTTTCATTACCTCAAAAAAAATGTGGGGTTCTATAATAAAAATTTGATAACATTACAAATAACTCGGGTATACAATATGGATAAACATTTTTCTAGCACAGTGTTGCCAGAAGTGGCAAATTATCGTAATTTTGCAGATCTTTTAGGGCTGAAAAATATAATCAAAATTGAAAAAAAATTCCGGCCGTCGATAACGATTTTCTCCCCTGGGGTACATATATCCAAAGCCGGCTATGCAGACTAACTGCCTGTTTCTCTATGTCAAACGAAAGCGATGCGAAAGAAAAACAGCTGATTTTAGACCTACTAAAAGGTATCAGAACGACAAAGCGAATACAAACATACTGGCTGATGCCAGTTTGTAAGTCTAAAGTCAGCTGTTTTTCGTTCGCATCGCTGTCGTTCAAAATAGAGAAACAGGCTGTAAAGTGTTTCTTCGCAATTTTTATGAAATAATACGTTTTTTTTTTACCGAAATACCGATATCGTAACTATAGAAGTTATCTTTAACTAAAAAGTTCTCGATTTTTCTTCTTATAATTTTCGCTTTTGAGCCCATTGAAAAATAGGCTTTAAAACTTTAACCTACGATAACTAAGCAATATATCGATAACATGACCACCAATTGTTCTTGTTTTATTATTTTACCTCGCTGCCTTAGAGAGATTCCAGGCAACCCATCAATCTGCAACGATGCAGGGTGGCATCAGGGGATATATAGTGTTACGAGTATACATGATTCTACGCCTCTTTTAAGAAGCGAGTGCTCTTATTTAAACAACAACCTATAGGCTAGGAAAAATACCTACACCAGGCTATCAATAAAACCAAATACACTGGAGTCTCTAATAACTGGGATGCTTATTAAGTGCAACTCAAAATCTATAAGAAGGAGCTTAGAAAAGCGCAAAGACGTTCTTGGTATAACATCATTGGTGAAATGAAAAAGGTCTCATACGCCGCAATACTGAGGAAGATACTATCCATAACATCTTGTACAGTAGGCTATCTGAAGAACGGGTTATCTGAATAGTGAGCAGTCAGTACAGGTTCTAGTCGACACACATTTCCCGGGGAACTCCCGGACAGAACTCGATGAACAGTAGGACCAACAAGAATGCGAGTGGACCACAAACGTTGCTAAATTGTTGAACGATAAATCCAGACTAAGCTGGGTGAATAACAGATTTGAGCCTTTCAAATCACCTGGTCCAGATAGCATTTCCTAGAAGATGAAGTACTTCTACAAAGAAACATTTCTCCAAAGAGAAAGATGAATTACATCAGCGTTTGCTCAGTAGAAGCATAAAAGCAAGTATCGGGCCAACAACATTATAGAGATTTTTAAACAGAGCGAATTCACAGGGAGGTGTACAGTCTCCACAAATTTGAAATGTAGCGGAGAATGGAATCCTGATAGATCTGTAGCGGTTTGGCTGCAAAGTTGTGGCATATGCGGACGACATTGAAATTGCAGATGGCTCTGAATAAAGTGGCTAGATGGGCCATAAAGAGTGGTTTGGACGTTAACCCAAACAAGACAGAGAATTGGTTCACTTTATTAAGAAGTGTATGTTTCCAAATGTAAGGATGCTCCTCTGCTAAATGGAACTGATCTATTCTTCTCTGAAAGTGCAAAATTTCTAGGTACAATCCTAGACAGGGAATTGTCCTTTAGACTTAATGTATTGGAACGGGTAAGGAAGGCCAGCGTCGCCTTATATTGTAGGAAAGCAATATGGGCACTTTGGAGGCTCGCTGATAAAATCGTCCATTAGATATATTTACTTAGCAATAGTTCGGCCAATACTATTGTACGGCATTGTTGTTTGGTGGACGGTGACTGATAGTCGATCAATCACCAGTTAACACACAATGGTTCAGAGAACTGCCTGCCTAAACATCAGTGGAGCTTTAAGGAGTACAACAACAAATCCTACTCCACCTACTGTCGATTGATATTGTGGCTATAGAGCAAATAACCAAAACAGTTAAGAGATCTGAGTCAGTCGAGGGCTGTTTTCGAATTTAGCCTCCCAAGATTTAATGGAAGCCTGGCTGTCCGAGTGTCGGTCACTTTGTTGCAACTCTGCCACGTGGCGACTTATCTTTATGTCGGGTTGATAGACCCAGCAAGGCTTCTTATTAAACTTCCAACCATCCGTATAGAAGTGGAAGCAGTTTATATTTCCTGGTATTCTGTCAACCCAATCAGGTATCTTAGTGGTAAAGTTCCTCTGGAAGGGGTACACCGTTGATATATAGTCTACTCGGTCGGTTACCAGTACCCTGTGACAGGTTGGCCAAAACCTTTTACACCGCTTATAAATTTTCCACTCGGTCTCTGTGACAGGTTGGCCATATCCTCAAGATCCGTCGATGCTCAGGCAGGTAGTTCTCTGAACCTTCCTCAGTTGACTGATGATGGAGGGCTTATCAGTCGCCGTCGACACACTAACATATATCCAGTGGACGATTTTATGAGAAAAACCTCAACGTGCCGCTGCAGGAACAAAAGGCGACGTTAATCTTCCCTACCCGTTTCAAAATATAAAGTCTGGAGGGAAAGTTTCTAACTAATATTATACCTAGAAATTATGCATTTTCAGTAAAGACTGTTCAGTTCCAAGTAGCGGAGCAGGATCCACATTTGAAATCTTATACTTCATAGTAAACAGAACCAATTTTGTCTTGTTGGGGTTAATGCCCAAAACACAGTTTCTGACCCATCTGGCCAATTTGTTCAGAACCACCTGTAGACTGTCTCTGAGGACGTTTTGGAATTTGCCAGATACTGCGATTGCAACATTGTCCTCATATGCAACCATTTTGCAGCCAAATCGATCTAATACTAAAAGAATTTCATTCACCGCTAGGTTTAAACTTAGTGAAGACAGTTCGTCTCCTTGTGGGGTTCCTATGTTTACAAATCTTGTTAAGGTTGTGGCCCCCGAGATCGGCTACTATACGTCTTTTGTTGAGCAATTGCTGAATTAGTCAAATGAAGCTTAGTTCACACTTATTCGCGACAGTCCATGACAGAAGACTATCTATCTAATGGTAGATTATCTTTGGGATCATGTATTTATTAGTAGATAAGCTTTGGACTTATCTAAAACAGACTAAAGAACCTATGGGTTTATCTACTTTATAGTAGTGGGACTGTGGCCAGAGGTTTGAGAGTTAACCCAAACAAGACAGAATTGGTTCTCTTTACTAGGAAGTATAAGGTCCTACATGTGGACCCTCCTCGACTAAATGGAACTAGTTCAACCTAGAAAGTGATAACTTTCTAGGTTGCCGAAGTCATCTACTCCATGACAGAGGAATATCTATCTAATGGTAGGTTATCTTTGGCATCATGTGTATATTAGTAGATAAGCATTGGGCTTATCTAAAACAGACTAGAGAACCTATGGGTTCATCTTCTTTATTGTAGTGGAACTGTGGGGTCATATGCTCTACAGTAGAGGATCTTTGCAGTTAGCTTTTTTTATGGTGGGGGCTATAATAATGCTCTCAGTATGTTCGAATAAGTCAGATAAACAGTTGATACAGGTACTTTGGTACAGAGTAATTGAATTGAAATGAAGTATTTGTCATCAAATTAATTAGCTTTAGCTCTTGACTTCTATTCAGTAGAAATCATATTCATTTTTTATATTCAGCTATATCATATGTGTGGCCTTATTTTGCTATTGTAACAATTAAACTTTTAGAATCATCCTGGTTGTCTACATATTATGCTTAATTACGCTCCCCAATGCTGCATACTCTGTTTTATATTATACTGTCCTATATTTTATTTGCGAACAAAAAGACCAGCTCACTTTCATCTATCACTCCCACAAACCCCATATTCTACATTTGCAAATAGGTTCACATTGTCATTAACCACAGGATGTTGCATTGTATGAATGTATGATGGTATGTGGTATGTCGGTATGTTTGTCTGTATGTATTGTCGTCAAACTCCCTACAAATACGAGTGAATGTGCATATACAGGGTGTCTCAGCATTGGAGCATTTGAATTTGAATTGAATAGAGAACACAGTATTGTTGCAAGTGTATTTTTTATCAGCTGGCAAAGACTTGTTCCGCATTTAATTTTTATGGGTAAAACAATTGTACTTGTCAACTGATAAAAATAAGCGACTAAATTATAGAAGTAGATTATCACGACATCGAAGTCTAATCGATTATATTCATCGGTTGGCAACGAAAGGGGTAAAAGAACTGTCTTTACCTAATGATAAAAATAATCGACTAGGTTATAGAAGTAGATTATCTCATAGTGCGAAATGGATATGGTTATATGTGAAATAGATTACGTAGTAGATTATCTCATACTGGAAACATAGAATTATATAGACTCATATGTACAGCATTCTATCTTCTCATTTAATACTACATTTACACTACATACTTCGAAATCTAGTCGATTATTTTCATCAGCTGGCAACGATAATTCTTCTACTCATTGAAGAAGTCTATCGTTGCCAACTGATGAAAATAATGCACTTGGGGAAGTTAAAAGTTAACCCCAAAGATACTCTAAAAACAGTTAGATGATCTCAGAAACACTCTACCATTAATTAAATCCACCATTGAGTAGATGTCTCCACAGGTCCTCTACTCTAGGTTAGGCACCAAAGCACACGTAATCTTTTTACGAAAGTCCGTACATCTCAGAAATGCATAAATTCCGAAGTTTGCAGCAGAGATTGAATTATGAATTGTCCCCTAAGCTTCTTCAGGCTGACGAGTAGATAACCCCACAGCGACTCCGCTATAGATTAGATAACCGCGCAAGACATACACTACATATAAACTATATAACCTCGCAGGTCCTTTACCAAAGACCAGATAATCCCAAATGTCTTCTACTACGGAGTGTATTATCCAAAAGGTCCCCTTCCACTGAGTAAATGACCACACAGATCGTCTGCTATAAAGCAAATTACCCCAACATTTCCCCTACTATATAGTAAATGAATCCAGAAGTCTTCTATAGAGTAGATGCTCTTAAAAGTGACCATACTTGTGCTCTACAATAAAGTAGGTTAGCTTAGCACCCCAAAATTGATTATTGATTAGAGTCTGTAGAATTCAAGATCGTCAGATGTTTTTTGCAGTAGATTTGTTCCTCAGAAATCTGCATAAAAAAATCCATAATAAAATACAACCTCATAGGTCCTATACTACCGAGTAGATAACCTCCACAGCTACTCTGCTATAGAGTAGATAACCGCTCAAGAATTTTTTTACCATTAGTAGATAACACCAAATGTCCTCTACTACATGGTAGATAAACCTATCATTGATAGCTATAGAGCAAGTTATCCTAAAATTTAATCTACTATAGAGTAAATGAACCCAAAGTCTTCTATGGAGTTGATTATCTCAAAGGTGACCACACGGGTACTCTGCTATAAAATAGGTTAAGTTAGCTCCCAAAATAGATTTTGGATTAGAGTCAGTAGAATTGGGGATCGTCAGGATTTTTTCTAGTAAATATGTTCCTCAGAAATCTGCAAAAAAGATCCATAATAAAATGTAACCTCATAGGACCTATACTAACAACTAGATAATCTCGCAGCTACTCTGCTAAAGAGTAGATGACCGATCAAACCTTTACTTTAAACTATATAATCTCGCAGGTTGTCTACTATAGAATAGATAACCCCAAATGTCCTCTACTATTGAGTAGATGATCACACAGATCCTCTGCTATGCACCGAATTATAGAGTAAATGAACCCAGAAGTTCATTTACTCTATAATGAATTATAGCGTAAATGAACCCAGAAGTTCATTCATCTCAAAAGCGTTCACACAGGTGCTCTACTATAAAATAGGTTAGGTTAGCTCCCTTCCAGCCTTCGGGCCGCAATTCTAACGACATTTGTAAACAGTGGGACTCCACAGGGAGGAATACTATATACACTAATTTGGAATCTAGCGGTGAATGGAATCCTGTTTGATCTGGAATGTTATGGCTGCATGGCCGTGGTATATGCGGACGACGTTGCAATGGCAGTAACTGGCAAATTGCCCAACGTCTTAAGAGACATTATACAGGTGGATCTGAACAAATTGGCCAGATGGGCCAGAAGCAGTGGTTTCAGCGTTAAACCTAACAAGACAGAATTGGTTTGCATAACTAGGAAGTATAAAGTTCCACATGTGGCCCCTCCTTGGCTAAATGGAACTGCACTAGTCTTTTCTGAAACAGCAAAATTCCTAGTACAGCCCTAGATAGGAAATTATTCTTTCAGATTTAATTTATTGTAACGGGTACGGAAGGCCAACATCATTTTATATTCCTCAGGGAAAGTTGTAGGGGCACCTTAGAGCTTCACTTCTAAAAACTTCCATTGGATATACATATCAGTAGTTCGTCCAAAACTACTCTACGACATTGTGGTGTGGTGGACGGTTAGTTAGCGATCTATCATTTAATTGTCATTTAATGAAGGTTCAGAGAACTCCCTGTCAAAGCATAAACGAAGCTTTAAGGACCATTGTGACTAGAGAAGTTGCAACCAGAGCGACATTAAGATTAAACTGTCTATCCATGTGGGGGTACAATAACTACGGACTATACCGAGTGGACTATATATATATAAATATAGTGAGAGGAACTTTGTTACTAAGGTGCCTACCAGAAATGAAAAGATTGGCAGAATACCAGAATATAGAAATTATCTCCACTTTTATACAGATAGTTCGAAGCTTGCTGTGATGGTTGACTTCGGATTACACTATCTGGTGGTCTGTGAGCTATATCAATACCCCATATCATACCCCGCGGTGTCGAACGTTATGGTTCGCATGACTTCTATGTGGAAACAGCTGATTTGTGACCTACACAAGGCATCAGAACGACAAAGCCAATGAAAACATACTGTCTGATGCCTATTATTTGGTGATAAATCAGCTGTTTTTCGCATAGAAGTCATGTATTGATATAGCTCACAGACTACCAGATACTTGCAGTGTCTATCATGCCGAAATAATGGGAATAAGGAAAGTCGCCAAGCGGCTGAGTGGCAACATAGTGACCAACACTAGCGTTGTCATTTACTCCGACAGCCAGGCTTCTATTAAATCTTTGGAGGCTACATTCACAAACAACCCCCGACTGTCGCAGATCTCTCAACGAGATGGCTGAACAGTTTAACACATAACTCAAATGGGTGCCTGGGCATATGGATATCCCGGTAATTAAGTAAACAACGTGCTAAGAACCTGGAGCTGGTAGCTTCGGCTGCTACCCTACCTAACCTTACTTATCTCATTGTGAAAACATAGGTTAGAGTGAATTAGGTAGCATTTGTGTTCCATTTTTACTAACTCTAAACTGTCATAATCTTTCTTTCAGGTTGGCAACACTTTACCGCACAAATATCGGTAAATTCGAATCTGTTATGAATTTTTGGGACCGCCCGTCCTTTTAAATGTTTGGATAGACTCACAATAAAATCTCTCCTCTTCTTTAACGATTGCATATATCCTCGATTCTTAAGAACCCTTAGCTGTCATCTGTCAAAATGTTTTCTAGTTATTACAAAATATGTATGGCTGATAAATTCAAATATTCCGTTAATTTTGCAGCACCCTATAAAATATATGCAATTGCAAATGTATATGTCTGTCTACAATTTGTAATTATCAGTCACTTACATTGCAACACAATGTCCTTATTCTACTTTCTCGGCGTCCTGTTTTTTCTGAATTTATATTCAAGTAAAACAGCAGCCAGAAAAAAATACTCTTCCCCCACCAAGTTCTGAGCTATAATGAATGAGCAACTATGGTTCAAGCCAAACAAATGCATTAGTCCACTTCCGTTTTTGCTTTTTGGAACGAGGGGAGGACGAACAGGGGCCATATACTATACTTGTATAAGTAGAAAGCTCAAGAAACTAAAAACGCCATGAAATAGAAAGAAACCAAATGAAACACAAGAAAACAAATTATTGTCTGGTTTGGTTAGGTTCTGGCGTTATTGTGGTTTGTAATAAAGCACCAGTTCCTCCTTTTGTTGTGGATGACTTTCGATGTTCTTCCACGAAATTTGATACATCACGATGAGGTTGTTCTTCTTGTTGTCTTTGGTGCACTTTGTTGCGGAACTTGAAAAGTGGCTTAAGAAAAACAGTCCTTTTCGATTTAATGCTGCCATTCGGAATAAATGAATAAATTGAGTCCGACATTTGAGTGCATTTTCATCTGCTTTAAACGAGAATGGGTTAGCAGTGTATCGTTAAGGGGGTGGGGTAGGGCAGGCAGGCGGAGTGAACTCCAAGAGAATGCCCAAAAGAACGTTTGCCAAGGACATGAGCTATTTATGCATGTCGAGATGCTGATGCTGATGCTGCCACTGCTACTGCTTTCCTATGTTGACTTTTTGTGCAATTTTTGCTCCAAATTAAGTTTTGTTATTTTCTTTTCTCAAGTTTTCTTTTCAAATAAACCCAGAAATGAGCAAATACTTTTGCTGACGTTACAAAGAAACAGTGGGACAATTTAGCTATGATATATGAGCAAATCGGTATAATTGCAATACGATTTTTGTAGTCAAGAATGTTAGGCAGAGCATAAGGAAATTCTCATTTCTGGGATTTTTCAAACTTTTTTTGGAATTGGGGAATTTTGTTTTAAACATTAAATTGTCGCTATAGCTCTTCTTTCAGAAGAAAACGAGATATAGGTGAATTACCATCGTATAGGTCGATATTTCTCTAGTGATTACCAAAGATCTGCCAACAGGTAATTTGACGATGTTCATTATCGAAAATCTCTGCAGAGCACAGGATAGCAGGTACTGTGTAATCAATATTGTAATGGGACCTCAAAGTCATGTATCAGTAATTCATAATTGGTATTTTTGTGCCTCTTGAGTCTTCCGAAGTCCATGCGGTAGCTCCAGACGAATGCACTCTAATTAGTTCTAAAGATCTGCTCTGAATGTTGACGATATTCATTATGGACATTCTCAACAGATCACTGAATGGCAGGTGTTGATTTAGTAATGAAAGTCTAATGAGACCTCAAGAACAGGAGGTGCTCGTAGATTAGAGTGTGTGCCCGCCACACTGGACTAACTATTACTGCGCTGTCAACACCGGGTGAATACAATGAATCGACCAATGCCCCCACATTTGACAGAATGCCATACATGAGTACCAATTCGAATTTATATACTTATATTTATACACGTCTTCTCCTTTGGTTAAGGGCGGAACCTAACTGAAACACCTACCATTCTAAGAGTCATGGCACCCAGTTGATTCTAGCAAAAATGCACTTAGCTCTTAATGTCCGATTGTCCTCTACGAACCTACTGAATGCAATATTCCCTTGTTAGCTAAATCCCTAATCTCGTTGTAGTACGGGCATTCAGTAGGTATATGTCGCCAGTCCGCAGGTCCCCTCCCACAACCACATTCCGAACTATCGGACAGGCTCATCCCATGCAAAAATGCATTGAGAGAACCATCCGTAGAAACCCAAGACTTTGACCAAAGCCAAAAACATACAAAGCAATACCTACCTACTGGCATACATTCCAACATCGCTACCCTCTGACACGATAAGACCGTCTCGTACCACATAGATGCATCATATGTTGCCATGACACCAGTCTCACCTGAGCATGCATCTGACTCCCACAATCTCGGTTAACTTGGCTTTGACTCCGCTGAAATGAAACAGGAAGTTCATTCACTCTCCAGTGGTTATGCTCAGATATACCAGAATGAATGAGTGAAGGACTTCCCGTAGACAATCTGTCTTTAAGCAGCATTATCGAGGAGCTGTCCACCGAAACCTCGACGCCAAATCGTGCACTTATTGACAGTATGTATGGCATCTATACCTTCTCTCCAGCTCAGCACGGGACGGTCCATCGATCAGGATGAGGAGATCATTGGCATATTAGGAAGCGACAAGTGACTGTAACAAGGGATCAATCATGATGTTCTAAATTAATGGACCACATGGACATGGACCACCCTGGGGGCAGTCACGATTCACATCCTTCCAGACTGTGCCGCCGGCACTCACCACACAATCTTTCCTTTTCTCAAAATAACTTTGTCAAACTAAGCTCTCGACAACCTACTTAGGCGAGCACGCTATTCCAAAGGAGATTGTCAAATGCACCCAATAGGTCTACGAAAATACCAATAAAATACCAGTAGGACGCAGCAAGTGTCTGTAACAAGGGATCCATGATGAGGTTCCAAATGAATGGACCTCAGATCACTGGGGTCAGTCACGAGCCATATCATTCCAGACTGTGCCGCTGGCACACCTATCCTCAAAATAACTTTACTAAAGCCTAAGCTCACGGTAACATACCTGGTCGAACCTGGGGAGTACGCTATTCCAAAGGAGGTTGTCAAATGCATTACGAAAGTCAACGAAAATGCCCAGTACTTGGCTGTCGACTCGCTAAAGCCACGACTTACATACTGTAAAGCATCCTCTGTAGACTTATCAAAATTAAAGCCAAATTGCAGACTCTCAGAAGCGCCCTCACTCACAACTTCTGTCGTGATCTGCCCAATATTCACGGCATATTGTATGCATATTCGACATTTTCTTTAGAAAGCTAAGGGGTAGACAGTTCTGCTATTTCGTTGGTACCAAACCCTCTTACACGAACTATACAGACAGTTACCTGCAGAACATGTCTAATAAATCCGCAATGATCCAAATGTTCGTTCTTACACGAACTATTCAGACTGTTATCTGCAGAATATGTCTACGAAATCCTTCGTCATCATGGAATAGTTGGGAAATTTGTTTCTTTGACTTCCGTAATTCATGATCATTGAATTGTTATTTCTTGAACAAACAAACTATTCAGACAGTTATCTGCAGAATATGTCTACGATATCCTTCGCCATCATGGAATTGTTGGGAAATTTGAGTCTTTGACTTCCGTAATTCATGTTGTCAACATAGTGTAGGACAATTTTCTCTAGCAGAAGATCTGCTTCAAGTTATTTCTGGAGAATCTTTCTCATCAGATCGAACCGCCATATAGTACACACAGATTTTGAGTCAAGAATGACGTCAACTATTTTCTTCTATATCTCGATACTACAGTATGGAAGATATGAAAAAACTATTTAAAATAGGTACTTTCATCAGAATATCGATCTTCTAAATGATCTCCCACTACATGCTACAATATGGAAAATAATAATAATGTTTACAATAGCTGATCGGGTGCTGATAGACTTTCCACTCTTTTCTTCTTCTGTCCTCTCACATGATCCCGTAAAATAAATAAATAATGTTTATTTTAAATAGAATTTTTGAAATCCTTCGTAGTTTGTCTAATGATCACTGGGGGTAGATATTGAGAAATCAGTATTGGAGGATCAGTAAATTAAAATAGTTGTTGAGATTATTGTGTAATTTTAGGCCAACATCAGTAATCCAGTGGCCAACTATTTTGTCTCCCAAGTACCGAAAATCTGCTCTAGATGTACACTGGGTAACTGGTAATATGGATTTAATGGAGAAAGTCCAATGGGACCTAAATTAATGGTTAGATTTTGCTCCACAGAGTATATACGAGTATAATCTGCATAAAGGTTTTCATTATGAACATTCTCTACAGACCATTGGATGTCATGTCTTGGAGAATCAGTAAAATAAGTGTAGCGGGACCTCAAAGGTCATGGATCAATAGATCCCTGCCAGCAGCTAATTTGAAGATGTTCATTAGCGACATTCTCTACAGAGCGCAGGATGACAGGTGCTAGGGAATCCCTAGCAGGATAGGGAATCCATCCGTTACAGTGTAAAGGGACCTCAAGGATCATGGATCAATAGTTCGTGAATGTGATTTTTGTGCCACTAGTATCTTCCATAATCCATATCATAGAGCCCAAAGATTAGGCTCTACCGATTATTGAAGATTTACTGTGATCGTTGAAGATGTTCATTATGGATATTCTCTACACACCACTGCGTGGCAGCTATCAGGGATTTAGTAAATAAAGTCTGGTCAGACCTCAAGAATATGTGAATAGTTAGGATTCTTATGTCATTTGCTAGCAGATCCCTCCATGTTCGCGGCACAGAATTTCAGTATTTTCTATATATCGCTAATCAGTAGGAATTACGGAATCAGTAGCAGTACTGCGGGTTCGTAGATTCCAAAACCTCTTAATACTTTTCAATATCGGATCAAGATAGATTTGATAGTCCATGCAGAACATAAAGAACTTCCAAAATGTCATGCTGTTCACGTAAATTTAGGATTTATAAAGCTTCAATTCCTTTCTTCAGTATCTTAATGTTCTGAATAGACAGCTGCTATAATATGGAAAACATGAAGAACGATGTAAATTCTTTTCTTCACAATCTCAGTCTTCTCTATTAGAGAGATATTGGTTTTATGGGTTTACACTCGAGAGCCTCCTCAGATCAATGTCAGCTAGGTATTTGAGAATCTATATAGCAAAATATATGCCCAAGGAGGTTCTGAGGGTTTGGTAACACAAAAACAGCTTACATGAAGGCAAAATCTATGTCCAAGAAAGTTCTGAGGGTTTGGAAATAAAAAGAAGGCTTATATCGAGACAGTAATCTGAGGATACTGTCTAATAAATCCTCAATGATCATGGGATAGTTCACGGTTAGGGTAATCGTAAGTAGGACGAATTTCTCTAAGTACTACCGAAGATCTGCTCCTAGTTATGCCATGAGGACATAATGGCGGGTGAATATTTGGGAATCGGTAAGGAATATCATCCAAACAATGTATGTCAAAGAAAGTTATACTAGTTTAGCGGCAAAAAACGCCGCTTCTACGACCTATTCAGGCATTAATCTGCGGGAAATGTTAAATAAATTTCAATCATGGAATAGTTCATGGTTGGGGGTTTGTACCCCCTTCTTAGTTCGGTAAGTAGGACATGAAGATCTGATACAAGTTACGATCAAGAGTTTATTCATAGCCAAATCAAGATAGTTTCATTATACCTTTCAGAACAATTACAACACGACAATAGTGGGATTTCACTCGAGAGCTTCCTCAGATCAATGGCGGGTAGATATTTACATGGGAATTGAGGAGTAATATTATCAGTACAATG
The DNA here is from genome assembly GCA_963930755.1 of Eudasyphora cyanicolor. NCBI lineage: Eukaryota > Metazoa > Arthropoda > Insecta > Diptera > Muscidae > Eudasyphora > Eudasyphora cyanicolor. Next base: position 275,140,721 of record OZ005736.1, on the reverse strand, counting down.
TTTACCCAAGAAAGTTCTGCGACATAAACACCGTCAGTCATCAAACACTAGTCAGTCATTAATCTGGGGAGAATGGAAGTTTGTACCCCCTGCTTATTTCCGCAAGTATGATTTTATGTCAAAGAAAGTTCTGCTAGTTTAGCGGCACAAACGCCTCTTACACGACCTAATCAGGCATTAAACTGTGGGAAATGTTAAATAAATTCTAAGGGATCATGGAATAGTTCATGATTTGGGGGGTTTGTACCCCATTCTTACTTCCGTAGGTAGGACGTTTTTCTCTAACCACTACTGGAGATCTGCGCCACGTTATTTCAAGAGGTTATTTATTGAGCTCAATATAGATTCAAAATACATACATTCCCAGTAAAAAATACTGGTTATATTTGTAATTGACTCGCCCATAAAAACTTCCAGTTTCGTTTGCCTAGATTCAATTAAGCATTGCTCTCTGCATTCTATTGAAGTAGAACTGGCGCCAAGACATTAATTCTTCATTGTATTTTGTCCTTCCGGAATATAATGTGCTATATTTTTTCTGGATTTTCTAATGGAAAACTTAATTAAAAAAATCCGCAAAAGTAAGCGAGTCTAAAAATAGAACAGTCAAATTGTCAGCTTGGTAAATATGAAATTAAAAATGGAAAAGAAATAAAAGCGATTTCATTTTTCTAACCTGCTGCAAAAATCAAAAAACAAGGCATTATTTTCAGCACTTCAGAATTAGTTCCAGAAGTCTCATCCCTTTATAAAAAGAATCGGTTAGGGAAGCGAGTGGGGAATTAGTTCGCAAAAATCTGCTTAATTCCCTACTCGATTGCTTTTTCGGAAAATTTTTTACTGGGTTTCAGAACTTGAAAATCCGCCATAGAGTATATTGGCGTATTGGGAATCCAATCGAAAGCTTCCTCAGAACAATTGCGAGTAGATATTTGAGAATCGATAAAGAATACATCTGAATAAAGTATGCCCAAAAAAGTTCTCGTACAACGAACTATTTAGGCATTAATTAATCTGAGGAGAACGTTTAATAGATCATTAAGGATTATGTCTAGTTCATGGTTGGGATTTTATACCATTGACTACCGCAATCAGTGCCGTTAACATAGTGTGGGATGATTTTCTCTAACGATTAGCGAAGATCTGCTCAATGTTATTATCGCGTCAAGACAGATTCGATTGTCCTTTCAGAATTTTAACTGATATACTTTTCAAATAGATTTTGAAGTCAGAACGATCAAAATTCGTTTCGCAGAATCTCGATCTTCTGAATAATTTTCCGCTATTTAGGCATTAATCTGAGGAGAACGTTTAATAGATTATTAAGGATTATGTCTAGTTCATGGTTGGGATTTTATACCATTGACTACCGCAATCAGTGCCGTTAACATAGTGTGGGCTGATTTTCTCTAACGATTAGCGAAGATCTGCTCAATGTTATCATCGCGTCAAGACAGATTCGGCTGTCCTTTCAGCATTTTAACTGATATACTTTTCAAATAGATTTTGAAGTCAGAACGATGAAAATTCTTTTCTGCAGAATCTCGATCTTCTGAATAATTTCCCGTTACCTGCTACCACATGGACAGTTTGCATACAATTCACATTCGCTGGTCGGCTGCTGGAAGGGTTCCAGAAAAGTTCTGTGGTTTCGACGACAACAATTTGAGGATAGTGCATAATAATTTCACAAGAGTCCTTAATCCATGTCGTGAACACAGTCCCTGACTATTTTCTGTTGCGATTATCGCAGATATGCGATCTGTGCGTCGCGATATAATTGAAAATTCATTCAGAACTTCAAAGACTTTAGAACTAACATACGGTTCACATATATTTTGAATTTACTCGTAGAACCATGTTTAAATTCCTTTTTCCCCAACTTCGATCTTCTGAATAGTATGAAAAACTTGAAGAAATTTAACTGTCACTGTTCTAGGGAGAATGTTTAACAAATCCTCAATGATTATGGAATAGTTCGTGGTTGGAATCCAAGTAGGACTATGTTCTCTAAAAATTACTGCAGTTCTGCTTTATATTATTTCAAGAGGATGTCCATCATTGGATTAAGATAGATAAGTGCTATCAGAACTTCAGAACCGCCATACTGTTCACATAAATTTAACATGGTAAATTCCGTTATTCAGGAACTAGATCTTTGGAATAGATTATCGCTACCTGATCTGTATATACTATCGCTACTTTGCAGAGGATGTCCATCGTTGGATTAAGATAGATTCGAGCTTTCAGAACTTCAGAATCGCCATTCTGTCCACATACAGTTTGGATTTATAACATGGTAAACACCGTTAATCAGAATCTAGATCTTTGGAATAGATTCTCGCTACCTGATCTGTATATACTATCGCTACCTTGCACAGGTCGGCTGCTGGAAGAATATTCCCTTTTTGTAAAATGCTCGTTAAGACATGTCGAATGTTGTTATTATCGACGTGTATACTCGAATGAATCTTTCAAATTGCATATATAATTTCATTGCCACACTTAGGAGTAAATCATATCTCTTTAAATATTTTAAAACACTCTACCAAAAGAATACTAAGTTAGCACCTCAGCATGCCCATTCCTTTGGGTCCAACTAACACTAGTGCAGAAAGACAAAGCGTAGGAAAACCTGCAGGCAGGTTTTCGAAGACATAAGCAAAGAGATGAAAGCACTTATTCACCTCTGCCGTTCACCCATCCCTTCTCTGTAAACAACCATGGGAAAGGCGCGTTTGTGCGAGCTGGTTGTTTGCCATGGTTTAGAGTGTTGGAGGTACAAGTTTGCTTTTATTTTGTTTTCTCAGTGCTATGATTTCCATTAAAGTTCCTTCAATATCCAACACGGACAACAACAAAAGTCTTCGGTTTTCGTTCATTTCTATTTTTCTGCGAGATTGACCCACTTTGTCGTTGTACTTGTAGTTAATGTTTGACAACGATATATTGTTGTCTATAAAATTTGTTGGGAAATGAGGATGACGACAAAACCTAACAAACAAATACACGGACGGAGTCACAGACACACACAACTTATGATTTTGTCACCAAGAAGGAAATGTAGAACGCGCAAATCGATCATAACCCTTTAGAAAAATAATATGTGTGTATATATATTATGCACTGCTGCAGTCAATTTGTGCACTCATTTTTGTATAGTACCACCTCCGCAAATCCCTCCCTTTCAAACATAGACTGTTAGGGAACGTTAAGATATATAATATGTGTATACTAGTAGAGTCATCACTACCAGGTTCTTACTCTATCAAAGTCGACCTCAGAGGTCTTCCTCTATATAAGAGTCGACCTCAGACGTTTTCCTCTATACTAGAGTCGACTTCAGAGATCTTCCTCTATACTAGAGTCGACCTCAGAGGTCTTCCTCTATATAAGAGTCGACCTCAGAGGTCTTCCTCTATACTAGAGTAGAACTGAGAGGTTTTCCTCTATACTAGAGTCGACCTCAGAGGTCTTCCTCTGTATAAAAGTCGACCTCAGAAGTCTTCCTCTATATAAGAGTCGACCTCAGAGGTCTTCCTCTATACTAGAGTCGACCTCAGAGGTCTTCCTCTATATAAGAATCGACCTCAGAGGTCTTCCTCTATACTATAGTCGACCTCCTTTTTATAGTAGAGATCGTCTCTGTACTAAGACCGACCTCAGTAGTCTTCTTTAGTACTAGAGTCTACCACGAAGTTCGTACTTAAAATTAGAGTCGAGCTCTGAGGTCTTCCTACATGCTGGAGTCGACCTTTGTGACAGTATGTCAGTACTGAAGTCTGAAAGGACTCTCAAATCTATGTTGATCCAATGATGAACAATCCCTTGAAATAACTTGGGGCGGTTAGAGAAAATCGTCCTACTTAAGCTACGGTACAAAATCTCGAACCATTCCATGATTGTTGAGAATATATTAGACCACTCAGCTCTTTCTCTATACTAGAGGGGATCAGCGGACCCTAGGGTTTTCTTCATACAAGTTGTAGATTCAACCTCAGAGGTCTTATGGTATTTATTAGAGTCTACCTCAGATGTGATGCTCTGTGTATATTTGAGTAGACCTAACTGGTTTTCCTCGACCTCTGAGATTGAATAGGATCTTCGGTAGCGGTTAAAGAAAATCTTTCTACTTACGCAAGGCAATGGTACAAAACCTTTGGCCTTCGGTAGCTCAGTGGTTAGTGCATTAGACTTGGATCCCTAAGTTGCTCGGTTCAATTCCCAGCCAGGGCACTGGAAAAATTTAACATCAACTTTTCATGTTTTCATCATAATTCGAGTTTCTGCAGCTAAACATAACTCACCGGCCGCACTACCACTACAACAACATCTGATCACCCAAGTCAACAGGTAGGCTAAAAATAGACAAAACACCATTACGACTATTAACAGAAATGCAGCGCTTTTAGTGGATTATAGAAACGGTAACACTCAAATAACATCCATTCCCTGAAAATTAAAAGACGAATGTTAATTTACAACCGGACAACATTGAGTAGATGAAAAACAACATAAGGTTCCCGCGATAATCGGATATATACCGGAGCGAAGTCTGCAATAGAAATAAACTTAGGGATTATCAACTCAGCGTCTCCCAGCTGCTACAACAACAACAAAACCTCTTACATTCGAACTGTCCCAAGATACTTAAGGATTTATTAGGCATTCTCCTCGGATTGCTGCCTTGATAGTTCGTGTAAGCCCGGAACGAAGTCTCTAATAGAAATAGACTTAAGGATTATCTACTCAGCGTCTCCCAGCTGCTACAACAACAACAAAACCTCTAATATTCGAACTATCCCAAGATACGAGTACTTAAGGATTTTTTAGACATTCTCCTCGGATTGCTGTCTCGATAGTTCGTGTAAGCGAGATTTGTGCTGATGAACCCTCAGATAATTCTTGGGTACATATTTTGCGGATGATATTCTTTATCGATTCCCAATTATGTACCTATCATTGACCTGAGAAGGCTCTTGAGTGAAAATCCTATTGGTCCTATGATGAACCATCCCTTGGAAATACTTCGAGCGGTTAGAGAAAGTTGTAATACTTACTCAAGTTAAGGTACAAAATCTCTACCACAAACTATCTTATAATCCTTGAGGATATATTAGACCAATCAGAGGGTTCCTCTACACTACAGCCTACCATTCAGAGATATTCCTCGGAAGTATTCCTCTATACTAGAGTCGACCTCAGGAGTCTTCCTCTGTACTAGTGTCGACCAAAGAGGGCTTTGGTTAGGGATCTTCCTCTACATTAGAATCGATCATCTGTCGACCTCAGATTTCTTCTACTGCACAAGAGTTGAACAAAGAGGACTTCTGTCTTTCTCTATACTAGAATCGATCATCTGTATTAGAGTCGATCTCAGAGCGGTATTGTATATTAGAGACTATTTAGTAGGATCTTCAGTAGCCGTTTAAAAAAAACATTCTAGATACATTTAACGGTACAAAACTCCAAACCATAATACTATTTCATTATACTTCAGTATTTATTAAACTTCTCCTCGGATAACTGTCTCGATAGTACGTGTATGCTATGTATATTTGTGTTGCCGAACCTTCAGCTCATGTATTATATTCTTTTTTGATTCTCAAATGATGAACATGCCCTTGAAAAAACTTGAAGCGGTTAGGGAAGATCTTCCTACTCAGGTAATCAGAAGTCTTTCCCTATAATGGAGTCGACCTCAGAAGTATTTCTCTGTACTAGAGTCGATGTCTGATGTCTTCCTTTGAACTAGAGTCGAACACTGAGATCTTCCTCCGTATAGTAGAGTTGACCACTGAGGGTTTCCTCTATATAGTAGAATCAACCAGTCTTCAGAAGTCTTCCTATTTACAACAGTCGACCACTCAGAGATCTTCCTCAGCACTAGAGTGGACCACTCAAAGTCCTTCCGCTTTTTGTTAGAGTAGATCTCAGGAATTCAACTACTTCAGAAGATGCGTAATTCAAAATAAAAATATTCAATCCCAGTTTATTGCTTTCCAATTTCACTATGAAATGGTGTAGTTTCATTACAATTTTGCAGTCATCGTCCTCGTTGCATCAACATTGTGTTTCGATAGTAATCAACTCTAGTTTGAGGCCACTTGTAGGACGATAACAAATGAAATAGTGAAGAGTTTATACGATTATTTATTTTGCTGTTGAGTTTTTTTTATTTTAATCTTGATCGCTTTGATGGCATCGCATAGCAGCACTCGTCACAGAGGCATATGTGAGTGTCCTCGTATGTGGATTGACCTGACCTATTGATACCAAGGAATAATAGTTAGTTAACTTTGTTTTTTTCTTGCTTCTGATGACAAAGCAATAATTTTACATTGTATTTAATATTAAAAACATAATAGTGATGGAAACATCATAGTAGGTTGGAATGTTTTTGAATGGCACATGCATGTATGTCATGGTAAGAAATACGTAGACAACAATTCTTCTGGGTGATAGAGTAAATTTTTGCTATAGATAATTATTTACATTTTTGCTCATCGAAGTCATCTTCTAGAGAAGAGCTAAGGAATAAATAACCGCAATAAGATAGATGATGAAAAGCAGAAGGATATTTAGTCAGATATCCAGCATTATTACAAGATTATATTCATTAAGGCCCTATCTAAGGCATATCTCATCACATATACGACAGAAACATTGTAAAATATTTGGTCATCGAAGTCATCTTCTAAAAAAAATCTATGGAATAAATAACCGCAATAAAATAGCTGAGGTAAACCGGAGGTATGTTAAATAGTCATCAGATGACCAGCAATTTCACACGATTCCATCCGCTTAGGCTCTATCTATGGCATATCATCACAGAAGAAAACCAACGTGGAATTCCTGTTTTAAACTTGGGGAATTTAAATGGGGACCGTCCTGTTGCTTGACATATTCTGAATAAACGTTCGACTTTTAAAACAACAGTTTTGGAATAGTTTTCGGCAGTAGTGCTTAAGGGTCTTAAATATAGTTGGGAGAAAGGAAAGTGACTGTTACCTCAGAAGGTTAGGTTAGGTCAGGTTGAAGAGAGGAGGCGTTTTAACGTATCATGTCCATGTCCATGGACACTTAAGCCTATGGTTCGACCATTCATATCCTCTGAGATGAGTCAATTCTGGTAATGTATCGGACCCCAAATATCGGGATCTTGCATGTGTGAAAGCTGGGCTACCTCAGTAAGGCTCCGTCACAAAGGATACAAAGATCTTAACCTATAAAACTCCTAAACGTGTCTCTGAAAACATGAATAGGATATAGAAGGCTATTTCCTAATTTACTGATTGGAGTTGGTGAAAAAAAAGCTACGACTCTCACGGCTTCTACTGAATCCTATCCTAAATAACTGTCTATTGGACCGTTGGAGTTGGTGAGATAACAAATATTACCTTCCTCGAAAGGCGATTTCTGAAACTCAGAAATTTACCCTAAATAACTGGACTTATTATCGTTGGAGTTAGATTTGGAGTAGGTAGAGTTAGGTTAGGTTAGGTTTGGCAGCCGGAAAGGTTGACCCCAGTATATCCAGACGTCGTTTAGTCAATGCGGGATAGTAACAAACCATGCGATAAATGCCCTCAAATTCCTACTCATCACCACCGCTTCTGAAAAAGTCGCCGGTCAGGAAATGTCCCGTCGGTACTGACACAAAGGTTTAGGCAGCCGTATTTTTTTCACACATAGACCAGTTTAGGTCCCTAGTGTTACCTCGGGCTGAAATGCCCCTTATCGAAACCATCGTACGAATATCGGTACTGGAAAGATCTGTTAGGCTGCCTAGAAAGGCCGACCCAGTCGTTGTTTACTCAGAGCGGGGCAGTCGCATAGCAAGTGCTCAATGCTCTCCACTACTTCCTCATCTGCACAGCTTCTGCAGAAGTCATTGGAGTCAATACCCACTCTTTTGGCGTGTTCGCCGATCAAGCAGTGTCCCGTCAGAACTGATACTAACGTAGACAACATTTGCCTCTCTAGTGTGAGGAGATATTTTGATCTTCTCAGGTCATACCTTGGCCAGATTTGTCTAGGTACCCTGCAGGTGTCGATTTCTGTCCATCTTTCGTTGGACTGCCTGATTGCCTCTTGCCTAAGCTTGTACGTGGATAGTGGCGCACCAATATATGCAAATTCTTTCAGAATTTGTAATGTCGTCCCTTTCCTAGCAAGTTCTTCGGCTTTGCAGTTCCCCGGGATATCCCTATGCCCAGGCACCCATATGCGGTGTATATTAAACTGCTCAGCCACTCGTTAAGAGATCTGCGGCAGTCGAGGGCTGTTTGTGAATTTAGGGATGTTGCCTCCATACAATTGATGGCAGCCTAGCTGTCCGAGTAAATGACAACGCCAGTGTTGGTTACTATGTTGCGACTCAGGCACTTGGCTACTTCCCATATTGCCATTCTTTCGGCTTGATAGACACTGCAGGTATCTGGTAGTCTGTCAGCTATATCCAAACTAAGCTCTGCACACTGTACTCCGAAGCCAGCCTTTTGAACAAGCTTCGAACCATCCGTATAAAAGTGGATATGGTTTCTATTACCTGGTATTCTTCCAACCCATTCATCTCTGGCGGGAATCATAGTGATGTAATTTCTCTCGAAGGTGTACACCGTTGGTATATAGTCCACTCGGTCGGTTACCATAGCACTACACTTTGATATCCTCATGTGACCGTAGTTTTTGTACCTCCACATTGATAGGCAGTTTAATCTTATTGCCGCTTTGGTGGCAACTTCTCTCGCCACAATATTAATCGGCAGTATATGGAGTAGGGCTTGTAGAGACTCGGTCGCTGTAGTCCTTAAGACTCCGCTTATGCTAAGGCAGGCTGTTCTCTGAACCTTTGTTAGTAGGTTGGTGATGGTTGGTTTGTCAGTTGCCGTCCACCATACCACAATGCCGTATAGCAGTATAGGACGAACTAAATACTGCTATATTAATCCAGTGGACGATTTTAGGAGAGAGGCCCCACCGCGACCCTTCAGCCTTTTTGCAGTAATATAAGGCGACGTTGGCCTTCCTTACACGTTCCAACACGTTAAGTCTATATAACAGTTTTCTATCTAGAATTATTTCTAAAAATTTTGAACTTTCAGAAAAGACTGGATCTGTTCCATTTATCCGAGGTGGAGGGTCCACATGTGGGACTTTATTCATCCTAGTAAAGAGAACCAATTCTGTCTTGTTTAGGTTTACGCCCAAACCGCAGCTTCTGGCCCATGCAGCCAATTTGGTCAGAGCCACCTGTAGAATGTCGCGGAGGACGTTTTCGAATTTGCCACTCACTGCGATTGCAACGTCGTTCGCATATGCCACGACCTTGAAGCCACAACGTCCTAGATCTAGCAGAATTTCATTCACCGCTAGGTTCCAAATTAGTGGAGACAGTACTCCTCCTTGTGGGGTCCCTCTGTTTGCAAACCTTGTTAGAGTTGTGGACCCTAGACATTCTGTAATGCGTCTTCTGTTGAGCAGACTTTGAATTAGTCTAATCAAACTAGAGTTAACTTATAGATGTGACAGTGCCGCAATTACTGCATCTGAGTGAATGTTGTTAAAAGCCCCTTCTATGTCAAGAAATGCCACCATGGTGAATTCCTTGAAATGCAGGGACGATTCGATAGTACAAGTTCGTGCAGGGCTGATTCTGTAGACTTCCCCTTATTGTAAGCATGTTGGTTCACCGACAGGAGTTTTGTATCCAGGTTTTCCCTAATGAAATAATCTAAAAGTCTTTCCAGACCTTTCAATAGGAAGGAGGATAGGCTAATTGGTGTGAAGTCTTTTGGCCTAGTGTGTGATATCTTACCCGCTTTAGGTATGAATACCACTTTGGTATCCCTCCATCGATTCGGGATGTATGAAAGCCTGATACAGCCTACATAAATTTTCTCTAGCCAGAGGATAATGTGCTTTAACATTTTCTGCATTTCTGCTGGAGTGATGCCGTCTGGTCCAGGTGACTTGAAGGGCTCAAAGCTATTAATAGCCCAGCTTATTCTGGATCTCTTAGTCAACAAGCTAGCGACGCTCGCATACTTGTTGGTCTTGCTGATCTTCGGGTTCTGTTGGTGAATTCCCCGGAAATGTGTGTCGAGCAGTACATTCAGCGACTGCTCGCTGTTTTTTGTCCATTTATTTGCCTCATCCTGCAAGTAACCCACTATACAGGGTGATGCTGATGGTATTTTCCTCAGCCTTGCGGCGTCGGAGACCTTTTCCACTCCGCCACATCAGGTATACCAATAGCGTCATTGCGCCTTCCTAAGCTCCTTCTTATAGATCTTGAGTTGCTCTTTATAGGCATTCCAAACATTAGCGACCCCAGTAGATTTAGCCTTGTTGAATAGTTTTTGCAGATCTATTTCATAGCCGTTAGCTCAGAATTCCACCATTGGGGTTTAGTCTTACCCTTGTACCTTTTTTTTGGACAGGCTTCTTCAAGGGAACTATTGAATGATGTGGTGATATGCTCGACCAGATTATCCAGACCGGCTTTGTCATTCGGTTCGTACAGAAGTTTGGAGTTGAGGATTTTCTTGAAATTCTTCTCATACAGGTGTCACTTTGTCTTTCTCACATTTCTGTGGAGGGCAGGTTCAGGCGCTTTTTCAACGAGTTTTAACTCAATATAATGGTGATCTGAGAATGAGTGGTCGTCCAGTACATTCCAAAAAGTAGCAAAAGTTACGTCTAGTACTTCTTGTCTGTCTTTAATTGTAAAGGTCGGTTTATGACCTATGTTACAAATACTGAGGTTGGTAGTTAGAAAAAAGTCAAGAAGCGAATCACCCCTATTGTGATTACCAATCTCCAGACTAGCAGCTGTGTGGTCTTTACCACTTAAATTAGTCAGGAGAAAAATTCTTAGATCTTTTCTGGCCAAAATTCAGGTTCTTGGAGTGCCTTCACAGTTGGTCACAAGCAGTTTAAAGTTTGGTGTCTTGATACCGCACTCCCGTCCTCCTACTACGTAGGGCTCCTATATCAGGACGATGTCTACTGCACCTGTCGACAGGCGCAGCAAAAGAGCCGCTGAGGCTGCTTTAGCGTGATGGAGGTTAATCTGTAAAATTCGTACCATCATTGGTAATTGACAGATTAACATCCACCCCGACAAGGGTGTTATCGAACTCTTCGTTCGTATCATCGAGAAGCGTGTCCCCGCCAGATGCGTCAAAGAGTCCGGAGACTCCCCTCAGCCCCTCTGTGTCAGAAGCAGAGCTTTCGTCCTCAGAGAAGGACGTCACAGATCTTCTGTTAGAGTTGGAGTCACCAAAAATAATGGGCGTGGGTACCTCCGCACTTCCAGAAAGCCGTGTATCAACCACGGTGGATGACTCACCTTCCGCAGTGGGAGCTATATCCTGCTTGTATACCTTCAAAACTATAGTCTCGAAGCCGTATTGTAGGGTTGCACTTGCACGTTTTTTACGGGAGGTGGATTCAGCGTTAAGTATCAAATTGACCTGCCGCTTTTTACCATCCGCCTCACCCACCTTGCTGTTTCTCCAATTATTGGCCGGCAGACCAGGATTGCAATCTTTTATTATTTCTAATATGTCAGCCGGGTTGGAGGGCTCTTCTGTAACCCAGGTTACGGCTCTTGGGTGACTAGAGATGTTGTTTATTTCGACAACATCCTACTGGGCATCCGGCCAAACCTCACCCGCTCGACTCAGAGCAGCCTTATACAGGTCTACTGATCTGGTAACACCGAAATATAAGAGGTTTACTCTCCCCTGATGCCATCCTGCATCGTTGCCCATTGGTGGTTTGCCCGGCATTTCTCTGCGAACATCGAGGTAATGAGCCATAATGGCTGATTGCACATGGCTCCATTTGTCCTTGAGGATGGATCCATCCTCACTAATTCGGCCATCACTAGACTAGTGATGAGAGGAGATATTTTAACTTTAAGACCACTACCTTTACTTTAAATCCATCGTAGAATTTCAATTTAGCACGGATCACAGCCTTTGCTTTAAACCCATAAAGAGAGTGTAAGAGAGACAGCTTATGTAGAGAACAAATTCCTTCGTAGAACTGCTCATTGCTCTTGTATTTATGGTGGGATTTGCTGCAGCTATAGCATTTTTTTTGTAATGGAACGATCCTTAATCAGATTGAAGGTTTTCTAGACCGACAGTTTTTTTTCGCTGCTCCTATTAAAGTACCTTAGGTTAACAGGACAACACGAGTTCATTAAGCTATCTTAATGTTTGAAGATTTTTCTATTTCTTTTTATTTCTAACTGTATAAAGTCAAGGATATCTATATGCCAAAGAAGGCACAAGACAAACTTCCTAAATTAAAATGTATAAAAACTCAAAGAGTATTTGCCGCAGGAGTTGGAACCTGGAATAATAATTAAGCAGCGCCAATGATTCTTATCTCTTTGCTCCTGCTCTCTAATATGCCCCCAGAACATGAGCAGAAACAAACATCTAAACCTAATTTTTGTTCTTTTGTGCTATATTTTTAGGGTTTCCTAGAAGATCATCCCTGCACCAATGCACCACCCGATACTGTTATGTCACTTTTATGGTCAATGTGTGCGGTATTTGGTATTGTTTTTGTGCTCCTAGGTAAGTAAAAGTTCAAATATATAACACCAAATGAAATAGAGAGGGGTGGAAGAAGGAGAGTTATGTGGAGGGATTCATAAATCCAACATATACTTGGGAAGTTTGCCATGTGAGTGTACTCGTACACTGGATGTATGTCGCACTATGTCAGTAATTTGGCACAAACACATACTCCAGAGCGCTTACAGTTCAGCAATTTGTTGGACAAGAGGAGGCTTTGAAGGGGAGGACTCTAAAACAAATGCCTGAAGGTCGTTTCTTGACACGTTACCTCTCTCTAGAGCCATTATACGACGAGTATGATGAACATTGTATTCAAACGAAAGGGGTACATTTGGAAATCAACCGCACACAATATGTTATGGCTATGCTCCAAAGCATAGCATAGCTGAAGGATGGCGTGATTTAATATAATCTTTAATAGCTCAGAGAAAGAAAGATGGAGAGTAGGAGAGAGTACACCTATGTTGAATGACATTTAATTAAGTCGACGCATTATGTTTTATGTTATTTATCCCTTCTTTCCTCCTTCCTTTATAGGCTATCGTTGTCTCCGTGCCGTGGGTTTCCTCACGGGAGCCTTTATTGGCATCAAGGCTGTGGCCATGATGCGTATCTATATAACTGGCTATTTAGGGGAACCGGCCGATGCAGCCTCCTCTTTGGTCGGAGGACTGGTGGGTGCCGTACTGGGTTCCACTTATCCAGTGGCGACATTTTTCATCAGCGCCTTTGCTGGTGTCATATTGGCCGGAGCAGCCATGGCAGTTTGTGTGGCTACCATGCCGGACAATGAGTTTGGGGTAAGTTGCAAGGGGAACTCTAACAAATTCCTTATTAATTAGATAATTAAATGTGATAACCATATTCTATTTTTTTATTTCTTCCAGCAAATTGAGATTGCCGTGGCTTTAATTGGAGGCGCTATCATCTGTTCTGTACTCACTTTGTGCAGTGCAAAATATGTAACCATTTTAACGACTAGTGTGGTGGGATCGGCCATGATCATATGCTCAGTGGATTTCTTTTTGCATGGTCTACAATTAACCACATGGGTAAGATAACAGATGCTTTAAAAAAAAGTATATATTTCTTAGAAAAAAAACACACTTATTGTTAAGGAAATTCAAAAGTTTTTTATTTAATGTGAAGTATATACAATCGATACAATTAAGTTCTAAATAAAACGCCATTCAAATGGCCTCCACCACTTCTTCTGCAGGAACGAATTCGATGAACCCAATTTTCAAGCACTTTTTCCACTAAATCAAGTCGTATGTCATCAGGAATGGCACGTTCAATATTGACTTGTAAAGCTTGAAGATAGTCTGATGTATTTCGAAAGACCAATGACTTCAAACAACCCCACAAGAAATAGTCTATTGGTGTTAAATCACAACTTCTTGGAGGCCATTCAATATCACAATTTCTTGAAATAATCGAATCTCCAAACTTGTCTCGCAACAATTCAATTGTTTCATTTGCTGTGTGGCACGTAGCCACAATCGGTCAATGGCAAAAAGATAGCTCTTAACGAGAGCTAAAATATTGCTCATGGGTGTCAAGATCGTAGGTCGACTGGAAAGGTTTTTTTTTTTGGATTTAAAAAAAATTGACAGCATCATTTTCAAAGGTGAACGGAAAGTTTATTATAGCTCTAGCTCCTTAACGGTACGTCGGATCGGGAATCGGTCAATGGCAAAAAGATAGCTCTTAACGAGAGCAAAGATATTGTTCATGGGTGTCAAGGTCGTAGGTCGACTGGAAAGTGTTTTTATTTAAAAATATAGATTTAGCGCACGAAAAGTTGCAATTGGAGAACGATTATTTTCATAATAAAACTGAATAATTTGTAAACGTTGTTCATGCGTATATCTATCCATGATGAAATTGTAAACACTACTGAATACAATGAAAAACAAATTACAGATCATGACATATTACAAATGGCCGAAACGTCACTTCAAAATCATATCATCCCTATTGGAAAACCCGTTACAAAAGAAAATAGCTGCAAATCAGAATTCATTTCCTATAATAAAATACATCTAAAACAGAGCACATTTTCTCTCAGAGAACAGAGCACATTTTCTCTCAGAGAATAGCTCTCAATCAGAGCCCAATTTCCCTTAAAAACTAGCTCAGAATCAGAACCCATCTTCAACAAGCAAAAAAATGGTCAGAATCATATCAAAACCAGTAAGGAAAGGCAGAAAGTCGGGCGGGGCCGACTATATAATACCCTACACCTCCCTAAAAATGCCAAAAGGTCATTGCGATAATAATTTGTAATAATTGGTGAATGGGTAGGAACATATTATCTAATTCTGAACCGATAATCTCTAAATTAAATTGATACCTAAATTGATAAACATCTTTCTGGGAAAATTTTAATGGTCGGAAGGAAGGTACAACTTCTATAGCGCTTTGAAACCAAATCAGGAGGAACATATACATATATGGAGGTTATATATAAATCTGAACCGATTTTCCCTGAATACTCATTCACGTAAAAAGACCTCTTTCTGTCGAATTTCGTACTGATCGGATATAAAATACAGTGTCCGTGCTTACATAGCAAATCGGGGGTAACATATATATGGGGGCTATATCTAAATCTGAACCGATTTTCTCCGAATTTGGCAGTATTCCTTCATGTAGAAAGAAACCTCTTTTTGCCGAATTTCGCACTGATCGGATACAAAATAACATTTTACAGCGCTTACATGTCAAATCGGGGGTAACGTATATATGGGGGATAAATCTGAACCGATTTCTTCCAAATTTAACAGTGTTCATTCATATAATAAGAAACCTCTTTCTGCCGAATTTCAAACTGATCGGATATAAAATAACATATTTATTTGGGGCTATATCTAAATCTGAACCGATTTCCTCCAAATTTAACAGTGTCCATTTATATAATAAGAAACCTTTTTCTGCCAAATTTCATACTGATCGGATATAAAATACGGTTTCTACAGCGCTTACATGTAAAATCGGGTGAAACATATATATGTGGTCTATATCTAAATCTGAACGGATTTTGTCCGAATATGGTAGTGTTCATTCACGTAACAACAAAACTCTCTCTGCAGAATTTCGTACAGATCGGATATAAATTACGGTTTCTACAGCACTAACATGTCAAATCGGGTGAAACATATATATGGGGACTATATCTAAATCTGAACCGATTTTCCCCGAATTTAGCAGTGTTCATTCATGTAATAAGGGAACTCTCTCTGCCAAATTTCGTACTGATCTGATATAAAATACAGTTTCTACAGCGCTTACATGTCAAATCGGGGGTAACATATATATGGGGGCTATATCTAAATCTGAACCGATTTTGACCAATTTCAATAGGGATCGTCCTTGGGCCAAAAAAGAGCACTGTGCTAAATTTCATCACAATCGGACCATAAATACGACCAGCACTTTGATTACAAGAATACATGGACAGACGGACAGACAGACAGACGGACATGGCTAAATCGACTAAAAAATTGATTCTATGACGATCGGTATAATAAACTATGGTTCTATTTCTTCTCTTTTTGGGCGTTACAAACAAATGCACAAAGTCATAATACCCTGTACCACAGTGTGGTGTAGGGTATAAAAAATATTTTCTAATCATTTTTAGAAAATAGCTTAGAAGCTAACTATATATTCTATATGAAAATATATCAGCGTCAGAAGTAGATTGGGACCTCCTATAAGAAAAAACATAACAATAAAAGTACATTCCCTATCAGAAAATAGCTTAGAATCATAGCCCAATTTCATTAAAATAGTAGCTCAGAATCAGAAACCTCCTTCAAAAAGAAGAAAATACTCTGAATCATAAGATATTTTCTATTACCAAATTATTATTCAAGACCAGAACTCAATTTCTATAAGAATATAGCTGAAAATTAGATCCCATTCCTATAAGAAAGTAGATCAAAATCAAAGAATAAAAGCCTTCTTTATTTTTTTTTAGAAAATAAAAAAAAAATTTGGCCTACTTTAAATCAGATCTTTTTTTCTATAGGAAACTAACTGCGAACAGGAGCCAATTTTCTAGGCAAACATTGCTCTGAATCAGAGTCTATTTTTTTATAAGAAAATTGCACTGAATCGAATATACATTTTCTAGAGAAAAATCGATTAGAATCAGAGAACATTTTTTATAAGAAATCTGCACTGAATCAGAGACTATTTTATATAAAAAGTTTTTATGTGTCAGAGTCCATTATCTATAGGAATGTTGGCCTGATTAAAATCATATTTTCTATTGTAAAATTGCTGTGAATCATGGCCTATTCTCCATAGAAACATTTCTCTGTAACAGATCCTTTTTTCTATAGGAAACTAGCTCTGAATCAGAGTCTATTTTCTATAAGAAAATTGCTCTGAATTTGTACAGCCAATTATCTAGAGAACAATTTCTTTGAATCATAGAACAATTAATTTGAATTGAAGAGAATTTTCCAAAATTTCTCTGAATTGGAGTTTATTTCGTTTTTCAACTGCTCTAAATTGCAGCCTATTTTCTATAGAAAAATTACTCTGAATCCTTTTATCTAAAAGAGAAGACTTCTATCTAAAAGAAAATTGCTCATTTTATTTAAAGCAGAGCCTTTTATCTTTAGGAATATTACTCTGAATCAGAACCTATTTAATATAGGGAAATTTCTCTTTTTTCTATATAAAAATTGCTATGAATGACAGTAATTTTCCTATAGATAAAAGGAACAGCTTCAGAGAAATTTAAATACAGAAAATAGGATTTTATTTGAGATTAGAGAGCAGTGTTTCTTTATTTTCTATAGGAAAATTGCTTGGAATCGCAGCCTATTTTCTATTGAAAAACTTCTCTGAATAGGAGTCAAGTTTCTAGAGGGCAATTGCTGTTAATCAGAGCCAATTTTTTGTTAGGAAAATTGCTCTTAATCAGAGAAGCGCTGTAAATCGGAGCCTATTTTCTTCAGATAAACTGCTCTGAATCGAAGCGCATTTCCGACAGGAAAATTGCGCTGAATCAGAGCCTTGCTGTAAATCCGAGACTATTTTCTAGAGGGAAATTGCTGTTAATCAGAGCCAATTTTCTTTAGGAAATTTGTTCCGAATTAGAGTCTATTTTCTATAAGAAAATTTCTATGAATCACAGTCTATTTTCTATAAAAAAATTGCTATGAATCGGACCCCATTTTCGAATCAGAGCCCATTTTCTATAAGAAAATTTTTCTGAATCAGAGCCCATTTATTTTAGGAAATTTGCATGAATCAGACCCTATTTTCGAAAGGAAAATTAGTCTGAATCAGAGCCCATTTTCTATAGGAAAAAAGTATATTTTCTAAAGGAAAATTACTCTGCAAAATAACCTATTTTATAGAAGGAAATTGTTGTTAATCAGAGCCAATTTGAATAAAATTGCTCTGAATCAGAGCAGAAAATTCCTATGAATCGGACCCTGGTTTCTCTAGGAGAATTGCTCTAAAGCAGATCCCATTTTCTAGAGGAACATTTCTTTGAATCAGAGCCTGTTTTATGTAGGAAAATTGCCCTGAATCAGAGCATATTTGCTATAGGAAAATTGGTCTGAATCAGAGCCCCTTTTTTTATAGGAAATATAATCTGAATCGGAGCCTATTTTCTATAGGAAATGGCTCTGAATCAGAGCTTATTTTCTAAAGGAAAATTAACCTGAATCGGAGTCCATTTCCTATAGGAAAATAGGAAATGGCTCTGAATCAGAGCCTATTTTCTAAAGGAAAATTGATCTGAATCAGAGCCCATTATCTATAGGAAAATTTTTCTGAATCAGAGCCCATTTCTTTTAGGAAATTTGCATGAATCGGACCCTATTTTCCAAAGGAAAATTTGTCTGAATCAGATCCCATTTTCTATAGGAAAAAAGTGTATTTTCTATAGGAAAATTACTCTGCAAAATAACCTATTTTCTAGAGAGAAATTGTTGTTAATCAGAGCCAATTTTAATAAAATTGCTTTGAGCAGAAAATTCCTATGAATCGGACCCTATTTTCTATAGGATAATTGCTCTAAAGCAGATCCCATTTTTTAGAGGAACATTTCTTTGAATCGGAGCCTGTTTTATATAGGAAAATTACCCTGAATCAGAGCCTATTTGCTATAGGAAAATTGGTCTGAATCAGAGCCTATTTTCTATAGGAAATATAATCTGAATCTGAGCCTATTTGCTACAGGAAATGGCTCTGAATCAGAACTTATTTTCTAACGGAAAGTTACTCTGAATAGATGTTTATTTTCTAAAGGAAAAATGTTCTGAATAACATACTACTTTTTATAGAAAATTTTCTCTGAATCAGTTCCTATTTTAGGAACTCTTTTCTTTAGGAACATAGCTCTGAAACAGATACTATTTTCCATAAAAAATTTTTCATAATGAATGCTTTTGTTTTGCATAATGTCTGATTTTTCACCTTTCGTTTCTAGATATTTAATATGAAACCCCATCCCAATCCTCCGGCCTGTTATGGCGGCATATTAATCTTTGCCTGGCCCGTCAGTATAATTATCGGTCTCATGATCCAAAGTTTCATAACTGCCTGGGGCGTAGATCATCGTAAGCGGGTCTTTCAAAAACGACACCAACAATTGGCGCGCATGCAATCAAGGCCGAGGGAGACTCGTGAAGAGGCACGACAACGAAAATTCCGTTATTTATATCAAGTACGCACAGCCAGGGGTGATATTATCTCACAGGTAATTGAGATCTTGGAATTGAGAGAAATTTTGGCACTCATTTATGTTCTCTTTTCTTTCATTTGCAGAATTTTGTCTCAGCTTTGCAAAAACGTATACAACTTAGCGGCACGGAGACACCTTCGGAACGCTCTCTCAAGACCAGCTCGAATGAGAGGAATACATTTCGCAGTGATCGAACACATTTTACAACTATACCGCCCGATTCGGATATGTTTGATAAAATCGAGATTGTAAGGGATATAGCATAACAAACGGTTTATAACGGTTATATGTAAAGGAATATAGGAAGAAAATTATTGCAAAGCGAGGAAGAGAGAGAGAGAGAGAGAGAACCTGCTCTCATACACTCTGGCAGAGTTGCCAACCATTTTTTTAAAACATACACTTGCGTCTAAAAGAACATTTAACAGCTTTAAATGGTTTCCCTTAGAGAAACTCTGACGAAACAAAAAAAAACACACAAAAACTATAAACAATAACCTACCTTAATGGGGTTTTTTTACAATTACAATAACCTAAAATTAAAAATATAATTTTTTCTAATTTAACTAAAAGTGATTACGCTTTCTAAGCGATTCTTATTACTAAGTTTAGTTTCTAATTTCTTTCCTAACTGAACTCTAATGTTAACTTTATTTTTAATTATGTTTTTTTTTGGTTTCTAAAAAAACCTTAAATATTACAAAGTGTAATTAAAACAAAGAAAAAAACTATTCCTAATTTACAAACAGGGATTAAATTTAATTTTTGTTTTTTTATATAAGTGTTTTTTGAATGTAACAATAAAACGAAAAAAATAACTACACAAATTTATTATAAAAAACCAAAGAATTATAAATGTTTTTAGTTTAATAAACACACCAAAAAAAAACAATGTAAAGTTGAGAGAAAAAATTAAAATACTCCTATGTTTAAGAGAAAAAACAAACAAACATAACATAACAAAAGGAATTAAGAGGTTTGAAATACTCGTAATACGAGAATTACAAACAAAAGTTGGAAATTTTAAAATATACTTATTTATTGTTTAAAATAATTTGAAAACAATACAAAACTAACTTGGCAAAATTTAAAAAATTAAAATCTCTAAATAAAAGCCTATTTTATCTAAGAAAATATTCCCAAATCTGAGCCTATTATTTATAGGAAAATGGCTCTCAATCAAATCCTATTATTTATAGGAAAATTACTCGGAATCATATCTATTTTCTATGGGAAAATTGCTCTGAATCAGAACCTATTTTCAATAGGAAAATTGCTCTGAATCAGAGCCTATTTTCAATATGACAAAATAGCATCTGATTCAAAGCAATTTTAGTATTGAAAATTGGCTCTGATTCAGAGCAAATTTCCTATAGAAAATAGATATGATTCCGAGTAATTTTCCTATAAATAATAGGCTTTGATTCAGAGCAATTTTCCTACAGAAAATAGGCTCTGATTCAAATTTTTTTTTCCTAGGCTCTGATTCAGAGCAATTTTCTTATAGAAAATAGGCTCTGATTCGGAGCAATTTTCCTATAGAAAATAGGCTCTGATTCAGAGCAATTTTCTTATCGAAAATAGGCTTTGATTCAGAGTAATTTTCCTATAGAAAATAGGCTCTGATTTAGAGCTTTTATCCTATATATAATGGAGTTTGATTCATAGAAATTTTCAGAGCAATTTTCCTATAGAAAATAGGCACTGATTCAGAGCAATTTTCCTTTAGAAAATAGGTTCTGATATTAATATAGAAAATAGGCTCTGATTCAGAGCAATTTTCCTATAGAAAATAGGCTGTGATTCAGAGCAATTTTCCTATATAAAATTTGATCTGATTCAGAGAAATTTTTCTATAGAAAATAGGCACTGATTCAGAGCAATTTTCCTACTGAAACATGATTTAGAGCAATGTTCCTACAGAAAATAGGCTCTGATTCAGAGCAATTTTCTTATAGAAAATAGGCTCTGATTCAGAGCAATTTTCTTATAGAAAATAGGCTCTGATTCAGAGCAATTTTCTTAATAAATAGGCTCTGATTCAGAACAATTTTCCTACAGAGAATATGTTCTGATTCACAGCAATTTTCCTATCGAAAATAGACTCTGATTCAGAGCAATTTTCCTATAGTAGATATGCTCTGATCCAAAACAAATTTCCTATAGAAAATAGGTTCTGATTCAGGTCAATTTTTCTATAGAAAATCGGCATTGATTCAGAGCAAATTTCATATAGAAAATAGGCTCTGATGCAAAGCAATTTTCCTTTAAAATGGGCTCTAATTCAGGACATTTTTCCTATAGAAAATAGGCTCTGATTTACAGACATTTTCCTATAGAAAAAAGGCTCTGATTCAGAGCAATTTTCTTATAGAAAATAGGCTCTGATTCGGAGCAATTTTCCTATAGAAAATAGGTTCCGATTCAGAGCAATTTTCTTATAGAAAATAGGCTTTGATTCAGAGCAATTTTCTTATAGAAAATAGGCTCTGATTCGGAGCAATTTTCCTATAGAAAATAGGCTCCGATTCAGAGCAATTTTCTTATAGAAAATAGGCTTTGATTCAGAGCAATATTCCTATAGAAAATAGGCTTTGATTCAGAGCAATTTCATATAGAAAAGAAGCTCTGATTCAGAGCAATTTACCTAAAGAAAATAGGCTCTGATTCAAAGCAATTTTCTTATAGAAAATAGGCTCTGATTAAGAGCAATTTTCCTCTAGAAAATGGACTCTGATTCAGAGAAATTTTCCAAAAGAAAATAGGCTCTGATTAAGAGCAATTTTCCTCTAGAAAATGGGCTCTGATTCAGAGCAATTTTCCAAAAGAAAATAGGCTCTGATTCAGAGCAATTTTACAACAGAAAATAGGTTCTGATTCAGAGCAATTTTCCTCTAGAAAATAGGCTCTGAATCAGAGCAATTTTCCTATAGAAAATAGGCTCTGAATCAGAGCAATTTTCCTGAAGAAAATAGGCTCTGAATCAGAGCAATTTTCCTATAGAAAATAGGCTTTGATTCAGGGCAACTTTTCTACAGAAAATAAGCTCTGATTCAGAGCAATTTTCCTATAGAAAATAGGCTCTGATTCAGAGCAATTTTCCTATAGAAAATAGGCACTGATTCTGAGCAATTTTCCTATAGAAAATAGACACTGATTCAGAGAAATTTTCCTATAGAAAATAGGCTCTGAATTAAAGCAATTTTACTTTAGAAAATAGGTTTTGATTCAGAGCAATGTTTCTATAGAAAATAGGCTCTGATTTAGAGAAATTTTTCTATAGAAAACAGGTTCTGATTCAGAGCAATTTTCCTATAGTAAATACGCTCTGATTCAGAACATTTTTCCTTTAGAAAATAGGCTCTGATTCAGATCAATTTTCTTATAGAAAATAGGCTCCGATTCGGAGAAATTTTCCTATAGGAAATAGGTTCTGATTCAGAGCAATATTCCTATAGAAAATAGGCTTTGATTCAGAGCAATTTTCTGTGGAAAATAGGCTCCAAATCATAGCAAATTTCTTATTTAAAATTGGATTTGATTCAGAGCAAATTTCCTATAGAAAATAGTCTGTGGTTCAGAGCAAGTTTCCTCTAGAAAATAGGCTCTGATTCAGAGAAATTTTCTTATAGAAAATAGGCTCTGATTCAGAGCAATTTTTCTTATAGAAAATAGGCTCCGATTCAGAGCAATTTTCCTTCAGAAAATAGGCTCTGATTCAGAGAAATTTTCCTATATAAAATTTTCCCTATAGAGAATATGTTCTGATTCAGAGCAATTTTCCTCTAGAAAATAGACTCTGATTCAGAGCAATTTTCCTATGGAAAATAGACTCTGATTCAGAGCAATTTTCCTCTAGAAAATAGACTCTGATTCAGAGCAATTTTCCTATGGAAAATAGACTCTGATTTAGATCATTTATCCTATATATAATGGAGTTTGATTCATAGAAATGTTCTTATAGAAATTGTTCTGAAATCTATTGGTTTTGAAGGTATTAGTTTTGAAATTGTTTTCAAATCAATTTTTTTATAACTATTTTATGTCAATTCTTTTAAGTTTTTATTAAAAAAATATTATTTTGAAAACAGAAAAATAAGAATTTGCATTTAAAAAAGGAAACCTTCATTTAAAATCATTCCAAGAAAAATGTGCATTTATTTTTTAGGAAAATAATTGCATTTATTTGAAAGAAGTTTGCATTTACGTATTTTGTGTGCTTTTTGAAGCCAGCAAAAATGGAAATTTATTTAAAACCCAAAAATACGATATTAAGGATCAATAAAGTCCTACAAAGAATTTTAAATTAGAACACAAAAAAGAAAAATTAAAAAAAAAAAACAAAAAACTCTTCCAAATATGAATTAATGCAGAAATATGAAATAATAAAGTGTAAATAAATAAAAAATTCAAAAGGGGAGAAAATCGAACAAAATAATTGCTCATTGGAAATTGAAATGAAAAGAAAAATAATATTCAAAAAGAATAATAATAATTAAGTTGATTTTGTTTTCCAAATAAAACGTAAAGGAGTATACTTTGTTGGTTTGCAAGAAAAAAGTTTAAATATTGAATAATAAGCCGAAAATGAAGAGAGATGATAAAAAGAAAATTGCGTTGAATGAAATTATATGAAAAAATAAGCTGTTGTGATGTATCTCCTGGAGTTTAAATGAATCACATAAAGTCGATTTTATATTAAAAAAAAGCTTAAACTGAAAAATAATAAAATTAAATTAAAAAAAAAACTTTTATTTTTGTTCAAAATATTCCATTATTCCTCATTTGTTGAACAACATTAAAACATACATATAACAACTCAATATTTATTTATTTACGATTCCCCTAAGAAATGTATACCGTACCATAGTTTTTATCAACAGAAAGTTAGTGAAAATATTTATCAGAGAAAAAAATTTTGTCTAGCCACTGTATTTATTGTTTTGAACGAACAGTCTAATGCACACATGAGAAAGGATAAGATATTCCTAAAATGGGATTTGAAATAAAATATTCCTGATTTTTAAACTCTTCATGTCAATTCGTATACAGCCCTAGGAGGTATATTTAAGAACTGATGAGGTTTTAAGTGCACGAGCTGGTATAAGTAATATTAATTTAAATTAAATTACTCATACAACCAAGTGTTCACCACAGGCAAATATTTATATTGAGATCGTATGAGTAATACTTATTTAACTTAAATATCCCAAATCTTGGAAATTTTTCCTGAATCAGGTCCTATTTTTCAAAGGAAAATAGTCTCTGAATCAGAGATTTATTTTCTAAAGCCTATTTTCTATGGGAAAATTGCCCTGAATCTGCGCCTAATTTCTATAGAAAAAATTATCTGAATTAAGGAATATATTAGATAGGAAAATTGAATAATTACTCCGAATCTGCGCCAAATTCCTATTAAAAAAATGCTCTGAATCAATGTCTATTTACAATAGGAAAATTGCAATAGGAAAATTTTCTAAATATGTGTATATTTTATTTTTAAAACCCAGTTTCAGAATATATTACCCTTTCTAAGGTGTGCAGCAAAATCTACACAGACAAACTTATAACTGTCTTTATCTAACACTATAACACAACTTTCCTTCAAACACTTCACTAATTATTATCATTTACGTGTGAGATCATCAGTACAAAAAGAAATATATAACAAAACTAAATTGTTTTTAGGTTTATGATTTAAAAAAAGAATAAATATAAAATTACGAAAAACTTAAATCATTGATATAAGAAACTATTTTAAACAGAAATAATATTTAAATAAAAAAGTAAATATTTTTCTAAAAAAAAATAAAAATTAAATAAAAGCTGAAAAATTATATATACACACTCGTACATTTACATAAAATGCATACATATAAAATATTATTATAATATTATTAATATTGTATAACAAATATACTAAAGTAAAAACAAAAATCGTAAAGTAGAGATAACAATTTAAAAATTTTGGAGAAAACCTTCAAACGAACGATTCTTGAACAATAATTTGCAGTTCGTATTGCAAGACTATGGAACCGTCTCCACTCCAGTATCAAGATTTTTTCAATAACCGCAAGAAAAATGTGCGTTTTAAGGGTTTTCGAAGTAAAAAAGTTAAGTTTACGAAATTTTTCTCAATGAATTGTATTCCTCTCAATGTATAGTCCAAATATGGACTTTAGTTGATAAATAAATGAAATATCTGGCAACCTTATGCCTGAGTAGACGTGTGTGATATCGCAGCTGATCATTTTGTTTATTCTTTTGGTTAACATCTGTTTATTATACTTTTTTCTGGTGTTTGCTGCATTTTTATCAAAAGAAAAAGACTGAAGAATATAAAAAGTTCTTACTTATATTGTGAAAATAAACCAAAACATTTATTTAAAGAAAGTGTTGATTGCATAAATCGTACTGCGTTGCTGTTGTTGCGCTTATAGCTGTAATCGCATTGCTTTCCCCTGTTTTGCCTTCTATTGTTGCTGCTGCCTTTTGCTTGTGCTTCTAAATTGTTGCTGTTATTATTCAATATGCCTACCACTAAAGTAACAAAGTGCAAGTCCTGCGAGGAATCCATAACTAAGACCCAAGGAAGTGTTATGTGTAAAGCCTGTTCCCGCTGGCTTCATGCTTCTTGTGCAAATATCGCTGAGAAAGACTTTTTGGTGTTAAAAACTCTCAAGTCGTATTCTTTTATATGTTCTTCGTGTGAACCAAACCTTAACACTGCTTCGAATATGGGTGAGAAATTGAACGATTTTCTGAAGAGTTATAAGGCGGAACAGATTGCGTTTAAAGCGGCCCTTGATGACATCAAGTCGGAGATGACTTCCTGCCTTGCCGAGATGAAGTCTGACATTAAACAATGCAATGAGCGTGTGGACCGTGTTGAGATGTCTTCATCTAGCAAAATAGCTGCTCTTGAAGCTGAGGACAATATCATGCACAGAAAATTCAACCGTTTTGATTTTCTAATCAGTGGTTTGCCGGAAGGATTGCCTGACTTGGAGGCTCCTGTTATTGCTTTGGGTGCATTCTACAATATTGAAGTAACGAGCCAAGAAATAAGCCAAGTATGCTACATTCATAGGCGAAAGCAAGTCTTGGTCAGGCTAAGTAAGGTTTCCAAAAGAGACAGTATTATGAAGGAATATTTTAAAACGCGTAGCCTTAGACTTGGAGATATATTGGATGGTCCGGGTGGCGACTTAGGTAATAGAGTGTACCTTAACGACCACTATTCCCCTGCTGCTGCCAACCTTAATGCCGTTTGTAAGAAACTGCGTCGACTTAACATTGTGACCAGATTCAAAATTTTAAATGCGGATAAGCTTAGAGCAAAGTTAACGTTCTCAGATGGTAAAGAGGTTATACGCGACGCTAAGGAATGTGCTATACTTCTAGAAGACGCTGGCGGTGCAACAAGTTAAAAAATCTTGTCGCCTTACACTGGGGTTACTTGGGTGGGTTTGACTTTCCATGCAAGGTGAAACTGAAACTTAGTTTCATTTTGTGTGGAGGTTAACCCAGCTTGGTTACGTCGGTGAGGCGATTTGTTTTTAATGGTATTTTATTTTCTTATTACTATTTTTTTTTTACTAATTGTATTTACAATTTAGGTTTAAGGTCCAACCTCGATATAACGAATTTAGAACTGAATTCCAATACTGCTTTACTTGTAAGGCATTTTCCCTTTTCGTTATAACTTGGTTCATATATTCGCTTCATTCTTTTTCAACTATAATTTAATCTTGATCTCATTTATAAATTAATCTTGATCTCATTTTGCTGCTTATGATCAGCTGTGTTATGTAAATGTGAATTATTCAATGGAATATAATTCAAATTATGAAAGTTTAACTTTTATATATATATTAGTTCATTATGTTTGGTTCCCCTCTATAGCTATTTTTTTTGTCTTCGATGTCTTTTAATCGTAATATGGGTCCAGTGATTCGCAACAATGTATACTTTAACTCTGTACTGGGATCATGTAATGGCAAGTTTAAAGCCGCACATTTAAATTGTCGTAGTATTAGACCGTCTTCTAATTCAACCAAATTTGATGAGCTAAAATTAATTTTGGCTGGTTCTCATCTTGATGCTATTGGCATTTCTGAGACCTGGCTTAAATCTGATACTTCAAGTCGTGCAATTGATATTCCAGGGTATAAATTCTTAAGAAGTGATCGTAAATACTCTAGGGGAGGTGGAGTAGGAATATACATTTCTAACAAAATTAGATATAAAGTTATTTTTAAATCGTTTGTTTTGGGAAAGTGTGAGTCACTTTTTCTTGAACTTTTTTCGGGTGAAGTAAAAGTTCTGTTTGGCGTGGTGTATATGCCTCCTCCTGGAGATTTTGCTATCTTTGAAGACCTCCACCATGAACATTTTTCACGTTACTCGAATTTAATTGTTGTAGGAGATTTCAACTGTAATATGTTTGATCCTCCAAAAGCGAGTTCTGTTCGTTCTATATGTTTCCGCTTAAATTTGTCCGTATTGCATAATTCTAAACCCACCCATTATGATGTTGCACACGGTTCATCTTCTCTGATAGATTTTATGTTAGTTAGTAGTCCTTCCTTGATCCACTACTCTGATCAGATTTTCTGTCCGTCAATTTCAGATCACTCACTTATTTTTGCTTCATTTGACATAAGTATTAATTGTTTGGATGAATTTGTGGAGTATCGTGATTATAAAAATATTGACTGGGATGGATTGCTTAACAGGTTGTCTAGTTTTGATTTCAATGTATTTACTGCTGTGGATATTGATATTAGATGTTCTACTATTTCTTCCCTGATTAGCGAACTATTTTCATTCGTTCCCGTTGTGAGAAGAAAAGTCCGAGGTGATCATGAAAACTGGATGAAGTCGAATGATATCATATTTGCTAGGTCTCTTCGGGACTTGTCATTCATTGCCTATCAGCATGATAATACACCTGAGAATTGGTTAATTTATACACGATACCGTAATAAGGCGAAGTCAGTCATTCGAAGAGAGCGAAGGAAACATTATTGCAAGAAATTTAATAACTTGAGTTCTACTGCTCTTTGGAGAGTTCTGAAAGGGTCTGGGTGTATAGGCGATGATGATTTCTGTTGTGATGATGATGTTGATGCTGTTAATTATTTTTTTGCTCGTGGTTTACCATCGAATTTACATAATGATATTGATTTTGATTCCTTTCACGACTCTGATGATGATTTTTCATTTAATTGTGTTTCAGTTGATGATATTGCCGTTGCATTAAATAAAGTGAAATCTAAATCTATAGGTGTTGACGGTATATCTGTTGAGTTCTTGAAAGTGATTTTTCCTTATATATCTGAATGGATTTTAGATTTAATTAATTCTATTTTAACAACATCAACATTTCCTTTGCTTTGGAAAACTGCTCGTGTGGTGCCAATACCTAAGTGTAGTGTTATTAACGGCCCAGACGACTTAAGGCCAATTGCGATTCTTCCGGTGTTATCTAAAATATGTGAGCACATTATGAAAGAGCAGATTCTGGGACATACTAGAACAAACATTTTCAATGGTCAATTTGCATTTCGACAAGGTCATAGTACAACAGGTTTGCTTGTTCATATGACCGATAGTATTAGGAACGATATTAATTTCAACAAAAATAATGTAATGATATCTCTTGACTTATCGAAGGCATTTAATTCGATTTCCTATGGTGTCATGATTAGGAAGCTAAGAGATGAATTTCGTTTCTCGGTGACTGCGTGTAGACTTATTATGTCATATTTGTGTGGTCGATCCCAGTTTGTATGTCTGAACGGGAGAACGTCCAGTGTGCTTTCGTTAACATCTGGTGTACCACAAGGTTCAGTGTTAGGTCCTCTCCTTTTTATACTATATGTTAATGACCTTTCTGAGTATGTGCGAGATATGTGTAAACTGTTTTTATTTGCGGATGATGTTTTCCTTGTCTTTAGTGTTGATCGTGAGACTTCTGACGTTTCGGAAAATAACATAAATTATTGTCTTACACGTGTTGGTCAATGGGCGTCTCAAAATTCTTTGGTTATCAACCCGTTGAAGACTAAGGCAATTATGTTTGGGAGTCAAACATCTGAACTAAACGTTTTTCTGGGCCAGTCCAGAGTCAATTTTGTTGATTACCACAAATGCCTGGGTGTTATTATTGATTGTAAACTGACATTTGAGATGCACGTTGATTTTCTTCACAGAAAAATTTATAATATACTTCGGAGATTACATTCCACCAACATATTTCTACCGACATGGGTTAAAAACAGACTTGCTTCGGCACTTTTAATGCCTCAAATACTGTATGGATTAGAGGTTGTATCTGGAACAATAGAACGTGTTTTTTTGAAATTAAAAATAGCAGTTAATGCTATAGCACGATTTATATATGGAGTTAGAAGACGTGACCATATTTCAGAATATGTTAAGAGATATTTGGGCCTTTCTTTTGAGCACTTTGTTTGCTATAGGAATTTGTTCCTGTTTTATAAAGTGGTTAAAAGTGGAGTACCAGCTCTTTTGTCCAATATGTTTAGATTTTCCCTCTCTTCTCGAAGTACACAAGTTATTATACCCAGAATTTTCAATTCCACGCTTGAAAGATCATTTGTTATACGAGTTGCACGTGTCTGGAATCATTTGCCCATTGAACTAAGGACTTTTTCACACTCTAATAATGCTATTCGGTTGAAACTTTTTGCCTACTTTTCGTCGATACTTACTTAATTCTTTTTGAAATCTATTTCTCATTGCTAGAATATTATGCTAGCTATTTACCAACTTTGTACTATTATTTTTAACTTAGGCTACTAATGTGTGAAATTGCCTTGAATTCGGGAATAATTATGTTGTTGCTGATCACGAATCAAACTAATTATTTTTAATTATTTGTGTAGTTATGGCTGGGGAGCCGATCATAGATGATGAATAGTATGTATATGTATATTATTTTAGTTTTAAGTTCTACTTAGGGATATATTACAATGTAATACACATTATTTTGGCCTTATAGGCTTTAGTATTACTGAATGAAATAAATAAATAAATAAATAAATAAATAAATAAATAAATAAAAAAAAAAAACATTTTTATTAAAAAAAATATATTAATTTATAAAAAATAATAAATAAACTGATAAAAATAATAATATATAATTATAAAGAAAACTAAACGAATAAAAAATAAATAAATATATAATGGAGGAAATTTGAAACACATGTTTTATAAAAAAATTCATACTAATTTCCATAGAGTCTTCCTATAGAAAATAGGCTCTGATTCAGAGAAATTTTCCTATAGAAAATTCTCAAAAATTCACTTATTTCAACATTTTCCAAATTTATTTTACTAAAAATTTAAATTTTCTCCAAAATTTTGAAATTTCAAATCACTGCCTTTAGCATTTTTTGTCACATACGTTTTTTAATGACAATTTTTGTAGAATCTTACATAGATACATATTCGATTTTTTATATTTATGAATTTTTGAAGGCGTTTTTTTCAAATTTTATAAATGTTTAATTCAAATCGTTTTATATACATATAAATAAATGTAAACACAAGATTCAATTTAAAAATTATGTTGCAAATAAATATGTACATGTATGTATTACAACTTATATATTTGTATAGTAAAAATAAAACAAAGAAGAAAGAAAAGAATGCAAAAGAAAAAAAATAAAGTTTGTAAATTTAAGCAAAAAATTGTCGCAACATAAGCGGTGCCATCTAGATGCCAGAGTTGAAATGAGTAATTATGTATACCTAAATATATATAAACAAAGAGAAGTGTAAATTTTGAATAAATATAATGCCAAACAAATGAAATACAAATAAAGACAAGTTTAACGAACACATGCTATTACGGATTTTTCATTTATTCCCATACAAGTGTTGTCAGAGACAAACTTTTCCTATAGAAAAGTTGTCAGAGACAAACTTTTCCCATAGAAATGCTGTCAGAGACAAACTGTTCGAAAAGAAAAGTTGTCAGAGACAAACTTTTCCTATAGAAAAGTTGTCAGAGACAAACTTTTCCCTTATAAAAGTTGTCAGAGACAAATTTTTCCATAGAAAAGTTGTCTGAGACAAAATTTTCCTATAGAAAATTTGTCAGAGACAAACTGTTCGAATAGAAAATTTGTCAGAGACAAACTGTTCGAATAGAAAAGTTGTCAGAGACAAAACTTTTCCCATACAAAAGTAGTCAGAGACAAATTTTTCCCATAGAAAAGATGTCAGAGACAAACTTTTCCCATAGAAAATTTGTCAGAGACAAACTGTTCGAATAGAAAAGTTGTCAGAGACAAACTTTTCCTATAGAAAAGTTGTCAGAGACAAACTTTTACCATAGAAAAGTTGTCAGAGACAAACTTTTCCTATAGAAAAGTTGTCAGAGTCAAACTTTTCCTATAGAAAAGTTGTCAGAGACAAACTTTTCCTATAGAAAAGTTGTCAGAGACAAACTTTTCCTATAGAAAAGTTGTCAGAGACTAACTTTTCCTATAGAAAAGTTGTCAGAGACAAACTTTTCCTATAGTAAAGTTGTCAGAGACAAACTTTTCCTATAGTAAAGTTGTCAGAGACAAACTTTTCCTATAGAAAAGTTGTCAGAGACAAACTTTTCCTATAGAAAAGTTGTCAGAGTCAAACTTTTCCTATAGAAAAGTTCTCAGAGACAAACTTTTCCTATAGAAAAGTTGTCAGAGACAAACTTTTCCTATAGAAAAGTTGTCAGAGACAAACTTTTCCTATAGAAAAGTTGTCAGAGACAAACTTTTCCTTTAGTAAAGTTGTCAGAGACAAACTTTTCCTATAGTAAAGTTGTCAGAGACAAACTTTTCCTATAGTAAAGTTGTCAGAGACAAACTTTTCCTATAGAAAAGTTGTCAGAGACAAACTTTTCCTATAGAAAAGTTGTCAGAGACAAACTTTTCCTATAGAAAAGTTGTCAGAGACAAACTTTTCCTATTGAAAAGTTGTCAGAGACAAACTTTTCCTATAGAAAAGTTGTCAGAGACAAACTTTTCCTATAGAAAAGTTGTCAGAGACAAACTTTTCCTATAGAAAAGTTGTCAGAGACAAACTTTTCCTATAGAAAAGTTGTCAGAGACAAACTTTTCCTATAGAAAAGTTGTCAGAGACAAACTTTTCCTATAGAAAAGTTGTCAGAGACAAACTTTTCCTATAGAAAAGTTGTCAGAGACAAACTTTTCCTATAAAAAATTGTTAAAAAAGTTCTATACTACAGTTATTAAAAATTTTCCAACAATTTATAATTAATTTAGATTCATTAGTAAGATTTTTTGTATATTTTATATACAAGTGGATGCTTTATTTTAAAAAAATACACTTACAAATAAAAATGTTAAGTTAAGCAGTATAAATCCTAAAATAAAAGTGAAAAATATAATTATAGATGTTTAAAGTAAAAAATATTTTAACACACTAGATTTGATCGTTTACATTATTATGTGCTATGTGGTGCTGCGTGGAGGTAAAAAGAAATCCTTGCGTAAAGTCGAGCTCATAATGGGAAGCATGTATTCGTTTTTATCATGCCTTTTGGCCACATCCCTGGTAACATTTGTTAAAATATCCAACATATGTTTGCTACGAAAAAAACGGAAAAAATTTATGATTCATTTATTTAATTTATTTTTCTGAGTTTAAAGAAAAGAGGTTGACAAACCGTGTACACCATTGATCGGTGAGTTTGCAGAGGGATTCAATAAACCAACTACCAGTCATGGTGTGACGCAAGGCTTCCGTACCCGCTATAGAGGACATAGCTGTAAGCATATCAGCATAAGAATCTGGTTGAATATTCTGCTCAGCATTGGAGACACTCTGCGAAATAAGTAAATAACGTTAGGAAATAATACATATTCTTAATAGCTTTGGCAGCTCCTAAGAAACTTACCGTATCCACTGGTGCAGTATTCTTTTGACATGCTTGTATTATTAATAGCTTTGGCTTTCCTTTCAATGAGTCTTCAGCCATTGCAGCTTTTATGGTATTTATACTAACAGGAACGCTATTACAACCATAGACAACTCCTTCCATTCCATGTGTTAGTATGCAAACGATTAGGGAGTCTCTTATGAGGGATTTTTTAACAGTTTCGCGTATTAAATGCAACATGTCGACATGTGTTAAATTATCGCGGACTATTGGTGTATAGCCAAACGAAGTAAATAATTCTTTCAGATTATCTCGGTCTACATCAGTACCGGCGCGAAATTTTTTAAATGGTCTTTTAGGTAAAAGATGCTGTAAATTAAAAAAATAGGCGAATAAATTGATGCTTTTTTTTAAATTATTATAATTCTATCGGGAAAGTTTGTTCCTGGCAACTTTTTTATAGGAAACTTTTCTCTGACAACTTTTCTATAGGAAAAGTTTGTCTCTGACAACTTTTCGGTAGGAGAAGTTTGTCTCTTACAACTTTTCTTTAGGAAAAGTTTGTCTCGGACAACTTTTCTATAGGAAAAGTTTGTCTCGGACAACTTTTCTATAGGAAAAGTTTGTCTCTGACAACATTCTATAGGAAAAGTTTGTCTCTGACAACTTTTCTATAGGAAAAGTTTGTCTCTGACAACTTTTCTATAGGAAAAGTTTGTCTCTGACAACTTTTCTATAGGAAAAGTTTGTCTCTGACAACTTTTCTATAGGAAAAGTTTGTCTCTGACAACTTTTCTATAGGAAATGTTTGTCTCTGACAACTTTTCTATAGGAAAAGTTTGTCTCTGACAACTTTTCTATAGGAAAAGTTTGTCTCTGACAACTTTTCTATAGGAAAAGTTTGTCTCTGACAACTTTTCTATAGGAAAAGTTTGTCTCTGACAACTTTTCTATAGGAAAAGTTTGTCTCTGACAACTTTTCTATAGGAAAAGTTTGTCTCTGACAACTTTTCTATAGGAAAAGTTTGTCTCTGACAACTTTTCTATAGGAAAAGTTTGTCTCTGACAACTTTTCTATAGGAAAAGTTTGTCTCTGACAACTTTTCTATAGGAAAAGTTTGTCTCTTACAACTCTTCTACAGGAAAAATTTGTCTCTGACAACTTTTCTATAGGAAAAGTTTGTCTCTGACAACTTTTCTATAGGAAAAGTTTGTCTCTGACAACTTTTCTATGGGAAAAGTTTGTCTCTGAGAACTTTTCTATGGGAAAAGTTTGTCTCTGACAACTTGTCTATAGGAAAAGATTGTCTCTGACAACTTGTCTATAGGAAAAGTTTGTCTCTGACAACTTTTCTATAGAAAAAGTTCGGTTCTGACAACTATATAAAAACCTTGAGATACCCTGATTACAAAGAAATGTAGCCCCAGGGAAAATATGCAATTAAAACAGCCAAAAAAGTCAGAAAATCTTACCTTTACTTCTGGATTGTGATCTGCATAAAATTCACTTTGATTTATTATCAGAACATAACCAGCCTGTTTTCGACGAATAGCATAACGCTCCGTATGATCAAACTCTTCTTGTCCAAGATTGTTAGACGATCCATTTGTTTGTGGCACTTGTTCGCCCGAATCCATGTCCAGCGAATCCATTACAGCTCCGGAATCTTTATTTGTCTCTACAGTCTGTCTTGTCGGCGGTTGCGGTGGACTGTTGGTCGGTACATTGGTAACTTCACTTGTGGTTGCATTTACATTTGAAGAGCGATGTAAATTTCCATGTGCCGAGTTATGATTAATCGTTTCAATCAATACTGATTTCATTGAATCCAAGTCATTCATTTTGAAGTAAGAAATTAAATTTAGCACATCTGATCCCTGTAGTTTTTCATTGCCAATAGCAATAACATCGCGTGTCATCCAAAATAAGAGAAACACTTCCAAATGACTGTAGTCGTAGAAGCGCAAATTCTGCGAATCCTGTTTCACATGCATTTCATTGATTTTTATAACCAATCTTCCCGCCTGGGCAATAGACAATCGCTCGCATATTTTATATAAAGCTTTTAGTAAAGGATGTATATGAACGCTTAATTCTGGTATGTGTGGCAAATATATATCATGTAATTCTTGCCAGAGGAATCCCAATTTACGCAAAACTTTTTTAGCTCTTATTATTGCTAAAGCTTCGACAATATTCACTCGCCAATTTCGAGTATTGATTGTGGCATACTTCCGCAGTATATCGCCGCCAGTTTCCTCACCTTTACCTCTGGGAGGATTTTGTTGGAGCACTATTAGCTTTTGCAATATATACTCTGATGTGGTTTTTTCTCGACCATAAAGCAGGAAACCCAAAGAGACCTATCAACAAGTAACATTAGTCATTAACTTGCACCTCTCTTCCTCTTACATACCAACTCATAGAAACACAAGTCTCTTTCCACATATTGCAAATCCTCAACGTCTATTTCATTTATCCGGTCCATTAATGTTTTACGATGATAAGATGACATGTCGTCAACTATCTGATCTGGGTATTTCCAAGTCCAAACACGAAGATTTTTGAGGGGAAACCCAATTCCCCAAAAAACAGCGAAATTACGGATATTTGAACAATCATATGTTCTGAACTATGATATCATGATACAATGAAAAAAGGTAATAATACGCTTGTCCGCGTATTTGCCACGCCACGTAGTGACATCGCTTTTGTGGACATTAGGCATGTTTTCGTTACAAGCTAGCACTTTTAGTTTAGCACTTTGCAACGAAAACAACTGACTTCCACTAACTGGCACATAAGCAATAAGTGGCGGATTTTCACTATCTGGTAGCAATGGTGTCATGAGTTGCGAAGAAAGAACAGTGCGAAACAGACAAAAAACTCGTGAAAAGTATTTATAAAACATATATTTACTATTCTATGTTCAATTGTTTACACTCTTTTGCAAATATTAAAATAATTTCCCATTTTTGTTATTCTTCTTCCCGTTAATTCACAATAATTGATAAAATCTCTCCAAAAATGGGATGCCATATTGCTAAATATAGGGTGCCCAATCTGGCAACACCATACTCGATTAAGACATGAACACAAGCACCAAACTTCATCGGGAACTAATAGTGCTTAAAAGTGCTTAGCTCCCCATACAAATTAAGCACTTATGGTGTAACGAAAACACGCCTATTATTGTCCATGATGTGTCGCATTGTCCATGGACTTTATGACACTTTTTATGGACGTTAACCATTGACTTTACGTTGCCACCATTTGAAAACGGAGTACATTTTCGAAGGAAATTTCGTTTCAGAAGAAAAGTCCAAATAATGTGTCGTCTCCAAGAGATGAAGAGATAAAAACACAAACAAAAGGGGGAATCCATATAACTATTCTGTACAGTCTCATCTTCCGCCCCAGGGATAAGGGCTGCATCTTAACCTAATCTATCTTGTTGCTTTTCGTTCACCCATACTAGTTCATCTAAACACTGACCACTCTATCAAAACATACTTACGCGCTTCGATACATTAATATTGCTGGATGGATGATGATGTGTTGATATATCCAAATCAAAAGAGATCTGGTACTCCATTCCGCGAAAATCAGCGATAATTAAGTTCTTCTCTTGGTCTTAAAGTTGGGTGTCAAGTGAAAAAAGTATTTTTGAAATGACATAACGTAACCAAAAATATTTAGCTACGTCGTCGTAGCCGATATTTTTTTTAGCTACGTCGTCGTAGCCGATATTTTTTTTTTTAACTACGTCGTCGTAGCGAAATTACGGATATTTGTTCTGAACTATGATACCATGATACAACGAAAAAAGGTAATGTAAAGCAAACAGCTGTTTATAAAGGAATTTGCCATATGGAACCTGTGTAAAGGCTGGGTTAGGCAAACTTAACCGTAACCTAGCTTTAACGCAGTCGCCGCCGTTGGCCGCTGGAGCAATTACCCAAAACTTGAAAAACGTGTCATATGTTTTAGAAATTCACAACTTAAATTATGTTATATTTTCTTGCTCTAAATTAAATTTCAGCAGATTCAGTCGTCCGTTTATGTTTCGTTTCCGTTGGCTAATCGTTTAAACTGATTTCCATATGTCAGATTGAATCAGCTGATTCGTTACGCTACGGGGGCGTTACGGTTACGTTTGACTAACCCAGCCTTAAATGATCAGCTGACAAAACGTAAACGGACGGAAGAACCTGCTAACATTTGTGGAGATGAAATTGAAACCTTTTACAGACGGTAAAAATGGTCTAAGTCATCTAAAGTGATTGATATACCGATCAGGATGGAAAGACTAAAGTCGGGTGGGGTCAACTGTACAATACACTCCACCATTATTTGCTAACCAATGCAAGGAGAAGTATTGCCGGAACGTAGGATCTGCAACGCCAAGAATTCGAATTCGTCAGCGATATTTATATCAAAACATGGACTGATATGGTCTAAAGGGTTTTCCAACAAGAGATGTTATTTTGGTATTCAAAGAAAAATGCCATTTTTTGAGATAAATCAATTTTAGTTTAGCACTTTGCAACGAAAACAACTGACTGCCACTAACTGGCGCATAAGCAGTAGGTGGGGGATTTTCACTATCTGGTAGCAAGGTGTCATGAGTTGCGAAGAAAAAACAGTGTGTAATAGACAAAAAAATCGTGAAATGTATTTATAAAACATAAATTTACTATTCTATGTTCAATTGTTTACACTCTTTTTGCAAACATTAAAATAATTTTCCATTTTTGTTCTTCTTCTTCCCGTTAATTCATAATAATTGATAAAATCTCTCCAAAAATGGGATGCCATATTGCGAAATATAGGATGCCCAATCGGGCATCACCATTCTCGAACAAGACAGGAACACAAGCACCAAACTTCATCTGGAACTAATAATGCTTAAAAGTGCTTAGCTCCCCATACAAATGTGGCTTCTACAGCGCTTAGATATCAAATTGGAAAGACATTCATGACAAGTAAGGGCCTGATTACATCATGAGATTTTGTCGAGCGAGGATCGCGCGATTTTGAGAGAGGATTGCACGACTCCGTGAGAGGATCACACGACAAAATTGACATCCAATTACAAGCAGGTATGGAAAATTAATTTTTTGGAAAGTACTAAACTAATACCTTTTAGGCTCAAGTGGTGCTAATTGAACTAATTTAAGGAACATCATTTTCGAAGTATGAAATCGCTTCTTTTTTCTTCGTGAACATTGTTATGATTTATTAGATGATTTTGTGTTTTTATACTATTCCAACTAATATTGTTAGACATTCCGCTTATATAATTTTTTTAAATTTAATTTTAGAGAATTGTGATCGCTATTCCAAAGGAATACTTCAAATTAGTGATTGTGCTCCGCAAAATATTAATAAAAATCTTACAGTTCAACCACTTAAAAACATCGGAAAATTCACAATTATTGTCGTAAAATTTGATCGGTCGTGAATAAAAAGAGACCATTGTGAAGAAAATCGATGCGTAATTTAAAAAGTCATATCTAGTTAGAACTAATCTGCTAGTGATTCTGAGTCGATTGGTTTTTTTTAGAATGTTAGTCTCGAATCACACGAGACAAAAGTAGTTGCGGCAAATCGGATGTTCGTAGGAGAGAAATGGAAAGAAAGGAATTCGCTTTCTATTCCTTCTGTCTCCCTCTCCAATGAACTTCCGATTAGCCGGAACTACTGTTGCCACGTGTGATTCGGAACCTTCAAACTAAAATATTAGGCTGAAACAAACTTATAATACGCAGTACCACAGAGTGGTTTAGGATGTAAACATTTCATGTAAACATTTCACGTGAGATGCTCCAAATGAGTGCCAGAACATACCCGTATATTTCCATTTCCTAATCGGTTAATACGACAAAAAAAGGCTTCGGAAAAAAACGAAAATCATTTTTCAAAAAAATTGATTTTTGATCATCCAACTTTATAGTGACGTATGTATATTTGTCGGAATCGGATTAGAATTACCGGTTCTAGACCGTTTTATATTTCTGGATTTCCGACTTGAACATCTGGAAACGCGATTCTTTCTGGCGGTAAAACATGAAATTTAAACAAACCAATTTTACAAAATAAACGATTTTCTAGGTCGATTCGTATTTCTGGAAAACCGACTCGTTTTGCTATACTTTTAACATTGAATTTGTCACTTATCGTTTGCAAATATTCTCATATCGAACGAAACACAAACGTTGAGCCACATTACTTTAGTCCTGCTTCACACTCGGCAATTTTTTCCTAGCAAGTGTCAAAGTTTGTAGGAGAGAGAGGCAACGAGCTCTTTCCGCTTGCATATCTCACAAACTTTGACACTTGCTTGGAAAAAATTGCCGAGTGTGAATCAGCACTAATCATTTGCAAATATTCTCATAACGACCAAAACACCAACTTTGAGCTACCTTACGTTAGAGCCGCTAATCACGCAGATGAACGCCGACGATTTTGGCACGGCTTCGTTCTCAGAATTACCGCACCCTACCTTTCGCATTGTACCATGTCACTTGGTTTGTGTACAAATATTTATGAATTGTTTTTGGCAAAGAATGAAGAATATTGTTCTATTTCCACGAAAAAAAGTGAAATATGCTAATTTCAAATGCAGATCTTATAAATAGCTGCCGCGTTTGTCGTGCTGCTAATCAGGATGGTGATTATGAGTGTTTATATGACAATATATTATGGGGTAAGTATTGATTATTATATTAAAATACATACAAAATTTAACAACAAAGAATAACACTATGCAACAAAATTTTTGTCGAAGTGATGCGCATAACATATTCTGGTGTAACATGGAGTCCTAAACGCGAAAAAAATATTTAAACTCCAAATTCCAAATTTCTTGGAAGGTGCAATTAATATTTGGACCATATTTTTTTAAGTATATGCTCGATAATGAGGAATAATACCAATGTTGGCAATTATAGTTTCATGTGGAAACAGATGTTTAGTAACTGTCGTTAAAATAATTATAAAAAAATTGATTTTTTTAAAAAATAATTTTTTGCTGGCATGAAAAAAATTATTATAATAAGGGTATATATCAGATGCAGCCAACCAAACTTATCGATGGATAAGTTTTTTCTAATTGTTTTAACGATGTTTTCTAAACTGCATACTCTATATGAGAGTGGTGTTTTCAGCATTTTTAGCCCTTATAATTTCCTTTAATTTAAATGGTATGTCGGCTTTATTGAGTTTTTCTTTAAACTTTAAAAAAAACTATCATAAAATAGTATGCCTCCAAAAAAATTGTTTTTGTTGCATAGTGTAATCATCATCAAGTCAATGCCAAAAACCATACTCGCGAATTTTTAATTTAACTGACATCTTCGACAATAATATTCCTCGTGAGAAATTTTCTATGGGTTCCCTCTCTTTAACGTCGATCTGTGATTCCCATAGAAACAAGATCACAAATTTCATAAAAATCAAGCCAACCTCATAGGTTCCCGGAATTTACAAAATTAAATACCAACTCAATATTAATTTTTTCCGTAACCACAAGGAATAATTTTTTTCGAAGATACAAATTAAAAATATTTACGATATTATGACTGGCATATGATATTTTCCATGGTACAGAAGAATTGCAGAATATGTCACCTGCTAACTGTTTGTTAACCATACCCCCACTTACGGATGCCGGAAACTTGTATGAGCATCTGTTTAGCAAGGTAAGTGCTTCTGCAGTATATTATTTGTAGATATGTTGACTTTTACATATATGTCACTTTTATTCATTTTCAGCTATCTCCTGAAACTTTTGAATACTATCCGCGTTACCTGTGCAATAGTTGTGGTCTACAAATGAAACTTTACCGAAAACTCCAGGATAAAGCCCACAAAACTTTAAAATATTTGGAAAAACTCTATGGTGAAGATTTGTTGTCCTATACAGAAGGACAAAAAAATAACGATGATGAGGAGGAATTTTTGGAAGACCAACAAATGACGGGTGTTGAAGAGTCACAGTTAATAGAAACTAACAATGAACAAGAAGAGCACCAATATTTAATTCCTCAATCGGAAGAGACTCACGTTCAATTAATAGTAGCCACAAATGGGCCAGAAGAGCAATATATAGATCCTCAAACAGAAGTGACACAAGTGCAGTTAATAGAAGCTGCCACTGAACAAGAAGAGCAATATACAATTCCTGCAGCAGAAGTGGCACAAGTTTTACCACAAGATGTATTTATAATACCAGTCGTTATGCAGGAAACGGATAATAATAACGAACAGAAAGAGCACATAGATTTGGGAGATGCTTTAGAAGCTCACCACTTACATGAGGAGTTGCATGAAGATACTACAGTATCTGAAACTGTAGATTTGGAGCAACAATGTGCCGGTCTTGATAAGTCCGATTATGTGTTGGAAATCTATAAAGTCTTGGAAGATGGTACTCACACTGCTGTAAGTGAAACAACTACCGCAGACGTAGAAGAGCAAAATCAGGATCTAGAAAATTTTGAAATCGAGGAGGAGTATGCCTACAGTGATGATGTATATGTAGATGTGATAGCCGAGAGTAATGATGAAGACTATAGACCGGCAACAAAGAAACGAAGAGGAAGTATAATAAATTCGTGTACAGAATGCAGTGAAACGTTTAGCAGTGCAAAGGAATTCAAACATCACAGGTAATTTGAACTACGAAGCTCAAGACAATCTACTAGAAAAAAATAACTTTCTGTGACAACAAATTTATGTTTTTTTCTCGTTGTGGAATTAGAAAAAATATCCTTCTGTGACACCAAAGTTTTTTTCTCGATTTCAATTTCGATTCCGACAACGATCGGATTCCACAACAACCCTGAATATGTTCAGTTTGGGATCATCTGTGTTTTAGAATTATTTTCGCCGTGATAAATGGCGGAGTGGTCAAGGTATTTGCAAAATTCGCATTTCCAGAGCGATTTTACTGAAATTTAAAATGTATGTGTGGTTTGTTTTGATAATAATTTGTCTTTATGATTCTAACGCCGGTAGATGACGCTGTAGTGGACCTGTGGTCCATATAATTTTTTTTGCAAATTTTTGCAAAAAAGTATATCAATGAATATATGTATATATAATATCAATGAATAACAAACTAATACATCCCAAACAGGACGGACAGGACAACGTCTGCTGGGTTCAGCTAGTATTGTATATAATTTTTATTTTCTAATCCTTTAAACTATACTCCTAAATCAAGACCACTTTGCCTCTATCCATAATGAATACATTTTTTGTAATTTAAAAATGTCACTAATTTCGTGACACTTTGTTTACATTTTTGTAAAATCCAAAAAATTTACTGCTAATTTTTTTATATTTATGTACCATATAAATATAAAAAAATTAGCAATAAATGCTATAAATTTCTAAACAAAAATTGTCATATTAAAGTTAAAACTAGGGATCTATTAAAGAGTTTATTTCTCAATTCTATAATAAAATATAATTTTATTTCGTTTTAGGACTTACATACATATCCAGAGCTATGCTTGTAAGATATGCTCCACAGTTTTGAAATCTGCACGTAGCCTTACGATACATATGAAAATGCATTCGGATGATGTTCCAGCCTTCAAGTGCAATCTTTGTCCGCGTACATTTACACAAAAGGTCCACTATCAATATCATATGAATCGACATAATAATATACGCAACTTTAGCTGTGATGAATGTGAAAAATCTTTTCTAAATAAATCCGATCTTAAGATTCATCAACGGCAGCATACCGGTTTGCGGCCTCATGTTTGCGAGATCTGCGGCAAGGGATATATGTTATCCGAGCACTTGAGGTCACACGCCCTAAAGCACACGGGTGTAAAATTTAGCTGTGATCTGTGTTCCCAAAAATTTGCCTCACCAAAAACATTGAGGCAGCATGTAAGCTCTATACACACAGCCGAACCAAGATTTAAGTGTGAATATTGTTTGAAACAATTCCGACGAAAACATCATTTGGAGGTGAGTTATAATTCACACGAAATTAGCAGTATACCCTCAATATACATATGTAAATATTCAATTTTAACTTTTTTCTTACAGTACCATATGAAACTGCATCCAAAGAACGTACTAGCCGATCCTAATTTTAATAAAATTGAGGATGAACTGGATGTCGATAATCCTGCTGAAATTATTACCGAAGAAGAGAATCAAAACGATTTTATTACAGATTCTGGTTTTGTGGCCTTAAATGATGATGCTATTTTAATGTAATAACAAATATTTATTTATTTTCTACTAGCATATACTCATACATACATATGTATTTTCCATAACATTGTGTGTTTTTACAAACACAAAGTGATTGCAATACTTTTTACTTCAAAAAAATCTCATCGTAACACTCGAATAATTTTGGAAATGTCTACCCCTGTATTTATTCTCCTGCCTTAAGGATGTATGTTATTTTTATTATTTCGTCCTTGTTGGGGTGAATTCCGCTCAGAGCCTTAGTTTGTTATAAGTAAAAAGTATTTATTTTGGAAATTAAGCTTAGACAGGCAATAAAATCATTTCATTTGTTTTGAAATTAACATTAAACATTCCTCTCGAAAAAGGTCAAATGTTACAAATTAATGAATAAATGTATGTACATACATATGTATATGAAAATATTTTATGTTTTTTATTGATTATACAAAAGAAAAGGAAGAAAAAAAACGATTTCGGTTACAATTTTTTTTCGTTAAATGAAAGTCGGTTTTTACTTAATACATTTTCTCAATTCCCAGCCTCCTGGAGTGTTCGCCGATCAGGCAATCAGGGTTGTTGTGGAATCCGATTGTTGTCGGAATCGGAATTGAAACCGAGAAGAAAAATAACTTTGGTGTCACAGAAGGATATTTTTTTCGATTTCAATTCCGATTCGGACAACAGTCGAATCCCACAACGAAAGAAAAAATAAATTTGGCGTCACAGAAAGTTATGTTTTTTCTCGATTTCAATTCCGATT
This sequence comes from Eudasyphora cyanicolor, assembly GCA_963930755.1. Taxonomy (NCBI): domain Eukaryota; kingdom Metazoa; phylum Arthropoda; class Insecta; order Diptera; family Muscidae; genus Eudasyphora; species Eudasyphora cyanicolor. The sequence goes on along the minus strand of OZ005736.1, from coordinate 275,096,495 downwards.
CCGACAGCAATCTGATTCTACAACAACCCTGAATATCCTGTTGTTGTATAATACCAAATTTGTATAGCTGTCTGCAGGTGTCGATATCGGTTCATCTCTCATTGGAGCGCTTGTTGCCTTAGCATACAAGTGGACAGCTCAGTCGAGGAGTGTCACATGTGGAACCTTATACTTCCAATAAAGATAATCTATTCTGTCTTGTTTGGGTTAAACCTCAACCCAGCGCTTCTGGCCAATTTGATCAGAGCCTTGTAATGTCTCTGAGGACATTAGGGAATTTGCCGTTTGCTGCGATTGCAATTTCTTCAACATATGCCAAGACTGCAGCCACAACGTTCTGGATCTAATTCCATTCACCGCATGTTAGTGGAGGCAGTGCGCCTCCCTGTGGAGTTCCTCAGTTTACAAATTTAGCTAGAGTTGTGGCCCCAAAATTGCTGTTATGCGTCTTATGGTGAACAAACTCTCAATTAGTCTAATAAAGCTATAGTTAACCCTTAGTGAATGTTGTTAAAAGCCTTTTCAATATCAAGAAAAACCACCATACCGAATATCTTAATTTGTAGGCACGATTCGATACATGCAGGGCCGATTCTGTAGACTGGTCCTTAGTAAGCATGTTGGCTTCAAGAGTTTTGTATCCAGGTTTTCTCTACTGAAAAAATCTAAGAGCCTTTATAGACGTTTTAATAGGAACGAATATTGACAAGTCCTCATATATCTTCTCAAGCCAGGGCTTGATGTACTTCATCATTTTCTGAAATTCTACCGGAGAAATGCCAGCTGATTTAGGTGATTTAAACGGCTCAAAGTTGTTAATCTCCCAGCTCCCTCTCTTCATTGCCTTTGTTACAAATAGCTAGGTTGGTAGTAAGAATAAAGTCAAGAAATGATTCACCTCTACTGTTTATATCCCCTCTACCCCAGATATGATGATATTGCTTCTTCTACTACTCCCCTGAAGACAACTGACGGTACTAACTTTTAGTTAGCAGAAACATTTTTAGATCTTTCCTGGCCAAAATGAAGTTTCTTTATAGTTTGCTAGAAGCAACTTAAAGTTGGGTGTCGTGATACCTATTCTGCTAATACGTAGGCTTCCTGTATCAGGACGATGTCTACTACCCATGCTTTTGCGTGATGCGAAGTTAATCTGTAGAATTCTTACCATTGGTACCCGACAGATTAACCTCCACTCCAACACGAATGCTATCGAACTCCTCGTCCGTATCTTCAAGGAGCACGTCCACATCAGATTCGTCGAGAGTCCGGAAATACCTCTCACTGTCCGAAGACACTCGTCACTCGTCGTCGGAATTATATGATAAAACCTCTATGTGGAGCCTGTGGCTCCAGAAATTATTAGCGTGCATTGGTTCCGGACCACATTGGATACCTCACCTTCCGTTGTGAGGGCTACATCCTACTTGTATACCTTCAGAGCTATAGTCCTGAAACCATAACGCAGGGTTCCATTTTCCAGTTGTATGTGAGGGATCTTCACATTTTTCCCATTATGGGTGGGCAAATCAGGACTTTTAGCAATTCGTAACCCCGGTGAGGATTCTGGGCGACTAGAGATGTCGGTTTTCTCGACGACATCCAACTGGGAACCCGACCAAACCTCCCCTACTCGACTTAGATCAGCCTTATACACGTCTAATGACCTGGCATCACCGAAAGCCATGAGCTTTACATTGCCTGGCACCCCGCATAGTTGCAGGTTGGTGGTGTGCCTGGCATCTCTCTAAGGACAGTGAGGCATTGGACGATTCAGTATATCTCCACTTGTCCTTAGGGATTGTGACAGCCACATCACATCTGTCTATAACGGCCATCACTAGACTCTCCTTCGCCACTTCACTGAAGGGTTTGGTGAGTGTCCTGTTGACGTTTTTTTTTGTGTTAAATTTTTCGTCCAGTGTTTTTTTTTGTAATAAAACTTAATTTTTCGGTTAATTTGTTAATTCCAAAAAGTTAGTAGTTATGAAATCGAAAAGTGACTCATCCCTTTTTTATATTTCTTTTTGTTGCCCTATTGGAGTTTGTTGTAACTTCGTTTGATGGACTGGGAACTATGGGCTATGTGGTTTGTGTGGACAGATATTCGGCGCGTTGTTGTTAATTTCGGCCGACGTTAGTCTTCGGCAGAACTCTATTTCAGTTTTATAATATTGACGTCTTTTTTAATACAATTTACTTTATTATTTTTATTCTACAACTGGAAGAAACAATTAGTTTAGGCTTTTTATTTTTTTGTTATTATTTTCGGCATTTTTAACCAAGTTTTAGAGAAATTTATTTTGTCCAGTGGTTTTTTTGTAATAAAACTTAATTTTTCGTTAATTTGTTAAATCAAAAAAGTTAGTAGTTATGAAATCGAAAAGTGACTCATCCCTTTTTTATATTCCTCTTTGTTGTAACTTCGTTTGGTGGACTGGGAACTGTGGGCTATGTGGTTTGTGTGGGCAGTTGAAAAGCTGGAGGACAGATATTCGGCGCGTTGTTGTTAATATCGGCCGACGTTAGTCTTCGGCCAAAAAACCTTCGGCAGAACTCTATTTCAGTTTTTATAATATTGACGTCTTTTTTTAATACAATTTACTTTACGATTTTTATTCTACAACTGGAAGAAACATTTTTTTTAGACTTTTTATTTTTTTTTGTTATTATTTTTGGCATTTTTAACCAATTTTTAGAGAAATCTATTTTCCAGTTTTTTTTTGTAATAAAACTTCATTTTTCGGTTAATTTGTTAATTCAAAAAAGTTCAATTGTTTTTTTATTTTTAATAATAGGTTGGTTTTTGTTGTTGTTTGTTTGTATAATTTAATAATTATTAGATACTAAATATGTATATTTTTGTTGTTGTTGGGTTTTCTTTTGAAGCACTTGTATAACAGAAATTTTTTATTTTATATATATTGTTTGTTTTTTTATTGTTAAAAACGCGATAAGCAGTATGTATAAAGAAGTTAAAAAAAAACAAAAATTTCTTAAGATCAAACAGTACAAAAAGAATGTTACACAAATTGTTGGGAAAAATTAAGAGTTATTTTGCGTTTGTTTATTTTATTAAATAAGATTTTTTATACGGAATTTACAAGCCTGGTTTGAAAGTAAAGGGGGGGAGGGGGTGAAGTGCCTTAATAACGAATTAAAGGAAGAGCAAAGGTTTGGGCAAGGAGGCTGACTGACTGGCTGGGCTGGCTAACTGACTGGAGAATCATCAGAAGTTTAATACTAATACAGACTATTTTGTTATAAAGTGAAAACGTTAATATATATATATATATAGATAGATAGGTATATATATATATAGATAGATAGGGCGGTTGCATTACTGGTGGAGTTTATTTTGTTGGTTTCTTCTTTGACCAAAGTGCAGTTTCACTCTTAGTCGACTGACTCGTGAAATCCATGGTCAGTGTTACATTTTTTTACAATGACTTAAACTGCACTTTTTTGTTAGAACAAATTGAGCATATAGACAGAAAAACATTTTAACAAAAACAAAAATGGCTGCGTTCATAACTTGCCTTTAGAGTTAATTTACTGGAGAGGGAAAAGAAAATTTACACAAAAGTTTTCAAAAAAAAATATAAGTATATATATATAAAGAGCTTTAGATTATATAGAGTTAAAACAAATTAATTTTTAAGTTCTAAACAAAGAAAGGAATGCGGAACGAGCTTATATATATTACGATAAAAAGAGAGGAGTGAAAGAAACATAATTTTGTTAAAATAGTTGTAAGTAATTAGTAAAAAAAAAACAAAAAAGAAAATGCTTCATTTTACAATTTTCAACAATTTTTCCATTTTCATAAAAATGTCTTTTTTTCTTCAGCATTTTTCACTTGTAAGACTTCAAGGTCTTTGGGGGGTTGAAATTTTGAACAACCTTGGCTTGAATGCTTTCAAATTGTTTTGCTTTTCTAGTAAATACTGGGAAAGCATCAAAAATAGTGTTTGGTTGCCTTTAGAGATAATACTTGTTTTTTTTTTTCTTTCTTAAATGTGGGAAATATCATGGATGTTTTGCTTTTTTTGATTTCCTTTCGTGTAATATTAAAAAAGAAAATAAAATAATAGTAAAATTATATAATATCAATTAAAATTAGCAATAGTAATAGTAATAAACATAGTAGTAGTAGTATAAAAGTTAAACAAAAAATAAATATGTATATGCGACGCGACAATTAGGAAACAAAAAGTCCTGTTTTTGTTTTAAATTTTTCAAAAAAAAAAAAATATTTATAGGGTAAATGAGGAATGGGGCGGGCGAACGAAATGGAGAGTTTAAGGTGATGCAGTTTATATAAACATAGAACATAAAATCAAAATTTCAGCAATAATTTTATAGAAATCTCTAGCTCTCCATATAATCTTCACAAATCTCAAGTAGTTTCGTTGGAAAAGTTTAAGGGGGTGGGGGGTGGAGTATGTTAGGCGAAGATAAGTCGGTAATGTGTTTTTGTGATTTAAAGTAAGGAAAATTGTGTCTTTGTTTCTTTTTTTAAGGGGTACAGAAGAGAGGTTTTTTTCTTTGCTTTCGTCTTGGGTTTTATGTGTCTCGCTTTTTTCAGTTTTTCTTTCATATATTATCTTTTTACTTTTTGGGTTTTGTTTCTTTTTTTATTTGTTTTAAACGTAAAGGTGTTAATTGTTAATTGAATTTTTTTAAGTGCATTTAATCTAACGGCACTGTTAATTTCCTTTCTTGTTTTTCCTTTTTAATTTATATATATGACATTTAAAGTTAATTATAACTACTACTAGAGGCTGTTGCTATCATATTCTCTTTCTGGGTTCTTTCTTTTTCTTGCTTATTTTCATTTTAAAAGTAGTTTTGTTTCTTTTTATAGAGAGAGAGAGAGAGAGAGATAGAGAGTATTTGTTTTTCAGTTTTGATGTTTTTTTTCACACATTTTACGCGAGACATCTGCGCCTTCAATCAAACCCTTTCAATTAACGTTTGCCTGGTGGTTTAACCGTACACGAAAGCATTTCCTCTTTGGCCAATTTTGTGCGGAAGTCGGCCATAAGGTCTCTACAACTGGTTGCCATTTCGGCTAATTGTGTGAAATAGGCTTCGCCCTCTTTACAATAGGAGTCCTGGTCATAGTCAACATAATTGGTTAGGCTGTAGAGGCGCATGGATTCTGGTAAGAATTGTGATAGGAAATCATTAATAGCTCGATGCTGATCGACAACCATTTCTTCGGTTTGTTGTAGATCGGATATAGCAGCATGCTGGTCCAATAGTTCATCGGACATATCATGCTCCTGTTGGGGGGGAAGAAAACAGAAGAAAATGAGTTAAAATTGCATTGCAAAAAAAATAAATTAACGTTGAAAAAAGTATTAAAAATTCAAATTTAATTTAAAAGGTGTAATATATAAAAACTCCTTATTTAAAAACTATACGATAAATGTAATTGTTTAGTAATTTTCATGCAATCATCCAGTTTTTAACTAAATTTTTGTTGAAACAATAATAAATGTTTTGTGTTTTTGCCCTGAAGCGATGATTTCACTGTCCAACAGCATTTTTGGAGCAGAATAGCGACACTATAATTTTGAAAGGGTATGCTGAGTAGATCATTTTTGTAGAATAAACTTATGGTCCAGCTGGTTTGAGTTTTTTTTTACAGTGGGTCAAAGTTTTCATTTTTTGGTCGTAGCTCCCTACTAAATGAAAAAAATGATGTAAGTTAGTGCTTTAGAGATTTCTCATTGTCAGAGTTACATAGTGGAATTTAATGAGGATAATTTTTGTGGAAGATCTTAACCCTCTAGCTCCCCTCTTAATGGGTCAATTTGGGCCTTTTTTCGAAAAAAATCAAACAAAGTCCTTTCAAAAAGGATTAAATATTCTACAAAAATGTTTCCCGGAAAATTTCAGTGGGGGTCCCCAAAGACACCAAAGTTGTAAATATAGCTCTTTACGCTTAATTAGCAAAATTACATGCCAACTTATACAAAAAATACTATAATGTTTATTTAAAGCCGTGATATCTGTGGAATTATTGGAGCAGAAGAGCAACTCTATAATTCTGAAAGGGCATGTTGAGTAGATTATTTTTGTTGAATAAATTTATGGTCCAGCTGGTTTGAGTTTTTTTTTTACAGTGTGTCAAAGTTTTCCTTTTTTTGGTCGAAGGGAGCATTATACTAAATGAAAAAAATGATGTAAGTTAGTGCTTTAGAGATTTCTCATTGTCAGAATTACATAGTGGAATTTTATGAGGATAATTTTTGTGAAAGATCTTAACCCTCTAGCTCCCCTCTTAATGGGTCAATTTTACCCATTATTCTACAAAAATTATCTACTGAACATGCCCTTTCATAATTATAGGCTCGCTATTCTGTTCCAAACAAAAAGTCTTAATTTGTTGGAAAGCGTTATTAATGATATAAAAAAATTAAAAACAATGATCTCGTTCATATCTTGAGTCCAGATAAAATAATTGGGTGAAGTGTACTAGACGACCACACATTCTCAGATCACCATTATGTAGTGTACAAACTCACTGAAAATTACCTAAACTTGCCGTCCTCAGAAATGATAAGAATACATAGTGGCACCTGTATGAGAAGAAAGTACTCATCTCTAAACTTCTTGACGAACCGAATAACAAAGTCGATCTGAATAATCTGGTGGAAACTTCATCAAAACTTTCAATAGCTCCCTTGAAGAAGCCTCTTCAAAACCATGGTACAAGGGTAATACTAAACCACAATGGCGGACTTCTTAGCTAAAGGCCAAGAAAAACACCTGCAACAGCTATTCAACAATACCAAATATACTGGGTTCACTAATGACTGGGATGTCTATAAAGAGCAACTCAAAATCTATTAGAAGGAGCTTAGGAAAGTGTAAAGGCGTTATTGGCCCACCTTCTGTGGGGAAGCGGAAAAGGACTTAGACGCAGCAAGGCTGAGGAAGATATTAACCACAACACCCTGTGCAGTGGGTTACCTACATCATGGCCTGGCTGAAGAATATATATGAGCTCTCGTATATCCCCCTCAATCGATGGAGGAATACCCATGTGGAACTTATACCCAAAGCGGGAAAAATATCGCACACTAGGCTAAAGGACTTCAGGACAATCCTATCCTCCCATTGAAAGGTCGGGAAAGACTTTTAGATTCTTTCATTAAAGAAAACCCAGCTACAAAACTATTGTCGGAAACCAAATTGATTACAGCAAGGGGAACGTCTACAGAATCGGTCCTGCATGAACATTTCAATTAATTCGCAATGGAGACCTTTCTTGATATTGTAGAGGCTTTTTAAAAAGACGCCACTCCGATGCGGTAATAGCGGCGCTGTCGCCTCTAAGAGCGAACTATATCTTGCTATGACTAATTCAGCGTTCGCTCATCAGAAGACGAAGGACAGCAAGTCTCGGGGCCACAATTCTACCGAAATTTGTAAACAGAGGGACTCCACAGGCAGGAGTACTGTCTCCACTAATTTTGAATCTAACGCTGAATGTAATCCTTTTAGATCTTGGATCTGTGGTGGATGCAAAGTCCTGGCATATGCGGGCGACGTTGCAATCGCAGTAACTGGAAAATTGCCCAACATCCTCAGAGATATTGTACAGATGGCTCAGAATAATTGGTTATTTCATACTGAACCCAAAAAAAATTAAATAGGTCCCAATGAAATAAGTCCAAGAACAATGGATTAACCACCAATCCTCGTGCATGGCCGGTTTTCGGCCGATATTAAAGATTATCTATTATGGAGTATTTCCAAAGAAGTTTACGCGGAGCAAAGTTTCTTTGCGTTGCCGCCTTCTCTTAATTAATCAGAACTTACCGCATAAAGCTCTGATTAATACATAACTATCTCTGAGCCTCTGTAGAAGATTGTAGAGTTTTCTATTATTTTTTTTTGACAGTTTCAAAAAATTTTTTGGACCTTTTTTGTTGCCTTATTTTGGCTATATTGGGCAAAATACGTTTAGGAAACTTTGCTTCATAGACTTCTATCTATAACAGTTCTAATATTACAAAAATTATTTATTATATGGAATACTCACGCTCAACGAACGCAACAATGCCAAATCATTCGCCGACATTTGTCCATTCTTGTTGTTATTATTGTTATTGTGATTAGTATGATTATTATGTCGTATGGGCTTCTGCTGGACATGTTGAATATTATTGGTTTCCTCATCCTCTTCGTACATCAGCTGTTCGGCATCTTCTTCGCGCAGCACATCGGGCAGCTCTTTGACCACCAGTTCTTTGACACGATCCGCATAACGCAACGTATTCAGCGTATGCTCACATGAACTTAAGCCGGGTGAAATCATAGCAATCATGCAGGTCTTACTTTTTTCGCCAATAAACGAATCGCGCAGTACTTGTGTCAGTTTTGAGACACGGAAGGGTAAATGAGCCGATTGTTTACCCAGAGCACGTATACATTCTTTGAGAGCCAATAGGGATTTATTAATTTCAGCACCTTCCATGCGTGTCTGACGATTGGCCGACGAGGTGTCAGCACCACGTTCATTACCGGCCAAATCAATGAAGGAGAATTTACCGTGAATCTTAGTGGAGCCCGGTGGACGTAAGACAATTTGGAATACTGCATGAGAACGCGATGAGTTCGCATTGGCTGAGGTCTGGCCGGAGGTGCGAGCATTGTTGCCGTGCTGTATAAGTTTTAGCACTTCTTCAACACTGTCGACTACCTTCTCGGTGAGACCGACAACTTGAACCTGTTGCTTGCCATCTTCTAGTACACGAAGTTTTTGTTTATCCGAAAGTAAATCAAAAACCTAAAAGAAAAGGAATAACAATAGTTTACAGTAAGAGAAGAAATCTACCAAAAAAAACAACAACGAGTACTTACTTTGCCACTATAGATCTCAAAGAAACTGGCGGATACAACCAAATTCAAATGACGAAACCGTGGTCCATTTAGAAAGGTGAATACATCCTTAGCTGCCATTGCATAAATACCATTTTTACAGTCCTGTGTTTTGCCATTGAATTCACCACCCATGGTGTGTGTTTTACCCGAACCCGTTTGACCATAAGCAAAACAAGTGGCCATGCCACCCTCGAATATAGTTTGAACCAATGGTTTGGCGGTGTATCTAAAAGATATTAAGGCAGAAAGTAAATATAAGATGTACAGATAAATTATATTTCTTTCATGAAAGAAATTCAAATTTATTTAATAATAAATAGAGGATATGTGGGAGTTTGTCCGAAATACTTATAGAAAATAAAATAGATATCCAACTTTCCTTTTTCCCCAATAGATAGGTAAATAAATAAAGAAAAATAAATAAATATAAAAAATATATAAAAATAAATATATTAAAATAAATAAGTATAAAAATAAATATGTATAAAAATAAATATGTATAAAAATAAATAAGCATAAAAATAATTAAATATAAAAACTGTGGCAGCACCAAGACTGCTTGTTCGAATGACAGACAATCTGGCAACTTGGTAAGAAAACAACAACTGATTCCTCGATAAGTTTACGCTCTACAGCTGTAGCATTTTTAATAGTACTTCGTCAGATTTTGTAAACTATTTTTAATAAATAATAAATAGTATTAAATAGTTATTTTATGTAAAAACCGAACGTTTTATAATGACAACGGCGACTATAAAACTAAAAAACTTAACAAATCTCTTATCCAATTTATAGGAAGGACTATATCAAAACATGGGCCAATTTTTCTTGAAATGATTCTGTATAAAAGAAAAACTCAAATTACCGAGCCCAATCGTATATTGTATTTGTGCTTTCTAAGGAGTTAATAGCCCAAACCGGGTGTAATATTTATATGGGAGATATATACAAATGTGGACCAATGTGTCAAATGAAAGGCAAATAACCAAACTACAGCCAATAAATAAGCTCTCTGTAGTTTCTTAGTTGTCGAGAAGCCATGTCGGTTGGGATCTCTTTTTGGGGGGGGCTACATATCAAAATGTGATCCAATGAGGTACACAACTTATGTGAGTGGTTCTGGGTAGATAATTAAAGACAATATAGGGGACATAGTAAGTCATAACCCTTGTTTATGTAAATATTTCTAGATACAATGAGACGCGTCTTGTCTAATTTCATGCCATTGGGTTAAAGTTGTTGGATTATCTGTCGTAAAGAAATATAATCCGTTGAGACCCCTTCTTTGGGGACTATATCGAAACATGGCCCATTTGCAATCCCAAACAACTCAGATGTATAGGAAATTTGATTCCCATATGGTTACTATTGCTGACAGTAATTTAATTTTAACATAGGAACCGACAGACGGACATTACATCAATATTTCTTCCGAACTTATGGATTTTGATTCTGAAAAAAATGTTGCCTCGTCGAAGCGAAATTCTGAAAAACAATTACCCTTTTTAGGTGGAACTGATGTTGTCCATCGAATTAAACTTAGCTCCTATTTCAAAATTCGAAAATGTCCAGTTTGCGGGAAAAGGGCAAAGAAAATGTTGCACCTTCTATGGTAAATGGTATATTGAGATCTATTTTGTCGTCCTTATCAACAAGTGTTTTTACAGATGGTTCCAAAATGCGACAGGGTACTGGCAGTTGTATCTTCTGTCGTGAACTCGATATGGTAGTCTCTCTTAGCTTAAGTAAGGATTGCAGCATCTTTCAAGCGGAAATATATGCCATTACCAAAGCGGCTGGACTCATCTCGTTCATGCAAATATATAGGCGTGATATTTGCTTTTTCATCGATAGCTAAGCCGCTTTAGACTCTATTAAGGACGAATATAAGGTCGACGGTAGTCAGTCGCTGTCGCAGAGAGTTTAAGGTTCTCGAAGAATGGCATAACATAACCCTCTGCTGGGTACCAGGCCACAAAGATACATATATTCGGTAATATGTAATAGTTATAGGAGCGATATTTGCCTTTTTATCGATAGTCAATCCGCTTTAAAGACTCTAATAAATACGAATATAAGGTAGTCAGTCGCTGTCGCAGAGAGTTTAAGGTTCTCGAAGAACAGCATAACATAACCATGTTTTGGATACCAGGCCACAAAGATACATATATTCGGTAAAGAAGCAGCTGATAAAATCGCCAACGTTGGGGCTATTTCCTCAAACAACGTTGATGTAGATGCCTACCCTCTTTTTTCCTTAATATATTCTGGTATAAAATCGAAATACAAAAACCTTTGGCATCAGCGATGGAATTCAAAGTCTGGGTGTGGGCAAACTGAAGATCTTTGGGAATAAATTGTATCTATGACTGATTGTGGACTTTATTACTGGTCATCAACTGCCTTAATAAGTAAGCATATGTATAGAATTGGCCTACGAAATGAGGATATGTGCCGCTGGTGTCATGATCCTGATGCGATGGAGGATACCTTTTTATTTACTTTGCCAATGTTCATTTTTATTGTATTGAAGAAATATGATACTGTGTTGCTTTTTCTTTCAGGAGACAGATGAACTCAAAGGGAGCTCAAACTTCATTGAAGAAGAAGATACATGATGAATCAAAATGGATCGCATATGGGCTCAGCCGACGCTTGGTTTTCATTCACCTGGCGTTATTCCCTATGCTAAGTGGAATATGGCTCTACTATCAGGGATGCCAACTTAGTGCTTTTCGCACTAGATTTAGTGCTTTTCAGACCCCCCCCCCCCCTTCCCATTCCGCGAAAAGTATTCATTTCATTTCATTTCATTTTATTCATACGTTGCAATGCACAAGCCAATAAGGCCAATTTGACAGCATTACTGAAGGCAACTGCGTTTAATAAGTTTTACAATATAAAAATATAAGTTAGAGATTAAAACAATAACATTAAAAAATACATAAGAAGATTTAACTTAAAACTATTTAATTTAATTTTAATAACATTTACATTAAAAAAAACATATAAAACACTAATGCAATTGAAGGCCCCAGCCAGAAAGAGATTTAACTAAAAATTCACATTAAAACAATTGATTAGCCCAAAGGCAAAGCAAAGAATAGACTTAGATATATAAATACTACTCCTGAATATACATGTATATGTACTGCATGCATAAACAATGTCATATATACGTATAATTGCCAGAACAAACGATTTATGATTGATGTAGAGCAAACTCCAAATACTTCCCCTCGAACACATGTTCAGGGTATGAAAAAACACGCAAGTAAACAGGAAGTCTGTTCCAGATTCGTGCAACACGGACAAGATACGATCGATCAAAGACAGAATGTGAGAAACGGGGTAGAAGGATCTGGGGGTTACGAGTCGATCTAGAAAAAATAAATTTCTCGCGAAGAGAAACAAGTGATCCAGTACGTATAATTCTGTAGAAGTAAAGCAAAATTCGTTGCTTTGCAAGTAATTTAAATGGGACACCCAAAAATTGAATAGCATGTTCGGAAATGTGATCACGCCTATTTAAAGAATATACGAAACGAACTACCATGTTGAACAGCTTCTCAATTCTACTCAAGTTCTCATCCGTTGTGCCTGATACAACTTCAATGCAATAACATATTACGGACATCAATAACGCAAATGCGAGTCTCCTTCTTACAAAATGAGGAAAGTACAGATGCGTACAATACAATTTGCGCAAGGTAGAAATAACTTTTGGAAATAGCGAGTCAATATGGCTGGAAAAATCAAGCTTATAATCAAGAATAACTCCTAAACATTTCATCTCATCAACGAACTCAATTGTACTGCCATTTATACATACATTAAGGGTGTGATCTACTCGACGCAAATGGCCAAACAATATTGATTTAGTCTTAGATACATTGATGGTGAAATTGTTATTCTCCAGCCACCAACACACTGCAAGCATTGTAGAATTAATATTATTTTCCAATTGTACTTTAGTGTTGCCTCGGAAGAAAAGATGTATATCATCAGCATATATGTATGGAATACATATTTCAAAATTTATACAATCTACTATATCATTAAGGTATAAAATGAAAAGTAGAGGCCCCAAAACAGACCCCTGGGGAACTCCGCTGCTAACATTACGCATATCTGAAACTCTGTCATTGAAATACACGTATTGAGAACGACCACAGATATAGGAATGCATTAATCTACATGCAGTTGTACTAAACCGGAAATTATTTTTCAATTTATCAATTAGTGTTACGTAATCTACTCTATCAAAGGCTTTGGACAAATCCAAAGCCACAGTATTCAGTTAGTGCCAAAGGAAAAAAAGCACTAACTGTAAGCTTATTATATTTTTTGTCATTTATCAGATCGAAACTGGCAACATAAAGAAATTGTACCATTTTGATACATCTTAATTCTATGCACCTACATTTGTCTCCCTCAATGTCGTTGGAATTAATAATTGTGTACTACCAATAAAAACAATCGGTATTTTTAATGCCTTTTAAGGCACTGGATGCACTTTTTTCGGATATATTTGTTCGGCATTTTTTTCTCTTATTCAATACCTAATTTGCTTCAGACACAAAAGAGATATTTCGTACGGTATACCGAGAAAAAAATATAGAAAATGTGCAAAAAATCCACCTTGAGCCAAAAAATTCGTATGACCATTTAATTATTAATTGAGCCAACTTGACTTGATATGTATATGTATATATATATACAATATATTATAAATATGTATACTATATATATATTTTTGTTTGGACTATGAATTTTTGTTTACTGTTATACCAAAGTGCCTTAAATAAAGAAATTTTTATCTTAAATTAAAAAGCTTTCTAATTAAAAAAAATTAGAGTTTTTTTACGCTTTTTAAATTTTTCATTACGCTTTTGCTTCAGAAAAGGTTGGCATCCCTGTCTACTATGGCAATTTCAACACGAAAATGACCCAAAAAATACAGCGAAATGATTCAAATATCGATTTAGAAAGGAAGGGGTCAGCTCTATGGAGTTGCCCGCTAAACCCCAGGATTTTCCACAAAATCTTAGTAGAAATACTCGCTACGGGAAGGAATGTCTTCTTAAATTATATTGTTTTTACATCCAGATGTACTTGAGCATTGAATGGCATATCGATACCTTTATTCCAAGGCATGCTAAGTCGACTTAGTACGTTTTCATTTCATTTTCATTTATTTCATACATTGTAATAGAAAAGCCAATAAGGGACATTGCACTTTTAAATTCTAAATATTCCTAATTACATTCAGTCAAAATTTGTTCTTTATTCGTCACACCATTCAAATTTTATGGGTCCCTGGACACTGTGGCTTCACTGTAAATGAGAAAGTTGTAAAGAAAGAACTTGCACGAATCATCGGTAAGATAGAAGAGTTTTTTTTTAAAAATCTGGCAAACCAGAAATGGTCAAGCAGAACCAACTGTACAATCACTAGATCGCTCTGGCCAGCCACATCAAGAATAAATAAAGCTTTTGAACCTTTGAAAGAGCGATTCGTTTAATGGTAGGCACGATAACTGGTAATTTTGATGTAAGATCACTAACATCAACACTTCCCTTTTTAAATCTCTTCTGACCTCCAATTCCCATTCTCATTCTCTCATCTTTTATATTTCCTGTCCACTTGACAGGACGAACACAATGGACCAAATGGTCTCCGAGTGAAGTGGTTGGTAAAAATTATACGAAATTCCATTCGCCATCTTTTTCTTGGTTTCATTTCATTTATTAATTTAACAAAATTACATTATACAACAATTGAGTACTGTACTGAATATTCATGTGCTTAAATCTAAAGTTTAAAATATCTAAGTATAAAATAAATATACACAAAAGTGTTTTCTTCCCTAGTTATATGGTTCGTTCCCTAAGAGTTCCCAGCTAAATAAATTCACTAGTTATAGATTGATCTGAGATTTAAGATGCAGATCATAATAGACTAGATATAAGACAAAGCGATATGCTATTTGAGACCCAAAGTGCAGAATAAGATTATTTCGGAATAAAACATAGACATATAAAATGTTCGCATTACATTTGGAAGCCTGTTGAATGCACGCGAGACCCTAACTTGTTCTCCATTCCGTATGCTCGCTAAAGCCTTAAGTTCGTTCCATCTTTTTCCGCAGTTTTAATATCTTTCATCAGACTTCTTCTCCGTGTCGCCTTTTGTCGTCCTTTCATTATGTTTCCCTGTTGATCCCAATATAATGCTTGGCCAAGCTTCTTCTGGTACCTTCCATATAAATTGGTAAATTTATACGAAAATCCTTTCACCATAACGTCTAAAATTGTTCATATTCTGTATTTTAGCCTACTTTTCCAGTGACTATGGTATGACGAAAAAATGAACTAAAATGTTCCATCATTCAGGCATTTGTGTGGGAGAAGTTATCAAAACCCTTCAATTTAAAACTGCTTACAAACTGATGGGGTATAATTTAGCCGGTTTTACTCGACTGCAATTGTATGTTTTTCAAAAGCTTCTTTTTTATTTATTGTTATCTTTAAATAGAGCTCTTGTTTTTACAATCTTCAATTATTTAGAAAATTATTTTATTTACAACAATTAATTCCATTTGTCATATAAAAAAAAGAAACACACCTAAAAAATTCATCGAAATCACTTGTTTAGACACTTTTGGTAAATTGTTCTCTAACCGAAACGATACAACAGAATTACCACCCATCATTAGAAACAAGTTGCAAATGTGAATATCCACAAATGAACATACTCGTACATAGCTCAACAAACATATCCAATTCATCAATAAGCAGTGGCCAAACCCACAAAAAAATGTACGAAATTGTCTTTTGTTGGCTTGAACGAAATTCAATGTCAAATGTTTGTGGTTGTTTTGGTTGAATGCAATACGCCAAAAAAAGGAAACAAATAAATATGTACATACATACGAGTATGAACAAAATAGTAACCAGCCATTAAACATGAGATTGCAAGTATTTGGTGCCAACAAGGAAATGACCTGACTTTGCCCAACAATTTGTAAAACCAAATTTCAGTGTTGGCTACCTATAGTACATATAACGTGTGGGAATGTAATAGAATTAAAGAGTTTGAAAAGTGAAATTAAATGTGGTTTAGAAAAATTTTCCACTACGTTGGGATAGTATGAATATTTAAAACAAATAAGAAAATCTCAGATAAGATAAGATGAGTCTTTTAAAGGAAATTAAATATGGAAATTGGAATGAGTGACAAAATGTTGTCCTTAGGGTTTAGGCCACATAGGCCAAAGTTGGTCGCTAGTGATACCACGAAAAGACGATTTAGCCATGTCCGTCTGTCCGTCCGTCTATTGTAATCACGCTACAGTCTACAATCATTGATAGCTGCAGGTAACTTGGGATTGAAAATGGGCAATAACGGCCTTTTTTTACATAGCCCCCTTATAGTATATCATCTCGCCGATTTGACTTCTTAACGTCATAGATACCACAAATGTCAACTGTTCGGGCCAAATTGGCAACTGGAGGTTATTTATGCCCGAAATCCTTCACACAAACAACGGTAATCATAGATCTATGTTTGCACATAGCCCCCCATACAAACGTTCCCCTAGATTCGACTTCGTAACTCCACAAAAACCACAAATTTTAACGAATTGGGCTGATATTTGGTATAATGAAAATATTTGTACCCGAAACCATTTACATGCTATCCATGGCGGAAGGTACGGGGTGGGCAATTTAAAATTTTAAATTTGAATCGGCTATAAAAAAATACTAATAATTTTTTTTTAAATTTCTGTTTTATAGGAAAGGTTGATGTTTGTCATTTAATAATGGAACTAGGGCTGTGTAGTCGGAGTCGGCATTGTTTTTTTTTTCAAATTTCATGAAATTATACTTTCAAATGCATACATTTAATTATTTTTTACTTATTTTGTATAAATATGTTTATGTACATACATATCAATCGAAATTTTTGATCGCGAAAATAGTTGAATTAGATAATTTTGCAAAATTCTTCTTGGAGTTGACTACGAATGCGACTTCGGCTACGACTCCGAGATCGATTTTATAAAATGTACTGAATCAACTATATTCCGGACCAAACATATTCATTCATATGTGTGTCCATTCATATATGTATTTATACAAAATATTTTAAAAATATACAATATATTTATTGGAAAGTATAATTTCATGAAACCAGCAAAAAACAACGCCGACTTCGACTCCACAGCCCTGAATAGAACACAATATCATTCATATGACTACCACGACTGACTCATCTGACAGTACCTCATCCGATCAACCCAATTTTTTAGTACATTTTCGATTGTTTCTGGTCGAATCTCTTTAATGGCAACTTCGATTTTATTTTTCAGCGCCTCAATTGTCTCTGGATGCTTTGCGTAACATTTTTCCTTTATGGCTCCCCACAGAAAATAATCCAAAGGGCTCAAGTAACATGTCAAAGTAATCGGTAAATCAAATTTTAAATGGTCCACCCATTAAATAGGGTGACCTAAGTAGAGAACGGTCCATATTTCTTTAAAAATTATGGGATGAGAACGTAACCGTCAATGCTACCTTGATAACCGACTATTTGATGCCTGAAATTTAAGCTCGTGATCTCGGCGAAATTAGGTTTCAACAAGACTTCCCACACATCGCATCAATCAATGGATTTATTGAGAGAACACTTCGGTAAGCAGATAATTTCACGTTTTGGGCCGGTCGATTGGCCACCAAGATCGTGTGATATCACAACGTTAGGCTTTTTCCTGTGGGGATATGTAAAGTTTATGCGGACAAATCCGCTCCGATTCAGGCCTTGGAGCAAAACATCACGCGTGTCATTCGCCAGTTACCAGTCGAAATGCTCGAACGAGTCATCGAAAATTGGACTCAACGGATGGATCATCTCAGATGTAGCCCCGGCCAACATTTGATAGACATAATCTTCAAAAAAATAAATGCCAAAGAATGTTCTTTCAAATGATAATAAACATTCCCCATTCAATACTTAAAAAAGTAGGGAACCTCGAAATGGATCACCCTTTACATCAATTGAATTTCAAAACACATTAATTGAATTTCGAAACACATCAATTGAAATTCGCAACACAACACTTGAAATTCGAAACACATCATTTGAAATTCGAAAAACATCAATTGAAATTCGAATTTTTTTCATTTTTTTTTTAAATATTTTAATATTAAAAGTTTAAAACAGACAAATTCTATCACTTAAATGCTACCCCATCTAATATAGATTGATTTTGTTTACATTTTTCGAATTTCAAATGATGAGTTTCGAATTTCAATTGATATTTTTCGAATTTCAATTAACGTTTTCGAATTTCAATTGACCTTTTTCAAATTTAAAATGAAATATTCGAATTTCAATTGATGTTTTTCGAATTTCAAATGGAATATTCGAAGTTCAATTGATTTTTTTTTGAATTTCAATTGATGTGTTCGGATATCAAGTGATGTTTTTCGAATTTCAATTGATGTTTTCGAATTTCAATTAAAGTTTTTCGAATTTCAATTGACCTTTTTCGAATTTAAAATGAAATATTCGAATTTCAATTGATGTTTTTCGAATTTCAAATGGAATATTCGAATTTCAATTGATTTTTTTTTCGAATTACTATTGAAAATGCTGTAGAACATTTGAAATACATAATAATATTGGAATCAACTGCCTTTGTAATCTTAGCAGCAGATGGGTCAAAGCTGTATAACACATTAAACACCGACAGATAACCTTAACTTGGTAGAATGAAATATAAATTATTATGTGAAAAATCGCGGAATCCTTCAGTAATACAGCATAATTTTCCTATTGGACAAACGGTGACAACTTTGAAGTATAAATAATTGAATAAATCCAGGAAATTGATTTTCTTTAAATATGTACATATAAGACTCAAACCTTTAAAAAACATTACAAGTATTTTGACTTCAAAAGAAAATTAAAAATATGGAAAGCAACTGCCTTTGTAATCAAAGCGGCAGATGTGCCAGGGTTATATAATATATTAAAAACCGCGAACGCCGCCGCCCGCTTTCAACGCATATGCATTCATGTTCCTCATCGTCATCAACTTTTCATTGATAATTGAAAAAGAAAACAAAGACCGTTGCCCCGGACCATATGTCAATTGTCAAGTCAATGCGCAAAAACAAAAAGCAAAAACAAAGCGGAGTGGAGAATTACCGGTCGCACGCAAGGTCGCTTTACTGTGGGGGATTATCAGTCATCATATCACTTGACAATTTGAAACAAATCAAAACTATAGGACTGCCGCCACAGTCAGCCAGAGACACCGGTGGTGTTCAAAGCGCACAAGGAATGACGTATTATTTTTTTTATTTGAAAGAGGGGAAAAGTAGATTAGATACTACTATAAGCTAGCCCTCCAGCTAGCTACCCTCGTTTGGAAAATCAATTTGAAAAAAACCCAAGCATAATGGAATGTATTTCATATGAGACAAAAATTTCCTCTTTGTATTTTTCTTTATTTTTTTTTTCACTATAAATATATTATTGTTTGTAGACATGTGTAAGTAATATGAGGTTGGCACAGGGATGAATTAAAGCAAAGTGAAAGCTACTAATAATATACAACACTACACCAAGTACAAAGTGAATATATATACAGACATATATGTAAATAATATATATGTATTCATAATATCCAGCATAATACTGTTGTAATCATATGATAACTATTATTAATTAATAATGACTCTGTAAAGACATGATAAAAAGGAAATGAAGTCATTATGTGAAAAAATATTAAGAATTTGTAAGGTCTGTAAATATGTATGTAATGTTGTATAAAAGAAAATAGGAAATTTATCTAATTTGTATACAACCAATATTATTTTGTTCTGATTTTCCGAGCCCCAGATGCGACAATTTTGCTTGTTGACGTAACCACCGAGGTGGAAATGGGCCTCATCAGTCAAGATGATTTTCGATTATTCGAATTTTAATAATTTCAATGCGTTGTTGAATCGTGTATCGTTCCATTTTTATACCCTCACTTTAGTGTGACGAGGGTATATATCATTTGCTACGGAAAAAAGTGTAACACTTCGAAGGAGTGACCTAAGACCCCAAGTATGTTCGGAGGAAATCCGTTTTGGGTCATTTTTAGTCGAATGAGCAATGTCCGTCCGTCTGTCTGTCTGTCTGTCTGTCTGTCTGTCTGTGTGTCTGCTGGCTGGTGCGCACGATAACTCTCGAAAGGAGTAACCGATTGACCTCAAATTTGGTATGTGGTAATATTTTTTTCTATCTCCGGCTAAGTTCGAAGATGGGCCATATTGGTCCACTCCTTCTAGTACCTCCCCCACAAAGGGTTAAAATGTTGTGAAATATTGATTCTTTAATAACTGCTATACTACTTATTCGAATCTTTTGAAATTCCACACATAGTATTAGCTTATTAGTCGTTATCAACTCGAGAAAAATGGGCGAAGTCGCCACGTCCCTTTTGGTACCTCCCACACAAATGCACCATTTTGCACCAAAAGTTAACAGCTTATAACAGTAATAACAGTGTATAAAAATACTTGAAATTTTGTACAGTATTATGCTTTTATATTGCCTACAGTCCAGGGAAAAATGGGCGTTGTTGTCACGCCCCTTTTGGTACCTCCCACACAAAGGTACCTTTTTGCACCAAAAGTTAACAGCTTATAACATTAAAACCAGTGTATAAAAATACTTGAAATTTTGTACAGTGTAATGTTTTTATAGTGTCTATAGCCCTGTGAAAAATGGGCGTTATTGCCACGCCCCTCTTTGTACCTCCCACACAAAATGCCCAAATCATACCACAATTTAATGTCTCATAACGTTTATACCAGTGTACATAAATGCTTATAAGTCGGCACAGTGCAATGAATTTAAAGTATCTAATGTTCAGCGAAAAATAGGTGTATTTGATAAACCCCTTCTGGTACCTCCCACACAAATTGACAGAATAATTCGAGTAATATTCAACATTACATTACTCACAAAGTGAGGGTATACCTTAGTCGGTTTACCCGACTGAAACTTTCTTACTTGTTAGTAATGGCGTAGTTTCTACTTTAAAATCAAAGAATAAAAGCCTCAAAAGTGACAGCTACCGAAATACCGGTTGATTCAAAATAAAACCTCTTGTTGGAAAACCCTGTACTTGACAGATGACAAGTAGCTACGGTATATACGCTCCTACGCTGGTTTTCACATCCGCAAGAATTTTGCTGATTCGGGTTTGGTAATCGCCGTTTTTCTCGATGTTGAATTCTTTTGTAATAACTTTTGCTAATAGGACTAACAGAAATAACATACTCGTACAAGTCGGAAAGTTCATGGAGATAGCGAATGCTCTTTTGAACTATGAATAATATTTTTGAATGGCCGGAGCAGAAAGATATTGATGAGGACGACAAAAAGGAGCTATGTACGACACCATCGCTCCTTTACGTAAAAAGTTTCTTGACCGAGTGATTTCTCGAAGAGCCGATCACAATTAGACACCGATATCTTGCGATTTAATACATTTGGACTTTTTTTCTTTGGGGCTCCGTGAAAGATAAGGTTTATGCCAATGGGCCAAAAGAGATTCAAGGCCACAAAGATGGGATTCATGCAGTTATCAATGACATACATGAAAATAATATGTTCCTGAAAACATAGCCTTGTCGGCCATTTGACTGATATTGTTTTGCATTATTAATGGCGTACACTCCTCTTTACAATTAAACAAACAACCGGTTAATCAACAACCCCTAAAAATACTCGTTTTTTATACCCTACACCACACTGTGGCACAGGGTATTATAAGTTCGTTTCATGGCAGATGTCTGTAACACCTAGAAATACTACAGCTAGACCATAAAGTATACCGATCGACTCAGAATCACTTGCTGAGTCGATTTAACCATATCAGTCCGTCTGTCCATCTTATGTTGTTCGTTGAGTACAGGTGGCGATTTCATTTCCGATCGTGCTGAAATTTTGCAGTTAGGAGTCTTTCGCACCTGGAAAGAACCCTATTGAAATTAGTTGAAATCGGTTCAGATTAAGCTATATATTTTCGTCCGATTTGGCCAGTTAGCCCTATAGAAACTGTATTTTACATACAATTGTTTTGAAATTTAGCATTTCTTGATCCATGGACCAACATTGCCGAAGTTGAACAAAATCGGTTCAGATTAAGTTAAAGCTTCCATATATATGTTTCATGGCAGATGTCCGTAACAACTAGATATAGCACCCATATATATGTTTCGTCCGATTTGGCCCTTTAGCCTGGTACAACTTTGAAGTAAATCGATTCACATTTAGTTATAGCTCCCATGTATATGTTTCGTCCGATTTGGCTTTTTAGCCCTATAGAATCAGTAATTTACATTTAATCGTTTTGAAATTTAGCATGTTAGAGTTTCTTCATCCATGGACCAACATTGCCGAATTTGAAGAAAATCCGTTCAGATTTAACTATATCCCCATATATATGTTTGGTCCGATTTGGCTCTTTAACCCTATGAATCAGTAGTTTACATCCAATCGTTTTGAAATTTAGCATGTTAGAGTTTCTTAATCCATGGACCAACATTGCCGAATTCGAAGAAAATCGGTTCAGATTTAGCTATAGCTCCCATATATATGTCTCGTCCGATTTGGCTCTTTAACCCTATGAATCAGTAGTTTACATCCAATCTTTTTGAAATTTACCATGGACAAACATTGCCGAATTTGAAGAAAATCCGTTCAGATTTAACTATAGCCCCCATATATGTATATGTTTCGTCCGACTTGACTCTTTAACAATATAGAAGCTGTAGTTTACATCCAATCGTTTTGAAATTTGCCATGCTATAGTTTCTTGATCCATGGACCAACATTGCTATTTGAAGAAAATCGGCTCAGATTTAGGTATAGCTCACCTACATATATCTGTTTCAGCCGATTTGACCTTTTAGTCCTATAGAAGCTGTAGTTTACATCCAATCGTTTTGAAATTTGGCATGCTATAGTTTCTTGATCCATGGATCAAAATTGCCGAATTTAAAAAAAATCGGTTCAGATTTAGATATAGCTAAAAATCGATATACTATCAATATCATTATACTACTATGGCAGCACATCTAAAGCAATTGGGTTATAATTATCGGGTAGTTTTTATCACTATTTTAGAAGCAAGATATACCCAGAAGTACTTGGAATGTTAATTAAATTCAGACTTTAAAATAGAGTTTCATTCCGCTTGATTGTTAGCATTATTAGGATTAGGCTATAAAACAAAGTAGGAAACCCGAAAAATCCCTATTGATATATATATACTGCTATCACAGCACACTTCAGGCAATTATGATTATAATTAAGGAACAATATCCGGCTATTTTCACATTCATATTTAGAAGCCAAACAATACTTGGGGGGGTTAATGAAATTCAGACTATAAAATAGGGTTCCGTTTCTCCTGATTTGTGGCATGTATTAGCTATAAAACAAGACCTGCAACCCGAAAAAGTCCTATAGTAATACTACTATCATAGCACATTTCAAGCAATCGAGCTTATTGGATTGGATTAAGGACCCATATTCGGTTAATTAAGGCAATTATTTTCACACTCTTCTTTAGAAGTCAGACAAACCCAGAAATACTGGGGAGTTTAATGAAATTTCCATAAGGAAATGAACCCCACCGTCATCAATTACAGACCGACTCACAAACAAACAAAGTAAAACGCAACGACGTTAGGAAATAAACATACAAAAAGAAATTAATAAACAAAACCAAAGACCTCTTCTGCAGAGCTGGAAAATAAAGTGAAAGAAGATCAGTTTTCAACGACAATGAATTGAAATAGGTATCGTCTACAACGATTGCATCTTCGAGACACTCACTCTGAGCTTCGTCATCCAAAAGCCCAGAAAATGAATGTATAACAGACAGACAGACAGACAGAGTCACTCAGACAAACGCATATAATTACCCAAGAAGAAGATGAACAATTCAACAGAAATGTTTTCGTTAGTGCAATATGTCTTTTGGGTTTTCTGTTACCTCTGGACGCGATTGTGGTTGTATGTAGTATATGTAGTATATGTAGAGCTGCTAAGCAGTAACGAGTCGAGCATAGCGCCAACAACAAATATCTGCTGCAGCTCCACAAAACTTAAACAAAGTTTGCAAAAAAAAAGTACAAACAAGAAAGAAAAAATGCCAAGATCTGTCTGTCCCTCAGTTGCTGTGTGAATATCTAAACGTTCATGATCAACGTCGGCTGGTGTGTTGTGTGGGGAGCAAAGAGCAAAAGCCCAAACCAAACAGCTGGAGAAGAAGTATTTGTAAAGAGAGTGTGGAGTGGAGTAAATAAGAAGTATCGCCACCAAAGTTTGGATGACTAATCTTTCAAATGACGAAGACAACGACAACGACGACGACGACAAAACGCCACACATACTAAAACCAATCATCATCACGACCAACACCAACACCACCACCGACCACCGCCAGAACTAAGACACTGTCAACGTTTATGAATGGCTTTGCTTGGAAAAAAGTAGGAAACAAAACAACATTTTTACACCGGGGGCACAATAGGCCAAAGAATCGAGGGGTATGACAGAGGGGTAAAAACCGAGAAATACAATAAATTTGAAATTTAACGTACACAAAAACACGATCAGCTGTTTTCAGCGAAAGAAACAAGAAACGGTGGCGCGACAAACGGCGTTTAGAGACTAACCCAAAAAGGCAATAAAATAATAATTAGTATTCTATACCGAGATTATTTGACATAAGACTTCTTTTTTAGTTTTTTTTTTTTTTGTAAAAACAAAATCAAATGTTTTAAACAGACAAGTACTTAAATACATAAGGCAAGACTATCATAGACATAGAGGAATGTTAGTTTTTTATTTTTTTATTATTTTTTTATGTAAAATAAATATAGATTTAATCTATTAATAAGAGAAAACAATGGAATGTTTTAGAATTAACAAAAAGTAACGACGTCGGATCAATTCTCATTACCGTACATTTATTTAACAACTCCCTGAATAAATTTACAAAACCAAGACCTCGAACTCGATGTTATTTAAACTATTTAATTAAATAACTATAAGTGTCGAATAAACGAAGACAATTCAATATTATTAAATACGAGGGTTGCTATATATATTTCTGGCTGAGGAAACACTAAGTGTTGCCTGGCGCCATCTGACATTTCCATTGGAAAGTTTGACATTTTTTAGCATAAACGTACTCAGACCGTTTTGTCATTTGAGCGCCAATTGTTTTGGTTACAGTGTGTTGAAAATTCACCTCCAAAACATGGTTTTTGAATGCTTCGGCAGCTGCTTCAGGCGTCGAAAAACGTTGACCAAGCAGTTTTTTCTTGATGTGAGTGAATAAGAATAAGTCATTGGGTGTCAAATCAGGGCTGTACGGCGGATCACCCATCAATTCGACGTTTTGGCCGGTCAAAGAGGCGCTGGTTTGAGCCGATGTGTGAGAGCTCGCATTGTCATGGTGTACAATGATTTGTCTTCTCTTGTTCGTTTTTCGAATTTTTCCGAAGACTTCAGGCAAACAAATTGTGGTGTACCACTCAGAATTCATCGTCCTACGTTGCTCAAGCGGAA
The DNA here is from genome assembly GCA_963930755.1 of Eudasyphora cyanicolor. Taxonomy (NCBI): domain Eukaryota; kingdom Metazoa; phylum Arthropoda; class Insecta; order Diptera; family Muscidae; genus Eudasyphora; species Eudasyphora cyanicolor. The sequence continues at coordinate 275,070,940 of OZ005736.1, read as the reverse complement.
CAGTCGCCACGTGACCAGTTTTGCCGAAGAAACAGGCGACCATTTGCTTCGAAGTTTGGCTCGTCTTCGAAGACCCACACGGTCGATTGCTGTTTTGTTTCGGGCTCATACGCATAGATCCAAGATTCGTCACCTGTGACGATCTTATACACGTCTTTTGAAGCACCAATCGACACGACCCTTTTTTTGAGCGATTGTCAAATTGTGCGGGATCCAACGAGAACAAACCTTTTTTAAGGATGTATGTCACATGACGATCTTACATTATCAGTTCACGCACGGCATCAATGTTCTCTGGCACAACGGCGTTTTTGGACGACCTTCGTCTTTGAGCGAACGTCGGCGACGATTGATTTCATTAAACCAGTTTTTTACAGTGCTATAGGATGGTGCTTCAGAATCAATCGAATCAATCTTTTTTATATATAAAATCCTTTGTACGTTTGTTAGTAACGCCTGATCTCCGAAACTTTAAGATCGAATGGGCTAAAAATTACACAATAGGTTCATTTCGGGGTCATCTGTGTTTTAGAATTACATACTTTCGCCGCGATAAATGGCGAAGCGGTCAAGTTTTTTTTTGTTGCAAAATTCGTATTTCCAGATCGATATGGTTTGAACTGAAACTAGTTTGTATGTATGATTCTACCCGATAGGAGGGTCTATCTACGAGTATGCCCAATATGCATTTTTATTGTGATTTCTTCTAAAACATGCAATGAAATAATAATGAATATCAAACCAATAATACATTCCTAACAGAGCGGGCAGGATCTAGTATTAGTATTTTTTTAGTATCAGCTAGTATTTTTATAAATTTTAACAAATTAAAGTTATTAGAAATAATAGATCGCCATATCGGGAGGTATCGTTATAAAACTTGGAGCGATATGAATCATTTTATTCAGAAATGATTTAGGCCAAAACTAAATTAATTCCTAACCACTGGCTTAAGTGTTTGTCCATGGACATGAGACGTTTAAACGTCTCCCCTCTTCAACCTAACCTAAATTCAAACTACAAAAATGTTATAAGAGCTCAATGTAGAAGAGCTGCTTGCATAGACACTGAAGGTGCCATTAACAATGTGCAGACAGATAAACTTATCCAATCCTTAGACGAGTTTCAGGTTGATGAGAAGCTGAAAAAGTAATAGTTGGATTGATTGTGGATCATATGACGTCAAAGTTAGAGACAGGGTGAAACCTGCTACACCACAAGGGGGAATTTATCGCCTCTTTTATGGCTTACGAAGATACAGAATGAAGTCTCCTTAGAACCCTCACCAATGATGGACTTAAACATCTTTTATGCAGACGACGTTGTAATATTCCTAAGAGGATGATACCAAACCAATTATGTAGAAGAGCTGAGGAGGCACTTAAGTTAGCATATAACTGGGCGGATGATGTTAAGATATTTTTCTCTTATAATGCAACTGGAGATTCTATGATACTTCAAAATATGATTTAGGTAACTTTGGTCATTGTGTGACATTAATTGCATGGACCTTAAATTGAGGAAATGTAGACACATTTTTTTCTCTAGGTCGAAAACTATCCCATTTAAATTTGGTCTTAATAGGCATGTTTTCGTTACAAGCTAGCACTTTTAGTTTAGCACTTTGCAACGAAAACAACTGACTTCCACTAATTGGCACATAATCAATAAGTGGCGGATTTTCACTATCTGGTAGCAATGGTGTCATGAGTTGCGAAGAAAGAACAGTGCGAAACAGACAAAAAAATTTGTGAAAAGTATTTATAAAACATATATTTACTATTCTATGTTCAATTGTTTACACATTTTTTTGCAAATATTAAAATAATTTCCCATTTTTGTTCTTCTTCTTCCCGCTAATTCACAATAATTGATAAAATCTCTCCAAAAATGGGATGCCATATTGCTAAATATAGGGTGCCCAATCTGGCAACATCATACTCGATTAAGACATGAACACAAGCACCAAACTTCATCGGGAACTAATAGTGCTTAAAAGTGCTTAGCTCCCCATACAAATTAAGCACTTATGGTGTAACGAAAACACGCCTAATGTTGAATCCTTTGTGGATATTGGTATATTGATGGATCCTAAAGGCAATTTCAATAATTACATAATTACAATGGTGAACAAAGCTTATGGTGTTCTAGGGTTTATTAAGCGATGGGCGCGAGGGCATTTACAGACCCATATATAACAAAGCAGATTTATACATCACTTGTTAGGCCTATTCTAGAATATGGGTCAGTTGTATGTGAACCTCAAAACGGGCCATACCGCGATAAGATCAAATCTGTTCAAAAGCAAATTTTATTATATGCTTTGAGACACCTTCACTGGAATAGTGATTTTATTCATCCACCATACACTAGTACTGTTGTAGTACTACTACTACTAGATTTGTTCCTTTAACTTTTCAATAGTAAAAATAGCAAAAGAGAAATAATTCAAAATTATCTCTGAGTAAACATATTTTAAAAAAGTACGGGAACGGAAATGTGGTAAAAAATAGCCAGCACAGAAAAATTTCTTCTATTTGAAATTTCTGTTATATTACTTTCAATGTATTTTGAAAGCTACTACTTTTACTCGGAAAAATTTGTCGCGTAAAAACTAGTAAAATATATAATCTCTTAAATTTGTCTACTATTTTTCTAGTTTTTTGAGTAAAGGAACGCTTTTTGGAGTAAAAATGGCAAAACTAGTAGCTTGTAGTAGGTAAAGGAAAAAAAGCTATTGCTACACTAGTTGGTTGAGTTTGATAAGACTTCCTACTCTTAGGAGCTGAAGAATTATGTTGAACTCTACAATGATTCAAAAGGTCATAAAAGGTGAAGTATTTACGGATTACATTCTTTCTAAGATTAGATTTAATATACCATCCAGATCATCCTGATATTATCAATTATAACATATTGATTTTCATCGTACTAATTATGCATCTGCAGATCCCATCCGTAGAATGTGCGTGGATTTTAAAACATACGATATTAATGACTTTGATATAGGAATCTACACAGTGAAATCTCGAATTATCTCGTATTTAAATGTGTCGTAAAGGGTTTTCCAACAAGAGGTGTTATTTTGGTATTCAAAGAAAAATGTCATTTTTTGAGATAAATGATCGGATGTGTATTTCATAATAAAGAGGAAGGTAATAAAGAGGAAGGTATAATGAAAAACAACATCAGCCAAATGGCCACCACGACCACGCTTACAGGACCATATCCTTTTCATGAAATTTTCCATAACCAAATCGCAAAGTGGCTGCCCCATGTCCTCGATAGCCTCACGAATTCTTTCTTTGAGGTCTTGAATCGACGCTGGGCTGTTGGCGTAGACCTTATCTTTCACGTGGCCCCAAAGGAAGAAGTCGCAAGGTGTTAAATCACAAGATCTCGGTGGCCAATTGTGATCACCTCTTCGAGAGATAATACGGTCCGGAAACTTTTCCCGTAACAGGGCAATGGTTTCGTTGCTTATGTGCCACGTAGCGCCGTTTTGTTGAAAGTAAACGTTGTCCCGATCAATACCATCCAACTCCGACCATAAAAAGTCATTAATCATCTCTCGATAGCGCAATCCATTCACCGTAACTGTTGATCCAACCTCATTTTCGAAAAAGTAAGGTCCAATGACAAATAATGGCAATATGGGAAGTCGCCAAGTGGCTGAGTCGCAACATAGTAACCAACAATGGCGTTGTCATTTACTCGGACAGCCAAGCTGCCATCAATTCTCTGGAGGCAACATCCCTAAATTCACAAACAGCCCTCGACTGCCGCAGATCTCTTAACGAGATGGCTGAGCAGTTTAATATACACCTCATATGGGTGCCTGGGCATAGGGATATCCCGGGGAACTGCAAAGCCGATGAACTTTCTAGGAAAGGGACGACATTACAAATTCTCGAAGAATTTGCATATATTGGTGCGCCACTATCCACGTGCAAGCTTTGGCTTAGGCAAGAGGCAATCAGGCAGTCCAACGAGAGATGGACAGAAATCGGCACCTGCAGGTAGCTAGACAAATCTCGCCAAGGTATGACCTGAGAAGGTCAAAATATCTCCTCGCACTAGAGAGGAAACGATTGTCTACGTTAGTACAGGTTCTGACGGGACACTGCTTGATCGGCGAACACGCCAAAAGATTGGGTATTGACTCCAATGACTTCTGCCGAAGCTGTGGAGATGAGGAAGAAGTGGAGAGCATTGAGCACTTGCTTTGCGACTGTCCCGCTTTGAGTAAACGACGACTGGACATACTAGGGTCGGCCTTTTTAGGCAGCCTAACAGATCTTTCCATTACTGATATTCGTACTATCGATAAATTTATATATCAAACAGGTTGGTTTCGATGAGGGGCATTTCAGCCCGTGGTAACACTAGGGACCTAAACTGGTCTATGTGAGCTTGTAAAAAAATACGGCTGCCACCCTAACCTAAACCTAAACCTAAGGTCAAATGACCCCGCCGGACCATAAACCGCACCAAACAGTCACACGTTGAGGATGGAGAGTCTTCTCAACAATAACTCTTGGGTTTTCCGAGCCCCAGGTGCGACAATTTTGCTTGTTGACGTAGCCACCGAGATGGAAATGGGCCTCATCAGTCAAGATGGAATTCCGGATCATTTTCATGCATTTTAAGGACCCAATCAGAAAAGACACGACGTTGTTGATGATCGGCCGGCTTGAGTTCTTGTGTTAACTGAACTTTATAAGCCTTAAGACCCAAGTCTTTATGCAAGATACGGTGTAATGACGTTTGTGGAATGCCCAATTCCAAAGAACGACGAGGAATGGACAAACCTGGGTTTTCTTCAGTACCATTTTGTCTCTATATTGCTAGAGGAGATAATGATTTTCTGGTCTCCGAGTGAAGTGGTGCACGCCAGCAATTGTTGTGTGCCGCGCGTCTTTAACCTAACCTAATGATTTTCAAAACAGAACGATTGGTCAATAATATTTCTCGTTGTAATTCGCTAAATTAAACGAATTGTCTTACCTTTCCGAACAAAAAATTAATGCAATAACTTAACAGCAAACTATTTCACGACAGCCAAGCCAATCTTCTGGAATATTTAGATGATCGATTAGAAAAAGTCAGCTCTACAAGGAATAGGTTCTTTCGAAAGGACAAAAGTTTACATCCCTGCTGATATTTCAGTCATCAATCAATTAGAAAAAGTCAGTGCTCTATAAGCAATAGGTCCCTTCGAAATAGCAGGAAGTATATATCGCTGCTGATATTTCAACCAAAGAAAAATTTTTTTTTTCGTATACATATTATGTACTCCTCAAAAAATATTATCCTCCGCGAACAAGTGGTGATTTATAGCTTGTTTTGAATATCTCATAGTTTAATTGAATATATCGCCAAAATCCCAGATAGTTGAACATTTGTTTTCTTTTTTTTGACAACACGAAAACAAATCAAGATTATATAGCCGGACGCTGAAATGTCTATAAATTTTAGCTATTTCTGGAATCGCAACTTCATGGCTTATTATACAATTGTGAAAGCAAAATAAAATCAAGTTTTGATCTATTCTTTATATATACCTATATATAGACAAGCATAGCAAACCAAAAGCCATAACAAAACACAAAAATATATTGGCTAAAATTAATTAGTGATTTCAAAGTTTATTTTTCGTCGTTAGTGAATCATAAGTTTGGACGATCTTTTTAATACTTCTCATACATATACGCTATATGTATAAGAAGTAAATGAAGAGGCTTGCGGCGGCGGCCGGTCGAGCGTATCAATTGGTGATTCATATTAGTTACGTAGTAATAATTTTATATCGCACAAAATTTAAATTCCTAATCAGAAAAGGGGTTATTGTGCCTTTTCCGGTGCTGTATATTATTGTACAGGTTTTCTGGTCATTAGTTATACAAATTTTATTTTTGTAAATGGGGTTTTTGTTGTTGATGTTATCAATGAATATGAAAGATATTATTTTGAAGAAGTGTTCATATTAAAATGGATCAACTTGATGAGCAATGCAAAGTTTCCGTATAATTTTTTTTAAATCGTCAATAATAAATGTCGCAGAATGTTTAGGGGATAATAGTCTTTGCCATACTTGGGACCAAATAATTATAATATAGTATGAAGAGTAATGGTTTGACCCCTCTGCTATATTCCGGATCATACAGCCACAGTGGATGATACAGCCATTGTATTTTTTTCGGGAATCTGAGCAATTTTTTTTATAAAATTAAAAACTACGGGTTCCACAAAGACCGTCCACGATCAGAACGATGGCTTTTGAAAGCAACAGCTGAATGAATTAAATGAATTGCATGTAATAAGTTTTTCTTCAAAATGAGTTTGTAATCGAAATCGGGACATATTGACCTGTAATATTTTAAATAGTATATCTGCTTTAAATGTTTTACAGATATTCTAAATATAATATACACATGTATATTCTTTTAATGTTTTACACAATACTGATCTGCAATATTTTCCATTCCTACTGCTGACAAAATCTCAAGTTCCACATTAAGTTACACTGAAGAGAAAGATTTCAGTCAACTTAGTCCATTGAAACTTCAACATAATCAAAAGAGTCGTTTATATTGAGGCTATAACAAATCGTGAACTTTTGAAAACCATTTACGTTTGTTTTACAAATACGTATGTACGTAATCGAAAGCAAATTTTGAAACGGAGTTGTCAAAATGGAAAATCGGAAGAATACATTGTTTAGGGGCTATAATAAAACAAGAATTTAGGAATACAAATACAATACATAGGAAAAGGTGGCCTCATGAAAGCCATGGGAATAGATTTTAGCAGAATTAATGGACATTGTGAAGTTTATAGGAACTTACGAATTGCCGCAACGTAATTCGTGTGAATCGGGACATATTACAGGAATGGTATCTATTCGGGTTTCACGAAGAAATTAACAGTTTCAAATCGTAGGTAATCTGTATCATTAGAAAGTAATTTTTGACATCTAATCTAATCTATTTTCGATAGTAGCATAATTACCTCAAACATATAGAAGTACTTTACTTTATAAAATCTCCGTCGATATGATTCACTTTCAAATTTTAGGAGACCTGAAAAGCATCTTGCACAAATTTCAGGAATCTAACTTCACTATTTTATATAATTTTTTATAATTCAATCAAACATATGGAAGGCCATTATAAATTGTCGTTGATATGTACCACTCTATGATCCAGTTTCAATTTCTAGTGGACCTGAAAAGTATTATAAAGTAACTCGCCCCAATTTCAGACATTTAACTTTCAATATTATTGATTGTACATCATCCAAATGTCTCGGCATTTCTAAACGAACTACAATACATTTGCGAATACCTCAAGTTGTTAACAATCTTATTATAATTTCCTTTTATGATAAGAGTATATTAAAATATTTACTTGTAATTACTTTCCAATAAAACTTGGAATTTTGCTAAACATTAAAAATTTCATTTACTGAATAGTTAAATATGTTTCACAAAGAATATTATCTCTAGCAAATGCCAATCGTTCTTTAAATACAAAAGCTATTGCGGTTACATATTTATTTCCATACCAAAACTATTACTATGTCTGCGAACATAGATTCATGACATCACTTTGTGTCTTTTTTTTAGAAGACAAAAAGGACATTTTCTTGATTTTTACTACTGTATAAACAAAATAAGGCCTTTTCTAGATAAGACCGTATTCAAATATATCTCTAACAAAAAGTAATCTTTTTATTCTACTTTTTAGTCATAAATATAATAAATAATAAACCCAATAAATAAAAATGATCAATAAAAATAATAAAATATAGTATATATCATAATATAATATGATATAGAAAATACAAAATATAAATAGGAAATAACTTAAACTAGCTATTAAATAATATTTTAATCAATTTTTTTCAATTATCGCTGTGCTCAAGATGGCAAACATCCCTGAGGAGAATAGACTTATTTGTTTAACTTTAAATTAGACTAATGGCGATTTCGTTTTTGGAAAAAATGCAGCATGATAAGAATAATTTAATTGAAATCTATTGAAACGATAACACTGTGCTAGTCGGAATATGTAACAGAAAAAAGATAATGTGGATAACATTTCTTGACCACGCCGCTTTTCTAAATTAGCTGTTGTTTTTGAGATATTTGGCCACAAAGTTTGATTGGAAATGAGGCAGGTTAGTTATCTCGGGCAAGAATTTGAAGAGGACGCCTACGGAATACATGTTTCCGTCCAACGAGTCAAATAAAGACGACCCAATAAGAATTATTTTGACAATCGATCCCCAAGCTCGATGGGATCCTAGCTCAATGTTTTTTTTATGAGAAATTAACTGATTTCGAGTTATTACATAGTCTGTGTATATTTCTACTCACAGCAGAACATATTTGTTGAGATTGGTTTTTGGAAATTACAAAGCTAATTAAGAAAACTCCAAAAATTATGAATTTTTTGCTAGGAATATTTTTGTCGAAGATATCAACAAAGAATTCTGGCAAAGTGGTAAGGGGTTAAAAAACTAGGTCTTTTTTCGTTCATTACACAAAATAATATATTCGAAAGCCTTGCGAAGCAGCAAATACCCCCCGATGTAACAAACTTACTGATTTCCCAGAAAACTTTTTGTGGCCGAATATCTCGAAGACAAGTGATAACAGAAAATAAGTTTTAGCCATATGGTCTCCTTTCTGTTATATTTTTAAAGTGTCCCTTTCGAGTATAGTATATAACATACAAATAAATTTAGATATTTCATTCATATATTACTCACTTGTAAACCATCGCATTGTCACAGCGATCATCAAAGGCATAATCGAAACGGAATTTGTGATTCTCCAGAAATTTCGTTAAATCCACTTTGTTACGAGGTTCGTGCACGATTAAGGTGTCCTTGCGCGGCACCGAAATTACATCGATTTCTTTACGATTGTTTTCTTTGCGCGACAATGGCCGTTTGCGTACACACACGGTAATCTGATGATCTTCGACGGCTTGGCCATCGATAAGAGGATTGAATTCCAGGGTAGACTGATATTCACGTATCATTTGTGCTGTTTCCCAATTGGGATTACCGGGATCTTGGTTCATTAAAGCATTCTTTTCCTCCTTAATTTCCGCTTGGCGTGCTCTGCGTTTTTCACGATTCTCCTTGAGACGTTCCACCTCTTTGACTACATAGGAACGACGAGCATTGCCGGCAGTGGCCACAGAATTTGAACCGGCACCGCCACCATATGAAGAGGTATTACCAATGCTAGAGGTGTTGGTAGTTGTTATGCCACCACCTCCTCCGCCACTGCCGGTGGCCGAGGCCAGACGAGAGGCATTATTGGTGGTACGTGATCTTACAATGCCAGTGGTGGGCGGTTGCAGCTGCTGTTGAGGCGGTATATTCTCTACATGTTCGGCCACCGACGCCGATGACAGGATATTGGACGAATTAATGGTGGCCCGACTAGTGCGATGACCGATGGCACCTTGTGTGGCATTGCGGGACAAATTCATGGGAGCAGTGGCTATCTTTTTGGGTTCGGGGGCCGCGTGAACCACCTCCTGTTCGGCCTGTTCCAAAACCTCTGGATTAAGGGCCAAAATTGCATCGAGTTCCACCTCTTTGCCTTTAGTCTCACCGCGTTCATACCACTCGACTGTAATCGACTTGCCCGACTCGTTAATTTTCGAGACAACCGCTGCATGAACACGGCCATCCGTCCGTTTGATATTGACACTTTGGCCAATTGTGATGAATTCCATTGTGTTGTGGGAGTTGCGCGGCGCTGCTGAACTGTTGGCTGTTAAGTTAATACTTGTTGTTCGTCTGAACTTTTTTTGGCGTAGGTTCACACCACTGTTTCAGCTGGCTGACTGACTGGTATGACAAGCCACAAGGGAGAGAAGAGAAGAAAACACAAAAAATAAGTTAGTTTAGTGCAATACAAAAATTATTTTGTCGTCGCCGTTCTTTTTCGACCCGCCGTTGCCGTCGCCGTTAAAATAACGTCAACGTTTGTATGACTTCAATTCAAAATTCACACACACACTCATTAACTTGCACACAGGCATAAGAAGAAAATAAGACAAAAAAGTGAGGTTTGGTGTCATTAAACACAAAAAAAGAAGAAAAAGACTCACCGCTTGTTGTTGTTGTTCAGCCTCAGGTTTTTGTTAAGAATAATTAAAATAATTTAGAGTTTCGTTCGTATGTTTACGCCCAAAAAGAATTTATTTAGACCACATTGGAATAGACGTTCGTAGATCTTTCTATTTCTCTTTTAAATTTAGTTTTATTAAACCACAAAAAACTTCTTTCTTTCTTCACACGCACACACACTTCCTATTTTCGCGAATTTTTCTATGCGCTGCTGCTGTCGATTTAGCGACGCTGCTGCTTATGATTTTTTTCCCAGCTTTTTGTAATAGAAATAAAAATATTGTGTGGGTTTTGAAAAAAATGTATTTTTTCTCTTTTTCTGTTACTAAGTTTTCGTTTTATATATGGATTACACTGATTAATTTCTCCCCCAAGATTTTATGATAATTGTATCCGTATTTTCCGTTAAGATGTTTAGATTACTCACAAAGCTCAATTAATTATTGCTTCATTTAACAAATAGAAAGAAAATAACAAAACAGCTGCGAGCTGCTGCGGCGGCGGCGATATTAAACAGAAGTCAAATAGTTGTGCGCTCAATTCGCTTACAATTCGAAAACAACTGTCAACTATGTCTGAACTCTGAGCGAGAGCAAGCAGAAAAGGCGGCGAAATTTTTTTAGACTCGGCGGCTCTCTCTTTCTTTTCTGGTCACCCAGGGTTGTGTTTATTTTGCAATGTTGCAATATTTTTGCACATAATCTTTTTTGGGGGTTGCAATTTATATATATCGTAGAGAATTAAAAATTATATATTTTTTAAATTTTAACTTGAAAAGTTATTTTCCAAAATTTTTGATTGACGCTTTTATTTTTCATCAAAAGAAATACATAAAACTTCAAGCACTCGTGACCTATTTCGTAGTGTTTTATTTACATTATTATTTTCAGATTGTACAATTTCTTCACACAGTGGCAATACAAATTTTTTCAGCATTTTTTTCAATGTGCTGTTCAATTGGTATTTGTCATTGTGGGAAAAAAATGTGCAAGTAAATTTTAAGCTGATCCAATGTGTCATGTGGAAATTATTAAACGATTATCCAGGAATACTTTGTTCCGCATAGACAGAGTTGGTTATAAAGGGTGGGTCATTTCAAATTTGAACTACCGATTACGTTGACTTGTGATTTCAGCCCATTGGGTTATTTTCTGTGGGAGCCATTAAGGATAAATGTTACGCAAATTGAGAATTTTAAGGATGGAATTGGAATCGGCTATAAAAAAGAAGTACTGATAATTTTTTCAAATTATTTATTTGTCTAATGAATAAAACACGGTGATATCAAATCCCCGGAATCTCCGTGCGATTTCGAAATACACATCCCTAACTAATTATCAACTCTGGCTATGAATTCGAATTCGCTGCAAAGCAATTCTTTTATACTTGACAACCCTGGGATGCAATTGAAATAAGCACAAAATTAAAATTGTAGCACTCTCTCTCAAGCAAATTGCTCTCTCTTCGAAATTAATAAAAAATTGGTGGAATGTTTGAAAAATTTGACCCATTCCAAAAGAAAGAAATTCGCGCGTTTTCTGGGAAAACGACACAAATTGTTTATTGCACCGTGAAAAATGTACACAGAAATGTAAACAAAAATAAAGAATTTATGAATATTAAATATAAAAAGTAACGAATTTGGCACACACCGCCTTTTTTGTACAAAGGCCGAAGTGCCCAAAATTAATTTTTATTAATAGTTTTTCCATATGTCTTTTATAGCGACGTTTTCTTTTGTAGCAGATCTATTTATTCTTTTACTAATTCTTCGAAGAGGCGATTTGATTTTTTTATATGTAAATTCCAACAGCTGTTAGCTATTGTAACGGAAATGGGAACATTTTCATTTGGCTTTTTTTTTAAAAAAGGGAGTGTAACGAAGTTTGGGGCAACCCTTGCATGCCTATGCAAGTGGGAAAACTACTACACAAACAAAATAATTGTTGTTGGCTGCTTCGTTTGGTTGGTATTGGTTACAGCAACAAAATCTGGTAAACGAGAGATGAAAATGAATTTGAAGATACTATTGGAAAAATCGAAAATCTGCTTGCAACGGCGACTACAATAAATAACACCAACTACATACAATAAAAACATCACACGCATACATATAACACTTCTAATTAAATGTCTTATGCAAGTCAGTACTCCTCCCACTATGAGAAAACTATAGTTTGTGTTACAGACAAAGAAAATCCAAAACAAAATCACTCTAAAAGTTTAATTTTCATTCAATGATCAGTACGTAAAAATTTACACATTTATTTGCGGTTTAAATTCTACACTCTCACTTTTGCTTAATACATACTCTATGTTTATTATACCGTATATAATTTCCGCTTTTCACTTTTATTTCATTTGTTTGTATTCTTTTAAAGCGGTGTTGTGTTATTCACTTTTTTCTTTATTGAATATTACCAAAAATGGTAATCGAATTCATCCGTGTGTATAGGCATTAGTAAATTTATTATTTTTTGTTTGTCACCGGCGACGGTTAGTTAGTTTTACTTGCCCCCTACCACTTTTAAATCAAACTGGGCTCTTTTCATGATTCAGTTGTAACTATACACAACCATTGTCAGTCGGCATTCTTTTTTCGTGCTTTGTTTTCTCTTGTGTAATGTTGTTGTTGCTGCGTTTTTTGTATTATCACCTTAATAACAGTTTCCTCGACAACGGTTTGGCGATGTAAATAAATCTATAAAAAACGGTTTCGGAAGTACACAAAAGAGAGAGAGAGAATGAGAGCGTCTGGCCCTTTCCGCAAGGCAAGTTTTTCTTTGTAAATTTTGTTACCCATGCAGAATCCTTGGCTGCACTACACACACACAACCAACTCTTGTTACTCTTAATTTGTTGTCTTCCTGCTTGCGTTTTCCTATAAATCAATCATTACCTATCCTTAACTTTATGTTTTCTCTTTCCTTTTGGAACAGCTGATAGTAATCTATATGTTGTTTTTATTTACAACCGTTGCGTTGCATTCCACAGGGTTGTTTCTGTGTCAAAAATAACTGTAAACTACTTCCCCTCTGCCAAAGAGAAAGCATTGCAAGATTGTTTGAAAACATTGTTGCATATTAGTTTGGTTGGTCCTTATTCACACTTGCATTTCCCCCCACAGAATTGCAGTGTTTGTGGAGAGGGACGTGTTAGTCCATATTCACACTTGCAATTTTTCCTGCAATTTTTTTCTTCAATTCTCTTTTGAAATTGCATTTGCGTTCAGTCAATGTATTCTGTTTCGACAATTTTTTCTTTTCACCGTTCATTAAAACTCATTAAATTCATTAAATTTTATTAAAATGTATGTCGCACAAATTTACATATATTAAACCGAGCACAAAACAACGAAGATTAAATGAAAAGCAGTGTGGAAATGTCGAAAAACTTTACAGCGAAAGAAAACGCAAAACGCATTGCAAAAAAATTACGAGTACGTAAGATTTTTTTCTCCACCTTACCGACTGCGTCCCTCTCCCACAAACACTGCAATTCAGCAGAAAAAATTGCAAGTGTGAATCTGGACTTACTCTCGCACAAACACTGCAATTCTGCGGGGGAAAATTTTAAGTGTGAATATGGACTTAGTGTGGTTGCTATAGCTAAGTACACGCGATTGCCAGATCGGACAACGTTATCAACCCTGTTAGTGTTGCAAATTTACGGAAAATGACAGATTTTTAGGCAAAGGTGAATTGACAGTTCAGACTATTGCAAGGAAACCTTACAATTTCATAATTACAATATATGTTGTAAATATTTATATGCAGGATTGCCAATAAAAATATTTTAGCCCATTTTTTGGTAACGGCGCCTTACATGCATAAATTTGTCCGATCTGCAAATCGTGTGTACTTAGCTTAAGTTCTCAGGATTTAATTTTTTCCGTTATTTTCCTAACAATATTGGAAGATCTGACAACCGTGTGTACATAGCTTAATTCCACGAGAAGTTTTCGATTTACAGCTGTAGCATTTAAGGTAGTTCTTCGTCAGATCTTGTAAACTAGTTTTAATAAATAATAAATAGAAACTCGTTTTAAAGGATTTCGCGTTGAAATCCCATATAAAAACAAAGTCGCGAAAAAAACTGCGAAATTTTTTCGTTTGTGGTACTATGTCTATTTCAACGCGAAAAAGTAACATTTGGCGCTACCACAAATTTAACGCCGTTACAAATTTAATGCCGCCACGGTCACATTTGATTATATTTATTTTTGTCCGCAAGAAACTCAACTGTTGTAAATATTAGAAATAAAATTTCCTAATAAAGAATAATAAATTAAATTATCTTCCGAAATAAAGAAAAAGAATGCAAAGATGTGATAGGAAAAATAACTATGTGTATGGAATAAACCAATTGGACTGCAGTATAAAAGCAAACAAAATGTGTAAAACACTGGAAGGACGTGTAACTAAATGTAATAATGTGGAATTTGTCTTGTAATTAGAAATGTACATTTATGTTTGTATGTTTAGAACAATTGTGTGCAAAAGCCAGTATAACACCACACTACTAATATATATGTCAACAAATATAATGTAAATCCTTAAATGTAATAATAAAACATATTTTTCGATTAATCAAAACATAATTTTATTTATTTATATTCGTACAACAGTATGAAATTATTTCGTTATTTATAACATTGTACTACCTTGGCTTGTCATGTCTCACAAACATCGCCACCGCAACAACACAAAATAAATAATTTATGTATAACATTAGCACAATGATCTCCAACAATATTCCCTTTCTGACATTTAAATTAACTATTTTCTAGGTCGGCATTATTCCAATTAATTGTTTATTGATTCCAATTTTATCTTTTGTTTGTTTTCAAGAATGTTAGCAAAAAGAAAAAATGCACATTCATATACACACATACAGGGTTGCCCATATTCGACGGACCCATGTTTTTTTAAAAAAAATCAAAGAAAAAAATAAAAATTTGGCGGTTGGCAATCTTAATCATTTAATTTGTTCCAAGTAGATTTGTTTACATCAATTTTTGAATATGATATCTCTCAAATGGCCGCCTCTGGCGTTGATGGCGTATTGTGCCCTTTTTGCAGCATTTTCCATCGTTTTCGCCAACATTTCGGCCGGAATAGCGGCTATTTCTTCACGAATGTTGTCCTTGAGCTCTTCTACGGTCCTTGGCTTGTTAACGTAAACCTTTGACTTCAAATATCCCCACAAGAAGATGTCAGGCGGCGTCAAATCGGGCGAACGCGGTGGCCAGTCCAAATCACCACTTTTCGACATCAAACGGCCCGGAAACAAATTCTTCAGAAAATCGATTGTTATGCGACTTGTGTGCGGTGGAGCGCCGTCTTGTTGAAACCAGAACTGCCTCATACGCTTTCGAGGAATAATTGGCATCACAAAATTGGTCATCATGTCGCGATAACGCTCCTGGTTGATGGTAACAGCATTGCCATTTTCGTTTTGGAAGAAAAACGGCCCAATGACCGTTTTCGCACTAACGCCGCACCAAACTGTGACTTTTTCGTCATGAAGAGGCAATTCTTGAATCTCCTGAGGATTTTCAGTGGCGTAAATACGGCAATTTTGCTTATTTACGGTCCCATTCAATGTGAAATGGGCTTCATCGGACATGATAATTTTGTTTTTTCAGTTTTCACAATTGACTTCTTCTGTTGAATGTAAATTTCAACTATTTCAGAGCGCTCGCGTGGCGTGTATTGTTCCATGGTAAAAATCTGCTTGGACTGACGCTTCAAACGCGGTATGTCATTAAGCGATCTGACATCTCTGTCAAAAGTTATGGCGTTGCCAGATGGGTCCGTCGAATATGGGCAACCCTGTACATACATATAAAAGTGACACTTTGACACACACACTTCCAAGCTGCAATGCAACTTTAGTAAAAAAGCGTTCAATTTTTCAACTCGAAATAACATTTTGCGAAATTTTTTCGTGCCGAAAAAACATAGTACCCACCTTAAGACGTTTAAAATTTTAAATTTGAACTACCAATTCCTTTGACTTGTGATTTGAGCCCTTTTTAATTATTTTCTGTGCAGAACCATCAAGGATAAATGTTACGCAAATCATCCAGAGCCAATTGAAGCGTTGAAACGTGATATCGAAGTTGCCATTGAAGAGATTCGACCCGAAACAATCGAAAATGTAATAAAAATTGGTTTGATCGGATGAGGTATTGACGAGCTAGTCGTGGTAGTCATATGAAGGATATTGTGTTCTATTATTAAATGACAAAGTTCAACCTTTCCAATAAAAACAGAAATTTGAAAAAATTATCAGTACATTTTTTATATAGCCGATTCAAATTTAAAATTTCAAATGGCCCACCCTTTATCATACATCGGGAACTATAAACTATTTTCTAAATTAACCCGGGGTTTACAAGAGACTGTTTTGCGAAGACAATAGCAATACATTTACAATTGTTTAAGATAAGTACACACGATTTGCAGATCGGGCAACATTGCCAGAAAAATGCAAACGTGCGCTATTGCCAGAAAAACATTTTATTTGCAACATTGCCTATAATGTATTTCTATTGGCAATCCTGCATATAAATATTTACAAAATATATTGTAAATATAGGGTGATCCATTCCGAGGTTCCCTACTTGTTTAAAGAAAAAACACAGAAAATTAAAATTGAATGGGGAATGTTTATTAACAATTGAAAGAACATTCTTTGGCATTTATTTTTTGAAGGTTATGTACAAGGTGGCGCAAAAGTAACCTTTCGATGTTTTTTGGCTGTAATTTAAAAAAAAAATGAAAAACTTTGATTCTTCTTGTGGATTATTTTTATTTGGTCTTTTAATTTTTTTTACATCAAGTCGAGAATATGATGTCATGTAAATGGCCGCCGCCACAGTTGATTGTCATTTGAGCCCTTTTTATGGCATTTTCCATCACTTTGGCCAAAACTTCCGGCGATAGGTCCTCACATTCTTGACGGATATTGTCTTTAAGAGCTGCAAGAGTCTGAGGCTTGTTGACATAAACCCGCGACTTCAAAAAGCCCCCCAAAAAGAAGTCTGGAGCGGTTAAATCAGGCGATCTTGCTGGCCAGTGCAAATCGCCAAAACGGGAGATTAGGCGCCCGGAAAATGCATCCTTCAGCATATCGGTTGTGGCACGTGCAGTGTGTGCCGTTGCACCGTCCTGTTGGAACCACATGTTTTCCAATCCCAATTCATCAAGTTGCGGCAAAAAGAACTCGTTGATCATTGGTCTGTAGCGCTCACCATTCACAGTAACCGTTTGGCCCGCGACGTCTTCGAAGAAAAAAGGTCCAATTACTCCTCCAGCGAAAACAGCACACCATACAGTGACTTTGAGCGGGTGTAATGGCTCTGCGTGGGTTACACGCGGATTTTCAGTGCCCCAGAAGCGTAAATTTTGCTTATTTACGTACCCGCTAAGATGGAAATGGGCCTCATCACTCATGACTATTTTTGATGAAAAATCATCTTCCTCTTGGTGGTGATTAATAGTCAGCAATATTCCGCGTTCTGGAGCAGTGTAGCGTAACATTGTTTATTAACGTGTATTTCGCATGTGTTTACTACACAAATGTCAAAACAGAACTGACATTAGGGGCCAATCGCAAAATTTATAGCATTTTCTGATAGGAGGATTACTTTTGCGCCACCTTGTATATCAAATGTTGGCCGCGGCTACGTCTCAGATGGTCCATCCGTTGAGTCCAATTTTCGATGACTCGTTCGAGCATTTCGACTGGTAACTGGCGAATGACACGCGTGATGTTTTGATCCAAGGCCTGAATCGAAGCGGGTTTGTCCGCATAAACTTTAGACTTTACATATCCCCACAGGAAAAAGTCTAACGGTGTGATATCACACGATTGATGCGATGTGTGGGAAGTGGCGCCGTCTTGTTGAAACCAAATGTCGCCGAGATCACGAGCTTCAATTTCAGGCATCAAATAGTCGGTTATCATGGCACGATAACGGTCGCCATTGACGGTTACGTTCTCACCGGCATCATTTTTGAAGAAATATGGAACGATGATTCCGGTACTTCGGATTGGAAATCGGTCAATGACAAAAAGAAAGCTCTTAACGAGAGCTAAAATATTGATCATGGGTATCAAGGTCGTGGGTCGACCGGAAAGTGTTTTTGTTTGGATTTAAAAAAATTGACTTAGCGCAATTGGCAAATGATTATTTTGATAATAAAACTGAATAATTTGTAAACGTTGCTCAGGCGTAAAGGGCCACACAGATAAAATACGTCGCTTCGATTCCTCGCTTACTTTACTCGCATGAAAATCACATTTTATTTTTGTAACACACATAAAAAGCATGCATCATAGTTTGTTTTTGAAAATGTAAACAAATGGTTGTCAAATTCTTTATAAAATAGATTGTGAAAATGGAAATTGAAAAAATAATTTCACTTATTTTAATAATTTTGCTCCTCAACCAAGCTGTAAAATGTGTAGGAAGGATGAGAAAACGCAAATATTGGGTGCGGCCCCTTTATCAAACAAGAGATGTGAATGGTTTGTTTGCGGTGAGTTTCAATCATCTGCATCAAAACGATCCACAACAATTTTATATTAAGATGATGATGATGAAACCACAAGTGTTTGACGAGCTTTTTAGTTTGGTGGTAGAACGTCTCACTAAATACAGTAACCGTCCCGCAATATCCGCGAAGTGCAGACTATTTATAACGTAATGTACGTAAAAATGTATATATGAACAATTTTTTGGTTGAAAAACTCTTTAAAAAATTTCTCGCAAAATAGATGTATGGCACATGGAGACAGTATCCAATCCCTATCACTCGCTTTTAAAATGGGAGCATCTATCGTGCATGAATTAACAGGGAAACATGGGAGGTAATATGGAAAACATTGTTACCTGTTTATCTCAACGTGCCGTCACGGATCGAATGGAAAAAATAGCATTAGATTTTGAAACGCAATGGGATTTTCCTCACTGCGTTGGTGCAGTTGACGGTAAGCATGTACCTATTACCTGCCCATCAAACTCAGGATCTATGTATTATAACTACAAGGGTAAAATAAGCACTCGATATATTTTATTTTACTAATTTGTATGAAGATATTCCTGTTTAGGAACATTCTCGATTGTACTTCTGGCTTTTGAAGCCTCACGAACATCGCCACCGCAACAACACAAAATAAATAATTAGCACAATGATCTCCAACAATATTTCCTTTCTGACATTTAAATTAACTATTTTCTAAGTCGGCAATATTCCAATTAATTGTTTATTGATTAGAATTTTGTTTGGTTTCAAGAATATTAGCAAAAAGAAAAAATGCACATACATATACACACATACATACATATAAAAGTGACACTTTGACACACACACTTCCAAACTGCAATGCGACTTTAGTAAAAAAGCTTTCAATTTTTCTACTCGAAATAACATTTTGCGAAATTTTTTCGTGCCGAAAAAACCTAGTACCCACCTTTAACGTCCATAAGTCATCATTATTATGGTAGTGCCACGTCATCTTGGGTGTTAAGTCGAACAACATGAGAAATGTATAATAAGAGGAAACCTACTGTCTTGGAACAACATAATCCTTCATAAATGACATCGAGTCATAGTATTTCCATTTAGGTTTGTATTCCGCAGCTATTGTAGCCCATATTCGTTCTTTTACAAGTTTATTTCGGAAATCACGATGAGCTTTATTGTAACAGGTGGCGCAAAAGTAATCCTCCTATCAGAAAATGCTATAAATTTTGCGATTGGCCCCTAATGCCTAATGTTGACATTTGTGTAGTAAACACATGCGAAATACACGTTAATAAACAATGTTACGCTACACTGCTCCAGAGCGCGGAATATTGCTGACAATTTATTTGACCAATAATCGGTCGGTGACTTTGGCACAAAAAACATCGAAAGGTTACTTTTGCGCCACCTGTTATATGCATGCATATTTATACCCTCACTTTAGTGTGACGAGGGTATATATCATTTGCTACGGAAAAAAGTGTAACACATCGAAGGAGTGACCTAAGACCCCAAGTATGTTCGGCGGAAATCCGTTTTGGGTAATTTTAAGTCGAATTGGCAATGTCCGTCCGTCTGTCTGCTGGCTGGTGCGCACGATAACTCTCGAAAGGAGTAACCGATTGACATCAAATTTCGTATGTGGTAATATTTTTTTCTATCTCCGGCTAAGTTCGAAGATGGGCCATATTGGTCCACTCCTTCTGGTACCTCCCCCACAAAGGGTTAAAATGTTGTGAAATATTGATTCTTTAATAACTGCTATTATACGTATTCGAATCTTCTGAAATTCCACACATAGTATTAGTTTGTTAGTCGCTATCAACTCGAGGAAAATGGGCGAAATTGCCACGCCCCTTTTGGTACCTCCCACACAAATGCACCATTTTGCACTAAAAGTTCAAAGCTTATAACATTAACACCAGTGTTTAGAAATACTTGAAATTTTGTACAGTGTAATGATTTTATAGTGTCTACAGTCCCTTTTGGTACCTCCCACAGAAATGCACCATTTTGCACCAAAAGTTAACAGTTTATAACATTAATATCAGTAGAGCCGGCCGAATGTTCGGCTACGGCTACGGCCAAAACTCGACATTCGGCCAATATTCGGCATTCGGCCACAAAATCAGCCGAAGTTGGCCGAAGGCCGATTGTTTGTTTAAAAAGTACAAAAAAATAGAATTATATGATTTTTTAAAGAAAATTCTATTATGGAAATCATTGTAGAAGTATACAGAAGCGAACAATACTACCAAAATAATTTGAGAAAGGACACCAAAGGAAGAACGACAAAGAAAAACATGACTCAGTTCCTCATCTAAAAGCTCTCCAACTAGTGAAAGAATTCTTGTAAAAGTAGTACGAATATATAAGGCGTGTTTTCGTTACACCATAAGTGCTTAATTTGTATGGGGAGCTAAGCACTTTTAAGCACTATTAGTTCCCGAAGAAGTTTGGTGCTTGTGTTCATGTCTTAATCGAGTATGATGTTGCCAGATTGGGCACCCTATATTTAGCAATATGGCATCCCATTTTTGGAGAGATTTTATCAATTATTGTGAACTAGCGGACCCGGCGAACTTCGCCTCGCCCCAATTTAACGCCTTCAGATAAACTCCAGAGTGATAATAAAACACAGATAGTTAAAATTTTAATGCGATTTGTTTAAAAGGAATCGAAATCAGTAGAGAGCGATGTGATAAACAACAAACAACGAAGACAGAAGACAGGCAACGTACAGATGACCGTGCGAAAAACAGGGAAATTCGAGATTAATTCCACAGACTTCCTACGATTTGTCTTGAGATTTATTGATTGTCATCGTAAAAGCCAATCGTACAGGGAACTGAATCCGCTTGAATTGGAATGAAAGATCAGTTGGAATAATCGGAATTCGTGGGATAAGGACTTCCTCTCCTTTGAATTTTCCCTTGATGATCGTCGCCTGAATCACATTGTCCATCAGTTTCATAATGGACAACCGCGAACTATGCTCAATTTCAACTTCTTGACATGCCGCCACAAAGACCACGATTTCAGGCATGCATTAATTTCATCGGCAGTAGATTTCGGGATGACGGGAAGCGTTTGACGAAAATCTCCGGAGAGCAATATCATAGACTCACCAAATTGTCTCAAATCACGTCGTAAATCCTTCATCGTTCGGTCAACTGCCTCCAGAGCTCGTTTATGCGCCATCGTGCATTAATCCGAAATTATGATTTTGCAGTGCCCGCAATCCAATAAGATAATCTTACCTCTTATACTCAAACTTATTATCTGAAAAAATTTTCGAACTGATAAATATCGCGTTGAATTTTAATTGATCGTAATGCTTGTACCGTTTGTCGATGTGATACGCGAAATCAGTGTAACAATACGCAAAACTCGAATGAATTGCAGCAAGAAAAATAGCACATACTCGTACATATGTTTAATAGAAAACTTTTTTGTTTAATAGAAAATTAATAAAAAAAATTGGATTCAAAAAGAGAGTAGTAGATAGGAACAGTAGGAATCTCGCAAGAAATAGCAATTTTCGATTTTCCCAATTTTCCGACTTTTTTCCAAAATTTTCTTGTATTCTTCTTATTTGGCCGGAGACCTGTCCGAATTGGTGCTAATCACCGAAATCGGTCCAGGCGTTCTCGAGTTATAAGCGTAGTAACTAACATCACTTTCTTTTATATATATAGATTAACGGGAAGAAGAAGAACAAAAATGGGAAATTATTTTAATATTTGCAAAAGAGTGTAAACAATTGAACATAGAATAGTAAATATATGTTTTATAAATACTTTTCACGAATTTTTTGTCTGTTTCGCACTGTTCTTTATTCGCAACTCATGACACCATTGCTACCAGATAGTGAAAATCCGCCAATTATTGCTTATGTGTCAGTTAGTGGAAGTCAGTTGTTTTCGTTGCAAAGTGCTAAACTAAAAGTGCTAGCTTGTAACGAAAACATGCCTATAATAATGAGCCATTGAGTTCAAGAATCATTAAAATTTTTTAATACTGCAACTCGAGATGTTTCAAAAATTTGGAAATGGTGGCAGAAAAGTACTTGTGTGCTAGAGGGCAGTTGTTTATGCTACTGTATTCAAATTAAGAAAATAATATACAAGGTCTTAATGCAGAAAAAATACTTTCTTTGTCATTAGGCGCGTTTTCGTTACACCATAATTTGTATGGGGAGCTAAGCACTTTTAAGCACTATTAGTTCCCGATGAAGTTTGGTGCTTGTGTTCATGTCTAAATCGAGTATGATGTTGCCAGATTGGGCAGCCTATATTTACCAATATGGCATCCCATTTTTGGAGAGATTGTTATCAATTATTGTGAATTAACGGGAAGAAGAAGAACAAAAATAGGAAATTATATTAACATTTGCAAAAGAGTGTAAACAATTGAACATAGAATAGTAAATATATGTTTTATAAATACTTTTCACGAATTTTTTGTCTGTTTCGCACTGTTCTTTCTTCGCAACTCATGACGCCATTGCTACCAGATAGTGAAAATCCGCCACTTATTGCTTATGTGTCAGTTAGTGGAAGTCAGTTGTTTTCGTTGCAAAGTGCTAAACTAAAACTGCTAGCTTGTAACGAAAACATGCCTATTATAACATTAAGGTTTTTAATTTTATGTGCTAAGAAAATAAATATGTAAGCAGTAGACATAAACTGTTTAAAAACACAATTTTTTGGTGCAAAGTAAACAATTCTTTAACAAATATAAAACATTCAGCTTCGGCTACGGCTTCGGCCGAAGGTTATAAATCTAGCCGAAGTTCGGCTACGGCTTCGGTCTTAAAATCCGACTTCGGTCGGGCTCTAAATATCAGTGTATACAATTACTTGAAATTTTGTACAGTGTAATGCTTTTATAATGCCTATAGTCCAGTGAAAAATGAGCGTTATTACCACGCCCCTTTTTGTACCTCCCACACAAAATGGCCAAATTATACCACAATTTAATATCTCAACGTTAATATACCAGTCCATATAAACGGTTACAATTCAGCGCAATGTATTTAAAGTATCTACTGTTCAGCGAAATATAGGTGTATTTCTTAAACCCATTCTGGTACCTCCCACAAAAATTGACGGAATAATTTGTGTAATATTCAATATTACATTACTCACAAAGTGAGGGTATACCTTAGTCGGTTTACCCGACTGAAAATTTCTTACTTGTTTTGAACTTCATTTATCAATTTTTCTTCAAACATTTTGAAGCAAATTTGAAATCAATTGGAAAATATTTATTTTTAAATTGACAATTACATTTTAAAACGTCAATGTTTTAAAATGCACTGACAAGTTAAAAGTTGAGCCACCTTTTGCTTTGCATGGTTTTCATTCTTCAAGGCATGCTTTTTATCTGTATACTTGCATATGAAAACATACATTTAACTTCATTTGACATACGAATGAAGCAAATAATCGAAGTGAAGAATTCTATCGGTGTGGGCCTTTAGTGTTTCCATGATGAAATGCCAAACAATACTTAACAAAAATAACATTACAGCATGATACGACTCACACGTGATCTGTCAAAAAAGGCTATTGAAAAAAGTATCTCTACTTAGTTCACCCTATATATGAAATTGTAATGTTTTCTTGCAATCGTCTGAACTGTCAATTCACCTTTGCCTAACAATCTGTCATTGTCCGTATATTTGCAGCACTTTAACAGGGTTGATAACGTTTGCCTATCTGGCAATCGCCTATACTCAGCTTTACTAACACCCATACACATCTCTCATTGTCTTCTCACTGTTTCCGATTTTTTGGAGACAGTAAATTAAGTCGATGACGATTCGTGGAAATTTGTGAAAAAAACTAAAGAGAATAGCAAAAGACCGCAAACTTGGAAAATTTTATTTTTATCTAAGATTTTGGTAAATATTATTAAAATAATGCTCGGTAGTGCATAAAAAAGTTTATTGTCTTTATTTTATCTGGACGCCTACGTCACAAAAAAATACTTCTCTTTTTTGACAACCAATACATATTCTCAATTGTCTTGTGTAAACGCAAGTTAAGAGCGGGATTAAGCGCAGCACGTAAACATATGACGT
This sequence comes from Eudasyphora cyanicolor, assembly GCA_963930755.1. Classification (NCBI taxonomy): domain Eukaryota; kingdom Metazoa; phylum Arthropoda; class Insecta; order Diptera; family Muscidae; genus Eudasyphora; species Eudasyphora cyanicolor. The sequence continues at coordinate 275,046,160 of OZ005736.1, read as the reverse complement.
TTTCTTTTGTGTGGACCAATTTTATCATCTCTGTGTGCCAGCACCATTTTCACTTGACATTTGACATTAGACAAAAAAATAAACTTTTCCTAGCATTTGCTGTCTTTTCTTGGCCTGAAGAATTTCTACAATTATCAACAGCGGGAACAGTCACTGTAACCCCAAATGTCTTGTGTAAACGCAAGTTCAATTGTCTTGTGTAAACGCAGCACGTAAAGAATAAACGTTGACGTTACGCAATGTGACTAATTCCCCATAAAACATATGACATTTTCTTTTGTGTGGACCAATTTTATCATCTCTGTGTGCCAGCACCATTTTCACTTGACATTTGACATTAGACAAAAAAATAAACTTTTCCTAGCATTTGCTGTCTTTTCTTGGCCTGTAATTTCCGAGACTAACTCCAAGAGAATCCTTCACATTTTCTGGGTTTCATCGTTTGCTGTTATCTACAAACAACACAAGTATTTGTTTTCTTTTTGTATTGAAAATTTTGTGTTGCAAAACATTCTTAAAAGAAAGTGTGTCAGTAGACCAAAGCAAAAGACGAAGAGTACAATTACAAACAACAAAACATGGATATTATGGACATACAAGCTGTCGAATCTAAATTGAGTGACGTCACTGTAACCCCAATACCCAGATCTCAAGTGCAGAATTTCTACAATTATCAACAACGGGAACAACGTGAGCAGCAGCCACAAATACAGATCTCCGCCATACATCACCATACAACACCCCGCGGCGATCGACACCACCACGAGAGAGATTCCTCCTCGTCGGCGGGAGGAGGACATGGACATACATCCAACAGAGATTTGTATACCTCTAAAAGGGAGCGTGACTATCAGCAGCAATTGAGCAATGTTGCAGCTGCAGTGGCCGCCAGTAGTGGTGGGGGAAACAATGCTGCAGTGGCAGCGGCAGCTCTACAATACACCCAACAGTTACAAGCCCAATTAGCTTTACTGCAGCAGCAGTCGAATACTACAGCTTCGCCTTCAATAACTTTGACACCAGCGGCGCCTTCGAGATCATCTCATTCGAACAATCATCAGCATAATAGTCATCATCAACATCAGCAGCAACAGCATCAGCAGCAGCATCATCATCACCACCACAATAACACCAACAATCATAGCCACAACCACAATCATAGCCACAGCCACAGTTCAAATGGTTCACAACAACATCAACAACAGCAACATACACAGTCGCAACAGCAACATACACAGTCCCAACTCAAGTATCCGCAATCCTCATCACCAGCCGCCCTGCTGGCAGCCCATTCCTCATTAAATCTTAGCTCATCCCTGCCCACCACTGCCAATATACCAAGCAGTGCTGGCGTTGGCCTTAACAATGGTTTAACCAAATATGCCCAACTTTTGGCAGTTATTGAAGAAATGGGTCGTGACATAAGGCCCACGTACACCGGCTCCAGAACTTCGACGGAACGTTTAAAACGCGGCATTGTACATGCTCGGATTTTGGTACGAGAATGCCTAATGGAAACTGAACGTTCGGCACGTCAATGAGATTTACTTTCGCCGGCAGAGCTATGGATAACTAGTAGTAGTGAAGAAGAAGAGGACGCCGAAGAAAAGGAAAAGGGGGAAAATGATGTGGTGAAATTGAAGACGGCGACCAGCAGCATCTCATTAACAAGTACTACTGATAGTTGTATTAAGCAATAGTCTTTTGTTTTAATAGAGTTTAGCTGAACTTGATTTTTTATCAGTTTTTTTTTTCTTGCAATCAAAGTTTTATTCGTTATCGTTTATAGAAGTTTTGTAGAAGAATTTTACAATGTAGTTCTGTGGTCTGATCAAAATTATTGTTTCGATAATATAATTCTGTAGTTTTCTGGAATAACTGCCCATGTCAATTCAGTTAGTTATGTATTTCAAATTCTTGGAGAGTATTCCTAACATTATGTAGGTTTTTTTGATACAAGCTCACATAGACCAGTTTAGGTCCCTAGTATGTATGTAACTATGCACTTTTGGCAGGAAAAACGTATTTTGGCTTTCCTGCACAATTTGATAATCCTGAGAAAATCACAGAATTGTGTTATTGTTTTTACTTAAATTGGGGTTTACATCTATCAAAATTTGCGACCTAGATTAGACCTTTCTTTTTCTACAAAATTTCTCATAACTTTTATGAATAAGTTCCTTTGTTTAATCTATTTTATTTTTCTTGTTCAAATTTATTGTAGTTACATTTAGTTGTAATTTAGTTGTAGTCTAAAAGGATATAACTAATATGTTTTTGGGGAAATTCAATTTAAAATAAATGGAGTGGTTTTTTTCTATTATAAACCCTTTAAAAATCCACCTGCCCAAAGCTTTATAGAAATTCAAATCTAGTTTTTTCCCGAGTAATATTTGTATAAGAAAGGAAATCTTTAAAAAGGTTTCTTTTTGTGAAATTACTTTCTTTTTTCGCTATAAAACAAAGAACATCCCATTAAAAGGTTCATTTCTGTAAAATTTGTTTGTTTTCTATTTTGCTTTTTTTTTATCAATTTTTAGTTTTTTTATGAATTGTCTAAATGACAAATTATGATCTGTTGTCTTGAATTGTCATTTTTTTATATCAAAAATATATTTATTCTTTATTTCTTTCAATTGATAGATTATACTAATCAATTTTCAAAAACTTGATATGTTTGGAAATGTTTTTACACGAGTAAAATATAAAAAGTATATATCCTGTTCGAAAGTTGTAAAAAAACATTTTTTTCTTAGCCTCAAAATATAAATAACGGACCACTTTATAATGTGCAGATATATTCGGCAAACACTTAAATTAATAACTTTGGGTTGAAATACAAAAAAAGTGTAGAAATTGTATAGAAATGAATATACCTCGTAAAAAGCCTTTTTTATAAGACCACAACAAAAACAAGAAAACTCTTATACTAACTTAAATCACAAAGAAAAACAAACAAATGAGTCCAGCCCAAATTTTTTTTTTTGAAAAAAAAAATAAGGTTTCAGTACAAAATTTATTTATCCTCTATAAAAAAAAACAGAAAAAAGGTAGTATAAAAACCCTAGCTTTCATTGAAATACAAAAACAAATAAAAACCAAAAACTTAAGAAAAGTATACGATTTTGTATTAAAAATAAAGTTGAGAAAAAGAAAAATAAAAAAATATACACATACCTTATAGTTCTATACCAAAATAGAGAAATTAAAACAACCAACCACAACAACAGACAGTTTATAAATGCAAAAACTTTAATGTATAGACAGATCCTAAATATTAAATATTATAATACATATAAATTAGTTATAGTATATACATAAATATAAAGAAATAAATTAACATCCTTTGGAGAAAAACAGAATGAGTGTCTGAATTTATTTCAGTGTAGAGATGTCAAACGGGAATGGTTTTCACAAATCATGGGATCCGGGATTTTTAAATTGCAAATCGCAGGATCGTAGGATTTTTTTTAGGATCCCGAAATTTTTCGATATCTCAGGAATTTCGGGATAAATCGGGATTTTTCATTCTTAATAATGTGATATTTCGAAATGAAATACAAACATTTTAGTTGAGTTTTAATTTAATTTGAATAAGGATAAAGACAGCTAAAGCATTAACTAACTTTTGTTTAGTTTTCATTAGTTTAAATATTCGACAGAGTGTATCTATCTTATCCCGGGATTTTCGGGATCGGGATCGGGATTTCACGTTTGACATCACTGTTTCAGTGACTATAATTTAATTATATATTTTTTATTTTATTTAATTACATATATGAAAACGTATTTACCTTTTTCTTTGCAGAAAAAATAAAAACAAACGAGAGTAAACATTTTTTTGCTTTACAAATATTTCTATATTATTTTTATTTTTTTAATTAAAAATTTAATTAAAATTTTTAATTAAATAAATAAAAATAAAAATTATAATAAAATTGTTGTAAAACAAATAAATAAACAAGTAATAAAGTTCAGTCGGGTAAACCGACTTATGAATACCCTCACCTTGAGTCCCAAAAAAATGTTAGTAAATTTATTTATTTTTTTTGTTTTAATTAAATTATTATCACTTTAAATTGCATTTAATAACTTTAAAGTATGTACTGGTATTAAAGTTGTAAGATGTTAACTTTTGGTGTAAAATGGTCCAAATGTGTGGCGGGTACCAAAAGTGGTGTGCCAATAACGGCCACTTTTCTCTAGACTCTAGGTACTATAAAAGCAATGCACTGAACGAAATTTCAAGTATTTGTATGCACTGATATTGAAGTTAAAAGCTGTTAACTTTTTGTTACAAAAAGGTCCATTTGTGTGGGAGGTACCAAAAGGGGTGTGTCAATAACGTCCATTTTTCTCTGGACTCTAGGTACTATGAACGCATTGCACTGTACAAAATTTCAAGTAATTGTATGCTCTGGTATTAAAGTTATAAGCTGGTAACTATTAGTACAAAATTGTCAATTTGTGTGGGAGGTACCAAAACGAGCATGGCAACAATGGCCATTTTCCCCAGTGTTATAGGCACTATTAAACCATTACACTGTACAAAATTGCAGGTCTTTGTATGCACTGGTAATAAAGTTATAAGCTAGTCATTTTTGGTACAAAGTGGTCCATTTGTGTGGGAGGTACCAAAAGGAGCGTGGCAATAATGCACATTTTTCACTGCATTGTAGGTACTATTAAACCATTACACTGTACAAAATTTCAGGTCTTTGTATGCACTGGTAATAAAGTTATAAGCTAGACATTTTTGGTCCAAAATGGTCCATTTGTGTGGGATGTACCAAAAGGGGCGTGGCAACTTCAACCATTTTTCTCGAGGTAATAGTGACTAATAAACTAATAATATGTATACAATTTCAGAGGATTCAAATAAGTAGTATAGAAGTTATTAAATAATCAAAATTTCACTAAATGTTAACCCTTTGTGGGGGAGGTACTAGAAGGAGTGGACCAATATGGCCCATCTTCGAACTTAGCCGGAGATAGAAGAAAATATTACCACATACCAAATTTGAAGTCATTCGATTACTCCTTTCGAGAGTTATCGTGCGCACCAGCCAGCAGACAGACAGACAGAAAAACGGACGGACATTGCTCATTCGACTTAAAATGAACCAAAACGGATATCCGCCGAACATACTTAGGGTCTTAGGTCACTCCTTCGATATGTTACAGTTTTAGTTCGTAGCACATGATATATACCCTCCTCTCTAAGGTGAGGGGATAAAAAGGAAAAATATGAAACAAGATTTTTTTGAATTTCCCTAACATTTACAAAATGGCTCATAACTTTTACATCTATTCATAGATTATTTTTCAAATAGACCGTCTTTTCTTCGTTAGCATGCTGGCTTTGTGATAAAATAATGTTTTCGACTGTTTTTTTCTATTTTTTAGGGTTTTTTTTTGTACCAGGACAAAGTGTTTTTTTTAAATCATTTTTTTCTCATATTTTTGACGACTGTTACTAAATCAAAGATTCTACGTGATAATTCCCTTTAATTCAACGCATAACAGGGCTCAATCAGGCTTATACTTGAAATTATGGTCCAAATACTAAATGTACTTTCCATGAAAGTTGCAATTAAAAAAAAAATTAACATAAAAATGTTTTTTTTAATATTTTTTTCGTTTTTGTGACACCAAATTACGGTGAATGGATTGCGCTATCGAGAGATGATTAATGATTTGTTATGGTCGGAGTTGGATGGTATTGATCTGGACAACGTTTACTTTCAACAAGACGGCGCTACGTGCCACGCAAGCCACGAAACCATTGCTCTGTTACGGGAAAAGTTTCCGGACCGTGTTTTGTCTCTCGAAGAGGTGATCACAATTGGCCACCGAGACCTTGTGATTAAACACCTTGCGACTTATTCCTTTGGGGCCACGTGATAGCACCAAGAACACATTCTGCAATGCAGATCAGGGCTATTTTATGTAGCTCCTTCATTCCTACGAGTGGATGCTTTTGAACCGACGAACAATTTTGAACTAATTGATGCTGAGCGATGGAGGCACCGTCTATGTCTGCTCCATATCTAACATATATGTACACAGCACTCTTGTTGTGCCATAGGGTAACATCTCAAAATCTGCAAAGTTAATTTAAATGTTTTTTTATAAAAACAAAAACACTAAAGGCGATCCAATGAGATAACTCAATAAAATACAGCCAATATATTTAAAATTTTTATTTATCAGCATTTTGGGCAATTTTTTAATTTTTTTTCACTTTTTTCTAAACTTTCAAAATAAAGACCGCATTCGATTCAAAATGAGATACCTTCACTTAATTGTAAATAAAAACGAAAGAGGTTCATCGATTTCTATGATCAATGTCTCATTTTGTTCATAGGTTATGTGGCTTTTCGTGAAAGTTATAAGACTTGACAGTTTTTTCCGTTTTGGATTTATATGATTTAACAAAAAAAGAAAAAATTTAAATTTTTTCACAGAAATATCATTTCAAAGTGCCTTGTGCGTGACCTTTTTCAATATTTAAATGAAATTAACATTATTTTAGTCATTAAAAGGCAAAAGTTCATTCATTCGTCCAACAGGAAATAATTTTTGAGAAAAAAATCAAAAAGTCATCACCCTAATGTATACGAGTATAGTTAGTAATTGTCTTTCCCCCGGGCATATGTCCGTCCCATCTTGCAATAGTTTGCAGACATTAATGTGTGGGACCTATCTGTGGGGTGAACTAAAAAAATTGCAAATTTTTTGTTACTACACTCTTGCGCGAAATTGCCGATATTCTGAAACTTAATACTGCCATAAAAAATGGGAAAATTCAAAAGCATTTGGAACAATATTAATCTAAAAATAATATTTATTTTCCCAGTTTTTATTTAATGCGTAAGAATACATATGTACGTATGTATATGTACATATGTATGCCCATTCAAATAAAAACATAATTTCAAAATTTTGTTCAGATTATTTTTGGAATTTCCATCAAATTAGATACAACAAAAATACACATTAAGAAAGAAAACTGGGAAAATAAATATTATTTTTGGATCAAGGCCAATAAAAAATGTCCCACTCATTAATGTCTGCAAACTATTCCACGATGGGGCGGACATATGCCCGAGGAAAAGACAGCTACATATGTACATATATTGGCTGTATTTCATTTAGTTATCTCATAGGATCACCTTAAGTGTTTGTTGTTATAAAAAACATTTAAATTAACTTTGCCGATTTTGAGATATTACCCTATGGCACGACAAGAGTGCTGTGTATAAGTTAGATATTTGTATTACCAGCGCAGACATAGAAGGTGCCTTCATCGCTCAGCATCAATTAGTTCAAAATTATTCGTCGGTTCTGAAACATCCACTCGTAAGAATGAAGGAGCTGCAGATACTCGTGATAGCCATGATCTGCTTTGCAGGATGTGTCATTGGTGCTGCTACTAAGGCCAAGGATTACTATGTAAGCGAGGCAAAATTCGGTCACTTTTTTTTTAAATCTGTGTTTTTCCACTGTTAACATTGTTTTGAAAGTCCAATTCATGTAAATTATAGAAAGTTTAATTAATTAAAAACATCTTATTTGAAAATAAACATATACCGATATTTACGGCGATAAATAGCAAAAATTTAGTGCAAAGAAAAAAAATTGAAGACAGAAAACAGTGAATAAAAACCAGTAACGATAGTTCAAAGTCCGGCCGGGTCGACTATATGCTATACTACATTTTTCAAAAGACATTTTTCAAAAATTTTGTGATAATTTTCGAAATATGTACAGTATAACCTCTCTAATCCGGACACTCGATACTCCGGACTATCCAGTATCCGGACAGCTGAATGATTCGGACAATTTCGAAAATGTACCTCTGTAGTCGGGACATAAATATGTTTTTGTGTTCGTTTTTAAGTTTTTGATCGTTATTATACCTTTAGCCTAAAAATATAAACATGAAGTGGTTTTGGGAAATGATATTTTTTTTGTCAAAGTAACCGGTGGTTGCTAAAGTTCAAAATTTTGTAATGAAATTGGCTTTTGAAAACCGTCGAGGTAGTGAGACTTGATGAGTACCAAAAATTTACAATGCAGATGACTCTGCTCTATTTTTGAGGGCTCTTCCAACAACAACATGTTTTAATTCAGCTCCAGGCAGAAACATGTCAGCAGATAGACTTTCCTTCATGGTAACGAGCCTGGATCTCATACCCAGCCCCTCCTTTTAATAGGTAAGCATTAAAATCCATGAGCGTTTAAACAATTTTAACCTCCTTTTGTATATAAGTCTGACAAAAAAGGCTGGATATCGACTTCCGTTTTTGAAGATTGAAGAAATTTCTGACAAATGATAAGAACCGCTGATAGCACTTCATTTATTGGGTAAGGCTTCATCACAAGAAAATGAAATCAATACGGATGATTCCACAGAAATAAAATTGGACCATAAGAATCTTACATTACTTGTTCACCACTGATGAAGTTATAGTTGTGGCGAGAGAAGTTGCAACCAAATCGGCAATAAGATTAAACTGCCTATCAATGTGGAGGTACAAAAACTACGGTCACATGAGAATATCAAAGTGTAGTGCTATGGTAACCGACTGAGTGGACTATATACCAACGGTGTACACCTTCGAGAGAAATTACATCACTATGATTCCCGCGAGAGATGAATAGGTTGGAAGAAAACCGGGTAATAGAAACCATCTCCACTTTTACACGGATGGTTCGAAGCTTGATGAAAAGGTTGGCTTCGGAGTACACAGTGCAGAGCTTAGATTGTATATAGCTCACAGACTACCAGATACCTGCAGTGTCCATCAAGCCGAAATAATGGCAATATGGGAAGTAGCCAAGTGGCTGAGTCGCAACATAGTAACCAACACTGGCGTTGTCATTTACTCAGACAGCCAGGCTGCCATCAATTCTCTGGAGGCAACATCCCTCGACTGCCGCAGATCTCTTAACGAGATGGCTGAGCAGTTTAACATACACCTCATATGGGTGCCGGGGCATAGGGATATCCCGGGGAACTGCAAAGCCGATGAACTTGCTAGGAAAGGGACGACATTACAAATTCTCGAAGAATTTGCATATATTGGTGCGCCACTATCCACGTGCAAGCTTTGGCTTAGGCAAGAGGCAATCAGGCAGTCCAACGAAAGATGGACAGAAATCGGCACCTGCAGAGTAGCTAGACAAATCTGGCCAAGGTATGACCTGAGAAGATCAAAATATCTCCTCGCACTAGAGAGGCAAAGATTGTCTACGTTAGTATCAGTTCTGACGGGACACTGCTTGATCGGCGAACACGCCAAAAGATTGGGTATTGACTCTAATGACTGTGGAGATGAGGAAGAAGTGGAGAGCATTGAGCACTTGCTATGCGACTGTCCCGCTCTGAGTAAACGACGACTGGACATACTGGGGTCGGCTTTTCTAGGCAGCCTAACAGATCTTTCCAGTACCGATATTCGTAATATCGACAAATTTGTATATCAAACAGGTTGGTTTCGATGAGGGGCATTTCAGCCCGTGGTAACACTAGGGACCTAAACTGGTCTATGTGAGCTTGTATAAAAAATACGGCTGCCACCCTAACCTAAACCTATAGTTCCGTCAGTTATGTCAAACGAAAATATTGAAGAGAACATAGACTACAATTGAAGTCTTGAGGAATTCACTATTTTTTATTGACAAAAAAGAAAGCAGCCGAATACTTTGCAAGTGTTTTTTTTATAGGCTGAGTTAGTAATAATATTTCTAAAAGAATTTAAAAACAGATTTAAAAAACTGCACAAAGATAAGTGTAAAAGTTTTAATTGTAATTATTATTTATATTTTTTTTAAGAAACGCGTTTCTTAATAAATTAAAAAAATATGACCCACTTTCGAGTTTTGTACTGTATGTAGTCCGGACAATTCAGTAATCCGGACAAAGGTCGAAACCATATCTGTCCGGATTAGAGAGGTTAAATATGCGAAAATTGTCAAAATAAATAGGTTTTTTTGTACAATAATATGTTTTAATTTTTTTACAAAAATCCGCTAACCAGAATTATGCATTTTTCAAAAGCCTGCTTGAAAATTACCAAATATTTTCATTTCATTTATTTCATCATAACTTGTAATTTAAAGCCTCAAAAGCCAATTTAAAATAAATTACAAAATGCATAAAAATAATAGCAGCTTAGAAGACTACTCCGACTGATGACTACTCCATTAAATAGAAAATTCAATGTGTTTAACAATATAAAATTAATAAAATATATATATAAGTTGTATTAAAAAAACAATCTAATTTAACTCTCAATTTAATACATAATAATGAGTTAACAAGGAAGAGAACATCTACTCCTCAGAAGATTTAAAGTGGCAAAGAAGTTTATTTCGATAACAATAAGGCGTTAAGATAAAAACTTTCAGGACATTTGGCAATACGTTAAATAAACGAGCTACTCGGACGAGAAAAGATCTCTCCATGAGGTGGTGAACTCTCGGAATTAGAATTTGTTTACTGCGTGTCGAATGACAAAATATAAACGACTGAAAAAGGAACAATGGACACTGTTTTTCCTAAAAATATTTGTCTTGATTTGATGTTCAATATTTTTTTCCGGATGTTTTACTTTAAAAATTAACTAAATTAAAAACAACTAACCAGAGTTGTTATATTGTTCCAATTATTTTTTACTTTACTTTAGCAAAAAGTAATAGAAGCAAATACAAACAATTTTGTAATATTTTTTCAAAATTTTTGAAATGAAAGGAAATATATTTTTCAGAACAATTTATTTGTCCAAATAAGTTTTAATATTATTTTTGCATCGGAAAGTTGTCAATAAATAGATATTGCCACATTTTTTTGTCATATTTTTCTAAAAATTTTACAAAAAACCAAATTATTTTAAATTATCAAATATTTCTTCCCGCAAAATATTTTTAAATTTGTTGTTAATATTTTTTTTTTAATATCCGGATGTTTTACTATAATATTTGCCTTAAAACCATGAGTTTATCATTTATTTTAAAATTTCCAAAAATTGAGATATTTAAAAAAGATATTTTTCTAAAATTGTGTAATATATTTTTGAAGTACTCAAAATGTTTACCACAAAAATTCATAAATATCATAAACGTATATTTATCATTTGTGTCTAACCAGAGTTATGATTTTTTGTTCATTGGTTCCAAAAAGAACCAATTATGCGAAATCAAATATAAAAAAAATGGAACGGAAAGCTTAATAACATGTACTTATTTCAAATTTTGTGTAGTTTTTTAATTTTGACATTAGATACATCCAATAATTGTTGTGAAATAAATGCACTAAGAAATATTTTTTTTATTTGACCTAAAATTGTTTGGACCAAACAAAAGGGTTGTAACCTAATTCCATGCATTTCACCAGTTTTATTATTCAGAACATTACGTATAAAGAATCCTCCAAAAATATAGGGGTGCAGAATTTTGCTGTTTTTTAATAAATTTTTTTTCTTAAGTGACTTAGCATCCAATTTATTAATTTGTTTAATATTTGGAAAAAGAATACATATGTATATACAAAACCTTTTTATAAGAAATTATATTAAATATTAGAACTATTGAGGATATTTATAAAGCATATTTGAAAAATAAATGTCGTGAAAACTGCGATAAATTAACATTTACTAAAAGTTTGGTCGTTTTATGGCTGTTTTCAAACAAATAACGCTCTCTGAGAGCTCTTGGGCATCCGCAACCAACCTCTATGCCTTTTTGTTTGCTGCCGTGCCCAAGTGTCGCCGAATAAATTTAAGATTTGGCTGGGGTCTCCAGCAAATGCATATATATTATGCATATCGTTGGGATGACCTTCTTCAGTCATCCATAGCGGCAGGGTAGCGTTTCTTTGCGGCAAGAGGCATCAGTTGCCGGCCACCATATGCTCAGAAACCAAAGGGGTATTATCCGGGAAAAACTTCGCAAGGAAGGTTCGCCTGGACACACCCCATTGGGATCCTGCTCATGTGGTGAGGGCTAACTCCGGGGAGATCTGAAAATAAACAAAAAAAATAATAATTAGTAATAAAACTACATGAAAATAAAGATAAAGAAAAAGCTGTCCGGCGCGGACAGCTGATTACAAACAATGTTTACATTCATTGACAAATGTCAGAAGTAGTGGTGAGTAGCGTAGTGTTAGTGTTGCCAATCACCGTGATAGTAATTGCAAAGACAAGAATACTAAAGATGGGGCAAATCAATTTTTCCAGTAGGGATAATTTTAACCGCGTAGATGGAGCTTTGCTGTTCATTTTGTGTTCATTTCTCTTCCAATATAAAAATTGAGTGAAATAGAGAAGAGAGAGAAATTGAGATAATACAGAGTTGTAGTTTGTGGTAAATTGGTACATTTGACCAAGGTTGCAACTATACGAAGTGGATGTAATTCCGTCTCATGGAGTATCTGTGGGTTGGAAGCACTCCATATTCAACAATTCCAAGAGAATCAGGAAGCCTGCTGCATTCAGTTTGTTGGCCGTTTGAATTTTATATGGGAATAACCCCAAATCTTTGTGCATAATTGACTGCGATGACTGTCTGCTTATACCCATTTGAGCAGATAAGCTTCTTGTCGAAACTCTTGGACTGTTTTGTATGGCAGCAGCTACTGCAGCGATTGTTTCCTCCGTCCGAACTGAAGGGTTTCGATGGTAAGGTCTTCTGTTGACTGTCCCATGCTCGGCAAAATTGTTAACAAGTCTCATTATGGTCCATCTGCTCGGAGGATTGCCGCCAAACGTGCTCCAGTACTCTCTTTGAACCGAAACTACGGACTCCAGTGCGTGATAGCGGCGGACAATCCAAACTCTTGTTTCAGTGTATTTGTTAAATCTAAAAATCAATCTGCAAAATAAAAAAATCTTAATGTGCGATATTCCTCAGCCACTCTGTATATTAGGGAGTTGTTGATGTTCAAAGCTTATATGAAAATGTTGTGCCTATGTTTCATGCATATACCCAAAATATTTCGTTCCTTAAATTTCCAATTAGGAGCGATTCGCTATCGAAATACTACTAATACTAAATATCAGGGTTTACTTCAATAAAATTGTCAATGCTTAATTTTCTCCAAAATCGAACACTGGACAATAAAACAGATCCACTTGTAACCAAACGCCACTAAAAATAATCAAAATATTCCAAAAATTGATCTACTGATATTTGTATATGTATGTAAGTACATGGCATTTCACTCAAAACTAAAAAATAAATGCCTTATACCTATTATAGTTACTTCAGCAATGTACTCACATTTTCTGGACCACATTTACGGATTATTTAAATAAAAAATTATATCTTGGTTTCAAATGATTGCAATAGACATTGTCAATCTTTCTATATAAAAAAATGATTATTTTAAAAGATATATTTTAATATACCTTTATTAATTTTGTGTAATTTTGAAGAAAATATAATGGTTTATTTTATGTAATGTTTTTAATCTGTTTACACATGCTTAATTATTAAATAAAGATATTTATGGGTGTCTCACGAATCCAAAACTGTAATTTCGTCCCTTATGTCGCCTCTAAAACGAAACAAAAGCACATCTGCTGCTTTCAGTCCGGTATAAATCATATTTAATAAGAAATAATAACTTTTTGCGTAAGGGCCTGTTTCTGTAACTTATTTTCGTTCGTCTACGTCAAACGGTGAAAGATCTCTCAACTATTACCTGAATTCCATAAGATTAGACATATTTTATGTGCTAGCTTTTATCGTGCATTTCTATAGACACAACGAATTATAAACTTCTGTGACTTTAGATTTCTCGAATAATTTATTGTTTTTTGATCGTTCGCCGTAGACGATCGAAAATAAGTTACAGAAACAGACCCTAAAAGACGTGTAGATTTGCCATGGCTGTGGGGACCCAAACATAAACACTCAAAGTAATAGATGGTCCGTCGTACTCTTTAAAAAGTGACAGTTACGAACAGTGTTGCCACAAGAGAAATTTTTTTCCGACCAAAATCTTCCCAAAAACCGACCAAAATTCGTTGTAGCCGACCAAATTTATAAATGTTTGGAAAAGTTGTCCGTCCGAATCGAATATACTGTAAATCTTGGATCTCATTCAATGCTATAAGAGGAAAAACATATGGAATGGCTCGATTAATTGATTCTATATGAAATTCATTTTTAAGTATGGTGTAACGAAATAAAATTGGTTAGGATCCTTCTATGTGGCCTATATGAAAATATGGGCCGTTATGGTCCCAAACAACTACTGATATTATTATTCTAGATTGAACAGTGACAGAGGAATATGGATAAATCCTAATATCTAAAAGCCAATTTATAAATTGCAAAAATAATGTGTAAAAAAAAAAGGAAATTCTACACGCTGAAAAAAAATGGCTTCTGTAGTATATTGTCCCAAACATATTCGGCTTGAAATAAACATATGTTTAGGTTACACTCCAAATATATAATATTTTACACACACAAACATTATATGTTTGTGAGGATATTGTTCTAAACAAAAATATGCTCCCATTCAAATATTTTTTATTTGGAACTAGTATTTCCGAAACAAGGATTCATTTGTAATTATTTATTTTGGTAATGTATTAAATGTCTTAACTTAAAGACAAGTTTTCTGTTTTTCATATTTTCAAAGAGCAATTTTTTTATAAATTTTATATGTTTGTAAAATTTAATAAAAACTTAAATCGATCAATCTTTCGTAAATATAAACGACATTGATGGATTGACAAAAAGTGATGAATAGGAATATTTATAAATAAGGACATTTTTAGCTATAAAGTGTAACACGAAAACTAGGAAAAGCTAACTAAAATTCGAATAAGTCAGTAATGTTTTAAAAATCTTTTTAAATAAAACATATTTGGAAATCTTCTTAAACAATAACTTTGTTTGTGTGTAAACACATATTTTATTTGTGAAATTCAGTTTGCAAATAAATTATGTTCTAATATATTAATATATGCGTTCCAAACAAAATTTCTTGATTTTCAAATAAAATTTATTTGTTAACAAATATATAATATTTAAAAAAATCGTTTCCAAGTATATTTTCTTTCGTTTCAAACATATCAAAAATGACGATTTTCCTCCGTGTACATTTAGAAATAATTTTAATTATATTTTCTTGCTATTTGTTTCCAAATTTTTGTTTTTAATGCAGAGTGTAAGATAATGCACATTTTAACATTTCATGGGGAATTTGTATTGAGTTTTTCTTAATTTATGTTAGACGCCAAAAAAGAAAGAATACGCTGAAGTTGTATGACCTAGTTTGTGACAAATAAGAAAAGGATGGAAAATTGTTCCCAGAAGGTGTTATTTATAATATTTTAAGTTTTGTTGAACTGATTTCAACGTTAAAAATATTTTTTAACTTCCATCATTTATGACTAAAGCCTGTGAGTTCTAGAACACAATAGTACAAACTTTCGTTAATTGTAGGATTTTAAAAGTCAAAAATTCTGTGACGTTCGAAAATTTACAAAATGTCAGCAAAATACTAGAAGTAGACCTAACTTAAAGTCATAAGTCATGCATAAATGTTAAATCGGCTTGAATAATTTATGAACATATAAGCAACATATACATATAAGCAAAAGCTCCTATTCTGTATTTCAGTATTCCATGAATCGTTATTTTCCGCTCGAAATCCATTTTCTATATTTGTTTCCGCAATTATGGTGTGATCTATGAACCAAAATTTCGGCCTCCATATACTCTCGAAATACAGAACAGGAATGCAAGAAATAATTCTTTCCCCATGGACTGTAATTTCGACAACTACAAACCATATTTCCGGTGAGCGAAAATTTCTTTGTCGTGCCTGAAATTATTGTTTTCAAATAAAATGTTATTACAATGTATTTATCTACAATATCAATCAACAGGTCGATACTGCTTGTAGCGATTAAGAAAAATATTTGGATGTACAATCGACATTTCAAGGTGTTTCCAACGGTGAAAAGGTTTCATATCAATCTTAAAATTATTCTGTATTATATTACAACTTAAATATTCGAGAATAAAACCGACCAAAATTGAGTTGGTCGGTCCATCCGACCAGAAAGAAAATTTCTAAAACTTTCCGACCAAATTTGGTCGGAAATGACCAAAACGGCAACGCTGGTTACGAACGATTAAATTTTTGACATTTGTTTTGCTCTCTTCGAGTTATTTTGGCATTCTCTTGTTAACTCTCGAGATTTAATTTGCTGATTTAAAGATGTGTTTTTTGCAATTTTATTTTAAAAATCAATTGTGTTTGCTCCAATTGGGATTGTAAAGTGAAATGTTTGAGGAAAAATGCCAAAAATATGTATAAAAAATAAAAACAAATTTGTGCTTTTTCTTCTCTTAACTACTAATGTCAAAAATTTAATCCTTCGTAACTCGAGAAATTTGCTTAAGGGAGCGAAGGACCATCTAGTAGTTTGAGTGTTTATGGACCCAAATGGTTGAAATGACAATGAGCTTGTATGATGCTCTGATCAGGATCGAACGATCTTTCCATATAGATAAAATTTATTAACCATCTGTAATTTGCGACATCAGTTTAAGTAATAATTTACGGTGTAAAATTTCACACCACATTGATGTCGATATCTCCAAAGTTTTTAAACACCCTATTCTATCTGGGATTGGGGTAGATGGGGAGTGAGCACACATTGTCCTTATTGCCTCAAGAGGTAGAATAATTGTCGGGGTGGCGAAAAAGAACATCTGCATGGCACACACATGGTTGACATTAGGACCTCTGGATGGTTTGAAGAAGGAGGATAGTCGTCGTCTGTTCCTGGGACTTTCCTGGTGAATCATCGTCTAAATTAAATTGGACAAAGCTAGTTCCCATTTCCTTTCGTTTTATATTAGAAGATTGGAATTGATATTAAGAAGACAACTACAATCTTCTTTTCTCACCAGATCAGATATACTATCGTAGAAAATATTTACATATATACCGCTCCATCTGGATCCAATCCATCATAGCCTTGTCACTGAAGAAATTTGATAAATACATCCGGATACCGATTTCGACATTGCCAGCTACTAGTAAACGTACTTCGTGGGTACAGCCATCATACCATCGTGTGCTTGTTGCATCTTATTCGTGTCGTGAATACCACCGCAGAAATATGGTTTAAGACGAGGGCATCATCAATTAGTAAATTTTTTCTCTGCTTAAGCCACCAATATGGCATACATAATTCGTTTTTTTTTTGTGGAAATAAATCCATGGCATACGTCATTATCGTGACTCTGAAACAATAATAAAATGCATATGAACTGAACGACAAATTCTAAAAATTCCAGTCATTTCAAGAGAGTGCATTGAGTGAAAGATTGGGTCATTCATTCGCTCTTTGAGTGAAAGATTGGACCCAGATGCACTAACGACATCTGACCTACTTTGTTTGCATATGCACTGCGCCATCTTTAAGTATTTTATGTCTTTGGTTGTAAAGTTCGCCGGTAGGATAGGGAAAATTGTTGTTGGAAGGTAGATGGCGATAGAGAATAATTTTTAATTTATAAAAATAAGGCGCGAAAAATAATTAAGAAAAGTACATAAAAAGGAGAGAATGAGTTTTCGAGAAATATGAAAATGAAAAAAATAAAGATGTCTTCCTAATTAAATATGTCTGCCTGGAAAAATGAGCGAAGAAAAATTTGATAAAAGGAGGTACATGTGGAATTTTCCCCATTAGTCTGTGGAAATTTTGTGTGCGATAAGTCAGACGTAGTAAAATCGTGTTTCATATATGTTCTTTTGATTTAAATAAAGTAAAGGAGAAATAAAGGTTAGTTTTTTGTTAGCGGAAGACAAGTAATGAAAAAATTAATATTAAATAAATATTAAATAAAAAAAATCGTTGAATTTTAGGTTAAAAGTGATCGGTGGCAAAATTAATTGGTGACAATTATTTGGCAAAATGTATATCGGAAAAGAGAAACAGTTTAAGAATTGTAGTAAGTTATGAAAAAGTGACGGATAATAGTGTGGAAATCATTTTTATTGCGTTAACAGGAACTAAACGAGCATTTTTTGGTGGATCCCTACGAATGTTGTACCGATGAATTCAGATCTTTTTTTGCCAGGACATTCACCAGTCTTAAGCGGGCACTCCGCACATAAACTAACCTCACATTCCACTGGGGTGAAGATGAAAAAAATGCTGAGCACATTTATACACAGGAAGTAAACGCCTGGAGGCATTACCTATAATTGCGAACAGTAAAAATATTAACGCACACCAATATACCCAGTTGGCCAAATGTCCATGATAAAAAAATAATGCAGACTGAACAAAACTAAACTAGACAAAACTCTTTTTTTTTTTTTAATTTAAAAACCGAAAATTATTATTCCTTCATTTATTTTAATAATGAGTATTTTTATTTCGTATACGTTAAATATCTTTATGAGTTTCTATTATTATGTTCTTTTTCCTTGCTAATTTTCTGTCCCCAATCGTTATTGTGATAGAATTTGCAAAGTACTTTTAGTTGTTACTTGTAGGATAATTTTTTTTGACCCAAAATATTCCCCATTCTGACCACTAAGTGAGCTCTCTTAGGTAGGCGAATTGTAAGGAAATTGGTGTTAGTATTGGCGAGTTTGCCATTATCTTTTGGTTGGACTTTGCGAGTTCTTATAAAGCCAAGTTTATTTATGTTGAATGTTTAATTTTTTTTGTCAAACGTCTTTTGAGGTCTAACTGACCATTCGTTTTATTTAAACTAAGCAAAAAAATGGAAAACCTAATATCCGGTTGAGCCGGAAGATTAAAAAAAGATATTTTATTCAATTTTTTTTAGTTTATTTTTATTGTGATTTTTATGGGTTTTTTTTGTAATACGAATTTAATTAATAAGGGGACAAAAATAAATAGTTTTAAAGTAACTTATGTTAGGTTAGTAAATAATATAATAAAACAAATGATTCGTACTTGAAATTGAATATATAGTAATCATGTGGTAATCTGTTTAAAAAGGGGCATTTGACGTGAGGTAAGTGGGTGCTGTGAGCGGATTTGTGGGGTCATAACGAAAGAGGGGATAACCTCATGACCTAGGAAGGGAAGGTCGGCTGGAGGGATCCATCTACCTGCCACTTAAAGGAATCTGTGTGTTTGTGTTAGTAATATCGTGAGTTTGTTGCTAAATTTTGTAATATGTACTTGGTACGGACCTTGGGCGGGAATGACGGGAGGACCCTGAACACGACGAAGGCTAGCTGGCGGAACATAGTCATTCCCATCTGCACATAGGCTCACCGTAACATGCCTTTCTTGTAAAAAATTATATATTTATATTTTTATTTACTGCATCTTGCAAGTGCATTTTCAGCCACTGTATTGCCTTTTAACCGCCTAAATAATATCGAGCCCTAACAGCCAAAAAAAACTTAAGCAACAAAAAGTACATTTTTCAGGCGAAGTTTTTTTTAGTTTTCTCTATACTCAGTGCAGGTATTAACATGAACTTTTCAAGTTAAGCTTTTTTTGGAGCAATTAATTAGTATTAATCGTTGCATTAGTCGTTTTTAACAAAAAAGTAAGATTTTTGTTACTGTAGCGATGTATCTGTGTCGGTTAAGTTAAACGCAATTGCATAGAAATATGCACTAGCATGTTTTTTATACCCTCCATCGTAGGATGGGGGTATATTCATTTTGTCTCTCTGTTTGTAGCACCACTATATATTGATTTGAGACCCCATAAAGTATATCAGGCATGTCACAGAGTGCAAAATCGTAGGAGGAATTT
Source organism: Eudasyphora cyanicolor (assembly GCA_963930755.1). NCBI lineage: Eukaryota > Metazoa > Arthropoda > Insecta > Diptera > Muscidae > Eudasyphora > Eudasyphora cyanicolor. Next base: position 275,026,367 of record OZ005736.1, on the reverse strand, counting down.
ACGTTTTTGAAATCGAAAACGTTTTTAGCTTCTACAGAAAACGTAAACGAAAAAAAAAAAATTCGGTTTAAAACGTTCACAAAATCTGAAGTGAAATATATGTTTTTAGTTATTTAAACTCCAGAAAAGTTGAAAAATCGACTAAGGATTAAGTATGAATAATACTTGTATTAATTTCAATCAAAAAAAAAACTTTTCGTACGAAAATTTTAATACTTTTGGTCTTCGAAGTGCTATACACTCTAAATCAACCATAAAACAAACAAAAAATAAAAAAAATAAGAGAAAATGCAACCCTGAAACTAAAAAAAAAACAAAAATCAAAAAAGAAGATTCGACCAATGAAATGTAAGTTTTTATTTTAATGTTAAACTTAATTAATAATAATAATTGTTATATATTTAAAGGGGCAAACACAGAAACAGTAATCAAGCCAAGATTTTGGTGAATTTTATGGAATGCCACCAAGACATGGCCAGGGCGTATGTTAAAGGAGACAAGGTGGCTCTGGAGTCTTTGTGGAAAGAATTGTCAAACCAATTAAATTGTGCCAGACCACAAACAAAAAGTCTTTGTGAATGGAAAAAAACTGGGCGGATTGGAAGGCTAATGTAAAGAAAAGGATGTATCACAACAAGAGAGAGAATAAAAAAACTGGTGGTGGAGAATATAATCAGTATGTTTTGTCTGATCAGGAGGTAACGATCGCCAGAATTTGTGCCTTTTACACTCCTGTAGACGTAATCGATGGTGGAAAAAGCTTTGGCGAGCTGGATTTCGAACAAAGTATGAATATGCTTTGTAATTCGAATGATGGAGAATCAGATAGTGATAAAGAGAATGATGAAATTGATTTTTCTGCGTCAACATCAAAACATGCAAACTCTGGCACTATAACTCATTCAAAAAGACGAAGAACAAGATCTCCACTCACTTTCGATTCTAAAAGAGCCAAATATAGCACCCCACGCTCGACAGAGCCTCTTACAAATTCATCAAACTCTGTCACCTCGCGTCAGCCAAGTCCAAAAAGAAGCAGACCATGTACTCCATCTTCAAACATTGTCCCAAAAACTACAAGCACTCCAAAAGGACACAACCTTTGCAATACACCAAAACCGGACTTCAGTAGCCTTCTGTCTGAAGAAAATAAATATTTAGAAAATATTTGCAGACATCTGGAGGAACACAAAAATGAATCCAAAATTATGAATGAAAACTGGATAGGCTATGTAATATTTTGGAAAAAAAGCTGAAAATGATCAGCTACACAAACTAGCAGTACAAAAAAGTTTGTGCGAGAAAAATGAAATGAAGCTAATTGAAATCGAGGAACTAAGACTGAGCATTGAAAAGGAGAAATCCATAAATTGCAACTAAAACCAAAAAAAAAAACGTAGACATTTTTTGATCTCTTTTTTCGTATTAAATACGGTTAGACATTTTTTTATACTAATTATAAGAAACTTATCGAATTCATGTTTTTTTTACGTTTTACTTAAACAAATAAAATTTATTTTAGAAATTAATTTGGTTTGCTTTACTGTCTCTTATAAGAGTACCTGCGTTGAACAGACTTCTTTGAGAAGTATCTCCCACGTCATAATTGATGTTTAAAATATGGGTTTCCTCAAGTTCAACGTTGTATTCCCTGCAGATGTTATGCAAGGCACAGCACATTATTATTAATTAATTTAATAAGCTTTTTCGGGCTATAGACCAAGTAAACATCTGAACCGGCTTTTTATTACGCCAATTACACGCTCTACAATGTTACGAGCTGATGTGTTTTTTTTTTGTTAAATTTGTGCTGCATAGTTCCGACGGTCTTTGTATGGCGTAATTAAGAACGGTTCTAATCCATATCCATATCTAAGCTGTCCTGGAAAAGGAATTTGGAGGAAAGGGGAAAGAAAGCGCTATGCGCCTTCTATGCCTGCAAGAAAATGTTTGGACGCAAATGGGGTTTGCAACCGAAAATGATACACTGGATGTATACATCGATCATTAGACCGATACTCACTTACGGGTCAGTTGTATGGTGGAAAGCGGTAATGAAGAAATCACATCTCTCGCATCTAGCCAAAGTGCAAAGACTGATTTGCGTCGGGATAACTGGCGCCCTCAGATCTGCTCCACAAATGGCACTGGAGGCGATGCTGAACCTTCAACCAATCGATATACACATAAAGTGTACCGCAGCGAAAGTGACCCTTCGGCTACGGGAATCAGGAATAGCCATCAATACCACACACGGACATGGCTCAATCCTTTTAAGCATAGGTATAACAGACAAAATCAGTAGGACAACAGAGTACTTGGCACCAATAACAATTCGAGATAAAAGTTTTAATGTAACATTTCCTAGCCGTGATGATTGGGCATCAAATAGCGTCATAGAGGACGATGAGATCTCAATCTTCACGGACGGATCGAAAATGGAGACGGGCACGGGTTCAGGAGTATTTTCCGACACCCTCAATCTCAGAATATCCACCAGACTCCCAGATGAATGCACGGTCTTCCAGGCAGAGATCTATGCCATTAACATTGCCGCGAATCAGATTTTGGAACGGCATATTTCTCCGAAAAAATTCAAGATCTACGTCGACAGCATGGCAGCTCTCAAGGCCTTGGGCTCTAGCACTATCAAATCACGCTGCACAATGGACTGCTTTCTAGCCTTAAACCATATTCAGGCACACGAAATCACGCAACGAATTAGCAGACGAATGTGCCAGGATAGGATCAGGTGCGCGAAATGAAACCGCGACTCTGGACGTGCAAATTCCGTTCGTGGAACTTAAAAACGAAATCCACGAACGCGGAGCAGCACTAACCAGATCGAGGTGGGACACAGTACAAAACTGCAGGACTGCAAGAACCCTTTGGCCATCCATTAATGTGAACCGTACCAACGAATTGCTGTCCTTGAGGAAGAACACACTTAGCATCCTCACAGGAGTCATCACAGGACACTGCGTGATAGGCAATATGGCTGCACGCATGAAGCTTCCTTACGAAGACTTCTGTAGAAGCTGCTTAGATGAAGAGGAGGAGGAGTCAGTACAGCACTTGCTATGCTCATGCAACGGACTATTTAGGGCACAGGCTCTTCGTAAACCTAGACAATCTAGCAGATGTACCGCTCAACCCCTTCTCAAATTCATCAGTAAATCTCTCTGGTTTAGTACAGCCACGAGGACAAACGAAAGGAACTAGATCTTCCTCTCCCCCTTCCTAAATCTTCTCTCCCTCTTCCTAAACCTTATCTCCCTCTTCCTAGTCTGTCAACCTCCAACTATTTCTTCTATTCTTCCTTTCTACTCACGGGAAACACAATGGACCGAATTGTCGGCCCCGAGTGAACTCGTCAGTTGTATTCTGACGGGCGTCCCTTTCAACCTAACCTAACCTAACATAACCTAACCTTCTACAGCACTTTGAAACTAACCTTAAACGAAAACATATATGTGGGCAACAACTTCAGTTCGAAGAAAAATATTGTTTTGGAAATTTATATTTTTTGGAGATTTTCTTAGCAAACTTTGGGAAAAATATTATTACAACATTTTTCACAAATTTGAAACTTTTGAAAAATATATTTTCTTTTAATTTTCCCAGTAAGCAAATTGAGTCGTTGTCGAACAGTGAAAACAGTAAGACGTATTGTGCGGAGTTTAAACGAGGAAACTTTTTTTTCGTTCAGAAATTTTACACAAACAATTTACAATATACAAAAAAAAAACCTTTTTGTTTTTTTTTTTTTCCTATTTTGAAAACGACAAAAAAAAATATTCATAAACGGCTTAGCACCGTAGATCGAAGAGTGAGTGCATCAATTGCGTGCACAATTGATGCACTTTGAACATTGCACATTTCGTTTGAAACAACAACAAAAATAAACAAAAACAAAACGATGACTGACGGAGCTGGAGAAGTAATAACAACAAAAATAAACAACAACAACATCATGACCGACGGAGCTGGAGATGTAAATCTGAGTTCTGACAGCAGCAGTGACGATGATACCGACTGGCAGCATGTACCCATCAAAAGAAAAAACAGCGGATCGCCAAACATTTTTCAACAAAAGCGGCCTCACCATGATGATGAACCAGGAGTGTCCAACAGGTTTAGTAGTCTTGCAAAAAACAATGATACAGATGAAGATGTTAATACTATTAATGTTCAACCTAAACCGCCGCCAATATTCGTGCCCAATGTAGGAGATATTACAAAAATGATAAATAGTTTAACAAAAGTAATTCCAACATCAGAATACAATTATAAATCTCTTAGAGACGGTCAGGTTAGAATATCTATTAAAACTGTTGAAAATTATCGCAAAGTTGTTAAGCACCTAGAATCGTCCGGCAAGAGTTTTCATACTTTTCAACTAAAGCCTGAGAGAGCTTTTAGAGCAGTCATAAAAAACCTTCACCATACTACAAGTATCAGTGATATAAAAGCATTTTTATTAAGTCTTGGACACCAAGTACGTAGTGTTAGAAACGTTATAAGCCGTGTGACTAAACGACCACTCCCAATGTTCTTCGTTGATCTTGATCCAAATGAAAATAATAAAGAGATTTTTAATATCCGTTCATTCGAAAATGCCATAATCAAAATTGAAGAGCCAAACAAGACTGATGATATCGTTCAATGCTTCAGGTGCCAGGAGTTTGGACATACCAAATCCTACTGCCGTAAACCATTCAGATGTGTCAAATGCGGTCTCGACCACTCTACCTCTGAGTGCAAAAAAACCCCCACTACTCCACCACGATGCGTTCATTGTTTGGAAAGTCACACTTCCAGCTACAAAGGTTGTCAATTTTACCAAAACCTTATTAGTAAACGAACAAATAGAACTGCAAGAACAAATGTCGTAAATAATAGTAGCAGTTATGAAAGAAATAACCCAAACAATTCGCAAAATTTTGCTTCATACTCTCAAGCAGCCAGAGGTGCTGAAATTAATGAAAATACTCTTTTGCATAAAATAGAAGCTATGCTTCAAAAACAGATAGAGTTGACTAATACTCTCATCAACATGATGTCAATGATTATGTCTAAAATATGCAATTAGATCTCATAATTGCAGAATGGAATGCCAATGGTATATCCAATCATTTGAATGAAATAAAGTTATTTTTAAATCTTTATAATATTGACATATTTTTAATCTGCGAAACTCATTTAACATCAAAGTCATTTCTTCGTATTAATGGATATGATGCAATAATCTCAAACCACCCGGACGATAAGGCTCATGGCGGGGCTGCTATCCTTATAAAACAAAATATTAAGTACGAACTTCTTGCCAACATCTCGGAAAAGTATCTACAGGCGGCAGGTGTGAAAATAAAAAGCGGAAATAACTGTAGCACATCAATATACTCGGTTTACTTCCCACCCAGGTACAATATAGATCTCAATATGTATAATCAATTTTTTAAAAGTATTGGCAACATATTTATTGTTGGCGGCGATTTCAACGCCAAACATATATGGTGGGGATCCCGATTAAGTAATCCAAAAGGTAAACGATTATATAAATGTATTACCGATAACAACTATAAAACTCTCTCCACTGGAAAACCAACATATTGGCCTACGGATCCTGGAAAAATTCCAGATTTATTGGATTTTTTCGTATACTCAGGAATACCACAAACCGCATTCGATATTCGTGCTTGTGACGACTTAAGCTCGGATCACACTCCAGTTTTATTAAATTACAAAGCAAATGCAATTAAAGTGCAATCAAACAAACCATTAATCTCATCGAAAACAAACATACAATATTTTCAAGAATGGATTGATATGCATATTAACCTGAACATATGCCTCAAATCTGGAAATTATATTGACGATGCTGTTGAAAAGTTTGTGAAACTAATTCACGAAGCTGCTTTTCAGTCATCTCCAGTACAAGTCACAGCAAATGCCTCTAAGTTGCAAGTATCACTTGAAATAAGGAATCTGATAAAATCAAAACGTCGACTCCGAAAAGTATGGCAAAGAACCAGACTTACTCAAGATAAGAGGAATTTTAACAGAGCGGTTCAATTTCTAAAGAAACGATTGAGAGATATGAAGAATGAAGGTATCGGGAGATACCTCACACAACTAAGTCCTTCAAATAATAATGAGTTTAATTTATACAAAAGTACTAAATATTTAAAAAGACCTCAGAAAAGAAGCGTACCTATAAAGAAAAATGACGGATCTTGGTGTAGAACTGATAGCGAGGTAGCCATTGCATATAAGGAGTTCTTAGAAGAAACATTTACACCGTTTTCTTTATGTAATACTCATGATTATCAAACAACCTGTGACTTTCTTGAAGTGCCATGCCAAATGTGTATTCCAATAAAGCCATTCACTTTCTCGGAAATTACGACGGAAATTAAAAAACTAAATGTGAAAAAAGCACCTGGATTTGACCAAATAGATGGCAAAACTATGAAATATCTACCCAGAAAGGGAATAGTTTTCCTAACTTCATTGTTCAATTCTATTATGAGACTGTCTTACTTTCCATCTCAATGGAAACACGCCAAAATAATAATGGTTCGAAAGCCAAACAAACCTGAAAACTTACTCAGCTCGTACCGACCTATAAGTTTGCTGCCGGTATTTTCAAAAGTGTTTGAGAGGCTTTTTCAAAAGCGAATGTTGCCAATATTAGAAAATTTGAATGTTATACCAGACCATCAGTTTGGATTCCGACACAAGCATGGTACACCTGAACAATGTCACCGGGTGGTGGAAGTAATTAGAGAATCCTTGGAGAATAAGTTATACTGTTGTTCTACGTTTCTAGATGTTAAACAAGCGTTTGACAGAGTGTGGCATAAGGGTTTACTCTTCAAGTTGAAAACATTGCTACCAACACCTTACTACTTATTGTTCAAATCATATCTACATGAACGCAGTTTTTACGTGAGTGTAAACGGAGACGAATCAGAGATTGGAAGCATAAAGTCAGGTGTACCCCAAGGGAGTGTGATGGGCCCTGTACTATATACAATATATACTGCTGATATGCCGGTTAGAAACGATGTTACCATAGCTACATACGCTGACGACACTGCCATTTTGGCTACAAGCCGTAGTGCTGCGGAAGCTTCAAGTACAGCTCAAAGACAACTTGATCAATTACAATTATGGTTTAACAAGTGGAACATAAAAGTGAATCCAGAAAAATCTACAAATGTCACATATACCCTTAGAAACGAAAAGTGTCCACCTCTTTCGCTGAACGGAGTAACAATCCCCGCATCCAATTGCGTAAAGTACCTTGGACTTCGTATAGATTGTCGGCTAACCTGGAAAGATCATATAAAGTCAAAGAGGAAAGAGGTTGATATTAAAACAAAGAAAATGTATTGGTTGATTGGTCCAAAATCTCAGCTTAGTTTAGAAAATAAAGTCAGACTTTATAAAACCGTTCTTAAGCCAGTGTGGTCTTATGGCATTGAATTGTGGGGAACTGCAAGTAATTCCAATATTGAAATTCTGCAAAGATATCAATCAAAAACACTTAGATTGTTATCAAATGCTCCATGGTTTGTGAGCAACAATTGCATTCACAGCGATCTTGATGTAGCTAAAATTAAAGATGAAATAGCTAGGCTTAGTACCAGTTACCTCAATAGATTAAGCAACCACACAAACGTCCTAGCCATAGCACTATTAGATGATAGCAACGAAGTTCGAAGATTGAAAAGAAAACATATATTAGATCTACCTTTTATTAAATAAGATATAAAGAATCAAATAATTTATAATTTATAAACATATTATGTAAAAGATAAAATTGTATATTTGTTAAAATCAATGGATTTTAGCAACTCTGTTATTTTTTTTAATATTGTTATCGTATTTGCTTATTGTTTTGTATTAAAATAGATTGCAAATAAAGAATTCTAAAAAAAAAAAAAAAAAAAAAAGTAAGCAAATTGAAGAATAGCATAATTCTAGTTAGACAAATAATAGTGATTTAGATTGAAAGTGAATTATATTATATTTCATAAATAATTTGAAAAATTCTGGAAAAAACATTACATTTCACTTTTCGCTACGAAATAACCGAAATATTAAATGAGAAATTCACTTTCAATCTAAATCAGTATTATTTGTATAGCTAGAATTTGAATTTTCTTCAATTTGCTTATTGGGAAAATCAAAAGAGAATAGCTTTTTCAAACCAATGTTTTACTCAAAAGTGTTGTAATAATATTTTCCCCAAAAGCTTGCAAAGAAAATCTCAAAAAATAGTAAATTTCAAAACAATATTTTTCTTAAAATGCTACGAAAAACCAAATACCTGATTATGCTGTTTTGTCAATATTTATTTGGAAAATTAGCATATAATTCTAAGCGAAATATTTTTTTTTTAATTTTTTAAATGTTTGGAAGTTTTGCAAAAAGTTTCTTTGTCTTACCAGAGTTGTAACTTTTTTTTCAAAGTACATCTTATTATAATATATAAATGTAAAAAAATAAATTTTTTTTAAAAATTTCGTAATATTTTTTCGCAATACTTGAAATAAAAGAAGAATATTTTTCAAAAATACGAAAATTTTCATAAAAAATCGATATTTTCACAATATCATGTTTTGAATTGTTTACAAAAATGCGCTAACCAGATTGTGCATTGGGTAACCCACTATCGCCCACAATTGCCGACATCGTATTGGACACACTACTAGACGACGTAATTGGAGAATTAAAACAAAATAACATAGAAATAAAACTACTAACAAAATACGTTGACGATATATTTTCAATTATAAACAAACAACAATTTTGTCCACAAATCCTTAAAGCACTAAATTCATACCACACTAAATTACAATTTACCGTTGAAATTGAAGAAAATAAAGAGATACCGTACCTTGACATGAAAATAATCAGAGAAGACAACAATATAATAACAAATTGGTACACAAAAGTCACAGCATCAGGACGAATGATAAATTATTACTCAACACAACCGAAAAATATGAAGATAAACACAGCAACAAATCTATACTTAAGCGACGACAAATGTAAGGACCAAAACATAAGGAAAATAACAGAAATACTAACAAAAAACAACTACCCCAAATACCTAATTAACAATATGATAGAAAACTGCCTTAAAACAAAAGAACCAAAACAACAGGAAAAAACTAATTTTTACAGTGTACCATTAGACACAAATGATAACTTTTTGATAACGATATTTCTGAAAGTTACTTTTGTGGTAAACATTTTGAGTACTTCAAAAATATATTACACAATTTTTGAAAAATATATTTTTTTAAATATCTCCATTTTTTTGGAAATTTTAAAACAAATTATAAATTTGTGGTTTCAAGAGAACTATAGTGGTAAAACATCCGGACATTTAAACAAAATATTGAAAAAAAAATTAGAAAATATATTTCGAAAAGATATATTTGGTAATCAAAAATAATTTGGTTTTTTGTAAAAATTTTCAAAACATATTACTGTGATAATATCTATGTCTTGATAATATTCTTAAGAATATTCTTGGACAAACACATTGTTTTGAAAAATATATTTAATATAAAAAAATTATATATTACACCAATTTTTTTAAAAATCCCTGGCGCCTCTTTGTGGGATGGTTTCTTTTTGGTAGATTTTTATTAAACTGACGGAAGGAGGGATATTGCCCAAATGACTTAAGATGAGCCAAATTGAATTTTCACCAAACATACTTAGGGTCTTAGGTCACTCTTCGGTCACTTCGATGTGATGTGTTACACTTTTGGCTCGTAGCAAATGACACTCGTATACCCTCCTCCCTGTAAGGTGAGGGGATAACAATTGATATATGTCATTTTGGCCTGAGATCAGATATTTTTATTTTTTTTGAAAAGGTAGTCTTTTTGAAAGTACATTCGCATTTAAATGAAACTCTTTTTTTCCAGAACTTCTTAATTATTCATAATTTTACAACTATTTGTTCTCAATTCTGGAGTCAATATAATAATCTTTTTTAATTTAATACTTTTACTTTCTTTCTCAGGATCCCAATGATACTAACGATCAAGTGACTTTATGGAAAGCACAGTTTCTAAAACTGAATGCTATCATTAATCAGACTGATACACTGAGCAAAAATCTGGAGAATTTGAACCATAGGTAAGTAGTATTCATTCTTGAGTATTATTTTCATAGAAATTGTTAAATAAATGTTTTTTTTTTGCTGTAATTACAGACTTGACGAACTAAGTAAAAGGTCAGTATAAACCATTGAAAGCATTTGAAAGTTCCGTGAGACATATCATGTATCAGTTGCCTACTGTGTTCCACCGTAGCCTGGATAGGACTGGACATTGGCATAGGAAATGAAAAGATGTATCCTAGAATCAAAAATTACTTAGAAATTTTCTAGAAATCTAAAATTACCTAGAAATATTGTAGAAATCAAAAATTTCTTAGACATTTTCTAGAAATCAACAATTGTTCGTAATTTTCTAGAAATCAAAAATGTTGAAGAACTTTTCTAGAAATCTAAAATTTTAAAGAAATTTGCTAGAAAAAAAATTACTTCGAAATTTTCTAGAAAACAACATTTTTTTGAAATTTTCTGTAAATCAAAAATTACTTACAAACCAAAACGAAAAAAATCAAAAGTTTCATAGGAATTTTCTAGAAATCAAAAACTGTAAGAAATTAAAAATTTAAAAGAAATTTTCTAGAAACTTAAAATTCTAAGAAAACAAAAATTACTAAGAAATTTTCAAAAAATTAATAATTTAGCGAATTTTTCTAGAAAACAAGAGTTTCTCGTAAATCTATAACAATTTTCTAGAAATTAATAATTTCTTAACATTTTCCAAAAATTAAAAATTGGTAAGAAATTTCCAGAAATAAAAATTAATCTAGAAATCAAAAATTTTTTTTAGACATTTTCTAGAAATCGAAAATTGTAAGAAATTTTCTAGAAATCAAAAAACATAAAAAAAATTCTGAAATTTTAAAAATTCTAAGAAATATTTTACAGATCAAAAATTACTAAGAAATTTTCTAAAAATCCAAAATTTTAAAGAAATTTTCTAAAAATAAAAAAATTCAGACATTTTACATTAATCAAAAATTTTTCAAAATTTTTACATTAATCTAAAATTGTTTAGAAATTATCTAGAAAACATAAATTTCGTTGAATCTAAAATTACCTAAAAATATTCTGAAATCAAAAATTTCTTAGAAATTTTCTAGAAATCAACAATTGTTTGAAATTTTCTAGAAATCAAAAATTTTGAAGAACTTTTCTAGAATTCAAAAATTTTGAAGAACTTTTCTAGAAATAAAAAATTTTAAAGAAATTTTCTAGAAATAAAAAAATACTTAGAAATTTTCTAGAAACAGAGTTTTTTAATTTTCTGTAAATTAAAAATTACTAACAAATCAAATCAAAAAAATTAAGTTTCTTAGGAATTTTCTAGAAACCAAAAACTCTAGAAATACAAAAACTGTAAGAAATTAAAAAATTTAAAGATATTTTTTCAGAAACGTAAAATTCTAGAAATAAAATTTTTTCTAGAAATCAAAAATTTTAAAGAAATTTTCTAAAAATTAAAAAAATCAAAGTAATTTTAAATTAATCAAAAATTTTAAAGAAATTTTTTAGAAATCAAAAGACAACAACAAAAATTCTGAAATTTTAAAAATTTTAAGAAATATTCTACAGTTCAAAAATTACTAAGAAATTTTCTAGAAATCAAAAATTTTAAAGAAATTTTCTAAAAATAAAAAAATTCAAAGTAATTTTTTATTAATCAAATTCAAAATTTTTATATTAATCAAAAATTGTTTAGAAATTTTCTAGAAAACATAAATTTCGTACAATCAAAAATTACTTAGAAATTTTGTAGAAATCTAAAATTACCTAAAATTATTCTAGAAATCATAAATTCTTAGAAATTTTCTAGAATCAGCAATTGTTCGAAATTATCTAGAAATCGAAAATATAGAAAAACTTTTCTAGAAATCAAAAATTTTAAAGAAATTTTCTTTTAATAATAAATTACTTAGAAATTTTCTAGAAAACAGAGTTTTTCTAAATTTTCTGTAAATCAAAATTACTTACAAATCAAATCAAAAAAAAATAAGTTTCTTAGGTATTTTCTAGAAATCGATTATTAATTACCGAATTTTTCTAGAAAACAAGAATTTTTTTGTAATAATTTCTTAACATTTTCTAAATTTACTAAGAAATCAAAAAACATCAAAAAATTCTGAAATTTTAAAAATTCTATTTTTTAGACATTTTCTAGAAATCGAAAATTGTAAAAAATTTTCTAAAAATCAAAAAACATTAAAAAATTCTGAAATTTTAAAAATTCTTTTTTTTAGACATTTTCTAGAAATCGAAAATTGTAAAAAATTTTCTAAAAATCAAAAAACATAAAAAAATTCTGAAATTTTAAAAATTCTAAGAAATATTCTACAGAATTCAAAAATTCAAAGAAATTTTAAATTAATCAGCAATTTTTCAGAATTTTTATATTAATCAAAAATTGTTTAGAAATTTTCTAGAAAACATAAATTTCGTAGAATCTAAAATTACCTACAAATATTCTAGAAATCAAAAATTTCTTGGACATTTTCTAGAATCAATAATTGTTAAAAATTTTCTAGAAATCAAAAATTTTAAAGAAATTTTCTAGAAATAAAAAAATACTTAGAGATTTTCTAGAAACAGAGTTTTTTTTTAATTTTCTGTAAATCAAAAATTACTTACAAATCAAAAAACATCAAGTTTCTTAGGAGTTTTCTAGAAATACAAAAACTGTAAGAAATTAAAAATTTCAAAGAAATTTTGTAGACTTAAAATTCTAAGAAAAAAAAATTACTAAGAAATTTTTATTTTAATTTTTAATTTCTTGTAATCAATAACAATTTTCTAGAAATTAATAATTTCTTAAAATTTTCTAGAAATTAATAATTTCTTAAAATTTTCTAGAAATTAAAAATTGTTAAGAAATTTCTAGAAATCAAAATTTACTAAGAAATTTTCTAGAAATCAAAAGACAAAAAAAAAATTCTTAAATTTTAAAAATTCTAAGAAATATTCTACAGTTCAAAAATTACTAAGAAATTTTCTAGAAATCAAAAATTTTAAAGATATTTTCTAGAAGTAAAAAATTACTTAGAAATTTTCTACAAATTAAGAATTTCAAAGAAATTTTCTATAAATAAAAAAATTCAAAGTAATTTTAAATTAATCAAAAATTTTAAAGAAATTTTCTAGAAATCAAAAGACAACAACAAAAATTCTGAAATTTAAAAAATTTTAAGAAATATTCTACAGTTCAAAAATTTCTAAGAAATTTTCGAAAAATCGAAAATTTTAAAGAAATTTTCTAAAAATAAAAAAAATCAAAGACATTTTACATTAATCAACATTATTCAGAATTTTTATTTTAATCAAAAATTGTTTAGAAATTTTCTAGAACACATAAATTTCGTAGAATCTAAAATTACCTAAAAATATTCTCGAAAAATTAAAAATTTCTTGGACATTTTCTAGAATCAATAATTGTTAAAAATTTTCTAGAAATCAAAAAATACTTGGAAATTTTCTAGAAACAGTTTTTTTAAATTTTCTGTAAATCAAAAATTACTTACAAATCAAATCAAAAAAATCAAGTTTCTTAGAAATTTTCTAGAAATCAAAAACTAGAAATACAAAAAAAAAAATTGTAGAAACTTAAAATTCTAAGAAAAAAATTACTAAGAAATTTAAAAAATTCAAAGTAATTTAAATTAATCAAAAATTTTAAAGAAATTTTCTAGAAATCAAAAGACAATAACAAAAATTCTAAAATTTTAAGAAATATTCTACAGTTCAAAAATTACCAAGAAATTTTCTAGAAATCAAAAATTTTAGAGAAATTTTCTAAAAATAAAAAAATTAAAGTAATTTTAAATTAATCAACAATTAATCAAAAATTGTAAAGTCATTTTCTAGAAATCAAAGGACAACAACAAAAATTCTGAAATTTTAAAAATTTTAAGAAATATTCTACAGTTCAAAAATTACTAAGAAATTTTCTAGAAATCAAAAATTTTAAAGAAATTTTCTAAAAATAAAAAAATTCAAAGTAATTTTATATTAACCAAATTCAAAATTTTTATATTAATTAAAAATTGTTTAGAAATTTTCTAGAAAACATAAATTTCGTACAATCAAAAATTACTTAGAAATAAATTATTCTAGAAATCAAAAATTTCTTAGAAATTTTCTAGAATCAACAATTGTTCGAAATTTTCTAGAAATCGAAAATTTGGAAGAACTTTTCTAGAAATCATAAATTTTAAAGAAATTTTCTTAAATAATAAATTTCTTAGAAACAGAGTTTTTCTAAATTTTCTGTAAATAAAAATTACTTACAAATCAAATCAAAAAAAAAATAAGTTTCTTAGGTATTTTCTAGAAATCGATTATTAATTACCGAATTTTTCTAGAAAACAAGAATTTTTTGTAATAATTTCTTAACATTTTCTAGAAATTAAAAATTGTTAAGAAATTTCTGGAAATAACAATTTTTCTAGAAATCAAAATTTACTAAGAAATTTTCTAGAAATTAAAAAATTTTTAGACATTTTCTAGAAATCGAAAATTGTAAAAAATTTTCTAAAAATCAAAAAACATCAACAAATTCTGAAATTTTAAAAATTCTATTTTTTAGACATTTTCTAGAAATCGAAAATTGTAAAAAATTTTCTAAAAATCAAAAAACATAAAAAAAATTCTGAAATTTTAAAAATTCTAAGAAATATTCTACAGAATTCAAAGAAATTTTAAATGAATCAGCAATTTTTCAGAATTTTTATATTAATCAAAAATTGTTTAGAAATTTTCTAGAAAACATAAATTTCGTAGAATCTAAAATTACCTAAAAATATTCTAGAATCAATAATTGTTAAAAATTTTCTAGAAATCAAAAATTTTAAAGAAATTTGATAGAAATAAAAAAAATTCTGAGAAATTTTCTGGAAAGAGAAATTTTCTGGAGTTTTTTTTAAATTTTCTGTAAATCAAAAATTACTTACAAATCAAATCAAAAAACATCAAGTTTCTTATGCGTTTTCTAGAAATACAAAAACTGTAAGAAATTAAAAATTTCAAAGAAATTTTGTAGAAACTTAAAATTCTAAGAAAACAAAAATTACTAAGAAATTTTTAAAAAATTAATAAATTAACGAAATTTTCTAGAAAACAAAAATTTCTTGTAATCAATAACAATTTTCTAGAAATTAATAATTTCTTAAAATTTTCTAGAAATTAATAATTTCTTAAAATTTTCTAGAAATTAATAATTTCTTAAAATTTTCTAGAAATTAATAATTTCTTAAAATTTTCTAGAAATTAAAAATTGTTAAGAAATTTCTAGAAATTAATAATTTCTTAAAATTTTCTAGAAATTAATAATTTCTTAAAATTTTCTAGAAATTAAAAATTGTTAAGAAATTTCTGGAAATAAAATGTTTTCTAGAAATCAAAATTTACTAAGAAATTTTCTAGAAATTAAAAATTTTAAAGAAATTTTCTAGAAATCAAAAGACAACAACAAAAATTCTTAAATTTTAAAAATTCTAAGAAATATTCTACAGTTCAAAAATTACTAAGAAATTTTCTAGAAATCAAAAATTTTAAAGATATTTTCTAGAAATAAAAAATTACTTAGAAATTTTCTACAAATTAAGAATTTCAAAGAAATTTTAAATAAATCAAAAATTATTCAGAAATTTGTCAAAAATTACTTAGATATTAATCAAAAATTACTTAGATATTTTCTAGAAGACAAAAATTTCGTAGAATCAAAAATTACTTACAAATTTTCTAGAAATCATTAACTTCTCAAAAAATTTCTGGAAATCAAAAATTACTTAGAAATTTAAAGAAATCAAAAATGACTCAAAAACTTTCTCGAAATAAAAAATGTCTATGAAATTTTAAAGAAATAAAAAATTTCTTAGAAATCTAATATTACTAAGAAATAATCTAGTAAACAAAAATTGATTAGAAATTTTCTAGAACATTTTTTATCAATTTTTCAGAAATCAACAAAAATTTCTCAGAAATTTTCTGTAAATCAAAAATTACTTACAAACCAAATCAAAAAAAAAAATCAAAAGTTTTTTAGGAGTTTTCTAGGAATCAATAACTCTACACATACAAAAACTGTAAAAAAATAAAAATTTCAAAGAAATTTTCTAGAAACTTAAAATTCTAAGAAAACAAAAATTACTAAGAAATTTTCAAAAAATTAATAAATTAGAGAATTTTTCTAGAAAAGAAGAATTTCTTGTAAATCTATAACAATATTCTAGAAATTAATAATTTCTTAAAATTTTCTAGAAATTAAAAAATGGTTAAGAAATTTCTAGAAATAAAAATTTTATGTGTCTGAAGATAAATTCCGAATTTAACTAGCAGAGACACAAACTACCCCTTTTAACAGAGCTCTGTAAACGACTTAACAGAGCTCTTCTCACATGTTAGAATATTTCGAATTTGGAGGAAGTGGGTCCACTGGCTGCCGTGGCCACATGGAACATTATATTAGACATTATTATGTACCGTTGGGAAGATCTTCTCAACGGCTATCATAATGTTTAATCGTATTATTAAAAAGTCATTCAGCACGTGTGCAATAATCTTAAAACTTCACCCCTTGAAATTGGACGAAATACGTCCTCTGTTGGCATTTGAGAAATTCTTCTCCCAGATATTCATATACATCACTGGAAAGTTCTACCGGAGAGATACTAAATGGTTAAATAATATTATTAAAATGTCATCAGGGAAAGATGTGGTGGACATAACAGTTCTCCAGAATTTGGGATGAAGTGCGTCCATTGTCCAGTGTGGGCATTTGGGAAATTCTCCCAGATATTCATATACATCATTGGAAAGCTCTGCTGGAGAGCTACTAAATGGTGAAATAATTTTATTAAAAAGTCATCAGGGAAAGATTTGCTAAGCAATTTAGCTGAAAATTGGCAGTTTTTATTCGATTTTGGCAATAATTCATCTCAATACAATGTATACAAGTCAGTTTATATTATGTTGTAGTGCCCGTGTAGAGGTAGCCCTCAAATATGCGAATTTAAGTCATAAATACCACAATTTTCAGATGAAGAGTTTAGCTAAAGAATTTGAGGCCTAAGTTTGGCTAAAAATTGCAGGATGGGAGCACCCCGGAAGGCACGTAGGTAGTGTACTTGTATATGAGTTTGGGGGTCGTGGGTTCGATTCCCACCAGAGACTCCGGTCTGTCGCTGCAAAACCCAGCCACATGGTCTTTGTAACGCGCCGTAAAATTAGAGTATAAATTTACTTTGTATTGTAATTCAAATAAATAATATAGAAAGAATGGTTCCAAGATTTGCTCCAAATCCACAGATTTTTCCGGTAATCAAATTTAATGCAATCCTTGGTGGAGGGTATATAAGATTCGGCATGGCCGAAGTTGAAGCTTTTACTTGTTTTTAAATAAGATACATTTATTTGTTTCAATATTTTTTTAAAAAAAATTTAATGGAATTTTTTTAACAAAGAAATTGCTCGTAAATGAAATAAATTTTGAACTTTTATATTTGTTTAGTTCTGAAATGGCGTTCAGACATTTTGTTTGCAATGCATGTTTTGTTAGCGTTTTACTTCAGCTTAAAGCATTTTTTTGTTGACATTTATTGCAGACATGAGGAGCAAAAAACTCTTCTGACCAAATATTTCAACCAGAACCAAGAATGGAAAACAATTCTGCGTCGACAGGATGGGTCTGTTGATTTTAATCGCAACTGGGAGGAATATGAAAAAGGGTTTGGCGATCCAAATGGGGAGTTCTTCATAGGACTGCAGCAACTACATGAGATGACCACCTATGAACCAACTCAAGAACTATTGGTGGTGTTGAAAAATTTCGAGGGAGAAACGAGCTACGCCAAATACGACAGCTTTCGAGTCGGAAATGTTACTGAGAAATATGCTCTGGTTGAGGTGGGTAAATATAGTGGAGATGCAGGGGATTCGTTAATTCTACACAAGGGATACAAATTCTCAACACGCGATGAAGATAATGATGATGCCAAGGCACATTGTGCTGAACTTTATAAGAGCGGTTGGTGGTTTAGCGATTGCTATCAATGGTATGTTATATTAAAGTGTAGATTAACTATAAATGAAAATTAAATAATTTAAATTTCAAATTTCATTTCAGTAATTTGAATGGCCTCTACAGGAAAGAAGCTGAATCGAAATCGAAATCGAATTTTGGTTTTGAGTGGTGGGGTTGGACGTTTAATTCCTTGAAATTCGCTGAAATGAAGATTAGATCCCGAATGTAAAATTCATAACCGAGGAAATATACAATTCTGAGTTAACTGAATTTTGTATAACTAAAAAATTAATTAAATATTAAATATCAATCGAATACTATTTGGCAATTACTATATTATCTATTATTTGGCAATTACTATATTAAATATCAATCGAATCATTAATCAATAAAATCTATGTGAACTTAACATTTTTTATGAATGCTGATTTTAACGAAGTTTTAATTAAATCTGGTAAAATGTGTGGCGGTAATTATATAAACTCTTCTCTAGAGTGACTCGAAACTTTCTAAATATATATCACTTGGACAGAAAATGGTGATTTACTTTCATAACAATATGAAGTCTATATTAAATCAAAAAAATTGTTGGCATAAAATTTCACCGGTGTGCAAAAAAATTGGAAAAACTATAAGAAAATACTGAAGTCAGGTGAAGGGGCTGAATTTATAGCTCATTTCCTGCAAAAGCCTTTCTTTGCAAAATGGTCATTTTCAAGGTAATCACCAGAAATGTCCAACACTGAAAAACTTATATTTCTCTCTCTTACTTTTTGAAGAATCATATATTTCTCGAATTTTTCTCTAATTCCATTCGCTTTGCCGATTATTGTTAAAAATGGGTATTTCCCAGAAACCAAATTTTGCCATATTTTGTGGGTTATTTTGAAAACTGCACAGCTTGCACTTAATTGTAGAGATTAGAAACATCTGTAAACTACAATAAGGCGTTCGTGTTTCAATCATTAAGAAGAGCACTATGTGTGCACAAAAATGTATCCTCTATGAAAACAACTTACTCCGCATATTTTTGACCCGCAAATTCGAATGGATTTAACCATCACGTTTTGGAGATATTCAGCCACAAAGTTTGCTGGGCAAACAGAGAGGTTAGTAAATTCAAAACACAATTTTAGTATAGAAAACAGATTCGGAACAGATGTTGCATGTCAAAGAGTGAATGAAAGGCGACACTTCGAGAAGTATTTCTCCCAAAACACCAAACACGCCCGCTCATCTCCTTACCCCTGAAAATCTGCTCCCAAAAATAATGCTGTATCAAAAGTCATAGAACTCGATGGAATTTTTGAGTGATGTATTCGACAAAAAGATTCCTTGTAAAAAATCACTATAGGTCCCCACAATACACTTTTGTGGCGACCCAATGGTTTTGGATTTCTGGAAAAAAGGAAAAAATTCCCAAAAATTTGTTGATTTTCTGCTTCTTTTTAATTTTGTCTCAGGTCGAGTTTGTCTCTGTTTTAGAATAATTTAAACGGGATCTTGGGCAAATGCTCATGATATTTGCGAAATAAGAGATATACGTCAAAACAATATTTTATTGGAGAGGTTAGATCTGCTCTAAAACTTGGAACGAACTTATGACGTGTATTGTCTCTCCTGTAGAATCTGGACAATGAGGGTTGCGACATTTTGTATGTGAAGCAGCGGTATATGGTAATTTTTTAATTGGATGAACTTTAAAACTGAAGCCAGCGCCCCAGTAGGTGAGTTGGTAGCGTGCTCGCCTATGAGTTTGGGGGTCGTGGGTTCGATGCCCACCGAAGAAGGCTCTGGTCTGTCGCTGCAAAAATATAACAAGCAACATGGTCTTTGTCGCTCGGCTTTCCCTGGACCGTAAAATTGGAATATAAATTCAAGTTGTATTGTAATTCAAATAAATAAAACTGAAGCTACCAAAATTTCAGTTAAATCTACTGGAAAATATTATATGAGGTTCAGTGTTGCCAGAAATGATGATTTATCGATATTTTGACTATTATGTTTTTATAATTATGTGTGGAAAAAAGATTTTTGTTACGAGTAATATAAATATTCTTGTGAAAAACTTATTAAAAATAACAATTATTAGTATAAATATTCATTTGAAAAAAAATATTAACAAAATTCAAAGTTTCTAGAAAATTTCGTTGAAATTCCTAGTCTAGAGTTTATTATTATAAATTATTATAAATATTCATTTGCAAAAAAATATTAACAAAATTCATGGCTTCTAGAAAATTTCGTTGAAATTCCTAGTCCTAGAGAATTTCTCCTTGATTTTATTTTTCTGAAAATTTCATTGACATTGAATTTTTTCTTAAAATTCCTTCGAAATTGCATTTTTGCAGAAGTATTCCTTCATCAGTCTTTAATTATTTCAACGACCTTTAATCAGGGGTCATCGTCCTATAAACGACTCATCGATGTTTAATCCTTTCGGTGGACCCTTAGTCCGCTCATCGGTCTTTGAAATTTAAACAAAATTTTCTAGAATAAATTTAATTTAAATAAATGTTGTAGAGAAATGGAATTTCAACAAAATTTGTAGGAAAAAGGAATATCTATTATTATATTATATTTTCAAGTAAATTGAACTTCAGCGAAATTTTCTAGAAAGATTTGATTTCAACATAATTTTTTAGAAAAATACATATTTGAAATAATTTTCTAGAAAAATGCAGATTTGAAAAAAACTACTGAAAAGGCAATTTCAAGAATTTTGATAGATAATGTAATTATGATAAAATTCTCTAGAAAAATTTTGTAGAAATATCCATTTCCAACATAAGCTTTTAGAGAGAGACAGAGACATCCAATTTCAATGAAGTTTTAGAGAAAATTTTGTCAAAATTTGTATTTAAACAAAATCTATAAAGTGTCTATAAAACTTCTTCAAAATTATTTTTTTCTAGATAATTTGGTCCTAACAATTTTTTTTAAGAATTTTGTCGAAACTAAATTTTTATTGAAAATTTCGTTTTTTTGTATTTTTATAAAAAAATTCAGCAAAATTTAAAAGAAACCGAAATTTTATAGAAAACTTTGGCAATAATTTTATTTAAAAAAAAATTCGTTAAATAAAATTTTTTGTTAAAATTTAATTTTTCTAAAAAATGTCTTTAGATGTAATTTTTCTAAAAATGTCGTTAAAATTAAATTTTTAAAAAAATTTTGAAAATGAAATTTTTAAAAAAAAATTTGAAAATTAAATTTTTCAGTAAGACTTCTTCAAAATTCAATTTCCTTAAAAATGTTGCCAACATTACATTCTTGGAAAATTATTTTTTTGGAAAATTTCTTCAAAATTGCATTTTTTAAAAAGTTTGTCAAAAATACATTTAAATTTTTAGAGAAAATTTCAGCAAAATTTAATTTTTATAAAATATTTATTAGAAATCGAATTCTTATGAAATTGAATTGAAATTTTTTGTATTTAAAAAAAATTTTTATTTTCTTATAAAAAAATCCTTAAAATAATTTTTTTTTAAAAAAAATTTGGTCAAAATTAAATTTTTCTAAAACATCTCATTGAAAATGGCAATATTCTATAAAATTACTTCAAAATACAATTTCCTAGAAAATGTCGTCAAAGTTGCATTGAAACGTTACTAGAAAATTTCGTTGAAATTGCTGTTTTTTATGAAATGTCTTCAAAGTTTAATTTTTCTGAAAATTTCATTGAAATCGCATTTTTACTTAGAATTCCTTCGAAATTGAATTTTTGCAGAAAATGTCCTTCATCAGCTTTTAATATAGTCACCGATCTTTATTCAGGGGTCATCGTCCTATAAACGACTCATCGATGTTTAATCCCTTCGGTGGACCTTTAGTCCGCAATTTCAAGAAATGTTGTAGAGATATGCAATTTCAACAAAATGTTTCAGTAAAATGAAATATCTACGAAATATGCAAGTAAATTAAATTTCAAAGAAATTTTGAGAGAGATTTAAGTAAACAAATTTTGTTCAGAAAAATACAGATATGAAATATTTTTTTAGAAAAACGCAAATTTGAAAAAACCAATAATTCAAGAATTTTTATAGAAAATGTAATTATGTTGAAATTTTCTTAAAATTAAAATTTTCTAAATTTTCTTTAAATTAAAATTTTCTAAATTTTCTGTAAAATAGTTGTTTTAAGAATTGTTGTAGAAAATTAAATTATGATGACATTTTCTATAAAATTCATATTTTCTACAAAAATACAATTCCATCGTAATTTTGCAATTTCAATGAAATTTTATAGAAAATGTTGTCAAAATTGGTATTTGAAAAATTTTTTTTAAATGAATTCTATAAAACTTTTTCAAAATTATGTTTTTCCAGAAAATTTCGGCGAAATTACATTTTTTAAAAATTTTTTCGAAAATACATTTTAATGAAAATTTAGTTTTTTTTTCACAAATTTCATTTTTATAAAAAAATTTCAGCAAAATTTAATTATTATAAAAAATTTAATTTAATATACATTGCATTTTTATAGAATATGTTGACAGGATTTGTATTTTTAGAAAAATTCGTCAAAATAAAATTTTTTCAAAAAATTTCGTTAAAATTTGGTTTTTCTTAAAAATTTCGTTAAAGTTTAATTTTGTTAAAAATTTCGTTAAAAATAAACTATACGAAAAAATTTCGTTAAATTAAATTTTTCTTAATAAAATCGCTGAAAATGTAATTTTTCTATAACATTTCTAGAAAATTTCGTCAAAATTGGATTTTTGGAATTTTTTTTTCTAGGAAACTGCCTTTTTTTTAAAAAAAAATTGTCAAAAATACATTATTATTGAAAATTTCGTTTTTTCCGGAGATTGCATTTTTAAAGAAAATTTCAGCAAAATTAAATTTTTTAATAGAATTTTTATAAAAATTTTGAAATAATTTTATTTCTATAAAAATTCTGAAAAAATTTTATTTTCAAAAAAAAATTGTATTTTTCAAAAATTTTGTAAAATTAATTTTTTCTTGAAAATTTCGTTAAAATTTATTTTTTTTTAAAAAATCTTTATGTATATATAATTTAATTTTTCTAAAAAAACCTCAAAATAAATGGCATTTTTTTAAAAAAAAAATTTAAAATAAAATTTTGTCAATTGCAGTTTTATATAATTTTTAGCAAAATTAATTTTTTATAAAAAATTTAACGAAAATCGGATTTTTTAAAGAAAATTTTGTATTTTTAGAAAAATTCGACATATTAAATTTTTCCCAAAAATTTCGTTAAAATTAAATATTTATACAAAATTTCGTTAAAATTTAATAGAATTCGTATAACAATTTTGAAAACAATTGTATTTTTAAAAAATTTCGTAAAAATTAAATTTTTCTAAAAAATTTTGTTAAAAATAAATTTTTCTAAAAAAATTCGCTGGAAATGCAATTTTTCTATAACATTTCTTCAAAATAAAACTTCCTAGAAAATTTCGTCAAAGTTGAATTTTTGGAAAATTATTTTTTCTAGAAAATTGCATTTTTTAAAAGATTGTCAAAGATTAATTTTTTTGAAAATTTCGTTTTATTCCGGAAATTGCATTTTTAAAGAAAATTTCAGCAAAATTAAATTTTTTAATAGAATTTTTATAAAAATTTTGAAATAATTTTATTTCTATAAAAATTCTGAAAAAATTTTATTTTCAAAAAAAAATTGTATTTTTCAAAAATTTTGTAAAATTAATTTTTTCTTGAAAATTTCGTTAAAATTTATTTTTTTTTTAAAAATCTTTATGTATACATAATTTAATTTTTCTAAAAAAACCTCAAAATAAATGGCATTTTTTTAAAAAAAAAATTTAAAATAAAATTTTGTCAATTGCAGTTTTATATAATTTTTAGCAAAATTAATTTTTTATAAAAAATTTAACGAAAATCGGATTTTTTAAAGAAAATTTTGTATTTTTAGAAAAATTCGACATATTAAATTTTTCCCAAAAATTTCGTTAAAATTAAATATTTATACAAAATTTCGTTAAAATTTAATAGAATTCGTATAACAATTTTGAAAACAATTGTATTTTTAAAAAATTTCGTAAAAATTAAATTTTTCTAAAAAATTTTGTTAAAAATAAATTTTTCTAAAAAAATTCGCTGGAAATGCAATTTTTCTATAACATTTCTTCAAAATAAAACTTCCTAGAAAATTTCGTCAAAGTTGAATTTTTGGAAAATTATTTTTTCTAGAAAATTGCATTTTTTAAAAGATTGTCAAAGATTAATTTTTTTGAAAATTTCGTTTTATTCCGGAAATTGCATTTTTAAAGAAAATTTCAGCAAAATTAAATTTTTTAATAGAATTTTTATAAAAATTTTGAAATAATTTTATTTCTATAAAAATTCTGAAAAAATTTTATTTTCAAAAAAAAATTGTATTTTTCAAAAATTTTGTAAAATTAATTTTTTCTTGAAAATTTCGTTAAAATTTATTTTTTTTTTAAAAATCTTTATGTATACATAATTTAATTTTTCTAAAAAAACCTCAAAATAAATGGCATTTTTTTAAAAAAAAAATTTAAAATAAAATTTTGTCAATTGCAGTTTTATATAATTTTTAGCAAAATTAATTTTTTATAAAAAATTTAACGAAAATCGGATTTTTTAAAGAAAATTTTGTATTTTTAGAAAAATTCGACATATTAAATTTTTCCCAAAAATTTCGTTAAAATTAAATATTTATACAAAATTTCGTTAAAATTTAATAGAATTCGTATAACAATTTTGAAAACAATTGTATTTTTAAAAAATTTCGTAAAAATTAAATTTTTCTAAAAAATTTTGTTAAAAATAAATTTTTCTAAAAAAATTCGCTGGAAATGCAATTTTTCTATAACATTTCTTCAAAATAAAACTTCCTAGAAAATTTCGTCAAAGTTGAATTTTTGGAAAATTATTTTTTCTAGAAAATTGCATTTTTTAAAAGATTGTCAAAGATTAATTTTTTTGAAAATTTCGTTTTATTCCGGAAATTGCATTTTTAAAGAAAATTTCAGCAAAATTAAATTTTTTAATAGAATTTTTATAAAAATTTTGAAATAATTTTATTTCTATAAAAATTCTGAAAAAATTTTATTTTCAAAAAAAAATTGTATTTTTCAAAAATTTTGTAAAATTAATTTTTTCTTGAAAATTTCGTTAAAATTTATTTTTTTTTTAAAAATCTTTATGTATACATAATTTAATTTTTCTAAAAAAACCTCAAAATAAATGGCATTTTTTTAAAAAAAAAATTTAAAATAAAATTTTGTCAATTGCAGTTTTATATAATTTTTAGCAAAATTAATTTTTTATAAAAAATTTAACGAAAATCGGATTTTTTAAAGAAAATTTTGTATTTTTAGAAAAATTCGACATATTAAATTTTTCCCAAAAATTTCGTTAAAATTAAATATTTATACAAAATTTCGTTAAAATTTAATAGAATTCGTATAACAATTTTGAAAACAATTGTATTTTTAAAAAATTTCGTAAAAATTAAATTTTTCTAAAAAATTTTGTTAAAAATAAATTTTTCTAAAAAAATTCGCTGGAAATGCAATTTTTCTATAACATTTCTTCAAAATAAAACTTCCTAGAAAATTTCGTCAAAGTTGAATTTTTGGAAAATTATTTTTTCTAGAAAATTGCATTTTTTAAAAGATTGTCAAAGATTAATTTTTTTGAAAATTTCGTTTTATTCCGGAAATTGCAATTTTATAGAAAATTTTAGCAAAATTTAATTTTTACAAAAAAAAATTGATAGAATTTTTATAAAAATTTTGAAAAAAAAATATTTTTAAAAAATTTCCTCAAAATAAATTTTTTTAAAAAAAACTTCAAAATAAAATTTTCTAAAAAATGTCTTTCAAAATTAAATTTTTCTATAAATTTTTCAAAATAAAAGTTTGGCAATTGCATTTTAATAAAATTTTCAGAAAAAAAATAATTTTTATAAAAAATTTAACGGAAATCGAATTTTTATATAAAATTTTGTCAAAATTTGTATAGTTCGAAAAATTGGGCATTTTATTTTTTTTAGATAATTTCTTTTTCTAAAAATTTCGACAAAATTAAATTTTTAAAAAAATTTTGAAAATAAAATTTTTCAGTAAAAATTCTTCAAAATGCAATTTCCTTAAAAATTTTGCCAACATTGGATTTTTGGAAAATTATTTTTTTCGAAAAATTTCTTCAAAATTGCGTTTTTTAAAAAGTTTTTTTTTCGGAGATTGCATTTTTATAGAAAATTTCAGCAAAAAATAATTTTTATAAAATATTTATTAGAAAGCGAATTCTTATAGAAAATTTTGAAAAAATTTTTCAAAATAAATTTTTTGGAAAAATTTACTAAAATTAATTTTTCTATCAAATAACTATTCTACATCAAAAAGAAATTTTAAGAATTGTTTTAGAAAATGTAATTTTGATGAAATCTATCTATCTATCTATATCTTCTATCTTCTATCTTCTTTCTTATCTATCTATCTTCTATCTATATATATAAAAGAGAGTGTCTGTTTGTGGGTTTGTTTGTGGGTTTGTATGTTTGTTCCGTATAGACGTCTAAACGGCTTGACCGATCATCTTGAAATTTTCACAGAATGTACATGTGTAGGGGGTGCTGAAAATAGGGTACTTGAATTTTCGATATATCAAGTGGGCGTGGACCCGCCCACTTGATATAAAATTTTCCAATTTCCTTAAAAATTTTGCCAACATTGGATTTTTGGAAAATTATTTTTTTCGAAAAATTTCTTCAAAATTGCGTTTTTTAAAAAGTTTTTTTTTCGGAGATTGCATTTTTATAGAAAATTTCAGCAAAAAATAATTTTTATAAAATATTTATTAGAAAGCGAATTCTTATAGAAAATTTTGAAAAAATTTTTCAAAATAAATTTTTTGGAAAAATTTACTAAAATTAATTTTTCTATCAAATAACTATTCTACATCAAAAAGAAATTTTAAGAATTGTTTTAGAAAATGTAATTTTGATGAAATCTATCTATCTATCTATATCTTCTATCTTCTATCTTCTTTCTTATCTATCTATCTTCTATCTATATATATAAAAGAGAGTGTCTGTTTGTGGGTTTGTTTGTGGGTTTGTATGTTTGTTCCGTATAGACGTCTAAACGGCTTGACCGATCATCTTGAAATTTTCACAGAATGTACATGTGTAGGGGGTGCTGAAAATAGGGTACTTGAATTTTCGATATATCAAGTGGGCGTGGACCCGCCCATATGGGTCCAATTTTGATATTGAGAAAAATTTTTACCTAGAGCGCTGAAATTTTGTGTGTATGAATTTAGTGGCAGATTATGTGAATTTTCCAAAAATGGGCGGAATCGGACCAATGGGCGTGGCCCCGCCCATATAAGCCAAATTTTGCAATTGAGATTTTTTTCACAATTTGTTAGCGAGAGTGCTGGAATTTTGTGTACATGTATATGGTGGCAGTCTACGTGCTTGGTCTAAAAATGGGCGGGATCGGACCAATAGGCGTGACCCCGCCCATATAAGGCAAATTTTAAAAATGTGATATCTTCCACATTTTTTTACCGAGAGACCTGGAATTTTGTGTATATGTATATGGTGGCAGTCTGCGTGATTGGTCCCAAAATGGGCGGGATCGGCCCAATGGGCGTGGCCCCGCCCACATAGACCAAATTTTGATATCTTGCACAATTTGCTAGCTAGAGTGCTGTAATGTTGTACATATGTATCTGGTGCCAGTCCACGTGATTGGTTCAAAAATTGACGGGATCTGACTAATGGGCGTGCCACCGCCCATATAAGCCAAATTTTGAAATTGAATTATCTTGCTCATTTTGTTAGCGAGAGTGTTGAAAGTTTGCGTATATGTATCTGGTAGCAGTCTACGTGATTGACTTACATATGGGCGGAATAGGACCAGTGGGCGTGGCACAGCCCATATTTTGATATATCTTGCAAGTATTATATAGGAAATACATGAACAAAAATGCTCGGTATGCGATAATTAGAGCTGATGTGATGCATGACCAATGAAACAAGAATTTGGAAATTTTATAAGTATACATTTCTATTTTCTGGACTTTCCACTGAATTCGGTATTTTTTTAATTCATTGAATTTATTACTAATACCAGTAAGGAAAGGCAGAAAGTCGGGCGGGGCCGACTATATAATACCCTACACCTCCCTAACAATGCGATAAGGGTCATTGCGATAATAATTTGGAATAATTGGTAAATGTGGTGTGTGTATGTATATCTTATTTTGAACCGATAATCGCTATATTAAGCAATATTCGTTCCTAAATTGAGTAAAATTTTTCTGGAGAACTTTGTAATGGTCGGAAGTAAAGTACAACTTCTATAGCGCTTTGTAACCAAATCTGGAGGAACATATATATGGAGGTTATATATAAATCTGAATCGATTTTCCTTTAATACTCATTCATGTAAAATAGAAACCTGTTTCTGTCGAATTTCGTACTGATCGGATATAAAACACAGTCTCTACAGCGCTTACATGTCAAATTAGGGGTAACATATATATATGGGGGCTAAATCTAAATCTGAACCGATTTTCTCCGAATTTTGCGGTATTCCTTCATGTAATAAGAAACCTCTTTCTGCAGAATTTCTTACAGATCGGATATAAAATACAGTTTCTACACCGTTTGAATTTCAAATCGGGGGTAAAATATATATAGGGACTATATCTAAATCTGAACGGATTTTCTCCGAATTTGGCAGTATTCCTTCATGTGATAAGAAACCTCTTTCTGCCGAATTTCGTACTGATCGGATATAAAATACAGTTTCTACAGCGCTTACATGTCAAATCGGGGGTAACATATATATGGGGGCTATATCTAAATCTGAACCGATTTTCTCCGAATTTGGCAGTATTCCTTCATGTAATAACAAACCTCTTTCTGCCGAATTTCGTACTGATCGGATATAAAATACAGTTTATACAGCGCTAATTTTGACATGGGCAGCGAAGCGCACCGGGCTCAGCTAGTATATATATAAAAGTAATCAAATCTTCTTCATTTTGCACCATATGTAATAATCATGTCATTTTGAAAGAAAGAGGTATAGCTATTTTACAGTACCCTAAACAGAAAATAGATAAAAGATGGGGGCTGCGAAGCGCACCGGGTAAGCTAGTATATTTATACAGGGTTGCCCATATTCGACGGACCCATCTGGCAACGCCATAACTTTTGACAGAGATGTCAGATCGCTTAATGACATACCGCGTTTGAAGCGTCAGTCCAAGCAGATTTTTACCATGGAACAATACACGCCACGCGAGCGCTCTGAAATAGTTGAAATTTACATTCAACAGAAGAAGTCAATTGTGAAAACTCAAAAAACAAAATTATCATGTCCGATGAAGCCCATTTCACATTGAATGGGACCGTAAATAAGCAAAATTGCCGTATTTACGCCACTGAAAATCCTCAGGAGATTCAAGAATTGCCTCTTCATGACGAAAAAGTCACAGTTTGGTGCGGCGTTAGTGCGAAAACGGTCATTGGGCCGTTTTTCTTCCAAAACGAAAATGGCCATGCTGTTACCATCAACCAGGAGCGTTATCGCGACATGATGACCAATTTTGTGATGCCAATTATTCGTCGAAAGCGTATGAGGCAGTTCTGGTTTCAACAAGACGGCGCTCCACCGCACACAAGTCGCATAACAATCGATTTTCTGAAGAATTTGTTTCCGGGCCGTTTGATGTCGAAAAGTGGTGATTTGGACTGGCCACCGCGTTCGCCCGATTTGACGCCGCCTGACTTCTTCTTGTGGGGATATTTGAAGTCAAAGGTTTACGTTAACAAGCCAAGGACCGTAGAAGAGCTCAAGGACAACATTCGTGAAGAAATAGCCGCTATTCCGGCCGAAATGTTGGCGAAAACGATGGAAAATGCTGCAAAAAGGGCACAATACGCCATCAACGCCAGAGGCGGCCATTTGAGAGATATCATATTCAAAAATTGATGTAAACAAATCTACTTGGAACAAATTAAATGATTAAGATTGCCAACCGCCAAATTTTAATTTTTTTCTTTGATTTTTTTTAAAAAAACATGGGTCCGTCGAATATGGGCAACCCTGTATATGCGTTCCAAATAAATTGTATTGGTATTCAATTACAATTTTTTTGCTCAGAAATAAATAATATTTAAAAAATGTTGCTCCAAATATATTTTCATTCGATTTAAACATATCAAAAAAGGCGACTTTGCCCCGTGTACATAAATAAATAAAATTGGAGATACAACAGTTGTTTGTACTGTTCTAAGAATTAATTACCACACGCGGAAATACAATCACAAGCGTTTCTATAAAAATTAAGTTTACCTACGGAGAAAAAGAGGGTTTCTTCAGGTGTATGTTTTACAGTGTATTCGTTAAATTTTGTTGAATTCCTTCTTTTGTGCACTTATTTATGATTGAGCACATACATAAATAAGTACATACATAAATTGTATATGCAATAAATACAACGTAATTCAAAAGGTCACTGGAGTACAATACTTCTGAAGTGAAAATGGGTCCTATAGTCACGAGTAAATCTCTTTTAAAAATGAAAATTAAATACGAAATTTTAGAAATACAATTGTGCACATATTTTCGATATATATACATAAGAATGTCTCATGTAGATTCCATCATAACAAAAAACATTACAGTGAGTCACTGTCAAAATGAGCCTCTACAACAAATTTATCAGCCTGTTTCTGTAACTTAAAAATTTGCTTTCGTTCGCCAGCCAGACGACAAACAGCTGATTTAGGTTTCACTAACTACCATCACAACGAGAAGTCGCACGATAATGAACTCGTACGAAACCGTAATCATTTCAGTGCAAATATTGGTTTCTCTATCTCTCTTTGCTGTCATCTCGGCGAACACAACTGTCAGATCGAGTCACATTATTTTATTTGTCGACTGATAGGAACAATGACAAAATAAACATTATTAAAAGCAAAAAATAAGTAGATATTAATATAATTATGGTAAAAACAATTAAATAATAATAAAATTGTGTACATATCGCTCACTCACTTCAAGACTGTCATAACTCAAAATTGAAAATTTTTGAGGTTGCCTTACAGAATTGCTAATTTTGCAAATATCCATAAATAAATCTCAACGAAATTTAGTTTATAAATAAGCAATCATATTTCGAATTATTCCACCTTTTTTAATCGTCTTATTTCATATTATTTATTTTTTTATACGGACTTTAAGTTGCACATCCTGACAATTTTCAATTTTGAGTTATGACAGTCTTGAAGTGAGTGAGCGATATGTGTACAATGTACATATTTTAGCATAAAGAAGTCAATATTGGTTGCTCGCTAAGATGGCAAAAATTATCAGTGCACAATGAGAGAGACGTGAGTGAGAGAGAAAGAAATGAGAGTCTTGGTGCAGCTCAGCTGACCACCCATGGGTGCTTTTTTGGCCACCGCTAGTGTAAATAGTACAGATATGTATTTGCTAAGGTTGACCATACAAAAATGTGTGCTTTTTTAGACCGGAAGTTGTGAAATTATTGTTGTGGCAATTACATTATTTTCCAATTGGTAAATTGCTAACGTCATTGACGTAAGGCCAGGCGAACGAACAATAGAACGTTAGAGAAACCAAATTCCTGACGAAAGTGAGTGACTGGTTTTCGTTCGCAGAGACTTTCGTTAGAAATACAGAAACAAGCCGTATATGTTTTCAAAATACGGGTTTTCCAACAAGAGGTGTTATTTTGAATCACCCGGTATTTCGGTAGCTGTCACTTTTGAAGCTTTTATTCTTTGACATTTGACAAGTATAAACTACGCCCTTACTAAAAATGGAACGATACACGATTCACCAACGCATTGAAATTATTAAACTGATGAGGCCCATTTCCAACTCAGTGGCTACGTCAACAAGCTAAATTGTCGCATCTGGGGCTCGGAAAACCCAAGAGTTATTGTTGAGAAGCCTCTCCATCCTCAACGTGTGACTGTTCGGAGCGGTTTGCGGTCCGGCGGGGTTATTGGACCTTATTTTTTCGGAAATGAGGTTGGATCAACAGTTACGGTGAATGGATAGCGCAATGATTTTTTATGGTCGGAGTTGGATGGTACTGATCTGGACAAAGTTTACTTTCAACAAGACGGCGCTACGTGCCACACAAGCAACGAAACCATTGCTCTGTTACGGAAAAGTTTCCAGACCGTGTTATCTCTCAAAGAGGTGATCACAATTGGCCACCGAGATCTTGTGATTTAACACCTTGCGACTTCTTCCTTTGGGGCCACGTGAAAGATAAGGTCTACGCCACCAGCCCAGCGTCGATTCAAGACCTGAAAGATAGAATTCGTGAGGCTATCGTGGACATAGGGCAGCCACTTTGCGATTTGGTTATGGAAAATTTCATGAAAAGGATATGGTCCAGTAAGCGTGGTCGTGGTGGCCATTTGGCTGATGTTGTCTTTCACTATTAACGGCATACCTTCCCCTTTATTATGCAATAAACATCCGATCATGTATCTCAAAAAATGGAATTTTTCTTTGAATACCAAAATAACACCTGTTGTTGGAAAACCCTTTATTAATAACAAATTAAAAACTGCCATAGGCATTCTAGTGTCCGGCTTTCGCCCAGTCACTGTTTATAGGACGTCCACCCCATCTTCTTATCCGACGATAATTTCTTGATTACTTTTATTGTAAATTCTGCACAGATTTAAATAACACAAATTTATAAACATTCTTTTTAACTTCATTTTTAATAAACCTAAACAAAAAGAAATCGCGGCTTTTTTGTTTACTTATGTGTTGTTGTTGTCAGAACATTTTCTCAACGTTGGCTAATCGCTCAAACGGGCAACGTTACGGCAACGGTAAAGATAAATTACGGTTACGTATGCCTAACCCGGCCTTCAGACATTCACAACAAAAATAGCAGCAAATTCATTTTATTTTATATTTAGTTATTTGCTACTAAATTATCATTTTATTACTTATTCATCATTACTTTTCAAAATTTTCGCATCATTTTTGTGCTCTACGATATAGTGATTTTGTTTGCAAATGCACGTAAACGCGCCGTCCAAATCAAATTTCAGTAGATTCAGCCGTCCGTTTACGTTTCGTTTACACTGATTTCCATATGTCTGATTGAATCAGCTGATTCGTTACGCTACCAATGACAATTTAAAGTATAGACATCCTAGTGTATTTGCAACTTTTTTCCACAAGATGGGGAAAACAGTGGCGTAGCAATGGATTTCTGCTGGGGTGGGCTATAGCCCCAAGAAGAAATGTTTGTTTTTATCTCACAATATAATTGGTAAAAACATTGGCTAAACCAAAAAATGACAGACAAAAATGAAAAAAATGTGTGTGCAGGACAAATAAACCTATATTCCTACAGCTTCAAATAAACAAAATATACATCGTTCGAAAGGTCTAACTCTCTTCTTTTTTCAGAGATTGAAAATCGGTTAATAATTAACAAAGTTATAGGCTTTCAAAGTGAAAAAGGCAAGGAAATCGTACCCGTAAAGCCGGATTTTGGGGGTGTCCGGGGAATTAAAAAAAAAAGATTCGTGTTTTACTCGACAAGACCTACAGGAAAAGTATTATCGCGTCATTTGCTTCTCAACTTGAGTTTATTTTGTCGCAGTGTGTTATCATATGAGTTTTGAAGATATTTTTAGCACATTAGTTTCTACAATTGGCGATTCCTTGTCAATTTGCAGGTTACTTCTATAATCATCAATAAATTCAGAAGTTCGATTAAAAGCTTTACCAAATAATTTACTGCTTTAGTTAGTGCAAGACTTAAATCTGTTCTCCAATATTAAAACGCTTTCGTATCATCAGGCAAATCTTCATAATGGCTTTTAACTAATGTTGAATTAACCGAAACAAATTTGGTAAGCGTTTTGTTGGCAGCTCTGCAAAATATTTTCGTGTAACATGTTACTGTCGAACATGTTCAGTTTGGTCTATAATTTAACCATGAATTGACTAACAAACGATTATTAAGTTTATTTCACTTTGTGGCGGCCAAATGGCGTAGATCATGCGATTTAACGCCTTTAGATTATTTGTTTGGGGCTTCGTAAAGGCTCATGTCTATAGGGACAAGCCTGCAACGGTTGAAGCACTGGAAGCCAATATTGAAAAACTTATTCGTAAGATACCGGCCGATATGTTGGAGAGAGTATGCCAAATTTGAACCCAGCGTAACATTTACATGAAATCATCTAAACATTGAATTATATAGACCGTTCTCGACTCAAACAAATATTTCATACTTTTTTCTATATTTTATGCGTTTTTTTAAATCAAATCCGAAAGGTTTGGAAATATGTACGTACAGCATTGAAAAATGTTGATGCTGATTGTATGTTCAAATAGGAGTCGACAATTACCCAATTTTAATTATATATGCCTCGCAGTGAATTAAAACACATTACATTTGCACCATTAAAAGACTTCCAATTATTGGAATATTTTCCATCTTATTTTTCCCCAAAAAAAATAAGTTTAAGTAAACAATTGGCATATCTACTTACAGAACAATCTACGAAACCTAAGAATCGTTCTTCTACTTCCAAATTGATTGCAAACTTTTGAGTTTTTATATTCATTGCAGAATTTGCAAAAATTTATATTATTTCTGTTATTTGTAACTGTTAAATTGATAGATGATTGGAATTGATAATATTAAAAAATCCAGCTGAAATATCTGTGGGGTGGGCTAAAAAAACTTCTGGGGTGGCATTAGACCACCCCAGCCACCCCCTTCCTACGCTTATGGGGGGAAAGTCAATTTCGCGTACGTTTGTATGCGGGTGAGAAGATGTTTAGGTAGCCATCTACAGAAAGCTTTGGTTTTAGTTTGAAAGTCAACTCCGATGGGGTGTCTATACCTTCGATTGTCCGAATTTACACTAGGCAAGTTTTTTCAGCAGCTTATCATCAAATTCTCTTTTGAATTTGCACGAAGTACTCAAAACGTTCAGGGAGAGTTTTTCCTCCCTCTTGCAGACTGCCCCTCTATCCCACAAAACGCCGATAATCTGCTGAACATTCAACCAGTGTAAATACGGACATTGTCTTTGACGCTACGCGGGCGTTACGTTTGCCTAACCCAGCCTTTAAACCCTCAACATATGCTATGTATTTCAACTGCATTTCATTTCAACTGCATTCTTATGGTGATTTCGTTTCTCGAGAATAATGTCACTACATCATGTTGGGACATTTTAAAAATTCCCCCTGCACGATCTGCTAATTTTGCATGCGAATCGTGCGTTGAATAAAACCAATCGTGATCAATAAAATCAATTGTGGGTTGAATAAAACCCATACCTACATTATGGCGCAACCATTTGGTAGTGCATTAAGAATGTACGCTTTAATTTAGGTTTGGTTCTGAAGTCTGCTTTTTGACGGTGCAACACTCCATGCCGGGGACTGGGCTGAGGGTGGAAAATGCGATATCTTCGCATTTGCAGAGTGTAATAATTTTACAAACGAAATCAGAAACCGTTCATATGGCTGCACCATTTTTACAAACGAACCTACAAATGCGATTTCAGTTTAAAATGTAGAACAAAATTTACATTTTTTTGCACAAACGAAATTAACATTAGACTGTGACCACCGATGATGTTTCATACATATTAAATTGTTAATCGTATATTGGATTCACAATGAAAAATTCATTGAAATGCGAAATTAGCATTTTTTATTCCAATAAATTCCCAAGTTCAGTGCACTTTTTCTACTCAAGTTTTGCATATTTTGCTAATACTTATTATTTTTTTTTTTGCTGAAGCTTTAGGATTTTCCCTTTAAATCGATTGGTTAACAAATTGAGAATTTAGTGCTAAATAAGAATTCCACGAGCGCGGATCAAAAGCTAAAATGTTTTCGAAATATACAATAGGGTTTATTTTCCTAATATTCACAGTGCATTTGGTGAAAACTAAAGAGTTCTTGGTAAATTTCTTTCAATCAGTAAAAAACGATTAATATACAGTTTTTTTACAAGTAAAGACAAAGTGTGAAGGTTTTTTTGTGTCCATTAAATAAAAAATATAGAAGAATATCAGTGTTAAATGTCTATTTAAATAATTTTTCTTTAAAATATTATATCTTCCTAATTTGGTGGTTTAGGCAAATAGAATTTGGTACGGATTTCTTATACAAACAAAAAAAAAACAAGTAAAAGCGTTAAGTTCGGCAATGCCGAATCTTATAGACCCTCCACCATGGATCGGATGAGAATGGTAAGGGGTAATAAAAAACTCATTATACCAAATTTCAGCCCACTTCGTTGAAATTTGAGGTTTTTGTGGCGTTAAGAAGTCAAATCTAGAGAGACCTTTGTATAGGGGCTATATTAAAACATGGACCTATGACTAACGTTCCTCGTATGAAGGATACCGGGCATAAATAAACCCAGTTACCACCATTCAGCCCGATCAGTTGACATTTGCGGTCTCTATGACGTTAAAAAGTCAAATGGAGGGAGATGCCATATATGGGGACTATATCCAAAATTGGACCGATATTGCCCATTTTCAAATCCAACATACGTGCAGATATAAGAAGTATATGTACCAAATTTCAGCCACCTAGCTGAAGTATTATAGATTGTAGCGAGATTACAACAGACGGACGGACAGACGGGCATGGCTAAATCGTCTTAGAATGTTACGACGATTAATAATATATATACTTTATGGGGTCCCAGATCAATATTTAGTGGTGTTACAAATTGAGTGATAAAATGAATATACCCCCCATCCTATGGTGAAGGGTATAAAAACTAATGCTATAACACTCTGAATGTTTACCAATGAACTTTGTATTGCGACGAATCGATCCAGAGCGGTTGGAAAAAAGTTTTATTTTGTAAATAATTCTGTTCCGTGTGAACGGTGGAATAATTCCCCCAGATGCAGTGCGTAAGCAATGGATAGCCTCAACTACTTACATATTTCACGGAACGACGGTAATATTTGTGTATATTTTCCGAAGCGGAAATGGACACAATTTCGTGTGGGTTTGTTAAAGTGAACGTTACTTTCGGAATGGGTATTATTAGATGTAAACCTACACGGAGGAAATTCGTCATTTTTGATATGTTTGAATTGAATGAAAAAATACTTGGAAACGATTTTTTTTTAAATATTATATATTTATTAACAAATAAATACAAATAACGAGTTGAGTTGTTGGGCTCCAAAAAATTCACTGCAAAACACGAGAAATACGCCACGAGATTCCTTGTTGGTTTGTGTATATCCAAATAAAAGAGCAGCCCATCGCGTGAAGCAAAGTGTAAAGTTGATTCATGCCAATTTATTAAGAAAAAACATTATTTAAATATCGAATTAATACAAATATTTGACTGGAAAGTGATTTGCCGTCTGTTGTGCTCAAAAGCTAAAAGAGTATTTACAATATAGTGATTCGTGAACAAAAATAATGAATAATAAGATATGTCATCCCGGAGCGAGTAAGTTGTCAGTTACGAACGAATAGAAATTTCAACGAGTTTTTCCGCGGATTTCGGACCGATTTTCCCGAATTTTTTGTAATTGTCACAATTAAAAAATTAATATCAATCGATTAGTGCAAAAAAAGTTCCAACTATGTTCGCGGAAAAGTGTTTTTTCGCGTGTGACATTTCATTCCTATTCGTTCGTAACTGATATATTTAGACGTTTCTGGCTGACGCCACATCTGTATAATTGAAGGTCTGTGTTCGTGAACAGCTGTAGTCATTTCATTCGATCAAACGTCAAACCGAGATTAATTACAGCGTTACTGTATAACAAAACCCGAGCTTTTAGTACTAAAAGCTATATGTATTATAATATTCGGTAGCGACAAAATAAACAACGTCCCGCCGAATTCCAATGAAGTTGATATCTGCCTAAAAGTATGCTCAACATAATGGCATCAAATTCAACCCCACCAACCAACACAGTGGGAAAGGATGGCCAAAATCCGAAACGCAAATTAATGGAGGTATCACCAGAGCATACAGTGGGAAATATGCCTATATCTGAATTGATGAAACTGATGAACGTGTCTATGTCCACTTTACTGGACGATAAATTAGAAAACTTGCCAACGAAAGCGGATATAGTTGAAGTCAAAAACAATATCGAAGAGGTTAAGGAAGAGCTTCATCAGAGGAAAATGAAGCAATGAAAAGGGAAATAAAAATATTAAA
Source organism: Eudasyphora cyanicolor (assembly GCA_963930755.1). NCBI lineage: Eukaryota > Metazoa > Arthropoda > Insecta > Diptera > Muscidae > Eudasyphora > Eudasyphora cyanicolor. The sequence goes on along the minus strand of OZ005736.1, from coordinate 274,987,984 downwards.
AGACTCCAACAGTATAAAATTATTGAGGTTGGAGAAAGAATTGGGAAGAAAGAAATGTATTGTCCGAGGGCTGCCAAATGTTTATACTCTGCAGTAAGGAAATTGCTTAAAGATAAGATGCAAGTCAACACGGGCATAGAAATAGAAAATGTTAAAAAACTACACCAAAGCGGTGTTAAAACTATGGTACTCGTTGAAGTGAAATCAGCGAAAATGGTTTCAGATATTCTTCAGTGCACCAGGAAATTGTCCGGCACTTCTATATTTGTTGAAAGAGACCTATCGGGAAAACGCTTGGAAAGAAAGAAGGTGATGATGGAACTCAAGAAAATCCTTTTGAATATCAGCAAGGATAAAAAATGCACAAAGTTATAATACCCTGTACCACAGTGTGGTGTAGGGTATAAAAAGTTGTTGTCAGAGGAGAACAGATTGTGATAGATGGAAAAATCTTATATTGGAATTCAAGAAATATTTTAATGTATGGGCAAAGCAATGGAAATGAATTCCTGATAAATATATACGGGGATTCCATAACTGGATTACAAATAGAATATAATGCTCTGCTTAACAAATCAATTTCAAAAAACTTTTAAAATATTCCGCTAATAACAAATGTAATATTATACACTTAAATTCAAACAATAATATAGATAATAGGGACTTAGATTTAAAAATAGTGTCATACAATGTGCATGGGCTCAGTAGCAAAACATTTCATCTCGATTTTTACCAATATTTAGAACAATTCGACATTTTTATTCTGTTGGAAACTCACGTTGAGGAAAAAAATCGAGATAAATATGAAAATAGATTCAGAAACTACCAGACATATTGGAAATATGCTAGCAGAAACAGCAACAGAGGCAGGGTATTGGTGGTCAAATTTGCGGTATTCGAAAAGGCTTGAAAAACATTGGCATCAAACATATGCATGCCCATCGAAACGATTGGGATTTTATAGTTTGTGTTACAGACTCAATAAAATTTGAAATTGTACCGGTATACCTTAGAGGCACAAATTGGACCGAAGATTTTGGGAAGTTAAAATAAGCTATAGAAAATAGCAAGGGTCGACAATAGGCAACCACAATATCCGAATTGGTGAAGAACAGCAACTACCAGAGGAACTATTAGAAGGAATAACAACATGTTACGAAAAGAGAAATTCAAATGACAAAATAGTAAACTCAGTTGGGAGAAAGTACTTGGAATTTTGCAATGGACATGGTTTAATAGTACTAAACGGCAGAGTGTCAGGAGATGAAGGAGGCAATTGCACTTTCTCTAACAATAATGGTAGCTCGGTGATTGACTTATGTATGTGCGGTATCTATGGATATGATAACCAATGTTATCAAATTCTCGGTAGAAGACCAAATATGGTCCGATCATTTTCCAATATCACTGAAATTGAGACTATATGGTAAATTGCAAACACAAGTGGAAAGTAAAAACCTAATGCCAAAGTTAATTTGGAAAAATAGAAACAAAATCCCTTATCAAACAGCTCTTACCCAAAACCTAACATCCTCAAATACAATCGAATGTCTAGATGATTTTATATCCACGATAAGGAATTTGGTTTAGGTTAGGGTGGCAGCCGTATTTTTTTTACAAGCTCACATAGACCAGTTTAGGTCCCTAGTGTTACCACGGGCTGAAATGCCCCTCATCGAAACCAACCTGTTCGATATAAAAATTTATCGATAGTACGAATATCAGTACTGGAAAGATCTGTTAGGCTGCCTAAAAAGGCCGACCCCAGTATGTCCAGTCGTGGTTTACTCAAAGCAAGTGCTCAATGCTCTCCACTTCTTCCTCATCTCCACAGCTTCGGCAGAAGTCATTGGAGTCAATACCCAATCTTTTGGCGTGTTCATCGGCTTTGCAGTTCCCCGGGATATCCCTATGCCCAGGCACCCATATGAGGTGTATATTAAACTGCTCAGCCATCTCGTTAAGAGATCTGCGGCAGTCGAGGGCTGTTTGTGAATTTAGGGATGTTGCCTCCAGAGAATTGATGGCAGCCTGGCTGTCCGAGTAAATGACAACGCCAGTGTTGGTTACTATGTTGCGACTCAGCCACTTGGCGACTTCCCATATTGCCATTATTTCGGCTTGATAGACACTGCAGGTATCTGGTAGTCTGTGAGCTATATCCAATCTAAGCTCTGCACAGTGTACTCCGAAGCCAACCTAAGCTTGATTAGCTTCGAACCATCCGTGTAAAAGTGGAGATGGTTTCTATTACCTGGTAATCTGCCGACCCATTCTCTGGCGTGAATCATAGTGATGTAATTTCTCTCGAAGGTGTACACAGTTGGTATATAGTCCACTCGGTCGGTTACCATAGCACTACACTTTGATATTCTCATGTGACCATAGTTCTTGTACCTCCACCTTGATAGGCAGTTTAATCTTATTGCCGCTTTGGTTGCAACTTCTCTCGCCACAATATTAATCGGCAGTATATGGAGTAGGGCTTGTAGAGACTCGGACGCTGTAGTCCTTAAGGCTCCGCTTATGCTCAGGCAGGCAGTTCTCTGAACCTTTGTTAGTAGGTTGGTGATGGTTAGTTTGTCAGTTGCCATCCACCATACAACAATACCGTATAACAGTATTGGACGAACTGCTGCTATATATATCCAGTGGACGATTTTAGGAGAGAGTCCCCACCGCGACCCTACTGCCTTTTTGCAGCAATGTAAGGCTACGTTGGCCTTCCTTACACGTTCCAATACGTTAAGTCTAAATAACATTTTCCTATCTAGAATTATTCCTAAAAATTTTGCACTTTCAGAAAAGACTAGATATGTTCCATTTATCCGAGGTGGGGGTCCACATGTGGGACATTATTCATCCTAGTAAAGAGAACCAATTCTGTCTTGTTGGGGTTAACGCTTGTTCAGAGCCACCTGTAGGATGTCTCTGAGGACGTTTACGAATTTGCCACTCACTGCGATTGCCATGTCGTCCGCATATGCCACGACCTTGCAGCCACAACGTTCTAGATCTAGCAGGATTTCATTCACCGCTAGGTTCCAAATTAGTGGAGACAGTACTCCTCCTTGCGGGGTCCCTCTGTTTACATACCTTGTTAGAGTTGTGGACCCTAGCTGTTATGCGTCTGCTGTTATGCGTCTGCTGTTATGCGTCTTCTGGTGAGCAGACTTTGAATTAGTCTAATCAAACTAGTGTTAACTTTTAGATGTGAGAGTGCCGCAATTACCGCATCTGAGTGAATGTTATTAAAAGCCCCTTATATGTCAAGAAATGCCACCATGGTAAATTCCTTGAAATGCAGGGACGATTCGATAGTGCTCACAAGTTCGTGCAGGGCTGATTCTGTAGACTTGCCCTTATTGTAAGCATGTTGGTTCCCCGACAGGAGTTTTGTATCCAGGTTTTCCCTAATGAAATGATCTAAACGTCTTTCCAGACCTTTCAATAGGAAGGAGGATAGGCTAATTGGTCTGAAGTCTTTTGGCCTAGAGTGTGATATCTTTCCCGCTTTAGGTATGAATACCACTTTGGTATCCCTCCATCGATTCGGGACGTTCACGATAAGGAATTCATACCCAAATGTTTCGAGAAAGAAACAAATAGACTTCCATAACAAATGGTTTGATAAGGAATGCCTGAAGGCAAGAAATAAAACAATGATATCCCTGAATACATATAGAAAACCAGTAAGGAAAGGCTAAAGTCGGGCGGTGCCGACTATATAATACCCTACACCACTCTCGTAATATTGAATAACTCTGATATATAAATTTTGTAATTCATGTATAAATTGTTTACATAAATTTACTTTTGGGACATTTTATACTTAAATAATACCCTGTACCACATTGTGGTGTAGGGTATAAAAACGATTGGATCTAAAGAGCCAAATCGGATGAAACATATATATGGGAGCTATAGCTAAATCTTTCCGGATTTTCTTCAAATTCAACAATGTTGGTTCATGGATCAAGAAACTCTACCATTCTAAATTTCAAAACGATTGGATGTAAAATACAGCGTCTATAGAACTAAAGGGCCAAATCGGACGAAAGATATATATGGGAGCTATATCTAAATCTGAACCGATTTCAACCAAATTCAATAGCGATCTTAACAGCCGCGAAATACTCTAAACTGCAAAATTTCAGAACGATCGGAGTGAAATTGCGACCTGTAGTCGACGAACAACTTTACATGGACAGACGGACGGACGGACGGACATCGTTAAATCGACTCAGCTAGTGATTCTGAGTCGATCGGTATACTTTAAGGTGGGTCTAGCTGTGTTACTTTCAGGTGTTACAAACATCTGCCGTGAAACAAACTTATAATACCCTGTACCACAGTGTGGTGTAGGGTATAAACAAAGGAAGAGACAAAAAGAGAAACATATCTCGAACAGAGGCGTGAATACAAAAAACTTTGCCAACAGAAAGAAAAGGATTACTATCTGCATATAGAACACCGTCTAGATCTAATTTCAGACAGCAAATCGTGGTGGAAATTAGCTAAAGAAATAACAAAATATGATCAAATCTCCGGAGGAAATAATTCTGCAAATATTTTTAAAAATTATTTTGAGACGTTACTAAAGCCAGTGACCCAAACTTCATTAATGCAATACGCACCAAATTATGTTACAGATGATATTCTCGATGCTGACTTCAGCATAACAGAAATAAAAGAACAGCTTGCTAGGGTTAAAGAGAATAAGGCGCCCGGGGAAGACAGAGTACCTTACGAATTTTTTGTACATGCAACATATGATCTTCTGACGGAGTTGAGCAAAGAGTACACAAAGATTCTTAATGGTCGTGATGATTTACAGACATTCCGGTCAAGCATTTTATACCCAATATTCAAAAAGGGGGACCCAAATATGCCCAGTAATTATCGAGGGATTTCGTCCATGAACTGTATTGGAAAGCTAATGATGTGTATGGTTAACAGCAGACTATCAAAGTGGATAGAGAACCACGATATACTTAATGAATACCAAGCTGGAATCAGAAAACGTTATTCGACGGTTGAATTTGGTATCAATCGTAAAACTGAAACAGGCAGAAAATAACAAAAATTATGCATTTTTTGTCGAGTTCAAAGCAGCATTTGATAGAATCCCAAGGGATAAACTAATTTACAAACTTTGGGCTATAGGCATATCCTCAAAAATAGTTCGTTTTATAGAAAAAATATACACGAACACAAAAGTATCTGTGTGGACAGGAAATGACTTTTCGTATCACTTTAGGACCTGTGCAGGTGTAAAGCAAGGATGTCTTTTGTCCCCACTTTTGTTCGCGCTTTACTTAAATGATTTGCACGATGCTTTGGATGGCGGTATTATCGTGGATGAGTTAAATATACCTTTATTAATGTACGCTGATGACATCGTTATTATAGCTGAAGACGTTATGATTTTGCAAAAAATTATAAAATATCCTCGAGACATACTGTGATATATGGGGGATGGAACTTAATCAGACAAAATCTGAAATAATGATTTTTACAAAAGGTGGCAGAATTTCCACTTCTGAAAAATAGTTATACAAAGGTGATTACTTGCGTGTCGTAAATGCATACAAATATCTAGGCATAACTCTAACACCTTAATTGTCATTTGCCAAGCACATCGCAATAAAAAATGAAGCCTCGAAAACTTGCATTAATGCAACATGGAGACATTTTATAGGGAAACCCAACATATCACTAAAGGCAAAATGGAAAATGTTCCTATCTGTGTGCAGATCGATCCAAAGCTATGGCGCGCAGATATGGGGTGATGAATATTTTGATGATGTCGATAAACTATATAGATTTTTCATAAAAAGAATTTTAAAATTACCGGAGAATACACCAAATTATGTCATATCTCTGGAGACGGGCTATGAAAATGGATATGTCTATACATACACATTGCATTTGAAATACTTGTCGAAAATACTCATTGATCAAGAGAGAACAAGGCTACCGCATAAACTATTTACTAAAATAGTTGAAAGGAATATATTTTGCTTCAAAGATCGTCTCAGAAATTACAACATTGGTCATGAGAATGTACACTTACATAAGGGACTCTGGTATAAGGCTTAACAAAGGCTAATTGAAGAAATGGAAAATCTTAACAGAACAAATTTTATTGAAAAAGCACATCAAAGTGAATATCGCATCTACAAATACCTAGACCTCACCAGGGGTCCAGCATATTGTAATGACAGCCTCAACCAAATGCAAATATCATATACTCGTACATATAATGAAAGCCAGAGCGGATATGATGGGATTAAACGGATCCATTTTCAGAGCGGCAAGTGAACAAATATGTTCCATGTGCAACTTGAGAGAAGAAGAAACGATGCAGCATTTCATTGGTAGATGTCCAATCCTGGGACAATTCAGATTTAGGCATTTCGCAAAAAGAGCTTTAAATAATAACGAAGTAATACAAATATTAAACGGTGGTGAAGGATTTTGTTGGCTAAACCTTTGCAACTACTTGAAGGAAGCACAAAACTATAGAAAAATGCTAATTAGAGCATACAACTATTAAATATGTAAACTAAACATTCCAGCTCACGTTTATAAAAAACAATCTGTAATTTCTTTATTTTCAAACTATTTTGTAATAATTGAGTATGAACTTTGAATTGAATTGAAAAAAAAATTATTAACAAATAAAATTTATTGGAAAATCAACTTTGTTTGAAACTCATATACGAGTATTAATATGTTAGAACATTATTTATTTGCAAACTGAATTCCGCAAATAAAATATGTGTTTACACACAAACAAAGTTATAGTTTAAGAAGTTTTCCAAAAATATTTTATTTAAAAAGATTTTCCAAACTTTGTTGACTTATTCGAATTTTAGTTCGTTTTTCTAGTTTTCGTCATTAATTTTATTGCTAAAAATGTCTTAGGTTAGGTTAAAAGGGACGCCCGTCAGAATACAACTAACGACTTCACTCGGGGCCGACAATTCGGTCCATTGTGTTTCCCGTGAGTAGAATATAAACATAGAAGAAATAGTTGGAGGTAGACAGACTAGGAAGAGGGAGAGAAAGTTTAGGAAGAGGGAGAGAAGATTTAGGAAGAGGGAGAGAAGATCTAGTGACTTGTGTTTTCGTTTGTCTTTGTGCCCTTACTAAACCAGAGAGATTTTCTGATGAAATTGAGAAGGGGTTTGAGCGGTGCATCTGCTAGATCATCTAGGTTTTCGAAGAGCCGGTGCCCTAAAAAGGCCAAAAGGTACTCTTGCAGTCCTTTACATGAGCATAGCAGGTGCTGTACTGACTCCTCCTCTTCTTCATCCAAGCAGCTTCTACAGAAGTCCTTGTAAGGAAGCTTCATGCGTGCAGCCATATTGCCTATCACGCAGTGCCCGGTGATGACTCCAGTGAGGATGCTAAGTGTGTTCTTCCTGAAGGACAGCAACTCTTCGGTACGCTTCACATCAATGGATGGCCAAAGGGTTCTTGCAGTTTTGTACGATATGCCACCTCGATCTGGTTAGTGCTGCTCCGCGTTCGTCGATTTGGTTTTTAAGTTCCACGAACGGAATTTGCACGTGCAGAGTCGCGATTTCATTTCGTGCGCCGGATCCTATCCTGGCACATTCGTCTGCTAATTCGTTGCCAGGTATGTTCCTATGTCCTGGCACCCAGCAGAGCGTGATTTCGTGCGCCTGAATATGGGTTAAGGATAAAAAGCAGTCCATTGTGCAGCGTGATTTGATAGTTCTAGAGCCCAAGGCCTTGAGAGCTGCCATGCTGTCGACGTAGATCTTGAATTTTTTCGGAGAAATGTCCCGTTCCAAAATCTGTTTCGCGGCAATATTAATAGCATAGATCTCTGCCTGGAAGACAGTGCATTCATCTGGGAGTCTGGTGGATATTCTGAGATTAAGGGTATCGGAATATACTCCTGATCCCGTGCCCGTCTCCATTTTCGATCCGTCCGTGAAGATTGAGATCTCGTCGTCCTCTATGGCGCTATTTGATGCCCAGTCCTCACGGCTAGGAAACGTCACATTAAAATTCCTATCTCGAATTGTCCTTGGTGCCAAGTAGTCCGTTGGCCTATTGAGTTGGTCTGTTATGCCCATGCTTTCCAGGATTGAGCCATGTCCGTGTGTGGTATTGATGGCCATTCCTGATTCCCTTAGCCGAAGGGTCACTTTCGCCGCGGTACACTTTATGTATATATCGATTGGTTGAAGGTTCAGCATTGTCTCCAGTGCCATTTGTTGAGCAGATCTGAGGGCGCCAGTTATCCCGACGCGAATCAGTCTTTGCACTTTGGCTAGATGCGAGAGATGTGATTTCTTCATTACCGCTTTCCACCATACAACTGATCCGTAGGTGAGTATCGGTCTAATGATCGATGTATACATCCAGTGTATCATTTTCGGTTGCAAACCCCATTTGCGCCCAAACATTTGCTTGCAGGCATAGAAGGCGCATAAAGCTTTCTTTCCCCTTTCCTCCAAATTCCTTTTCCAGGACAGCTTAGAGTCTAGGGTGATGCCCAAGTACTAAGCCTCTTTCGATAGTTCAAGTACCTTTCCCTGTAGTGTACACGCTGAAAAAAAATCGCTCCTGTAGTATATTGTCCCAAACATATTTAGGGTACACTCCAAATACATAATATTTGATACACACAAATACATTATATATTTGGGAGGGTGTTTTTCTAAACAAGAGCATGTTTTCATCCAAATATATTTGTAATTGGAGCTAATATTTCCGAAACAAAAAATATTTTGTATTTAAGTATTTTGGCAATGTATCAATGCCTTCATTTTAAGGTAGGTTAGGTTAGGTTAGGTTGAAGAGAGGAGACGTTTAAACGTCTCATGTCCATGGACATACACTTAAGCCAGTGGTTCGGCCTGTTGTGCGCTCATTTTAAGGTATGTTTTCTGTTTTTCAGATGTTAAAAGTGCAATTTTATAGAAATTTTTAACTGTAAAGTATAACAGGAAATCTAGGAAAAATTTCAACTTAAAATCGAAAGTCAGCTAATTTTTAAAAATCATTTTTTAAATAAAATAAAATTGGAAAACTTCTTTAACAATAATATTGTTTGTGTATAAACACATGTTTTATTTGTGAAAGTTATTTTGTCCTAATATATTAATATATGCGTTCCAAACAACATTTCTTGTTTTTTAAATACAATTTATTTGTTCACAAATATATATTATTTAAAAATTTTGTTTCCAAATACATCTTTTTTCAATTCAAACATATCAAAAATGGCGATTTCCCCCCGTGTAGGGAGCTGATATTTCGGCATTTTATTTCTTCTAGTAAAGAGGACTAGTTCTATCTTCGCTGGGTTGACTCCTAGTCCATTTTTATCTGCCCAACGTGATAATCGTTTTAGTGATCTTTCCATGATCTCGCTGACCGTACACGCTGAAAAAAATCGCCTATGTAGTATATTGTCCCAAACATATTCTGCTTGAAACATATATATTTTTAGGGTGCACTCCAAATATATAACATTTGACACATACAAATATTATATGTTTGAGAGGATGTTGTTTTAGAAAAAACTATGTTTATATCCTAATATTTTTTATTTGCATATGTTATTTCCCAAACAAAGATCTATTTGCGTGAATATATATCTATTCTTTAATTGTTTTAAGTTTTCAGCAATTGAAAGGTAAGTTTTAGAAATTTTTAATGTTAGTATAATTTCTTTGTAATTGAAAATAATGACTGCGAATAGTTAGAAAATAAAAATAAGTGGTTTCAAATAGAATTATGCCATTTTTAATATGAATGCATAATTCGAAAACATGAAAAAAATTAAATCTAAAGTTCGAAAAATTCAGCAAAGTTTCGAAAATATTTTTTTTTTAATAAAAATATATTTGGAAATATTCATAAACAATAATTTTATTTGTATTTAAACACACATTTTTTATTTGAGAAAATTAGTTCGCAAATATATTTTATTCTAATATATTAACATATGCGTTATAAATACATTTTATTGATTTTCAAATAAAATTTATTTGCTCGAAAATATATAATAATTAAAAATTTGTGTTCCAAGTATATTTTCTTTCGATTCAAACAAATCAAAAAATTCGATTTTTCCCCGTGTAGGCATAAATTTGCCTCTAATCAAAATCACGACGTCGTCTGCATACGCTGTGATTTTAATTCCTGTATTGCTGAGATCCATTAGAATTTCGTTTATCACTAGATTCCATAATATCGGTGAGACCACTCCACCTTGCGGGGTACCTCTCGTGACTCGCCTTCTTGCCGAACCATTGCAAGAAGGCGAGTCAAAATGTCTTAATTTATAAATATTCCAAACCATCACTTTCTGTCAATCCATTAATGCAATTTATATATTTACGAAAGTTTATTCGTTTTAAGTCTTAATTAAAGTTTACAAACATATAAAATTTATAAAAACAATGGTCTTTGAACATCTGAAAAACTGAAAACTGCACGGGGCAAAATCGCCGTTTTTGATATGTTTGAATCGAAAGTAAATATACTTGGAACACAAATTTTTAAATATTATATATTTTCGACCAAATAAATGTTAATTGAAAATCAATAAAATGTATTTAGAAGGCATATGTTAATATATTAGAATAAAATATATTTGCGAACTAATTATCTCAAACAAAATATGTGTTTAAATAGAAATAAAATTATTGTTTATGAATGTTTCCAAATATATTTTATTAAAATTTTTTTTTTAAAAACTTTGCTGAATTTTTCGAATTTTAGATTTAATTTTATATTTTTTTTTATTAAAAATGGCATACTTACATTAAATTCTATTTGAAACCACTTATTTTTATTTTCTAACTATTCCAAGTCATTATTTATAATTTTAAGAACATTTACAAACATTAAACATTTTTAAAAAATACCTTTCAATTGGTGAAAACTTATAACAATTTAAGAATATATATATATTCAAGCAAATAGATCTTTGTTTGCGAAATAACATATCCAAATAAAAAATATTAAGATGTAAACATAGTTTTGTTTAGAACAACATCCTCCCAAACATATAATATTTGTATGTGTCAAATATTATATATTTGGAGTGCACCCTAAAAATATATATGTTTCAAGCAGAATATGTTTGGGACAATATACTACAGAGGCGATTTTTTTTCAGCGTGTGGGTGTTTCCACGTAAACTGACCCCATCACACATAAAAAAATAAATCAGATTTTTGCAAAAAAAAAAAATACCACATGGGTCATCACGAACAACTGAATTTTAGAAATTCATGAAGCGTTGAAAAAATTTAGAAACAGTTTTTTTCCTACCAATGAGTTTCTATATATTTTTATAAAATTGCTGGATGCACTACTTTTACTGTTGAATTGACATTAACTATTTTTCGACATATTTTTTATCTTCTGAAATTTGTCTTTTGGCTTCATGAAAGTACACATCCTTAGGTGTAGTTTAGTGTAAATCTCGTAACTTTTGGAAAATAGTCAGTGCCTGCCAACGATTTTGTATCTTGGAGTGGTTTGTTTGTCACACCCGATGCGAAAAATATAGCAAAAGTTAAATTTAATACATTTTATGTAGATATGCTTATATCATCTTTTGTGTAAGTTAGGTCAAGGGTATATAGTATAAAGTAAATCAAAATGTTTCGGTGTCATTACAATATTTATGCTAGAATTTGCATTCGAAGGTTTGTCACACCCGTTACGCAGAGACCGTAAATATTTTTTTAATCGATTTAAAAATATTGTCCATTTATTAATTTTATTTCAAGTATGAAATTAAATAATAGAAAGCACAAATTTCGGTGTAAATTAGGAAAATATATAGATGGTATGAGGACGATGTGTGCGGCAGTGAAGGTCCACAAGGTCATTTTATTGCTACAAGGTTTTGATTGGTTCTGGAATAAAATGCATAAGTATATTTCTCAAATGGAGTTAACGAATATCACTACATATGGGCATTTCCGCAGGTCACGAACGTACGTTCGTACGCTTTTGATGTACAAAAAATATAGAAACCAAAAAGTTTCCCCGCATTTTTTTGGGTGATTTGATAGCATATTGGCAGCTCTATGTTAGGTGCAAAAGATGGATTTCATCGAATTTTAGTTTTCATAATAATAGCAATAAACATGTGGTCACGAACGTACGCGAAATAGAAGTCAACTTTGACTGAATCTAGTAACATGCAAAAATCAGCGAAAAGGAACGGAATATTCTGAAGCTATTAATTTATTTTAAAAGAGGATTAATGTAGCTTTCTATCGAGTATTTACACAATAAATTATCTCTATTGGTTTTTTCTAATTGGCTTAGGTGCCGGTCGCGAACGTACGGTCACGAACGTACGATTTTTCCATCTGTTTTAACCGTTAAATTAATCGTTAATCGAACTTTTTTTTGATTAGATTTATATTTATTAAATGTTTTCTTTTCAACATTTGGAATTGTTCAGCTTTTCGATCAACTCTTTCTTTCGAAAGAGAGGTTTTTGTGGTGTATTGGAAAAGATAAGACACTGCGCTCTGAAAGCCATGTAAACACATACCCTTATACGTATTTCAATCCTGTGCGGGGATATCATCAGAGGGGTTTATACATGACGCACAGTGTGAGCTTGTAGTTGTGGCGATCATCACTTGTATATATACCAATCTGCAAAGAAATTTGCATATGGGAATTACGAAGAAAGCGTACAAGTCACTCAGCCAAAGCTTTAAGCGAGACTTAAATTCACCATTTTCACCACCCATGTGACTGTTAAGGGTTGCCAGTTCGACACAGTTGTCTCTACACCAATCGCCAGGTAGATGGCGTGGATTCTGAGGTTAGTTGGACGATTAGAAAGACTTTACTACATTTCAGTAAGCATAGTATTTTTTTGTTGAATATCAAATATTTTATGTTATTATTTAGAATTCATTAACACTACGTGTTGAAGATGAGCAGCTTCTTTCTAATTGTACTTAGGCGGGCTGATCCTATTATTTAACTGTTTTTAGAAGTTTTTTGTTTTTTTGGTCTCCTTGCATTTTTCTCTTCTTAATTGATTGTAATAGAGAAATTTTGTAAGAGTGCAAGCATAATATATGTTTTTATATGTAAAATAATTAAATATAAAAATGTCTGTAAAAGTAGCTTAAAATGGAAAAAATACAATTTTTCAGTTTTTATGCAAATTTTCTCATGAAAACAACTGAGATATGCTGTGAAACCATTATATTTTAAAAATTTAGACATTTTGTATTCATTTTTTTTATAATTATTTACAATAAAATACGATGATTACCAACATTTTATTTTTCGGCCCTGGTTGACCATTCGGCGGAAATGCCCATATACTATAAAATAGGCGGAAAACTAAAAAAAAATCAAAAATAACCGTCCTAAACATTTTTTTTGAATAGAGTTCTACTTATAATATTCTAGCAGGACGCACAGCGTATTCTAATTTGGAAATAAATTCTTTGTAGAAAATAAAAAAAAATAGCATTGTCATAAAGATTGGTACTAAAGAGAAAGAGTTTTTAAGAACTTGTTTTCGGCAACGAATTTTGTATTTGGAAGTTTTTACTTTATGTGATAAAGAAAGTTTGCAATTTGAATATGATTTAGTGCATAAAACGACTTCAATTTTGTTTTTCGCAGAAAAACCATGTTCAATAGATGCATGTTGGCTAATAAATCCTGGACAATATTTCGTTGTACTTGTTACTCCTCCAGATTGAGACTATGTCACACCCGTTACATTGGCATGTCACACCCGTTACATATTAATATATATATATATATTCACTACAAATGGAATAATAATTTTAATTATTTTAAATGATGTCTACAATATACACTATTCTCTCGAGATATCAACAAAATTGTTTTTTGTTGACAGTACATACAAAAATGTTACAGTATGCAACAAAAGAAAGCCGCTGATGAAGATTTTAAGAAAACCTGAGGTCGCACCCGTTACGGTGATATATCAACCATATTTTTTATAGCCTACACCACACTGTGGTACAGGGTATTATAAGTTTGTTTCACGGCAGATGTTTGTAACACCTGAAAATAACACAGCTAGACCCACCTTAAAGTATACCGATCGACTCAGAATCACTAGCTGAGTCGATTTAACAATGTCCGTCCGTCCGTCTGTCCATGTAAAGTTGTTCGTCGACTACAGGTCGCAATTTCACTCTGATCGTTCTGAAATTTTGCAGTTTAGAGTATTTCGCGGCTGTTAAGATCGCTATTGAATTTGGTTGAAATCGGCTCAGATTTAGATATAGCTCCCATATATATCTTTCGTCCGATTTGGCCCTTTAGTCCTATAGAAGCTGTATTTTACATCCAATCGTTTTGAAATTTAGAATGGTAGAGTTTCTTGATCCATGAACCAACACTACCGAATTTGAAAAAAATCGGTTAAGATTTAGCTATAGCTCCCATATATATGTTTCGTCCGATTTGGCCCTTTAGTCCTATAGAAGCTGTATTTTACATCCGATCGTTTTTAAATTTAGAATGGTAGAGTTTCTTGATCCATGAACCAACATTGCCGAATTTGAAGAAAATCGGTTAAGATTTAGCTATAGCTCCCATATATATGTTTCGTCCGATTTTGCTCTTTAGTCCTGTAGAAGCTGTATTTTACATCAACTCATTTTGAAATTTAGAATGGTAGAGTTTCTTGATCCATGAACCAACACTACCGAATTTGAAGAAAATCGGTTAAGATTTAGCTATAGCTCCCATATATATGTTTCGTCCGATTTAGCCCTTTAGTCCTATAAAAGCTGTATTTTACATCCAATCGTTTTGAAATTTAGAATGGTAGAGTTTCTTGATCCATGAACCAGCATTGCCGAATTTGAAGAAAATCGGTTAAGATTTAGCTATAGCTCCCATATATATGTTTCGTCCGATTTTGCTCTTTAGTCCTGTAGAAGCTGTATTTTACATCAAATCATTTTGAAATTTAGAATGGAAGAGTTTCTTGATCCATGAACCAACACTACCGAATTTGAAGAAAATCGGTTAAGATTTAGCTATATCTCCCATATATATGTTTCGTCCGATTTGGCCCTTTAGTCCTATAAAAGCTGTATTTTACATCCAATCGTTTTGAAATTTAGAATGGTACAGTTTCTTGATCCATGAACCAACATTGCCGAATTTGAAGAAAATCGGTTAAGATTTAGCTATAGCTCCCATATATATGTTTCGTCCGATTTTGCTCTTTAGTCCTGTAGAAGCTGTATTTTACATCAAATCATTTTGAAATTTAGAATGGTAGAGTTTCTTGATCCATGAACCAACACTACCGAATTTGAAAAAAATCGGTTAAGATTTAGCTATAGCTCCCATATATATGTTTCGTCCGATTTGGCCCTTTAGTCCTATAGAAGCTGTATTTTACATCCGATCGTTTTTAAATTTAGAATGGTAGAGTTTCTTGATCCATGAACCAACATTGCCGAATTTGAAGAAAATCGGTTAAGATTTAGCTATAGCTCCCATATATATGTTTCGTCCGATTTGGCCCTTTAGTCCTATAAAAGCTGTATTTTACATCCAATCGTTTTGAAATTTAGAATGGTACAGTTTCTTGATCCATGAACCAACATTGCCGAATTTGAAGAAAATCGGTTAAGATTTAGCTATAGCTCACATATATATGTTTCGTCCGATTTTGCTCTTTAGTCCTGAAGAAGCTGTATTTTACATCCAATCATTTTGAAATTTAGAATGGTAGAGTTTCTTGATCCATGAACCAACACTGCCGAATTTGAAGAAAATCGGTTAAGATTTAGCTATAGCTCCCATATATATGTTTCATCCGATTTGGCTCTTTAGATCCAATCGTTTTTATACCCTACACCACACTGTGGTACAGGGTATTATTTAAGTATAAAATGTCCCAAAAGTAAATTTATGTAAACAATTTATACATAAATTACAAAATTTATATATCAGAGTAATTCAATATTACGAGAGTGGTGTAGGGTATTATATAGTCGGCCCCGCCCGACTTTAGCCTTTCCTTACTGGTTTTTATTATAAATATTATTTCATTTCCTTGCATGTCAGTAGGTAACACTTAAGTATATGTATATAAACCACCCTTTGTGAATTGTCGTTATCTTCTATATATATAAAATTCAGGAAAATACTCAGTAACAATACCACACCCGTTCCGTTGGAATCACCCATATGTATATTTCAAGCCGAATATGTTTGGGACCATTTACTATAGAAGCGATTTTTTTCAACGTGTAGCTTTGCCTCACTACATAATATGGAGCAAATTGAGCTATTTGTTGGAACTTCAAAATGGAACATTTAATTTCTATTTTAATGCTTGATGTGTGTTTTATTATTTATATATATTAGTTGTGCAATATTGCAATATTGTCCCAAACATATTCTGCTTGAAATATATAAATGTTTACGGTACACTCGAAATATATTATATACATACTAGCTTTAACCCGGTGCGCTTCGCAGCCCCCACCTTTTATTTATTTTCTGTTTAGGGTACTGTAAAATAGTTATACCTCTTTCTTTCAAAATTACATGATTATTATATATGGTGCAAAGTGAAGAAGATCTGATTACCTTTATACTATAAAATACGAACCCTCGTTACATTTCTAGTTTGTGTTCCAAGAGTTACCCCGACATCATGGTACAATATTTATCCCTTTCCACACCGTACCTCTGAACGTTGAAAAACTTTTTTTTTTGATATTTCAAGATCCAAATTCGCAACCTTAGGCCGTATTTCAACACTTTTGTCCCCCATATGTGCCATTTATTTAACTTGTTTTTCCCCACGGTTTAAGTAGAAGAACCTATTTGGGAAAAAAATCATAGCTTTGGTTAACACTTTATGCAGCACTATTCCATAGTAAACACCTTTTGTTACACTGTGCTTCTAAAGTACGAATTTTTATACATATCTGGGACTATTGTTTCCCTTTTTCCACCCCACTTACCACATTTAACCATTTTACCGTATTTAACTTTTTTTGCTTCACCGTACCATATTTAAACTTTTTTGCTCCATATTTTACACATTTTCGCCCCCCTGTAACATAGTGAACAATTTTTGCTTGCCCCAACTTCATCATAATTTTAAACTTTTTGCACCACAGTGCTATTAAAACATAAATCCATCCATATTTTTGCCCACTGTACTAAATGTAAGCTTTTTGACCCACTGTACCATATTTAACCCTTATGTTCAGTGGACCGAATCATATTTAACACCTTTTTGTCCTACTATATTTTGTCCACTATATTTATACCATTTTTGCCCCCACTGTACCATAGTTAACACATTTTTGCCCCAATGTTCCATAGTTAACGCCCACTGTGTCCCTTTGTCTCACTGTACCATATTTAACAGTTTTTGCCCCACTGTACCATACTTAACCCTCTTTGCTCCACTGTACTGTATACATAGCTAACCACTTTTTGCCCCACTGTATTATAGTAAATACATGTTTGCCCGCCCCAGTGTTCCATAGTTAACGCTTTGTGCCCCTCTGTACCATTTATTACCCGTTTTGTCCCACTTTACCATATATAACTATTTTTGCCCCACTGTACCATTGTTAACCCTTTTTGCACAACTGTGCCCCATTCAACTCTTTATCTCACTGTACAACATTTTTGCCCCACTGTTCCATATTTAACAATTTTTTGTCTCATGTGTATCCACGCTAGCATACTTAACCCCTTTTCCACGACTGCACCATATTTAATCATACTTTCTCCACTGTGCATTATTTAACCGTTTTTGACCACTGTGCTCCTAAAACCAAATAAACTCTTCATATCTCATTCTTAAGTTCCAATTTTGGCAGATTGTTCTATTTTTTCCCCATGCTCTATAATTAACCCGCCTTGTTCCACTGTGCCTCTTAAAGTTAGAATTACTAAAAATCACTTCCGATCTCTAGTTTATGTTCCAAAAGTTACCCTGGAACCATTGATCGATGTTTGACATTTTTCAGTAACTGTACCCTATTTTACACTTTTTGCCCCCACAGTGCCCCGAAAACTACGAACACAAAAAAACTGTCTATCCCGATCCAATGTCCTAAAGACATCCCTCGCTTCAATTTTCACCATTCTAATTTTAGGCTTCAAATTTGGTAGTGGTACCATTTATCCCTTTCTGTCCCAATGTGTCCATATTTTCTTAAGAAAAATTGCTCCTTGTTCTAGTTTACGTCCCAAGAGCTACTCTCACACTAAATTTCACGATTCTAGGTCTTGCCATTTGGATTTGGCTGTTGTACCACATTTTTCCCATTTTACCCCACTGTGTACGTATATGTTCGAATTTCGAAAAATCCTGTTTCTGAGTCTACCTCCTTAGGGCTACCCTCATACCAAATTTCACGATTCTAGTTCATTCCGTTTAGATTTGGCGATGGTACCATATTTATATTTATAAATGCACCATTTTGTACTAAAAGTTAAAAGCTTATAACATTAATACCAGTGTATAAAAATACTTGAAATTTTGTACAGCGTAATGTTTTTATAGTGCCTACAGTCCATTGAAAAATGGGCGTTATTGTCACGCCCCTTTTGGTACCTCTCCTACAAAGGTACCATTTTGCACCAAAAGTTAACAGTTTATAACATTAATATCAGTGTATACAATTACTTGAAATTATGAACAGTGTAACGCTTTTATAATGCCTATAGTCCAGTGAAAAATGAGCGTTATCACCACGCCCTTTTTGTCCCTCCCACACAAAATGGCCAAATTATACCACAATTTAATATCTCAACGTTAACATACCAGTCCATATAAACGGTTACAATTCGGAACAGTGCAATGTATTTAAAGTATCTACTGTTCAGCGAAATATAGGTGTATTTCTTAAACCCCTTGTGGTACCTCCCACAAAAATTGACAGAATAATTTGTGTAATATTCAATATTACATTACTCACAATGTGAGGGTATACCTTAGTCGGTTTACCCGACTGAAACTTTCTTACTTGTTTTTTTAAGACTATGTCTATCAAATGTTGGCCGCGGCTACGTCTCAGATGGTCGTAGCCGTTGAGTCCAATTTTCGATGACTCGTTCGAGCATTTCGACTGGTAACTGGCGAATGACACTCGTGAATGACACTTTAGACTTTACATATCCCCACAGGAAAAAGTCTAACGGTGTGATATCACACGATCTTGGTGGCCAATCGACCGGCCCAAAACGTGAAATTATCTGCTCACCAAAGTGTTCTCTCAATAAATCCATTGATTGATGCGATGTGTGGGAAGTGGCGCCGTCTTGTTGAAACCAAATGTCGCCGAGATCACGAGCTTCAATTTCAGGCATCAAATAGTCGGTTATCATGGCACGATAACGGTCGCCATTTGCGGTTACGTTCTCACCGGCATTATTTTTGAAGAAATATGGACCGATGATTCTGCCGGCCCACAAACCACACCAAACCGTTGTTTTTTCTGGATGAAGTGGCAGCTCTTGAATCTCTTCAGGTTGCTCTTCGTCCCATGTATGTATGTACATATTCCCAATCAAACGTCAAAAATCTATCAAACTGATATATGGACAAAAACATACATACATATGTAAATGTTAAAATTTTTTTTATCCAAAAGTCTTTCCAATTATTTTCATTTATAAAATTTTGTTAATTATTATTTTTTTTTTTTATTTGTGACGACTTCTTTCAGGATCCCCATGATAAAGGAGACCAAGTGTTTCTACTGGCAGAGCACTTCACAAAATTGAATACACTTTTGAACGTAACTGAAAAGTTGGCACAAGGCCTGGTTAATCTAAATCAGAGGTATGTAAATATTCCATAGACTCGTACAATAAGAGTGAGTTTTGGCTAAATTTGATCGGGATTTTTGTCTATTTACATTTTCAGACTTGATGATCTAAACCAAAGGTTAGTATAGGAGTTTCAGTTGTGAATTGTGTTAGAAGTTATAACTAGTTGCAATGCGAGCCTAAGGCTAGAGCTAATCTGTAGATAATGCGGCCAGTTTGTATGAAATTGAAAATTTTTACATATTTGTTTACTCCAACCACTCTTGGTGCAAAGTGGGGTAAAAGGAAAAATAAATAAAAGCATTACATCAAATTATTGCTTTCTATTCAATTTCAAGCATTTTACCAATATATTTTAAATATTTTCCAGGCAAGTGGACCTCGAAAATCGAGCCAAAAGTTCAATGGAAAGCTTAATGGAACGGTATGAACTTTACTTTCAAATTAAATAATTTGTAATTTCTGGATCATGAACTTCTCGTTTGTCGTCTTTACTTATAGGCAAGATGCAATTTTGAATAAATCGGGCAATCTGGAACAAAGTCTGTTGAATCTAACTCAGAGGTAAGTGAATACTCTTTGGTTCAGAGATATGAAATAGAACTGGGTTCTTCTTCCGGCTTAAGACTATTTTCACTCGATATTGCCCTAGAATGTAAAGTTTAGTTAGTTAGAGTTACCACAGGCACAGTAGGTATTCTGGATTTGGGTGAGCTCCTGCCGTTAGGCTTAAACCCATCGTGCTCTAAACACCTGGGTGAATAGATGCGTCGACAAACGACCCCAAGCACAATGTGCGTGAGTATCAAACAATTCCGTGTTTCTGGACACTTTTGCCCTCCCCCTTGCCATTCTAAGGGCCATGGCACCCGGTTGGTTTGCAACTCCATATCCGAAAATGTTCTCTCCCAGCGATTTTAATTTCAACCACAGCCACCACGTTGCACCCAATAGGGTCCCGAAGGTGCCACACCAACAGCTAGGCTGGAAACAAGTTCCAGGGGCTCTTGACTCCCGTGGTACCAAAAAAAGCCTCTGGTCAGACCTCGTAGATAAAACTACTACCAGTAGCATTCCATACGATGCAGGGACTGGTCACCCTAAAAGTAAATAAGACGACGGCTGTGGGATGATTAGCGCAACACTGCGCAGATGGAAAGGTCTGGGTGCACATCGCGTAGATATGCGCTCCTCACCGTGAAGAGTCTAGGTACATCCCAACCTCTTCCGTTCGGATTCGGTTAACGGCACCCAGGTAAGGCCATAGCCCAGCCGAGCCCCCAACAAGAACTAAGCCTTACAACACATGGGGAGCCATAGGACTGACTCCGGGTCCATGTACCCGTGGTACCAGAAACCTCTGGTCAGGTTCCGTAGACGAGGCTACTCCCAGTTTCAGTTCTGCGCAACCCGGGAACTGGTAACCCCTTGCAAATCAGCCTTTGAGTCTTGGACGAAGTACACAACTCAACGAGCCATGCCGAAAACAGTCGGCGCGCGAAAATTTCCGCACATGATAATGTGTCTGGTGAGGTCACCAGACCCTCAAAGTGCCATTCCCAGTCCACAAATTCAACACCCTTTCTAGACAAATCTCTAAAATCCGCATACTGTGGGCATATACATAGAAGGTGCATTCAGGAGTAGCACTCAATGCTCTCCGATGCAAGAAGTCATTCATTGACCCATGGCCAGTTAAAAGGAATCCTAACTCCATGCCAAAGCCGAAGAAATTATTTAAAGCCGCAAAATCGACCTTCGGTATAAAACTGTGGGTGATACGAGCACTAGCAGAGGTATCCCACCGTTCCTGCCACTTACTCAAAATAGCCGCATCCAAGTGTCTATTTATGTCCCTACGTGGCATGAGATCCATGCCAGGAACGACCCATTGAAATGGGTACTCCTCCGGAGAACTTCCATATCCAAAGAGGTGGTCCCCATTAAAACCTGAAGGGAATTCTCTGGCAGGACAGAATTTTCCGCCTACCAGCCACTCTCCTCATGACATACGATAGAGACTTATTACCTAACTTAATGATGTTTCCAGACAACGC
Organism: Eudasyphora cyanicolor; assembly: GCA_963930755.1. Lineage (NCBI taxonomy): Eukaryota > Metazoa > Arthropoda > Insecta > Diptera > Muscidae > Eudasyphora > Eudasyphora cyanicolor. The sequence continues at coordinate 274,966,079 of OZ005736.1, read as the reverse complement.
CCCTTTTAGGAGCATCGTCACTGACTTGTCTATGAACTTCCTGAACGCCAACTCTGCTGCCCCAACTCACAACAATATTCATCATGGCAGTACCATCCCGCTCGATCTGACTCCTGGCATTACCTTCAACAAGTATAAGCAGATCATCTGCAAATGCTGAAAACCTAAAATAATTATCCAGCTCGAAATGATCATATTTCATATAATGGACCCCCAAATGAGCCCTGCGGACATCCCCTCTCAACCTGAGCAGAAGCATAGTTATGCGTACCAAAGAGAGTAGCCTTGCGATCGCTAAAATAGCTTTTGCAAATGGCCAATTCACTGCACCCCACTTCACGTAGCCAGACAAGAAAGCTCGCCCACTTGAGGTTATCGAAAGCTCCCTGGAAATCTACAAATATCCCTTACACTTATTTGGACGAAGACAATTCAATGCTATTCTTTACATGAAGCCAAGCATCCTCTGTGCACATACCTTCTTTAAAACCGAATTGGTATCGGCACATTCTACCATGAAGCTTCTTCTGAAGCCGCAACACCGTCACCCCCTCCAGTACTTTGCCAAGGACTGGGAGGAGACTGATGCCTAAATAAGACTTAGGATCACTCCTGACCTTATCAGGGGTCTTCAAGAGCACAACGATATTCTCTTCCTTCCAGACAGACGGAAAATATCCTGTTCTGATGCAATCAGCAAAGACAATCTCCAGATATTGAGGAATGACTCGATAAACGTGTTTCCACATTTCCCCAGCCAATCCATCAATTTCCGGAGACCTCCTTGACCGAAGCCTCTGAATAGCGAAATCAATCTCACCTCTATATACCGGAGGAACAGCAGGAAGAATTTCCTCTGACCTAATATCATCATCCTTTCTAGAAAAGATCACCTCCTTAGCACAGTCAGCCCGCGAAGTGAGCAATTCGCCCTGAACAACCAAACCTGAAAGGTCAACCATACGGTCCTTCCTACTACATGTCCTATCCTGTAGGCACGGCCCCATGGATCATCACAATTTGCCTGAACAAAGTTCCTCCAATGACTTTCCTTCGCTTCACGTAATAATCGCTTATATTCCCGCAAAGATTGCCTATAGTTCATCTCCACAGCGACCCTCTGCGCCTCGCCCTCTGCATGCGTTTACGCCTACCTCCTATCCTGGAGGTCCCTTGTCCACCACCTAAGCTCCCTAAGAGAAGAGGTGCGATGAACGGGCAACAATCTGTCATTAACACTATTAACTTTTTCATTCACAAGTTCGACCTTTGAATCTATGCCCATATCCTCAAAATCAGTCAGAGAGACAGAACGAACAGCTTCAACAATTTCCTCCTCGTAAAACGTCCAGTCAACTCGCTTAGTATACCATCTCTTTAGCGACAAAGCCTCAGAGACAGGCCCCTCATTTCTTTCAACATCAATGATGATCATGTTATGATCACTGACTCCCAGGTCAGGCCTTACTTTCCATCCAAAGGAGAACCTCCTATTTGCCTCATTGTTCACCAAGGTCACATCAATATCACTGGTGCAATTTGGGACATGGAACGTGTATTCTACTTGGGAACGTTCACCACGAGAATACTCCAATTAAGGAGACACTCACATAGCTGTTCTTCTCTGTGGTAGCTAAGATAGCCCTGGACATGCCTAGACATCTTGCTATGCCACATCGGAGAGACAACGTTGGCGTCCAGGCCCACAAGCAGAGGCACATTGCCCGCAAACCCAACCAAACGTTCCAAATAAGTCAGATAAGGGTCCAAAGCCTCCTCAAACTTGCCGTACACGATCGCAATTTGCATTACGAAACTCAGGCGGGAGACCCACAGGGCCGTCCATCGAGATGGACGGCTCCTGGAGTAACCCAACAGCTCAATCCAATTCACACACACACTGACCCAGATCATACATAGATGATCTACCTCCCTGACAATTTAGCTGTAAGAAATGGACGGACATCAATGCCTAGTGTTGGCACGTGCAACCATTACCGCATAAGGTGGACACGCGTGCGATATCATAAGATGCCCAGACGCTCTACCTTTAAACGTACAGTTCCTGCAATTTAACGGGTTGACACAATCTCGTTCCACATGTCCCGACTGACCACAACGTCGGCACACGTCGTGGGCTGCAGAACAGTCCCTAACCCTGTGATCGAATCCAAGGCATCTCCTGCCCACCAGTACGGGCTCGTACTCACGAACACTGAAGCTAAATCACTTAACATAGCAGCGACCAGCTGCCAACAAACTCTGCATCGCCCTGGCATACTCTTCAAGCACAATGCTGATCCTGCCGTCTTTAACTTCCCAAGGCTTGCTAATAATCTTAACCGCTTTGGCGAACTGCACCTTGAGTTAAAATTTTTGTCATACAGCTCATGCATAAACTCATCAGGGGTGAACTTTGACTCAACATATTATATGACCACACGGGGATCGAGCTTGTCCTCAGCACTGACCTCCAAACCGGCCTCTGGGAATTTTTCGTTCCTAACCACTCTTTGCCTCTCCGCTTCCGAGGGCGTGCGAATGATCGCTCCTCCACTCTTCAGCGGTCTCATTTCGTGAACCCTCACATTAAGATTAGAGCCAACCTCCTTGACAATCCTCTCCACCACTTGTTTGGAAGTCTCCTCCTTATTGGTGCTCTTCACCCTAACTGCCCATGTCTCCACGGGAGTGGGCAAAGCAGGTTCTCTAGTAGGAGGCATCGGAATCGCGTTCGCTCCCGTGGGAGCAACACTCACAGGGGGCATCACCACGGGGACGTTACGCACCTGCTCTCGTCCTAACACTCGAATTCTGACAGTTTGCCTTATCCGGAGAGGGGATAGCATCCACTCTCTTGGGAGCATTCTCAGTCTCACTATTCATCTCATCGTCCCCAACTACACCATCCTCTCCTCCTGCTGCCTCCTCACCAGCGAGATCTCTTCTTTATCGAGTAGTCATCTACTCGACTAAACTACCAGGCGCACTTTACTGTAAAAATGTGCCCGCTATTGTGTAGCAACAAAATACTAATAAAGCTGCTCTATAGCAGCACAAAATTTGCCACCAAAATTTTTGCTTAATTCGAACCGTTATGCTACACAAACAATTTTAATGAAGGCACAACGAGACATATGACTCTGACGAGTCAGCACGTGGGCCAACAACAAATCTAATTAAGCAAATCAAGAAACAATATACCTTTTCAAAGCCAAGCCGTCAACAATCCAAATTTAATCAACTCGCAATCAATTAATCGAAGAATTAGTCCAAATAACGCCAGGTCAGGTCAATCAATAAATTTGTTCAATTATTTAAATTAAAAATTTAATTAATCTTGAAATTTAAAGAATAAACTACCAATCACAAATGAATTAATAAAAATCACCACTGTCCAATCACTTAATTGACTTAACAATTCACTCACAATTACCAAAGGATCACTAAACGCGTTACTTAAGGAATTTAATATACACCCAGGAAAATAATTAGTTGGAATTCGATTTGACAATAAACAAATAGTACTAGCAACAAAAAGTATATTGCCTACACCGTCTGTCGGTTGTATTTATATAAAATTAGTTGAAACAACAATAATAACATGGATACGATCAAATGAAAATGCTTGAAACTAAATCGATGGTTGTCTCAATCGAATTATGATTGTTTTGTTCATTGACACTCGGTTAGTTGTGGTAACCAATTTTAAATCTTCAGTATAGTACCATATGATCGATTTTTGGTTGTGACAACCAATGTTTTATTCTTGACAACATAAATTGTGTCAATAGACCAAAGATTACTATTGCAACGAATAATTGGTAACTACAACAGAAAAAATATTAATAAATAATCGTTTATTGGTTATCCCAATCATTTCCCAAATTTAGAATAATTACCTTTTTCACCTTTCACCTTTTTCGAGTGAACGTCACATTTTTTAGAGTGCTCCGTGTAGTTATTTTAATTTCATTATTATCGCGAATAACTACCTTATTAAATTGTTTTGTGCATTTCATCGTAAACATAAACACAATCGTTGTGGCAAACATATGAAAGATGCCGTCATCAAGACGAAGTGTTGCTAAAAAACAATCAATTGTTTGCGGCCAATGCAAAATGGAAGTGGGAGAAGAACAAGATGATATTCAGTGCGACAAATGCGCCAAAATATTTCATGCTCTCTGTGCGAAAGTGGATAAACGCCAATATGAGTACTTGATGAGTAATGAGAGAGACGTGTCACTTTTGTGACGAAAGAGAAGGGAATGTGAAGGATGAGTTAAGTGCGATCAAAACACAGCTGAGTAAATTGGATGCACTGCAAGAATCAATAAACTTTATGTCAACACAGTTTGACACTATTATGAAGGGTATTGCAGAAAACAGAAGGAAAGTGGAAGCTGTACAAAAGGAAAACATCAACTTAAAAACAGAAATAAAAGAACTAAAACAAACAGTGAAGTTTTTGAATGATGATCGTGTGAAGAAAGATTGTTTGGTGAGCGGGGTAGTTAATGATGGCAAATCCAACGCAGCAGATACAATAATATCAGTGATGAACGAGGTTGGTGTGGAAATTAAAGCAGAGGAAATAGATGATGCGTATTTCATGAAGAGAAAGCCAAATGCAAAAAGTAACACCATGGTGGTCAAGTTTAACTCGACCAAAAGCAAGGAAAAAACCAGTAAGGAAAGGCTAAAGTCGGGCGGTGCCGACTATATAATACCCTACACCACTCTCGTAATATTGAATAACTCTGATATATAAATTTTGTAATTCATGTATAAATTGTTTACATAAATTTACTTTTGGGACATTTTATACTTAAATAATACCCTGTACCACAGTGTGGTGTAGGGTATAAAAACGATTGGATCTAAAGAGCCAAATCGGATGAAACATATATATGGGAGCTATAGCTAAATCTTAACCGATTTTCTTCAAATTCGGTAGTGTTGGTTCATGGATCAAGAAACTCTACCATTCTAAATTTCAACACGATTGGATGTAAAATACAGCTTTTATAGGACTAAAGGGCCAAATCGGACGAAACATATATATGGGAGCTATAGCTAAATCTTAACCGATTTTCTTCAAATTCGGCAATGTTGGTTCATGGATCAAGAAACTCTACCATTCTAAACTTCAAAACGATCGGATGTAAAATACAGCTTCTATAGGACTAAAGGGCCAAATCGGACGAAACATATATATGGGAGCTATAGCTAAATCATAACCGATTTTCTTCAAATTTGGCAATGTTGGTTCATGGATCAAGAAACTCTACCATTCTAAATTTCAAAACGATCGGATGTAAAATACAGCTTCTATAGGACTAAAGGACCAAATCGGACGAAAGATATATATGGGAGCTATATCTAAATCTGCAGCGATTTTCTTCAAATTCGGCAATGTTGGTTCATGGATCAAGAAACTCTACCATTCTAAATATCAAAACGATCGGATGTAGAATACAGCTTCTATAGGACTAAAGGGCCAAATCGGACGAAACATATATATGGGAGCTATAGCTAAATCTTAACCGATTTTCTTCAAATTCGGCAATGTTGGTTCATGGATCAAGAAACTCTACCATTCTAAATTTCAAAACGATCGGATGTAAAATACAGCTTCTATAGGACTAAAGGACCAAATCGGACGAAAGATATATATGGGAGCTATATCTAAATCTGAACCGATTTTCTTCAAATTCGGCAATGTTGGTTCATGGATCAAGAAACTCTACCATTCTAAATTTCAAAACGATCGGATGTAAAATACAGCTTCTATAGGACTAAAGGACCAAATCGGACGAAAGATATATATGGGAGCTATATCTAAATCTGAACCGATTTTCTTCAAATTGGGCAATGTTGGTTCATGGATCAAGAAACTCTACCATTATAAATTACAAAACGATCGGATGTAAAATACAGCTTCTATAGGACTAAAGGGCCAAATCGGACGAAACATATATATGGGAGCTATAGCTAAATCTTAACCGATTTTCTTCAAATTCGGCAATTTTGGTTCATGGATCAAGAAACTCTACCATTCTAAATTTCAAAACGATCGGATGTAAAATACAGCTTCTATAGGACTAAAGGACCAAATCGGACGAAAGATATATATGGGAGCTATATCTAAATCTGAACCGATTTTCTTCAAATTCGGCAATGTTGGTTCATGGATCAAGAAACTCTACCATTCTAAATTTCAAAACGATCGGATGTAAAATACAGCTTCTATAGGACTAAAGGACCAAATCGGACGAAAGATATATATGGGAGCTATATCTAAATCTGAACCGATTTTCTTCAAATTGGGCAATGTTGGTTCATGGATCAAGAAACTCTACCATTCTAAATTTCAAAACGATCGGATGTAAAATACAGCTTCTATATGACTAAAGGGCCAAATCGGACGAAAGATATATATGGGAGCTATATCTAAATCTGAACCGATTTCAACCAAATTCAATAGCGATCTTAACAGCCGCGAAATACTTTAAACTACCCTACACCACTCTGTGGTACAGGGTATTATAAGTTTGTTTCACAGCAGATGTTTGTAACACCTGAAAATAACACAGCTAGACCCACCTTAAAGTATACCGATCGACTCAGAATCACTAGCTGAGTCGATTTAAGCATGTCCGTCCGTCCGTCCGTCCGTCTGTGGATGTAAAGTTGTTCGTCGACTACAGGTCGCAATTTCACTCCGATCGTTCTGAAATTTTGCAGTTTAGAGTATTTCGCAGCTGTTAAGATCGCTATTGAATTTGGTTGAAATCGGTTCAGATTTAGATATAGCTCCCATATATATCTTTCGTCCGATTTGGCCCTTTAGCCCTATAGAAGCTGTATTTTACATCCAATCGTTTTGTAATTTAGAATGGTAGAGTTTCTTGATCCATGAACCAACATTGCCGAATTTGAAGAAAATCGGTTAAGATTTAGCTATAGCTCCCATATATATGTTTCGTCCGATTTGGCCCTTTAGTCCTATAGAAGCTGTATTTTACATCCAATCGTTTTGAAATTTAGAATGGTACAGTTTCTCGATCCATGAACCAACATTGCCAAATTTGAAGAAAATCGGTTAAGATTTAGCTATAGCTCCCATATATATGTTTTGTCCGATTTTCCTCTTTAGTCCTGTCGAAGCTGTATTTTACATCCAATCATTTTGAAATTTAGAATGGTAGAGTTTCTTGATCCATGAACCAACACTACCGAATTTGAAGAAAATCTGTTAAGATTTAGCTATAGCTCCCATATATATGTTTCGTCCGATTTGGTCCTTTAGTCCTATAAATGCTGTATTTTACATCCAATCGTTTTGTAATTTAGAATGGTAGAGTTTCTTGATCCATGAACCAACATTGCCGAATTTGAAGAAAATCGGTTAAGATTTAGCTATAGCTCCCATATATATCTTTCGTCCGATTTGGCCCTTTAGTCCTATAGAAGCTGTATTTTACATGCAATCGTTTTGAAATTTAGAATGGTAGAGTTTCTTGATCCATGAACCAACACTACCGAATTTGAAGAAAATCGGTTAAGATTTAGCTATAGCTCCCATATATATGTTTCGTCCGTTTTGGCTCTTTAGATCCAATCGTTTTTATACCCTACACCACACTGTGCTACAGGGTATTATTTAAGTATAAAAAAAGAAAATTTATGTAAACAATTTATACATGAATTACAAAATTTATATATCAGAGTTATTCAAAATTACGAGAGTGGTGTAGGGTATTATATAGTGAAGAAAATCTGTTAAGATTTAGCTATAGCTCCCATATATATGTTTCGTCCGATTTGGACCTTTAGTCCTATAAATGCTGTATTTTACATCCAATCGTTTTGTAATTTAGAATGGTAGAGTTTCTTGATCCATGAACCAACATTGCCGAATTTGAAGAAAATCGGTTAAGATTTAGCTATAGCTCCCATATATATCTTTCGTCCGATTTGGCCCTTTAGTCCTATAGAAGCTGTATTTTACATGCAATCGTTTTGAAATTTAGAATGGTAGAGTTTCTTGATCCATGAACCAACACTACCGAATTTGAAGAAAATCGGTTAAGATTTAGCTATAGCTCCCATATATATGTTTCGTCCGTTTTGGCTCTTTAGATCCAATCGTTTTTATACCCTACACCACACTGTGCTACAGGGTATTATTTAAGTATAAAAAAAGAAAATTTATGTAAACAATTTATACATGAATTACAAAATTTATATATCAGAGTTATTCAAAATTACGAGAGTGGTGTAGGGTATTATATAGTCGGGCCCGCCCGACTTTCTGCCTTTCCTTACTGGTTTAATTTTGAATTTAAAATGTTTTTGAGTAAATATAAAAACTCTTTTAATATTGTATCTGTGAATATTAGAAGCATTCCTTCCATTGATAAGTTTAACAACTTTAAGATGTTTTTGACACATTTTTCGGATTTGCCAAATGTTATTTGTTTTCAATAAACATGGTTTCAATCACATCACTCGTACAACTATACAATATTCCTGGGTATAATTCTGTTCACTGTTGCAGAGGAGATGGACATGGAGGAACAACAATATATATCCGCGATAACATGCCATACACTGTTGATTTTTGTGAGAGCAAAAATTACATTGATGCAATTGTCTTGACATTACACAAGAAAACCTTTTCCGGAAAAAAACTAAAAGTAGCATCATTTTATAGATCCCAGAAATGCTATCAACATATATTTTTCGACTTTTTGGAAATTATGTTCAATCGTTTTGGGCGAATGCCTTGTTTTTTCGTTGGCGATTCAAATTTGGATTCAGCGTCTCATGATTTATTAAATCTTCTTGATTGCTACTGTTTTAAAAACTGTCACAAATGTGTAACCCGCCCTAGCAGCAGTACGTCAATAGACCATGCTTATGGTAATTTAAGTTGTGAAATAAACGTAGATGTCATTGAATGTGATATAACGGATCACAATTTACTGTTTTGCCAGTTAGATAAATATATAGAAACTGTGCAGCGTCATTGCAATTATGAAAGAGTGAAATACTTGCTTAGTCAAAATCTGCAATGGTCTAGTTTCAATGGAAATTCTTCTGATGATATGGCCCATTTACTGACATGTGTTTCAAATGCTGTTTCGACTTCCACAACTGAAACAAGGAAAAAAAGATTACAGAGCTATGAATTAACTCCATGGATAAATGGAAATTTGGAAGCCCTTATAGAATTCAAGAAGAAGCTACTGAAGACAAGGAGAAAGATGAAAACTGCCGAAGTTGAAGAGACGTTAAAAAGAATAAGCAGAGTTATAAAAATAGCTTCAAAACGTTCAATGGTTTCTTACTTCCATGAAAATTTGCTTAAAATACAGCACTAACCAAAAAAATGTTGGCAATTTTTAAATAAGAATCTCGCAGGAAATACGAAGTCGGAAATAATAGTTAAAGATGAAAGAGATGAGTACATATCGTCTGCTATTGTTAAGGCAGATAAGTTCAATGCATTTTTCATTAACTCGGTAAATGAGCTAAAACAGAAAATATATACAGACCCTGTTGATCTCTTTAATGCTCTCAGGACACTTCGACGTCATCACAATAGTTTCATAATTAATTTTACTTCTGAATTGGAACTTAATACTTGGTATGGAAAGGAACAAAGGTAGCGGTCACGATAATATAACTCCTGCAACAATGATCCATTGCGCGAATGAATTAAGCCCATTTTTAGCACATATTTTCAATGTGTCGATTAACAACTCCATGTATCCAGATATTTTGAAGATACAAAAAATAATTCCAATTCCCAAAGAGATAAGAGCGAACTCTTTTGAGCAGTATCGGACAATTGCCATCCTATCAGTTGTGGATAAAATATTCGAGAACATTTTCAGCCTGTTTCTGTAACTTAAAATTTTGCTTTCGTTCGCCTGCCAGACGATAAACAGCTGATTTGGGTTTCACTAACTACCATTACAACGACAAGTCGCACGAAAATAAACTCGTACGAAAACGTAATCATTTCAGTGTACATTTTGGTTTCTCTATCTCTCTTTGCTGTCATCTGGGCGAACACAAATGTCAGATCGAGTCATTTTATTTTATTTGTCGACTGATAGAACAATGACAAAAAAACGGTATTAAAAGCAAAAAATAAGTAGATATTAATATAATTATGGTAAAAACAATTAAATAGCAATAAAATTATATACATACTAGCATTTAAATACCCGGCGATGCCCGGGTTGCCTTTGAAAACAGTGATCCACACATTAGTATTATTTTTGATTTTGAATAAAAAATAAGGACCCAAAAACTAAAAAAAAATGTTAGCAATAGCAAAATTTATGTAAAAATAAGTATTTAAAATCTTTGGTTTACAAATTCCTTCGAATATTTGATCATACGCCGATCATTAAAAATTTGTTTAACATCCAGGATCAGTCTACTTGAAAGTCTATCAAACTCCAGATGCTCTCAAAAACTCAAACAAATTCACTGACAACAGTAAAAAATTCTGTAAATATGAAGGCACAACCTCAAATGTGCGATATGTGTGCAAACTTTGAAAATAATACTTTTATGGGGTCAGTGGTCAAGAGGTCACCAAATAAGTGGCTGAGAAACAAATGCATAATATGCTATGTATGTTTCAAATTTCGATATACTCGTATACATTTTTGTTTAAATATTACCGGTGTATATAGCGAGCGATATATTTCGAAAAGACTTTTAAACATTATGTATGTCTCCGTTTTTGTGTACCTCTTGTCCTCAGGCCGGACGACGCATTTCCTTGAAGATCGTTTTATGCACATATATGTGCAGATCCACAGATCTTTATGGGATTTTTATTGGAAGAATGAAAAAATCTTAAAGAATTTTGAAATGTAGTGGAAGAATGAAAATTGCTTTGGTCACTCCTGACAACAATCTTAGAATTCAAAATTGTTTTTTTCCTGTGTATACTACATATTATTTTGTCTTTGTATATTTTATGCGCGAGAGTTGACCACTGGCCAAAAAACGACTATGTTAATAGTCCGTAGGCTATACCACACTGGAGTTTCTAGCTTTCTACCTGTTATATGAGCCGCAACGGTCAAGTGGCCAAAAGTCGCTTGAATTAGTATTAACATTGCCATTTTGGGCCCTTTAAAGTACAGAAAGAGTGGAAATTGCATTGGTCAATGCTACACTGGCCACAGTCTGAGATTTGACCGAATTGACAACGTTATATATGTATCTTACCACATTAAGTGGTGAGAGATATATTTTGAACAGGGGTTAGAAGATTTACAATCTGTAAAATTGTGAACATTGTTTTGGCCACTTCTTCACTGACCACAGTCAGAGAATTCAAAATTATTATATTTACAAAGTTTTAACTTTGTGTCCTATAAGAGGCTTCAGAAAGGACAAAAACAATTGATAGCGCTATAACTGACCACTGACCGAAAAATGTCTACGTGAGTAGCCCGTGGTTTATACACCACTTATGTCTATGAGAGTGCAATTTATGGGATTTTTAATGTATTGAATGAATGAAAAACTCTTAAAGAATCTTGAAATCCAGTAAAGATTGAAAATGGTTTTGGTCATTGCTTAACTGACCACAATCGTAGAATTCAAAATTGCATTTCTCTGGTATAGTACTACATATTATTTTATCTGTGTATCATTTTAGGCGCTTCTGAAATAACTACAAAAAAATTTTTAAAATTTTTATAGCGCGACAACTGACTACGTGTCAAAAACGACTGCGTGAATAGTCCGAAGGGTATACAACACTCAAGTCTATACCAAAACAAAATTTAAAGCTTCCTACTTCTTAAAGGTACCGTAATGGTCAAGCGGTCAAAAGTCGCTTGGTGTAAAATCGCATCCCTTGGAGATCAGTATACAAACATAAATTATTAGGATTATAGCTCTCAAAGGACTATTAAAGCACAGAAAGTGTGAAAATTGATTTGGTCACTGCTAAACCGACCACAGTCGGAGAAGTGACCGAATTGGCAATGTTAGATGGGTTACCACAGTAAGTGGTGAGCGATATATTTTGAAAAGGCTTTAAAAATTTTAAGACGCGGTTTTATGTCCGGTTTGACCTAAGACTGGCATGCCCATTGAGATCAGTCTGTACATGTAAATTTGTAAATCATTGGCTCTTAAGGAACTTTTAAAATCAGAGAAATAATGAAAATTGTTCGGGTCACAGTTAAACTGACCACATTCAGATAATTCAAAATAATTTTTCGCGCATATATTTGCGGTTTATAGTACTTCATATATACAAAGTTTTAACTTTGTATCTCAAAGAGAATTCCGAAACGACAAAAACAAAACGCAAGTTTTTGATAGCGCTACAACTGACCACTGGCCGAAATATGGTTAAGCGAGTAGTCCGTAGCTTATACAACACTCCAGTCTATGTGTGTGCAAAATTTCAGCTCTCTAGCTTTAACAGGAGCCTCTGTGGTCAAGTGGTCGAAAATCACTTGGCGGAAAATCGAAAATCAAAGTAGCCTATGGCACTTCCCAGGCAATGGTCTATCTGTCCACAAAGTTTCAAGAAAATCGGTTCAGCCGTTTAAGCGTGATGCTGGAACAAACAAACAAACAAACAAACAGACAAACAAACGATTTTATAATATTAATAGGATAATAGGATGTATATATACATATTATACATATTTAAGCATAAAGAAGTCAACATTGGCAGCTCCCTGAGATGGAAAAAATCCATCAGTGCACAATGAGAGAGACGGGAGAGAGAGAGAAAGAAATGAGAGTGTTGGATCAGCTCAACTGACCCACCCAGGGTTGATTTTTGGCCACCGCTAGTGTAATGGATACAGAGGTGTATTTTCTACGGTCGACCATACAAAAATGTGTGCTTTTTTAGACCGGAAGTTGTGAACTTATTGATCTGGCAATTACATTTTTTTCCAATTGGTAAATTGCTAACGTCATTGACGTAAGGCCAAGCGAACGAACGAACGAACCTTAGAGAAACCAAATTCTTGACGAAAGTGAGTGTCTGGTTTTCGTTCGCAGAGACTTTCGTTAGAAATACATAAACAGGCCGTTTATATTCTCAGCTTTCGATGTTTTTGACCAGAGAACATTTATTATTTGAGAACCAGTATGGCTTCCAGAAGGGAAGTGGAACTGAGGAAGCAGTTGTTAATGTAGTGAATTATATTTGTGATGGGTTGGATAATGGATTTTCGGGAGTTGGTGGTATGTTTTATGACTTCTCAAAGGCATTTGATTTAGTTGACCATGACATCTTGTGTGAAAAAATGTCGTATTACTGTGTTCGTGGAAAATACTTGGACTTTTTTTACAGCTATTTAAAAAACCGAAAGCAATTTGTTCAGATAAATGCAACGAGCAGCGCTTGTTCTGATGTTGTTTATGGTGTTCCACAAGGAAGTGTTTTGGGACCTTTGCTATTCAAAATATACATTAATGATATCAGCAATCTTGAGTTATATGGGAAGTTGTTCATGTATGCTGATGATATATGTTTATTCTACCCGTATAAACATAATTTGATTTTAAAAACACATGCGGAACATGATGCAGCATTAATATGTGAATATGCCAGAATTAACAGCAGCATTAATATGTGAATATGCCAGTACTGAATGCGAATAAGACAAAACTAGTTCGATTTAGGCCTCAGCAACATCGAAATGAAGGTGAATGTAACATTTTTGTTGATGGTAAACAAATTTCTGTAGTGGACAATATTAGATACTTGGGTATAAACCTTCAAAGTAATTTATGTTGGAAACAGCGCATAAAGCATATAAAGAACAAGCTTACACCAGTATTAGGTATTTTGTACAAATTCAAGAATAAAATGAATGAACAAGTGAAATATGTTATCTACCAGTCCCTTGTACAAAGCCACCTAAATTACCTTGTGCAAATTTATGGATTTAAAAGGAATACTGATCTAAAATCTTTGCAAATTATACAGAATAAAGCCCTGAAAATAGTATACAATCTACCAGAAAGATACTCCACGTTGCAACTATACAGAGATGTGGCCCAGAAAGTATTACCTGTTAATGGTTTATATAAACAAGTAAGAAAGTTTCAGTCGGGTAAACCGACTAAGGTATACCCTCACTTTGTGAGTAATGTAATATATAACATTACACCAATAAATCTGTCAATTTGTGTGGGAGGTACCAGAAGGGGTTTTCCAAATACACATATTTTTCGGTAAACAGTACATTCTTAAATACATTGCATTGTGCTGAACTATAAGCGTTTATGTGCACTGGTATATTAAAGTTACGAGCTATGTAATTTTGGTATGAGTTGGTCATTTTGTGTGGGAGGTACAAAAAGGGGCGGGGTGATAACGCCCACTTTTTACAGGACTATAGGCACTATAACAGCATTACACTGTACAAAATTTCAAGTACTTGTATGCACTGGTATTAAAGTTACAAGCCGTTTACTTTTGGTACGAAACGGTCCATTTGTGTGGGAGGTACCAAAAGGGGCTGTACAATAATGCCCATTTTTTACCGGACTATAGGCGCTACAAAAACATTATACTGTAGAAAATTTCAAGCATTTTTATGCACTTGTATTAAAGTTATAAGCAGTTAAATTTTGATGCAAAATGGTCCATTTGTGTGGGAGGTACCAAAACGGGCATGTCAACTTCACCCATTTTTCTCGAGTTAATAGCGACTAATATACTAATATTATGTGCAGAATTTCAAAAGATTCGAATAAGTAGTATAGAAGTTATTAAAGAATCAATATTTCACTAAATTTTAACCCTTTGTGTGGGAGGTACCAGAAGGAGTAGACCAATATGGCCCATCTTCGAACTCATCCGGAGATAGATCAAAATATTACCACATACCAAATTTGAAGTCAATCGGTTACTCCTATCGAGAGTTATCGTGCGCACCAGCCAGCAGACACACAGACAGACAGACAGACAGACAGACAGACAGACAGACAGACGGACGGACATTGCTCATTCGACTTAAAATGACCCAAAACGGATTTCCTCCGAACATACTTAGGGTCTTAGATCACTCCTTCGATGTGTTACACTTTTTTCCGTAGCAAATGATATATACCCTCGTCACACTAAAGTGAGGGTATAAAAACAATTACTAATATACATATGTCTATAGTGTAATAAAAATCAATACATTTTCGAACGAATGAACATGTAATAAATACCAGAAATAACTGGAATCTAAGGAGGGTTAGATGTCGGTTAGAAAAAACAAGAATTTGCGGGATGTTTGGAGTACAACAACTTACCCCAGCATTTAAAAGAGTGCAGTTCGATTTCTAGTTTTAAAAGGAACGTAAAAGATTTTTTGTTGAACAATGTGGAAATGCTTCTAATATAAACAATTATATCTTGTGAGAAAATAATGAAATTTTTATAGTATTTATAACTATTTTATAAAATTTTTATTTTTTTTTTTTGTATTATGTATAAACTCGAAAATGGTTTGCTAGCTGGTCTCAATAATGACCTGGAGGCGCTGAGACAATTTATTGAATTGTATCTTTAATATTTTTGTACATAATAAATAAATAAACAAAAAAAATTTATTTTGGGAAATACAACCGAAAGATTGGTTGCTGGTCTTTTGCTGATACATGACAAACAAAAAATAAAATTACTCGACATAAAAAATCTTCAACATTTTGTTCAAGAGCGGTACGAGTATATGTAGTCAAAAATAATCTCGTGTGGATAATAATGTGTAGAATGCAGAATAGGTTGCGCAAAATGTTTTACATAAATAAAAGCAACAATCATGAAATTGAAAGCACAGCGTTAAGCGATATTTGCATAAAAGTTTTGTGTTTTTTTCGTGTACTAAAATGTGTGTCAAATATTTCCACATCTCATAATAGTGATGAATTTGTAATATGGGATTTTTAATTTTGTTATGAATTATCTTGTTTTTTGTTCAATAAATAAAATAGAAATTAATGAAAACTTTTTTTAATGAATTGTCGGTAGTATATGTCTGACAAATTGTCAGAACAACCTATTTTTTAAAACACTTGGTCAATTTAAAATGCATTTAATAACTTTAAAGTATGTACTGTTATTAAAGTTATAAGCTCTTCACTTTATTGTAAAATGGTCCGTTTGTGTGGGGGTTACCAAAGGGGCCTGCCGATAATGGCCACTTTTCTCTAGACTCTAGGTTTTATAAAAGCATTGCACTGTACGAAATTTCAAGTATTTGTATGAGCTGGAATAAAAGTTATAAGCTCTTAACTTTTCGTGTAAAATGGTCCATTTGTGTGCGCCATTTTTCACTGTATTGTAGGTTCTATTAAACATTACACTGTACACAATTTCAAGTCTTTGTATGTACTGGTAATAAAGTTATAAGCTATTAACTTTTGTTTCAAAATTTTCCATTTGTGTGGGAGGTACCAAAAGGGGCGTGGCAACTTCGCCCATTTTTCTCGAGGTAATAGTGACTAATAAACTAATACTATGTGTAGAATTTCAGAGGATTGAAATAAGTAGTATAGAAGTTATTAAATAATCAATATTTCTCTAAATGTTAACCCTTTGTGTGGGAGGTACTAGAAGGAGTGGTCCAATATGGCCCATCTTCGAACTTAGCCGGAGATACAAGAAAATATTACCACATACAAAATTTGAAGTCAATCGGTTACTTCTTTCGAGAGTTATCGTGCGCACCAGCCAGCAGACAGACAGACGGACGGACATTGCTCATTCGACTTAAAATGACCCAAAACGGATATCCGCGGAACATATTTAGGGTCTTAGGTCACTCCTTCGATGTGTTACACCTTTGGCTCGTAGCAAAGATAAAGGGTTTTTCAACAGGGACGCTACAAAAGCAGACCCACAGCGGCAACAAACGACGCCATAGTTTTTGCCGCTCTTTTGACATTTCTCTTCAGTAAGGTTTGCCATTTCATGATGGAAAGATATACGAGCCAACAACGAGTCGAAATTATTAAAATTGACTACCGAAATTCGGTGTCAGTGGCCTCAACGTTAAGAGCGCTACGTCCAATTTATGGTCGTCATAATCGTCCTAGCAGATCAACAATTGAAAAATGTGAATCCACAGGCACAGTAAAAAATGTTCCCGTTCCAGTGAGACAAAGAAGTGCCCGTAGTGTCGAGAATATTGCTGCCGCTGAGGCTTCAGTTGAAGAAAGCCCAAATGTGTCTCTCACACGTCGTTCTCAAGCGTTGGGCATCTCTGTGACGTCGTTGTGGCGAATTTTGCGAAAAGATCTTGGCCTACATCCGTACAAGATCAAATTGACGCAAGAACTGAAGCCGCTTGACCACCAGAAGCGTCGTATGTTCGTGAATTGGGCTGAGCAACAGCTTGAAAATGATTCGGATTTTCATCGAAAAATCATCTTCAGCGATGAGGCTCATTTCTGGCTGAATGGCTTCGTCAATAAACAAAATATTCGTTATTGGTCAGACATCAATCCACACGTACTCCATGGTTTGGTGCGGTTTATGGGCCGGCCGCCTCATTGGGCCGTACTCCTTCCGTGATGATCAAGACCGGCACGTTACTGTGAATGGGAATCGCTACCGTTCAATGATAACCGCATATTTTTGGCCCCAATTGGATGATATGGACTTGGAGGACATGTGGTTCCAACAGGACGGCGCCACAAGCCACACAGCGAATACCACAATCAATTTATTGGAAACCAAGTTTGGAGAATGTGTTATCTCACGAAATGGTCCAGTCGATTGGCCGCCTCGGTCGTGCGATTTGACGCCGTTAGACTATTTCCTGTGGGACTACGTCAAGTCTATGGTCTATGCCAACAAGCCAGCGACGATTGATGAACTTCGTACGAATATCGAACGTGATATTGCAGCAGTATCGGCCGATTTATGCTTGAAAACTGTCGAAAATTGGGTTCAGCGTCTGGACTTCTGCAAGCGTGCCCGTGGTGGCCATGCAAAAGAAATCGAGTTCCATACATAATGGCATCGAACGTACTTTCACAGAAATAAAGAATTTCATTGATATCCATTGATGTTTTATTTAAAAAAACTTTTGTAGCGCTCCTCAATACGGACCCGATATATACCCTCCTCTCTAAGGTGAGGGGATAAAAATACTTAAATGAATATTACTTACATGGATTAAAAGTGGCCATCACTTTTCGCATTTTTTCTATTTTGCAATACTAACAATCTTGTAAGACATTTTAGCTTTATTTCTATTTTGCAATACTAACAATCTTGTAAGACATTACACTGACAAAATGTGTCGTAATTTTGAAGATTGTGCGTCTAATGCAATAAGGACATTTCATATTTAAGACTAAGACAAGCTCCTTATAAAAAAAATTAACGAAATTTAAAGCAATTTGAGTTTTGAGCAAGGACATTTTTTATTTTAAAGAGTCTTTGGCGGAATTTTTATAAAATTTTTAAGAAAAAATGCGCCTAAATACCGAATATTCTATAATATCAACACTATTAAATAATTATACATTTAAAAAAATATATTTTTTGTTTTAATAATGTTTAGCTAATTTTTAATGAAATTGTGTAATAAACTAGTAAAAGCGTAGTAAAAAAGTGATGAATTCTTGCCAAAATAGTATACAAACTGCAAATTTCCAGCTAAATTACTTAGAAAATGTGTTGTTTATGGCTTAATCAAGCCTTTTTGGGAGCAACATTTCTAGGTGGACCATAACAAAATATGAACTTATATTAAACATTTTTGCTGTGATGAATTCTTGCCTAAATCAAATACAAACTGCAAAGATACAGTTACAATGCCTAGAAAATTTGGTATTTATGGCTTAAATAGGCCTATTTTGGAGCGACCTCTGTAGGGTGACTATAACAAAATACGAACCGATCTGTCAAATGTTAACTCTGATGAATTCTTGTAAAAATAGAATACAAACGGCAAAATTTCAGCAAAATTACGTTAAAAAATGTGTTCTCTATGGCTCAAGTCCCGTATTTTGAAGCGATCTCTATAGGCGAGCTATATTAAAACATTGACCGATATGGCCATTACGGACTGTAACGTGATTTCAACAGACAGGCAGAGGGACATGGGTTAGGTTTAGGTTAGGGTGGCAGCCGTTTTCTTTTTTTATTTCTTCAGCTCACATAGACCAGTTTAGGCCCCTAGCGGTACCACGGGCTAAAATGCCCTTCATTGAAACCAACCTGTTTCATATACAAATGTATCGATAGCACGAATATTGGTACTAGAAAGATCTGTTAGGCTGCCTAGAAAGGCCGACCCCAGTAGGTCCAGTCGTCGTTTGCTCAAAGCGGGAAAGTAGCATAGCAAGTGCTCAATGCTCTCCACTTCTTCCCCATCTCCACAGCTTCTGCAGAAGTCATTGCAGTTAATACCCAATCTTCTGACGTGGACATGGGTAAATCGTCATAGAATTTAACGACGATCAAAAATATATATACTCTATGGGGTCGCAGATCAATATTTCAAGGTGTTGCAAACGAAATGACAAAGTTATTGTTTTTACACCCTATGGTGGAGGGTGTAAAAACATATAATCACCAACTTTGGTCTAATTTATCAAAAGTTCGATATCTACGCTGAATAAAATTGCCCAAAATTTATAAAAGTAACACCAAAGACTTTAAAAATAAATACATTTTCTCAAAAATCCAATTCTTTTATTTATAAGGGAAATTGTCTTAAACTAAAATATTTATGATATGTCTTTTTTTAATGGTGTAGAGGCAAATTATTTCAAATTAGAAGACTTTTTTCAGTGCACTTTCTAAAAAGTTTGTTAGTATTCCAATATAGAAAAATTAAAGCAACTTACGAATCCCCAGTCCCAAAATATAGTAAATTTATTTATTTTCTTGTTTTAATTAAATTATTAACAATTGAAATTGCATTTAATACGAGTAACTATAAAGTATGCTGCCTGTTGAAATCACGCCACAGTCCGTACTAATAGAGCTAGGTTAATCAAATTTGGCAGAAATACTTCTTATAGTTGCAGGTCGTTTGGGATTGCAAATGGGTCAATGTTTTGATATAGCTCACCTATAGAGCTCGCTTCAAAATACGAGACTTGAGCCATAAATACCACATTTTCTTAGCATTTTAACTGAATCTTTGCAGATTGTATTTTTTTTAGATAAGAATTCATCACAATAAACATTTTACAGATCGGTTCATATTTTGTTATAGTCACCCTATAGAGGTCGCTCAAAAATAGGCTTATTTATGCCATAAATACCATATTTTCTAAGCATTTTAACTGAATCTTTGCCGTTTGTATTTTATATAGATAAGAATTCATCACAGCAAAATTTTTTTAACATAAGTTCATATTTTGTTATGGTCCACCTATAGATGTTGCTCCCACAAAGGCTTCTTTAAGCCATAAACACCACATTTTCTAAGCAATTTAGCTGAAAATTGGCAGTTTGTATTCGATTTTGGCAAGAATTCATCTCAATAAAATGTATACAAGTCAGTTTATATATATTTTGTTGTAGTCCCCGTGTAGAAGAGGTAGCCCTCAAATATGCGAATTTAAGTCATAAATACCACATTTTTCAGATGAAGAGTTTGGCTAAAAAATGGAGGCCTAAGTTTGGCTAAAAATTGCAGGATGGGAGCACCCCGGAAGGCACGTAGGTAGTGTACTTGTATATGAGTTTGGGGGTCGTGGGTTCGATTCCCACCAGAGACTCCGGTCTGTCGCTGCAAAACCCAGCCACATGGTCTTTGTAACGCGGCTTTTCCATGTACCGTAAAATTAGAATATAAATTTACGTTGTATTGTAAATCAAATAAATAAATAGGAAGGATGGTTTCAAGATTTGCTCCATATCCAAAGATTTTTCCGGTAATAAAATTTAATGCAATCCTTGGTGGAGGGTATATAAAATTCGGCATGGCCGAACTTAACGGTTTTACTTGTTTTATGGGCTTCAAAAGTTTCTGAAAATCAATAGGCCTCTCGAAACAGGGGTCATCAGCGTTTGTCCAACAAATAATTCAGACTTGGTGATACCGCTTAACTATATTTGGCAATAATTTAGCTAAGAATATGCCGAACAAAGTTTGTTAACATTTTATGCGAAATCAAATTTTCACGCACCTATTTTTGAAAAAGTGAAGGAAAAAATATTTTGTTCACTCTTTTCAGCATAACTTACAGGGAGTCGTAATTTATTAGTAACAATATTTGGCTAAATTATAGCCACGTTAAATATGAACAACTTTTGTCAACATTTCAGTACAATCTGAACGTGTCTAGGCACCCCAAATAGCTCAAAAAACCACATGGTACCTCAAAAATGTTAGTATTTCACTATTTTTGTAACAAAATTATATTTTTATGGTGTATTGTATGTTCAGTAACTTTCTAGAAAAAGTTAAGGCCAATATTTCTGTGGACATATTAACCCCCTAACTCCCCCACATAACTGTAATTTTTGGACCTATTTTAGCAAATTGTTAAAAACATCCCCAAAAATGGGAAGGTCGGGGATGAAATGTTCTACAAAACTGTTGGCCATAAAATTGTATTATACGAGTATGTGTCAGAACACACCAAAGCTGAAAACCTAACACAAACACCAGAAAAGGTCAAATTCCTGTTCGTGCATCAATGTTAGTCATACGACCTAGTGGTCGAAGCAATAACGATACCAGTAAAGATAGTTGTTGACCTGAATTTGACCGTTTTTTTCGGTGTTTGTGTTAAGTTTTGAGCATTGGTGTGTTCTGACACATATAGTAAAATTGTATGGGCAACATTTTTGTAGAACATTTCATCACCGCCCTTCCCATTTTTAGGGGTGTTTTATACGATTTTTTAAAAAATGGCCAACAAATACAGTTATGTGGGAGAGCTAGAGGGTTAATATGTTCCACAAAAATATTGGCCTTAATATTTTCCATAAAATTGCTAAACATACCTTACACCAAGAAAATATGTTTGCTACAAAATAGTGAAATACTAACATTTTGGAGGTACAATGTTGTCTTTTTCAGCTATTTAGGGTGCCTAGACACGTTCAGATTGTATTGATATGTTCACAAAAGTTTATGCAGATTTACCGTGGCTACAATTTTGCCAAATATTGTTAGTGAAAAATTACGAGTCCCTGTAAGTAATGCTGAAAAAAATATTTTTTTCCTTCACTTTTTCAAAAAAAGTGCGGGAAACATATTTTATCGCATAAAATGTTAACAAACTTTGTTCAGCATATTCTTAGCTACATAATTGCCAAATATAGTTAAGCCGTATCACCAAGCCTGAATTAGTTGTTGGACAAAAGCTGATGATACCTTTTTCGAGGGGCCCACTGATCTTCAGAAACTTTTCAGGCCCATAAAAAAAATTGGTCACCAATTTCGCCAAACCGAGTATAGGGTTATACTACCCTTTGATAGTAGAATCTCAAATTCACTGTTTCGAACAGTGTAATTTGAGTGTATTTGTAGTCTTTGTAGTATCTACTCTTCAACGCCAAATAAATGACTTTGTCAAGCCCTTCAGGCAACCTATTCGAAAATAATTTCGCCAAAACTTTTGTGGCAATCATTAAATTGCTTTCATATTTAGTATTTTAGACGTATTTTCCAATGACTAGGAACAGACAAAGAATGATGAAACTGCAACCACCGTTCTGAGATCTCCGACACACAAAGTATAAGTTTGCATTACTCACAAAGTGTGGGTGAGTATTCCTTAATTGGTTTACTCGACTTTTTTTTGTAGTTTCATTACTATAATCCGATCTTTAAACAACAATCAAATTGCAATGAGTGAAAAAAAATGAAGATGAAAATTATCATTGCATTTGATTGTCCTAAAAAACAGTTAAGCTTTTCTTGATCCATTTTAATTTAATGTAGTCAAAAGGATCTGGAGAATCGATTGAAAACTACTTTGGGCAATGTTTATGCCATCTTGAGTAAACGATAAATTTACAATCAGTTAAAATTAATTAAATGAAAAATATCATTTGAAATATGAACATAAAATTTCAGACAAGAAACACTAGAAAATCTAATAGCCAGTCAAAGTCCAACGTGGCAAACAATTCTGCGTCGACAGGATGGGTCTGTTGATTTTAATCGCAACTGGGAGGAATACGAAAAAGGGTTTGGCGATCCAAATGGGGAGTTCTCCATAGGACTGCAGCAACTACATGAGATGACCACCTATGGACCAACTCAAGAACTATTGGTGGTTTTGAAAGATTTCGAGGGAGAAACGCGTTACGCGAAATACGACAGCTTTCGAGTCGGAAATGTTACTGAGAAATATGCTCTGGTTGAGGTGGGTAAATATAGTGGAGATGCAGGGGATTCGTTAATTGAACACAAGGGATACAAGTTCTCAACACCAGGTCAGGATAATGATGCCACAGACGATTATCATTGCGCTGAAGCTTATAAGAGCGGTTGGTGGTTTAGCGATTGCTATAATTGGTATGTTATATTGAAGTGTAGATTAACTATAAATGAAAATTAAATAATTTAAATTTCAAATTTCATTTCAGTAATTTGAATGGCCTCTACAAGAAAGAAGCTGAATCGAAAACTCGCGGTGTTGAGTGGCGGGAATGGAAGGAAGATATATCCTTGAAATTCGCTGAAATGAAGATTAGATCCCGAATGTAAAATTCATAACCGAGGAAATATACGATTCAGAGTTAACTTTATTTTGTATAACTAAAAAATTAATTAAATATTAAATATCAATCGAATACTTCTCGCCAATCATCATTTATCAATAAAATCTATGTGAACTTAACATTTTTTTATGAATGCTGATTTTAATGAAGTTTTAATTAAATCTGGTAAAATATTTGGCGGTAATTATATAAACTCTTCTCTAGAGTGACTCTAAACTTTCTAAACATATATCACTTGAAAAGAAAATGGTGATTCACTTTCATAACAATATGAAATCTACATTAAATCAAAAAAATTGTTGGCATAAAATTTCACAGGTGAGTAAAAAAAATTGGAAAAACTATAAGAAAATACTGAAGTCAGGTGAAGGGGCTGAAATTATAGCTCATTTCCTGCAAAAGCCTTTCTTTGCAAAAATGGTAATTTTCAAGGTAATCACCAGAAATGTCCAACACTGAAAAACTTATATTTCTCTTTCTTACTTTTTGAAGAATCATATATTTCTCGAATCTTTCTCGAATTCCATTCGCTTGGCAGATTAGTTTTATAAATGGGTATTTCCCAGAAACCACATTTTGCCATATTTTGTGGGTTATTTTGAAAACTGCACAGCTTTCGAATATGATTGCCAAAAACTTAATTGTAGAGATTAGAAACATCTGTAAACTACAATAAGGCGTTCGTGTTTCAATCATTAATAAGAGAATAAGTACAAAATTTTATCCTCTATGGAAACAACTTACTCTGCATAATTTTGACCCGCAAATTCGAATGGATTTAACCATCGCATTTTCGAGATATTTAGCCACAAAGTTTGCTGGGCAAACAGAGAGGTTAGTAAATACAAAACACAGTTTTAGTATAGAAAACTTTGGAACAGATGTTGCATGTCAAAGAGTGAATGAAAGGCGACACTACGAGAAGTATTTCTTCCAAAACACCAGACACCCCCGCTCATCTCCTTACCCCTGTAAAACTGCCCCCAAAAATAATGCTGTATCAAAAGTCATAGAACTCGATGGAATTTTTGAGTGATGCATTCGACAAAAAGATTCCTTGTAAAAAATCACTATAGGTCCCCACAATACACTTTTGTGGCAACCCAATGGTTTTGCAAATATATCGTAATATGTCACACAGTGGATTTCTGGAAAAAAGGCGAAATTCAAAAATTCCCAAAAATGTTGTTGATTTTCTGCTTTATATGATTTTGTCTCAGGTCGAGTTTGTCTCTGTTTTAGAATAATTTAAACGGGATCTTGGACAAATGCTCAAGATATTTGCGAAATGAGAGATATGCGTCAAAACAATATTTTATTGGAGAGGTTAGATCTGCTCTAAAACTTGGAACGAACTTATGACGTGTATTGTCTCTCCTGTAGAATCTGGACAATGAGGGTTGCGACATTTTGTATGTGAAGCAGCGGTATATGGTAATTTTTTAATTGGATGAACTTTGAAAACTGTAGCGAGCGCCCCAGTAGGTGAGTTGGTAGCGTGCTCGTCTATGAGTTTGGGGGTCGTGGGTTCGATGCCCACCGAAGAAGGCTCTGGTCTGTCGCTGCAAAAATATAACAAGCAACATGGTCTTTGTCGCTCGGCTTTCCCTGGACCGTAAAATTGGAATATAAATTTACTTTGTATTGTAATTCAAATAAATAAAACTGAAGCTATCAAAATTTCACTTAAATCTGTTGGAAAATATTGTATGAGGTCCAGTGTTGCCAGAAATGATGATTTATCGATATTTTGACTATTATGTTTTTATAGTTATAAGTGGAAAAACGGTTTTTGTTACGGGTAATATAAATATTCATGTGAAAAACTTATTAACAATAACAATTATTATTATAAATATTCATTTGAAAAATTTTTTTAACAAAATTCAAGGTTTCTAGAAAATTTCGTTGAAATTCCTAGTTCTAGAGAATTTTTCGTTGATTTAATTTTTCTGAAAATTTCATTGAAATTGCATTTTTCTTTAAAATTCCTTCGAAATTGAATTTTTGCAGAAGTATTCCTTCATCAGTCTTTAATTATGTCAACGACCTTTAATCAGGGGTCATCGTCCTATAAACGACTCATCGATGTTTAATCCCTTCAGTGGAACCTTAGTCCGCTCATCGACCTTTAAAATTTAAACAAAATTTTCGAAAATTTTAGTAAAAAGGAATATCTATTAGTCTATATATAACAGGTGGCGCAAAAGTAACCTTTCGATGTTTTTTGGCTGTAATTTAAAAAAAAAAATTAAAAACGTTGATTCTTCTTGTGGATTATTTTTATTTGGTCTTTTAATTTTTTTTACATCAAGTCGAGAATATGATGTCATGTAAATGGCCGCCGCCACATTTGATTGTCATTTGAGCCCTTTTTATGGCATTTTCCATCACTTTGGCCAAAACTTCCGGCGATAGGTCCTCACATTCTTGACGGATATTGTCTTTAAGAGCTGCAAGAGTTTGAGGCTTGTTGACATAAACCCGCGACTTCAAAAAGCCTCACAAAAAGAAGTCTGGTGCGGTCAAATCAGGCGATCTTGCTGGCCAGTGCAAATCGCCAAAACGGGAGATTAGGCGCCCGGGAAATGCATCCTTCAGCATATCGGTTGTGGCACGTGCAGTGTGTGCCGTTGCACTGTCCTGTTGGAACCACATGTTTTCCAATCCCAATTCATCAAGTTGCGGCAAAAAGAACTCGTTGATCATTGCTCTGTAGCGCTCACCATTCACAGTAACCGTTTGGCCCGCGACGTCTTCGAAGAAAAAAGGTCCGATGACTCCTCCTGCGAAAACAGCACACCATACAGTGACTTTGAGCGGGTGTAATGGCTCTTCGTGGGTTACACGCGGATTTTCAGTGCCCCAGAAGCGTAAATTTTGCTTATTTACGTACCCGCTAAGATGGAAATGGGCCTCATCACTCATGATTATTTTTGATGAAAAATCATCTTCAAATAAATAGTCAGCAATATTCCGCGTTCTGGAGCAGTGTAGCGTAACATTGTTTATTAACGTGTATTTCGCATGTGTTTACTACACAAATGTCAAAACAGAACTGACATTAGGGGCCAATCGCAAAATTTATAGCATTTTCTGATAGGAGGATTACTTTTGCGCCACCTGTTATAAAAGAGAGTGTCTGTTTGTGGGTTTGTTTGTTTGTTTGTATGTTTGTATGTTTGTTCCGTATAGACGTCTAAACGGCTAGACCGATCATCTTGAAATTTTCACTGAATGTACATGTGTAGGGGGTGCTGAAAATAGGGTATTTGAATTTTCGATATATCAAGTGGGCGTGGACCCGCCCATATGGGTCCAATTTTGATATTGAGAAATTTTTTTAGCTAGAGTGCTGAAATTTTGTGTGTATGCATTTAGTGACAGATTATGTGAATTTTCCAAAAATGGGCGGAATCGGACCAATGGGCGTGGCCCTGCCCATATAAGGCAAATTTTGAAATTGAGATATTTTGCACAATTTGTTAGCGAGAGTGCTGGAATTTTGTGTGTATATATATGGTGGCAGTCTACGTGATTGGTCCAAAAATGGGCGGGATCGACCCAACGGGCGTGGCCCCGCCCACATAGACCAAATTTTGAAATTTTGATATCTTGCACAATTTGCTAGCGAGAGTGCTGCAATGTTGTGTATATGCATCTGGTAGCAGTCCACGTGATTTTTCCAAAAATGGGCGGGATCGGACCAATGGGCGTGGCACCGCCCATATAAGCCAAATTTTAAAAATGTGATATCTTGCACAATTTGTTACCGAGAGACCTGGAATTTTGTATATACATATCCGTTGGCGAACTACATGATTGGTCCAAAAATGGGCGGGTTCGGACCAATAGGCGTGGCCCCGCCCATATAAGCCAAATTTTTAATTAGAGATATTTTGCACAATTTGATAGCGAGAGTGCTGGAATTTTGTGTATATGTATATGGTGGAAGTCTTCGTAATTGGTCCAAAAATTGGCGGAATCGGACCAATGGGCGTGGCCCCGCCCATATAAGCCAAAATTTTAAATTGAGATATCTTGCACAATTTGTTAGCTAGAGTGCTGTAATGTTGTACGTATGTATCTGGTAGCAGTCCACGCGATTTTTCCAAAAAAGGGCGGGATCGGACCAATGGGCGTGGCACCACCCATATAAGCCAAATTTTAAAAATGTGATATCGTGCACAATTTGTTACCGCGAGACCTGGAATTTTGTATATATATATCCGTTGGCGACCTACATGATTGGTCCAAAAAAGGGCGGGTTCGGACCAATAGCCGTGGCCCCGCCCATATAAGCCAAATTTTGAAATTGAGATATTTTGCACAATTTGATAGCGAGAGTGCTGGAATTTTGTGTATATGTAGATGGTGGCGGTCTACGTGATTGGTCCAAAAATGGGCGGGATCAGAACACTGGGCGTGGCCCCCTCATATAAGCCAAATTTTGAAATTGAGATATCGTGCACAATTTATTATCGAGAGTGCTGCAGTTTTGGACATATGTATCTGATGACTGTCTACGCGATTCGCCCAAAAATTGGCGGGATCAGAACAATGGACGTGGCCCCGCCTATATAAGCCAAATTTTGAAATTGAGACACATATCTTGCACAATTTTTAGCGAGAGTGATGTCTGGTGGTAGTCTACGTTATTGGTCCAAAAAGGGTCGGGATCGGATCAATGGCCGTGACCCTGCCCATATAAACTAAATTTTGAAATTGAGATGTCTTACACAATTGTTTAGCGATAGTTCTGTAATTTTGTGGATATGTATCTGATAATAGCCTACGTGAATGTTCTAAAAAGTGGCGAGATCGGATCAATGGGCCTGGCCCCGCCCATATAAACCAAATTTTTAAATTGAGATATCATGCACAATTTGTTAGCGAGAGTGCTGTGATTTTGTGCATCTCACGCAGTCTACGTGATTACACAAAAAAGGGGCGGCACCGCCCATAGGAGCCTAATTTTTAAATTGAGATATCTTGCACAATTTGTTTAAGTGAGCGCTGCAGTTTTGGGTATATGTATCTGATAACAGTCTACGTGATTCGACCAAAAATAGGCGGGATCAGACCAATGGACGTTGCCCCGCCTATGCAAGTATAAGCCAAATTCTGAAATTGAGAGTCATATCTTGCACAATTTTTTATCGAGAGTGCTGTAATTTTTGCATATCGATCTGGTGATAGTCTACGTGAATGGTCCAAAAGGGTTGGGATTGGACCAATGGGCGTGGCCCCACCCTTATAAGCAAATTTCTGAAATTGAAATACCTTGAACAATTTGTTAGCGAGAGTGTTGTCATTTTGTAAATATGCATTTGATGGCAGTCTACGTAATTGGTTAAAAAATTGACGGAATCGGAAATCTGAAGTCTGGGGCAACGAAGTGGACCGGGTCCAGCTAGTATATTATATTTTCAAGTAAATTAAACTTCAACGAAATTTTGTAGAAAGATTTGATTTCAACATAATTTTTTAGAAAAATACAAATTTGAAATGATTTTCTAGAAAAATGCAGATTTGAAAAAAAACTACTGAAAAGGCGATTTCAAGAATTTTTATAGATAATGTAATTATGATAAAATTCTCTAGAAAAATTTTGTAGAAATATCCATTTCCAACGTAAGCTTTTAGAGACATCCAATTTCATTGAATTTTTATAGAAAATGTTGTCAAAATTTGTATTTAAAAAAAATTCTAAAAAGTGTCTATAAAATTTCTTCAAAATTATTTTTTTCTAGATAATTTGGTCCTAGCAATTTTTTTTAAGAATTTTGTCGAAACTAAATTTTTATTGAAAATTTCGTTTTTTTGTATTTTTATAAAAAAATTCAGCAAAATTTAAAAGAAAGCGAAATTTTATAGAAAACTTTGGCAATAATTTTATTTAAAAAAAATCGTTAAATAAAATTTTTTGTTAAAATTTAATTTTTCTAAAAAATGTCTTTAGATGTAATTTTTCTAAAAATGTCGTTAAAATTAAATTTTTAAAAAAATTTTGAAAATTAAATTTTTAAAAAAAAATTTGAAAATTAAATTTTTCAGTAAGACATTCTTCAAAATTCAATTTCCTTAAAAATGTTGCCAACATTACATTTTTGGAAAATTTCTTCAAAATTGCATTTATTAAAAAGTTTGTCAAAAATACATTTAAATTTTTAGAGAAAATTTCAGCAAAATTTAATTTTTATAAAATATTTATTAGCAATCGAATTCTTATGAAATTGAATTGAAATTTTTTGTATTTAAAAAAAATTTGTCAAAATTATTTTCTTCTAAAAGAATCTTTAAAATAAATTTTTTTTAAAAAAATTTGGTCAAAATTAAATTTTTTTTAGAAAAATTTGGTCAAAATTAAATTTTTTTTAAAAAAATTTGGTCAAAATTAAATTTTTCTAAAACATCTCATTGAAAATGGCAATTTTCTATAAAATTACTTCAAAATACAATTTCCTAGAAAATTTCGTCAAAGTTGCATTGAAACGTTACTAGAAAATTTCGTTGAAATTGCTGTTTTTTATAAAATGTCTTCAAAGTTTAATTTTTCTCAAAATTTCATTGAAATCGCATTTTTCCTTAGAATTCCTTCGAAATTGAATTTTTGCATAAAATGTCCTTCATCAGCTTTTAATATAGTCACCGATCTTTATTCAGGGGTCATCGTCCTATAAACGACTCATCGATGTTTAATCCCTTCGGTGGACCTTTAGTCCGCAATTTCAAGAAATGTTGTAGAGATATGCAATTTCAACAAAATGTTTCAGTAAAATGAAATATCTACGAAATATGCAAGTAAATTAAATTTAAAAGAAATTTTGAGAGAGATTTAAGTAAACAAATTTTGTTCAGAAAAATACAGATATGAAATATTTTTTTAGAAAAATGCAAATTTGAAAAAACCAAGAATTCAAGAATTTTTATAGAAAATTTAATTATGTTGAAATTTTCTATTAAATTAAAATTTTCTAAATTTTCTGTAAAAAAGTTATTTTAAGAATTGTTGTAGAAAGTTAAATTATGATGACATTTTCTATAAAATTCATATTTTCTACAAAAATACAATTCCATCGTAATTTTGCAATTTCAATGAAATTTTATAGAAAATTTTGTAAAATTGGTATTTGAAAAAATTTTTTTTAATGAATTCTATAAAACTTTTTCAAAATTAAGTTTTTCTAGAAAATTTCGGCGAAATTACATTTTTTTTAAAATTTTTTCGAAAATACATTTTATTGAAAATTTAGTTTTTTTCACAAATTTCATTTTTATAAAAAAATTTCAGCAAAATTTTATTATTATAAAAAATTTAATATAATATACATTGAATTTTTATAGAATATGTTGACAGGATTTGTATTTTTAGAAAAAATCGTCAAAATTAAATTTTTTCAAAAAATTTCGTTAAAATTTAGTTTTTCTTAAAAATTTCTTTAAAATTTAATTTTGCTAAAAATTTCGTTAAAAATAAACTATACGAAAAAATTTCGTTAAATTAAATTTTTCTTAATAAAATCGCTGAAAATGTAATTTTTCTATAACATTTCTAGAAAATTTCGTCAAAATTGGATTTTTGGAATTTTTTTTTTCTAGGAAACTGCCTTTTTTTTAAAAAAAAATTGTCAAAAATACATTATTATTGAAAATTTCGTTTTTTCCGGAGATTGCATTTTTAAAGAAAATTTCAGCAAAATTAAATTTTTTAATAGAATTTTTATAAAAATTTTGAAATAATTTTATTTCTATAAAAATTCTGAAAAAATTGTATTTTCAAAAAAAAATTGTATTTTTCAAAAATTTTGTAAAATTAATTTTTTCTTGAAAATTTCGTTAAAATTTATTTTTTTTTTAAAAATCTTTATGTATACATAATTTAATTTTTCTAAAAAAACCTCAAAATAAATGGCATTTTTTTAAAAAAAAAATTTAAAATAAAATTTTGTCAATTGCAGTTTTATATAATTTTTAGCAAAATTAATTTTTTATAAAAAATTTAACGAAAATCGAATTTTTAAAGAAAATTTTGTATTTTTAGAAAAATTCGTCATATTAAATTTTTCCCAAAAATTTCGTTAAAATTAAATATTTATACAAAATTTCGTTAAAATTTAATAGAATTCGTATAACAATTTTGAAAACAATTGTATTTTTAAAAAATTTCGTAAAAATAAAATTTTTCTAAAAAATTTTGTTAAAAATAAATTTTTCTAAAAAAATTCGCTGGAAATGCAATTTTTCTATAACATTTCTTCAAAATAAAACTTCCTAGAAAATTTCGTCAAAGTTGAATTTTTGGAAAATTATTTTTTCTAGAAAATTGCATTTTTTAAAAGATTGTCAAAGATTAATTTTTTTGAAAATTTCGTTTTATTCCGGAAATTGCAATTTTATAGAAAATTTTAGCAAAATTTAATTTTTACAAAAAAAATTGATAGAATTTTTATAAAAATTTTGAAAAAAAAAATATTTTTAAAAAATTTCCTCAAAATAAATTTTTTTAAAAAAAACTTCAAAATAAAATTTTCTAAAAAATGTCTTTCAAAATTAAATTTTTCTATAAATTTTTCAAAATAAAAGTTTGGCAATTGCATTTTAATAAAATTTTCAGAAAAAAATTAATTTTTATAAAAAATTTAACGGAAATCGAATTTTTATATAAAATTTTGTCAAAATTTGTATAGTTCGAAAAATTGGGCATTTTATTTTTTTTAGATAATTTCTTTTTCTAAAAATTTCGACAAAATTAAATTTTTAAAAAAATTTTGAAAATAAAATTTTTCAGTAAAAATTCTTCAAAATGCAATTTCCTTAAAAATTTTGCCAACATTGGATTTTTGGAAAATTATTTTTTTCGAAAAATTTCTTCAAAATTGCGTTTTTTAAAAAGTTTTTTTTTCGGAGATTGCATTTTTATAGAAAATTTCAGCAAAAAATAATTTTTATAAAATATTTATTAGAAAGCGAATTCTTATAGAAAATTTTGAAAAAATTTGTCAAAATAAATTTTTTGGAAAAATTTACTAAAATTAATTTTTCTATCAAATAACTATTCTACATCAAAAAGAAATTTTAAGAATTGTTTTAGAAAATGTAATTTTGATGAAATCTATCTATCTATCTATATAAAGGGTGTACCAAGAAGAACGCAATTTTTAAATCTCGCAACATTCGAAGTGTCATTGTTTGACATTTGAATAATTGTTATTGTTTGTTAGTAGAAGGTACGAGGTTAGTAAAAATGGAGAAGGACAGCGAAGGGAGTTCGTTAATTGGGTATTGGAGAGACAACATGAAAATGCTGATTTTGCCGATAAAATCATCTTCAGTGACGAGGCCCATTTTCATCTTGATGGCCTCGTCAATAGGCAGAATTGTCGCATTTGGGGTGCGGAAAATCCTCGAGTGATTCACGAGAAGCAAATGCATCCTCAACGTGTTACTGTGTGGTGTGGTTTTTGGGCTGGAGGAATCATTGGACCTTTGAGGCAGGTCAAGCGCAAACAGTCAATGGTGTTCGGTATCGTGAAATGATAGCCAGTTTTTTCTTGCCTAGAATTGAAGAAATGAATGTGGAGGGCATGTGGTTCCAACAAGACGGCGCCACATATCATACAGCCAGAGAAACAATTCAATTGCTGCATCAGTAATTAACAAATTGCGCTCTTCTTGGGACACCCTTTATATAAAAGAGAGTGTCTGTTTGTGGGTTTGTTTGTTTGTTCCGTATAGACGTCTAAACGGCTTGACCGATCATCTTGAAATTTTCACAGAATGTACATGTGTAGGGGGTGCTGAAAATAGGGTACTTGGATTTTCGATATATCAAGTGGGCGTGGACCCGCCCATATGGGTCCAATTTTGATATTGAGAAAAATTTTTGTGTGTATGAATTTAGTGGCAGATTATGTGAATTTTCCAAAAATGGGCGGAATCGGACCAATGGGCGTGGCCCCGCCCATATAAGCCAAATTTTGCAATTGAGATATTTTGCACAATTTGTTAGCGAGAGTGCTGGAATTTTGTGTACATGTATATGGTGACAGTCTGCGTGATTGGTCCAAAAATGGGCGGGATCGGCCCAATGGGCGTGGCTCGCCCACATAGACCAAATTTTGATATCTTGCTCAATTTGCTAGCGGGAGTGCTGCAATGTTGTGAATATGTATCTGGTGGCATTCTACGTAATTGGTCAGAAAATGGGCGGGATCGGACCAATAGGCGTGACCCCGCCCATATAAGCCAAATTTTAAAAATGTGATATCTTCCACATTTTTTTACCGAGAGACCTGGAATTTTGTGTATATGTATATGGTGGCATTCTGCGTGATTGGTCCAAAAATGGGCGGGATCGGCCCAATGGGCGTGGCTCGCCCACATAGACCAAATTTTGATATCTTGCTCAATTTGCTAGCGGGAGTGCTGCAATGTTGTGAATATGTATCTGGTGGCATTCTACGTAATTGGTCAGAAAATGGGCGGGATCGGACCAATAGGCGTGACCCCGCCCATATAAGCCAAATTTTAAAAATGTGATATCTTCCACATTTTTTTACCGAGAGACCTGGAATTTTGTGTATATGTATATGGTGGCAGTCTGCGTGATTGGTCCAAAAATGGGCGGGATCGGCCCAATGGGCGTGGCCCCGCCCACATAGACCAAATTTTGAAATTTTGATATCTTGCACAATTTGCTAGCTAGAGTGCTGGAATTTTGTGTATATGTATATGGTGGCATTCTGCGTGATTGGTCCAAAAATGGGCGGGATCGGCCCAATGGGCGTGGCCCCGCCCACATAGACCAAATTTTGATATCTTGCACAATTTGCTAGCTAGAGTGCTGTAATGTTGTACATATGTATCTGGTGCCAGTCCACGTGATTGGTTCAAAAATTGACGGGATCTGACTAATGGGCGTGCCACCGCCCATATAAGCCAAATTTTGAAATTGAATTATCTTGCTCATTTTGTTAGCGAGAGTGTTGAAAGTTTGCGTATATGTATCTGGTAGCAGTCTACGTGATTGACTTACATATGGGCGGAATAGGACCAGTGGGCGTGGCACAGCCCATATTTTGATATATCTTGCAAGTATTATATAGGAAATACATGAACAAAAATGCTCGGTATGCGATAATTAGAGCTGATGTGATGCATGACCAATGAAACAAGAATTTGGAAATTTTATAAGTATACATTTCTATTTTCTGGACTTTCCACTGAATTCGGTATTTTTTTAATTCATTGAATTTATTACTAATACCAGTAAGGAAAGGCAGAAAGTCGGGCGGGGCCGACTATATAATACCCTACACCTCCCTAACAATGCGATAAGGGTCATTGCGATAATAATTTGGAATAATTGGTAAATGTGGTGTGTGTGTGTATGTATATCTTATTTTGAACCGATAATCGCTATATTAAGCAATATTCGTTCCTAAATTGAATAAAATTTTTCTGGAGAACTTTGTAATGGTCGGAAGTAAAGTACAACTTCTATAGCGCTTTGTAACCAAATCTGGAGGAACATATACATGGAGGTTATATATAAATCTGAATCGATTTTCCTTTAATACTCATTCATGTAAAATATAAACCTGTTTCTGTCGAATTTCGTACTGATCGGATATAAAACACAGTCTCTACAGCGCTTACATGTCAAATTAGGGGTAACATATATATATGGGGGCTAAATCTAAATCTGAACCGATTTTCTCCGAATTTTGCGGTATTCCTTCATGTAATAAGAAACCTCTTTCTGCCGAATTTCTTACTGATCGGATATAAAATACAGTTTCTACAGCGCTTGAATTTCAAATCGGGGGTAACATATATATGGGGACTATATCTAAATCTGAACGGATTTTCTCCGAATTTGGCAGTATTCCTTCATGTGATAAGAAACCTCTTTCTGCCGAATTTCGTACTGATCGGATATAAAATACAGTTTCTACAGCACTTACATGTCAAATCGGGGGTAACATATATATGGGGGCTATATCTAAATCTGAACCGATTTTCTCCGAATTTGGCAGTATTCCTTCATGTAATAACAAACCTCTTTCTGCCGAATTTCGTACTGATCGGATATAAAATACAGTTTATACAGCGCTAATTTTGACATGGGCAGCGAAGCGCACCGGGCTCAGCTAGTATATATATAAAAGTAATAAAATCTTCTTCATTTTGCACCATATGTAATAATCATGTCATTTTGAAAGAAAGAGGTATAGCTATTTTACAGTACCCTAAACAGATTTACAGTACCCTAATAGATAAAAGATGGGGGCTGCGAAGCGCACCGGGTAAGCTAGTATATTTATATATGCGTTCCAAATAAATTGTATTGGTATTCAATTACAATTTTTTTGCTCAGAAATAAATAATATTTAAAAAATGTTGCTCCAAATATATTTTCATTCGATTTAAACATATCAAAAAAGGCGACTTTGCCCCGTGTACATAAATAAATAAAATTGGAGTTGCAACAGTTGTTTGTACTGTTCTAAGAATTAATTACCACACGCGGAAATACAATCAGAAGCGTTTCTATAAAAATTAAGTTTACCTACGGAGAAAAAGAGGGTTTCTTCAGGTGTATGTTTTACAGTGTATTCGTTAAATTTTGTTGAATTCCTTCTTTTGTGCACTTATTTATGATTGAGCACATACATAAATAAGTACATACATAAATTGTATATGCAATAAATACAACGTAATTCAAAAGGTCACTGGAGTACAATACTTCTAAGCTGAATTGAAAATGGGTCGTATAGTCACGAGTAAATCTCTTTTAAAAATGTAAATTAAATACGAAATTTTAGAAATACAATTGTGCACATATTTTCGATATATATACATACGAATGTCTCATGTAGATTCCATCATAACAAAAATCATTACAGTGAGTCACTGTCGAAATGAGCCTCTACAACAAATTTATATGTTTTCAAAATACGAGTTTTCCAACAAGAGGTGTTATTTTGAATCACCCGGTATTTCGGTAGCTGTCACTTTTGAAGCTTTTATTCTTTGACATTTGACAAGTAGAAACTACGCCATTACTAACCAGTAAGGAAAGGCTAAAGTCGGGCGGTGCCGACTATATAATACCCTACACCACTCTCGTAATATTGAATAACTCTGATATATAAATTTTGTAATTCATGTATAAATTGTTTACATAAATTTACTTTTGGGACATTTTATACTTAAATAATACCCTGTACCACGGTGTGGTGTAGGGTATAAAAACAATTGGATCTAAAGAGCCAAATCGGATGAAACATATATATGGGAGCTATAGCTAAATCTTTACCGATTTTCTTCAAATTCGGCAATGTTGGTTCATGAATCAAGAAACTCTACCATTCTAAATTTCAAAACGATTGGATGTAAAATATTTCTTCTATAGAACTAAAGGGCCAAATCGACGAAACATATATATGGGAGCTATAGCTAAATCTTAACCGATTTTCTTCAAATTCGGTAGTGTTGGTTCATGGATCAAGAAACTCTACAATTCTAAATTTCAAAATGATTGGATGTAAAATACAGCTTCTTCTGGACTAAAGAGCAAAATCGGACGAAACATATATATGGGAGCTATAGCTAAATCTTAACCGATTTTCTTTAAATTCGGCAATGTTGGTTCATGGATCAAGAAACTCTACCATTCTAAATTTCAAAACGATTGGATGTAAAATACAGCTTTTATAGGACTAAAGGTCCAAATCGGACGAAACATATATATGGGAGCTATAGATAAATCTTAACCGATTTTCTTCAAATTCGGCAATGTTGGTTCATGGATCAAGAAAATCTACCATTCTAAATTTCAAAACGATTGGATGTAAAATACAGCTTCTATAGGACTAAAGGGCCAAATCGGACGAAAGATATATATGGGAGCTATATCTAAATCTGAACCGATTTCAACCAAATTCAATAGCGATCTTAACAGCCGCGAAATACTCTAAACTGCAAAATTTCAGAACGATCGGAGTGAAATTGCGACCTGTAGTCGACGAACAACTTTACATGGACAGACGGACGGACGGACGGACAGACAGACGTGGTTAAATCGACTCAGCTAGTGATTCTGAGTCGATCGGTATACTTTAAGGTGGGTCTAGCTGTGTTATTTTCAGGTGTTACAAACATCTGCCGTGAAACAAACTTTTAATATCCTGTACCACAGTGTGGTGTAGGGTATAAAAATGGAACGATACACGATTCAACAACGCATTGAAATTATTAAACTGATGAGACTGATGGGGCCCATTTCCAACTCAGTGGCTACGTCAACAAGCTAAATTGTCGCATCTGGGGCTCGGAAAACCCAAGAGTTATTGTTGAGAAGCCTCTCCATCCTCAACGTGTGACTGTTCGGAGCGGTTTGCGGTCCGGCGGGGTTATTGGACCTTACTTTTTCGAAAATGAGGTTGGATCAACAGTTACGGTGAATGGATAGCGCAATGATTTTTTATGGTCGGAGTTGGATGGTACTGATCTGGACAACGTTTACTTTCAACAAGACGGCGCTACGTGCCACACAAGCAACGAAACCATTGTTCTGTTACGGAAAAGTTTCCAGACCGTGTTAGCTCTCGAAGTGGTGATCACAATTGGCCACCAAGATCTTGTGATTTAACACCTTGCGACTTCTTCCTTTGGGGCCACGTGAAAGATAAGGTCTACGCCACCAGCCCAGCGTCGATTGAAGACCTCAAAGATAGAATTCGTGAGGTTACCGAGGACATAGGGCAGCCACTTTGCGATTTGGTTATGGAAAATGTCATGAAAAGGATATGGTCCAGTAAGCGTGGTCGTGGTGGCCACTTGGCTGATGTTGTCTTTCATTATTAACGGCATACCTTCCCCTTTATTATGAAATAAACATCCGATCATGTATCTCAAAAAATGGAATTTTTCTTTGAATACCAAAATAACACCTGTTGTTGGAAAACCCTTTATTAATAACAAATTAAAAACTGCCATAGGCATTCTAGTGTCCGGCTTTCGCCCAGTCATTGTTTATAGGACGTCCACCCCATCTTCTTATCCGACGATAATTTCTTGATTACTTTTATTGTAAATTCTGCACAGATTTAAATAACACAAATTTATAAACATTCTTTTTAACTTCATTTTTAATAAACCTAAACAAAAAGAAATCGCGGCTTTTTTGTTTACTTATGTGTTGTTGTTGTCAGAACATTTTCTCAACGTTGGCTAATCGGTCAAACGGCCAACGTTACGGCAACGGTAAAGATAAATTACGGTTACGTATGTCTAACCCGGCCTTCAGACATTCACAACAAAAATAGCAGCAAATTCATTTTATTTTATATTTAGTTATTTGCTACTAATTTATCATTTTATTACTAAAGCTGAGTATAGACGATTGCCAGATCGGCAAACGTTATCAACCCTGTTAAAGTGCTGCAAATATACGGGCAATGTCAGATTGTTAGGCAAAGGTGAATTGACAGTTCAGACAATTGCAAGAAAACATTACTATTTCATATATTTACAATATATTTTGTAAATATTTATATGTAGGATTGCCAATAAAAATACATTATAGACAGTGTTGCAATAACATGATTTTCTGGCAATGGCGTCGTTGTCACATGCATAAACTTCGAACATATAACAATCAGCAAATTATCTCGCAATGACTTTTCTGCTAACGTTGCAAAACAAAAATTGTATGTTCACACGGTTGTAAATCACAGGGTTGCTTTTCTCCGCCATTTTTCTGGCAATGTTGTCCGATCAGCAAATCGTCTGTACTTACCTTTATTCATAATTACTTTTCAAAATTTTCGCATCATTTTTGTGCTTTACGATATAGTGATTTTGTTTGCAAATGCAAGTGAACGAGCCGTCCAAATCGAATTTCAGCAGATTCAGCCGTTCGTTTACGTTTCGTTTTCGTTTACACTGATTTCCATATGTCTGATTGAATCAGCTGATTCGTTACGCTACCAATGACAATTTAAAGTATAGACATCCTAGTGTATTTGCAACTTTTTTCCACAAGATGGGGGAAAAGTCAATTTCGCGTACGTTTGTATGCGAGTGAGAAGATTTTTAGGTAGCCATCTACAGAAAGCTTTGGTTTTAGTTTGAAAGTCAACTCTGATGGGGCACTTAACATAGCATATAACTGGGCACAACCAAGGGGACTAAATGTCAATCCAGACAAAACAGAAATATGTCTATTTACAAGGAAAAGGAAGATTCATCCTTTTACCGTGCCTCGTTTCCTGGATAAGAATATTGCCATATCTAAAAAGATAAAATACTTGGGAGTAATCTTGGATCAGAAACTGTACTGGAAAGATCATATTGAAGAAAGAGTTACAAAGGCCCACAGATGTTGGTCGTTGTGCAGAAGAGCTATAGGTTCAAAATGGGGACTACGTCCAAATATGACACACTGGCTTTATATGAGCGTGATTAGACCAATAATCACCTACGCCTCTGTAGTGTGGTGGACATCAATGGACAAAAAGTACAACGTAATACCATTGCAAAAAGTGCAACATATGTGCTGTCTAGGCATAAGCGGAGCAATTAGAACCGCACCAACAAGAGCGTTGGAGACTATACTGCACATCCAACCAATAGATATCCGTATAAAGTATGAGGCAGCCCTCACAGCAAGACGTCTA
Organism: Eudasyphora cyanicolor; assembly: GCA_963930755.1. NCBI lineage: Eukaryota > Metazoa > Arthropoda > Insecta > Diptera > Muscidae > Eudasyphora > Eudasyphora cyanicolor. The sequence continues at coordinate 274,925,672 of OZ005736.1, read as the reverse complement.
CATGTGATGGGTGAATGGATAAATCGAGACCACAAGTCGTACCATCAGAAGATATTACAATCACTGGTCGGTCATATTCAAACAACGGAAATCTCCGACCGCATTCCTGAAGTGCGGCTTACAGCTACCTGTGAATCGTTCGTGCCAGACAGACGCTCCTGGGAAAACGGAACACTTGCTCATGCGCCAGTGGGAACCAGCTGCTACACTGATGGGTCCAGGCTAGGAGGAAGGACGGGTCTGGGACTTCTTATTGATGAACCAGAAGTCGAACTTTACTTCCGCCTCCCAGACCATAACACAGTATTTCAAGCAGAAGTTAGAGCAATCACGGAGTGTGTTAACTGGCTCAGTAATACCACAAAGCCTAAATATGCCAACATATTCACAGATAGCCAAATGGCGATCAAAGCAATAACATCGGAAAAGGCCAAATCCAGAACCGTGTTAGACTGTAAACAAACGATAAATAATGACTCAGTCCATGGACAACTGCGTATTTTCTGGGTACCGGGACACAACGGAGTGATTGGAAATGAACGAGCAAACAGCTTGGTTTCAAAGGGCAGAGAACTTCGAGTAATAAACTTGGAAAATTGGAAACCTTTCGAAGCCACGAAGGATGAGTTGAAGCATTGGGCAGTGATGGCTCACAAAACTGTGTGGAATAGAGCAACTGTAGGAGCAACTGCAAAGATACTGTGGGGTGACCCAAATGAGAAGAAAACCAGTAGTTTTCTGAAACTAAACAAGATCGAGATTAGTAAGCTGATAAGTGTCCTAACGGGACACTCTAGCTTACAGGCGCATAGGACTAGCAGAAAACGACGAGTGCAGGGCATGCAGGGAAAACATCGAAACGATAGAACATTTTCTGTGTCACTGCCCAGCTTTCACACATGCTAGAACCCGATATTTCGGTTCCGACATATTGCCAGACTTGACTCATCTCAGAGGATATGACTGGAAGATACTGAGAAAATACGTGTCTAGTACCGATTTTCTGTAATCCGTGGGGTATGAAAATCATAAATAAGGAGCGCACAACAGGCCGAACCACTGGCTTAAGTGTATGTCCATGGACATGAGACGTTTTAAACGTCTCCTCTATTCAACCTAACCTAACCTAACCTTGCACAAACGAAATTAACATTAGACTGTGACCACCGATGATGTTTCATACATTTTAAATTGTTAATCGTATGTTGGATTCACAATGAAAAATTCATTGAAATGCGAAATTAGCATTTTTTATTCCAATAAATTCCCAAGTTCAGTGCACTTTTTCTACTCAAGTTTTGCATATTTTGCTAATACTTATAATTTTTTTTTTGCTGAAGCTTTACAATTTTCCCTTTAAATCGATTGGTTAACAAATTGAGAATTTAGTGCTAAATAAGAATTCCACGAGCGCGGATCAAAAGCTAAAATGTTTTCGAAATATACAATAGGGTTTATTTTCCTAATATTCACAGTGCATTTGGTGAAAACTAAAGAGTTCTTGGTAAATTTCTTTCAATCAGTAAAAAACGATTAATATACAGTTTTTTACAGGTGAATAAAGTGGCGGGAACTTGCCACTTCGTCTATATCGTAGATTTCAATCAGTAACAAATCGGATCCAAAAGTGTAACCAGTTATAGGATATAACGATTATATTTCGGTTGATCAATTTTATTTGTTTCGGGTCTATAATTCTCAGGAATTAAGACCGAAACACGGGAGTTTAAATTCTCTTCAATTCTCTGGGAAATTTGGGATTTTATTAACACACCTTTTTTATGGTGCGTTTAGTTCCTTAGGGAATCATGTAAATATTTCCAATTTCGTTCTTCTTTCTTCTTTCCTTATTGGATGCAGCGAATCATCGAATTCGAAGTTGAAAATATTTAACTATATATTGGGAATTGAGAACAATATAGGGAATTTTGTTTCACTTACATTAGTGTAATTGTATTGGGAAATTGAAGGGACTACTTCCTGGTTGAACGGCTGAAGTTAAAAAGGGACGAGCTGACGATCTTATTCATCCTCGACAGCTCGGTTTAATATAAAAATGGTGGATTAGAACATATGTTAGACACTAATTGCCAGATTTTTGTAGAAAATAGGGGCTTATTCTATTACAAAATTCATTAGAACAATCTTACACTAAGTTCAATTCGTTAAAGTACAATTTGTTTACATTTCATTAAGAATAATTCAAATTCGCATATTTTCTTATGTGTTAAAATGGATATATGATAATTAAATAAAAATGATGTACAAAGTGTCATCGACATACTGGCCGCCTTGGCCTGAAAGGCCAATTTTAATTACAACGACTTCTCCAAGAATTCCAGAACAGACATTGCTGCACGAATCAATCCGCGATTTGTGGCAGTTGGGATTCTGGCGCCGGCTGGAGCTTGTTTATTCTTGGGACCATTCCTTTGTAGTCTTTTGGTCGGCTTCACTGGAACATGGTTTTGAATTTGGGATGGAGGGTTTGACCATTGTCGTCTTTGTTGATTTTGATGTGGTGGATTTGGGTGGTTACGGCTGGCACGTGTAGTTGGCTCATTTATACGTTGAAAAACGGACAGATGTAGGAGCGTATGATGGTTTTGGCCACACCGTTGGCACGTTTCGGATGATGAGCATTGTGGAGTAGTGTGCGACCGAGCTAGACAGTTCCGACAGTAGCCCTTTTTCCGAATCACCACCCGTCTACTTTCGACACTCATCCCCAAAAAAGCCTTACAATAACGCAGTGAGTGAAATCGATAACAAATCAAGCACTGGTGAATTCGAGGGTTTATTGGTGCCCTGTGAAATAAGCAAAGATTAATAGAAGAAAACAAACAAATAAATAAATTTTGTGAAGGTGAATATTTCTCTTCCTACTGTCGACGAAATATTAAGGGATAGCGCATATGAGCTTTATTAAGATCGCTTTGGGAAACAAATTAAGGGATCTATAACCGCAAAAATGATACTTAAAACGTAATATTATTGTGACGGCCCTGAGGGAAGAAGACAAAGTTTGACAATAGCTCTGGTAACAACACCATTTTGGGTTCTGATGTCTGCAACTCTCACCAATCCGTCTGTGCCAGTATAAGTCTTAATGACACGACCCAATCGCCATTCACATGGAGGTATGAGATCTTCTTTGATGACAACCAGTTGCCCGATTTTTACATCATCCTGGGGATATTGCCACTTGTATCTTTTCTGCATCTCTTTCAGGTACTCGTCTTTCCATCGGCGAGCGAATTGGTGCTGTATGTATTTTAGTTTTTCCCATCGATCTACTAATTTAAGGGATTTCTCCGTGATTTCAGGACTGGCGACTAAGGGGGCACCACGCAGAAAATGACCTGGTGTCAGTGCTAGTAAGTCACGCGGGTCTTCATTCATGGGAGATAAAGGACGGGAATTTAAGACCGCTTCTATTCGCACTAACAGCGTCGTAAATTCTTCATACGTATACTTTTGATTTTGCGCTACTTTCCGAAAATGCACTTTAAAAGACTTCACACCTGCCTCCCATAATCCTCCCATGTGAGGGGCGTTTGGCGGAATAAAATTCCATTGAAATCCGTGGGATGCATACTTTTGAGCAATATCTTCTGAAACAGTCTTGATAAATAGGGAGTATTCTTTCCGTAAAGTGCGTTCCGCACCTACGAAATTAGTGCCGTTGTCTGACATAATCTTTTGGGGTAGACCACGACGTCCAACAAACCGTATGAAGGCAGCTTGGAAAGAGGATGACGATAAATCAGAACAAAGCTCGAGGTGGAGAGCCTTTGTGCTAAAGCACACAAACACACACACATAACCTTTGTGGTATATGGCTTGGCGGAGAAGAGAAGTCTTAATGGAAAAAGGTCCAGCAAAATCAATACATGTTATGGAGAATGGTAGAGAGAATGTAGATCGTTCCAAAGGGAGTGCTGCCATTAATTGAGACTGAACCTTTAGTTTATAAATAATGCAAGTTTTACAATTACGGATGCATTTTCTAATTGCAGATTTTAGTCTCGGGACATAGTATTCTTCACTTATTGCTCTTATCATCAAAGTATTTTCGGCATGTAACAAAAGATCGTGAGTAAAAGATATGAAGAGTTTGCAATATTTAGAATCCACTGGCATAATAATTGGGTGACTTTCGTTATATGAGAGATTTGAATTTGAGATTCTACCGTTCGCCCTGAGAACACCATTAGGGTCGAAAAAGGGATTTAGGGGAAACAACGGACTTTTCTTGCTGACTTTATTCGATGTTATTAGAGACGATACTTCCTGATTATAGTACTTGCGTTGTGTGATTGAGATTATACGATTTTTTGTGCTGATAAATTCAGTATGAGTGATGCCTTTAGAATCTTTGAGCCGGTTAAAGTCACGCTTTTTTGAAATCCTATTGTAAAAACGGAATATATAACAGATTACCCTTATTGCACGATCCCATTTCGAAAACTTTTCTAATATATCCTCAGATTCTATGAATGTATGGAAGACTGCAATTTTCTTCATTTCAGGAAGATTGTCGTGAACGGAGATGGACTTTGGCCATTCCTCGGGGGGAAGTTGAAGCCAACTTGGTCCATGCCACCATAAAGAATTATCAGCGAGGTCATATGTGATGCAACCACGAGATCCGAGATCTGCGGGATTGTCGGCTGACCGAACGTGGCGCCATGAAACGTTTCCAACATTTCGAATGATGATGGCTGTCCTGTTAGCAACATATGTCTTCCAAGAATAAGGAGGTTTTTCTAGCCATCCTAGATCTATGGAGGAGTCACACCAGAGAAAAAGATCATAGTTATTCATAGGCAATGTTGATGTAATTTGTTTAACTAAGCGGGAGAGAAGGACTGCGCCACAAAGTTCTAGGCGGGGAAGACTAATCGGGTCAATAGGAGCGACTTTGCTTTTTGAGACGACAAGATTTGAATGTATGGAATTATCATTTTGTGACCTTAGATATATAGTAGCGCAATATGCCTTTTCTGATGCGTCACAAAATCCGTGAATTTGTATCGAACGCATTGGGGCGAAATAAGTCCAACGAGGGATTTTTATATTGGAAATTAGGGGGAGATTTTCGATAAAGTTGTTCCATTTGACTAACGTATTTGGTTTGATGCATTCATCCCACTTTGTGCCTTCCAACCACAGTTGTTGAAGCAAGATTTTTGCTTGTATTATGATTGGAGAAATCCAACCAGCTGGGTCGAAGAGCTTGGACACTGTAGATAGTATTTGTCTTTTAGTAATGGAGTTTGTGGGAGAAGTCACTTGAACTTTGTAGGAGAAACTGTCACTTAAAGCATTCCATTGAATTCCTAGAGTTTTAGTTGAACTTGTCTCCTGAAATTTCAAGAATTTCGAGTCTAAAATACATTCTCTGGGTACCGAATCTAATATTTGAGAGCTGTTCGAAGTGATTTTCTTCAATGGGAAATGTGCAGATTTAAGAACCTTGATTACCTGGGACAATGACTCTAGGGCTGAGTTTATTTCGTGAGCTCCCGATAAAATATCGTCAACATAAATCTCATTTCGCAAAATGTGGGCTGCTTGAGGAAACGAATCTTCTGAGTCATGGGCTAACTGATGCAAAGTCCTAATGGCTAGATATGGTGCGCAATTTACACCAAACGTCACCGTTTTTAGCGCGAAGTCCTGAATTGGTTCACTAACCTCCCTGCGAAAAATTATTCTTTGAAACTGTATGTCATCTTTGTGTGCCAAAATTTGACGATACATTTTCTCAATATCCCCACTGAATACATATTTATAGAGCCGCCAATTTAGGATTAATGTCATGAGATCGAGTTGCAAGGTGGGGCCGACATGGAGAATGTCATTTAAGGAGTGTCCTGTATTTGTTCGCTTCGACGCGTTGAAAACTACCCTAACTTTTGTACTAAGGCTTTCTGGTTTAAGGACCGCATGGTGGGGTAGGTAAAATGAGTTGAACGACATGTTAGAGTAGGTTTCCTGAGAAGTAGTACGTTCCATGTGACCGAGAGTGATATATTCGCGTAAAACGTTGTAATACGTCTCCTCAAGGTCTGGTTTGTTTTTAAAGGATTGTTCCATTCTAACATATTGTATCAAAGCTGGCGTACGAGAAGCTCCCAGAGGTATTTGTTGTGGAAAACCTGACTTGAATGGAAGTCTCACAACATAACGCCCATCGGAATTTCGAAATGTTGTTTTCTGAAAAAGGGATTCACAATATGCGTCTTCTTCAGACACAGGGGGTTTATAAGGGATTTCTTCTTGTTCCCAGAAACTTCGTAACTGACTGGCAATTGGGTCCACTTCAGTTTCGGTAGTTTCGATTGAAAACGAGGTGACTGTTTGAATTGGGATTGGACCACTTATTACCCATCCGAAAATGGTAGCTTGTGCTACTAAGGTATCACAAACCTTCTTTACTCCATCAAGTAATAAGGTGGGAATGAGGTTGCTTCCAATTAATAAATCGACGTGGCCTGGAAGGTGGAAGTTGGGATCGGCAAGATTTAAATCTTTGATATCTTGTAGAGAAATGTCAGGTTTGGGAATAAAAAAGTTTGGCAGTAGTCGTGTAATTTTGGGAACTACTATGGCATTGACGCGAACTACTTTCTCATGTTCTTTGGAGTAGAGGCAAAGTGAGCAGAGGGAATTTGAATTAGCCACAATCTGGCCGCCTATGCCTCGAATCTGAAAATTCTTTGACTCCGTTGGGAGCATGAGCCTTTGTTGCAGTCTTTTTGAAATAAATGTTCTTTCGGAGCCCTGATCGAGAAAGGCTCGGGCATTAAAAAGCTCTGCATTATGGTCAATTTGAACAATTGCTGTGGGAAGCAAAGTATTCTCTTTAATAGGAATATTTTTATCGAATGCAAAATGGGAGGTTGTATTCGTAGTTTGCTGCGATGTTCCGGGTTGTTCTTCTACATTTCTGCTGTCGGAGTTAGCTGGGGAGCTAACACTGGGAGCCTGTGCTGTGTTAAAGTGCAACATACTATGATGGTTCCGTTGACAAGATGAACATCGGAATTTGCTTCGACAATCTTTTCTTAAATGGGAAGGAGAGAGACAGTTTAGACACATATTATTGATGGAAACAAAGTTGTTTCTCTCTTTTGGGGTGCGTTTAACGAATTCAGGGCAATTTTTGAGACAGTGATTCGAGTTGCAGAGTTTGCAATTGTAACGGGGTATGCTTTCGGTATTGAAAGAGTTTAAATCCGGTTCAGTTCTCCGTTTGGAATTTAACTTGGTCCCCTGTATGCTATTCAATCTCTCAACTACTTCGTAGCGATTTGATAGGAACGCATTCATAGCTTCCCATGTTGGGAGGTCTCTGTGTGATTTTAGGGACTGTTCCCACAATGACAAAGTCTCATGAGGAAGTTTAGTGGAACAAATGTACACAAGAATTGGGTCCCAATCGTTGGTTGGTACATTTTGTGCTTTTAGGGCAGCTAAACAATCATTTATTGTTGACTGAATATTCTGAAGAGATTCGCTACTTTCAGAGACTATGGGCTTTAAGTTGAGGAGTGTCTTTAATTGATTATCGACGAGAATTCGTTTGTTCTCGTATCTGGTTTTTAAAGCTTCCCATGCTAGGGAGAAGTTTTGTCCACATAGCGTGTAATTTTTAACTATAGCCGCTGCTTGGCCTTTAACCTTTAAGCGAAGATGGTATAGTTTTTGCACTGGGGATAATTTGGGATGATTGGCATATACAGCAGTGAACATGTCACGAAACGAGGGCCATTCCTCGTATCCCCCATGGAATACTTCTGTGTCACAGGGTGGGACCTTGATACAGTTGAGAGTCGCGTATTCCATATTGGAAACAGAATCATTTTGAAAATTAGTGGCACCAGGGACAACAAGAGTCTTCTGTAAGTCTAAGACTTTAGCTTTCAAATTCTGAAAGGCTTTTGTGCATTCGGAAAACTTTTTTCTCATGGAATCTTTGATTTCTATTTTATCTGCATCTGAAGAGAGATGAAATGCCTTATATGATCTCTGAACATTTCCCCATTTCTCATTCAAATCATGCAGAATAACTTCCAGCATGGAATCACTGAGCTCCTCGGAGGGTATACTATCAAACTCTGTACAGTAGATGATGAGATCATCGGAATCAAAAAGGAATTCTTTATACATGATGAATACAGTTGAAATCAGTGATAGTAAAACCAGGGAATAAAAAAAATTAGTTTGGGACGATTATATGAGATGAACTTGGGTTACAAATCGATTTTTGTACAATATGTTTCGTATCAATTAATAATCTTATCAAAGGGTTGTGGAAAGTTTATGGAAATTGTTCTCTTGCTCCTCCACCATGTATTAACAATCCAATAGAGAATATGTGAGCAATTCTCTTTTAGTTTTCTTCAACTGTAGTAAGTATGTATTTAGTTATTGTATATTATTATTTTTATTAGTATCAATCAAAAAATTTGTTTGTATTTCGGTGAATTATATTATTAAAAAACTTGGAAGTACTCGCATTACAAAACCTTATATTTTTTTTTGGTAAAAATCGTATCTGTGAATAATTTTCCTTTCTTGTTACTAATTTGGTATTGCAACCCTAAGATGAGGCTGCGCAAGGAGATTTTGTTGTTCGCTCAATAAATATAACCTGTTGCTAGTTTAAATATTGAGGCTGTAGGCTCGTCATTAATGAGAGAACCAATTTTGTTATTTTCCAAAAATTTAAATTTGTGTTTGCTTTTTTTTTTTATATTGAAAACTCATTCGCAAAAGAAACAAACCACATTCATATTACTGTGTAAAATAAGAAATATATATTTTTAATATTTTCCAACAGGGATGGCATAGGAAAACCAATTCACAATAGCACGTAGTAATGACTCCCAATAATGTGGTTTTTGTTTTGGTTTTGTTATTCTTACTACATTTTGTTTTGATTATCACTTTCATTTCAATTTAAAATCATTGTGGTTTTGACATCTTCTTTATAGTTATAATTTCTATGTATGTTCACTTTGTTCGTTTTGTCTTATTGTTTCAATAGAGATGTATAATATATAAAAACAGAAAGAGCGGAGAAAACGATATATCGCTTTTAAGACCACGAAATATGTTATAATGTACAATATATTTTATGTTAATGAATATTACTATCATGGGGTTGTCTAACGTTATGCAAGTAAAAAATAATTATTGGTGAAATGTTACTTACAAAGAATGAAATGACCGCAATCAGATGTTATAATTTTTGTTGTATGGAAACAATCAGCCAAACAAAAAGATGATAAGGTTTGACAGTCAGATAATATCAGAAGTACAGCTGCAGTTTTCTCTCCTCGAGTGGTCTTTTGTGGATGAGCTACAGATTGTGTCGTCAGCAAGTAGCAATGACAAGCTTAACTTGGGGATTGAAAGTTTTCTCTTTTTTTTTTTAAACAATTTAATTGCAAATATTGGAGTTTCTGAAGGAGGCAAACTAAACCGGGGTTAAAGCGAATAATGGAATCAAATTAAAAGTTAAAAAAACTGAGAGAACCAAAAATTTAGTTCTGTTGGCGGGTGACTGGAAAAGTTAACCTTAAACGTAAATTACATGCTGCTGGATAAGTTTACAGAGTCAAACGAAGGAAGTTAGCTTAGAACAGATTATTCCTGGCTTTTTTTTAATATATCACTGTTGCGTTTTCTTTTATTATTTTGTATTAGTTGGATCAGCTTTTTGCTATTATTCTTATTCTACCTTCACAATTTGACGTTTTTGGCGGAGACCGACTACGTCAGAGTGGCTATCGATACGATGTTGCTTGGTGTGGGAGGAGTACCGACCGACGAACCTCTCAAAGCAAAGACGAGACCGATGATGTGACTTTTTCTTCTGGTCTGTACCAGAAAAGAGACAATGATTTTTAATAATTATTTTAAAGCAACACCGTATTTTAAATTTATGTAACTTTATCGCGTAATTTTTATTATGCTCTTTTTTTTGCTTTTTACATTTTTTGATACATGCTTTTGGTATTTTCTGTTATCACTTGTATTTGACAATATCATTCGGTTATTGTGTAATCTTGATCAGTTACTTTGATTCTGTTTTCTTCTAGAGTTGTGTTATCTGTCAAACTGCGCGCACTGAACATACACGTTGGCTTTTGTTGTTGCTTTACCTGTGCTTTTCACTAAGTTTCTTATGTTTCCCGATTATTCTACATCTCTTTTAAAACAATCGTTCTTCTTCTGTTCATTTGATTTTAGCTTTCACATTAATATTTTAATATGTTTTCCCTTTCCTTCTTATTGTTATTTTGCTGAGTTTCTAACTTTTTGAAGTCTATCGGAGCAATAGATGAAGACAGAAACTAAGTGAAATCTGTCGCTGATATTTTTTGAAAAAATAAACACAAAAAGTCAATTTTATTGCGGACTGGCGTATTACGAAATAGAAATGACATAGAAATGCCTGTCTTATTATTGTAACTACTTTTCCAGGGTTGCCAAAGTCGGTTCGAAGGACCATGAATAAAGTGGCGGGAACTTGCCACTTCGTCTATATCGTAGATTTCAATCAGTAACAAATCGGATCCAAAAGTGTAACCAGTTATAGGATATAACGATTATATTTCGGTTGATCAATTTTATTTGTTTCGGGTCTATAATTCTCAGGAATTAAGACCGAAACACGGGAGTTTAAATTCTCTTCAATTCTCTGGGAAATTTGGGATTTTATTAACACACCTTTTTTATGGTGCGTTTAGTTCCTTAGGGAATCATGTAAATATTTCCAATTTCGTTCTTCTTTCTTCTTTCCTTATTGGATGCAGCGAATCATCGAATTCGAAGTTGAAAATATTTAACTATATATTGGGAATTGAGAACAATATAGGGAATTTTGTTTCACTTACATTAGTGTAATTGTATTGGGAAATTGAAGGGACTACTTCCTGGTTGAACGGCTGAAGTTAAAAAGGGACGAGCTGACGATCTTATTCATCCTCGACAGCTCGGTTTAATATAAAAATGGTGGATTAGAACATATGTTAGACACTAATTGCCAGATTTTTGTAGAAAATAGGGGCTTATTCTATTACAAAATTCATTAGAACAATCTTACACTAAGTTCAATTCGTTAAAGTACAATTTGTTTACATTTCATTAAGAATAATTCAAATTCGCATATTTTCTTATGTGTTAAAATGGATATATGATAATTAAATAAAAATGATGTACAAAGTGTCATCGACAACAAGTAAAGACAAAGTGTGAAGGTTTTTTTGTGTCCATTAAATAAAAAATATAGAAGAATATCAGTGTTAAATGTCTATTTAAATAATTTTTCTTTAAATTATTATATCTTCCTAATTTGGTGGTTTAGGCAAATAGAATTTGGTACGGATTTCTTATACAAACAAAAAAAAAACAAGTAAAAGCGTTAAGTTCGGCAATGCCGAATCTTATATACCCTCCACCATGGATCGGATGAGAATGGTAAGGGGTAATAAAAAACTCATTATACCAAATTTCAGCCCACTTCGTAGAAATTTGACGTTTTTGTGGCGTTAAGAAGTCAAATCTAGAGAGACCTTTGTATAGGGGCTATGTTAAAACATGGACCTATGACTAACGTTCCTCGTATGAAGGATACCGGGCATAAATAAACCCAGTTACCAACATTCAGCCCGATCAGTTGACATTTCCGGTCTCTATGACGTTAAAAAGTCAAATGGAGGGAGATGCCATATATGGGGACTATATCCAAAATTGGATCGAGGTTGCCCATTTTCAATTCCAACATACGTGCAGATATAAGAAGTATATGTACCAAATTTCAGCCACCTAGCTCAAGTATTAAAGATTGTAGTGAGATTACAACAGACGGACGGACGGACAGGCGGGCATGGCTAAATCGTCTTAGAGTGTTACGACGATTAATAATATATATACCTTATGGGGTTCCAGATCAATATTTAGTGGTGTTACAAATTGAGTGATAAAATGAATATACCCCCCATCCTATGGTGGAGGGTATAAAAACTAATGCTATAACACTCTGAATGTTTACCAATGAACTTTGTATTGCGACGAATCGATCCAGAGCGGTTGGAAAAAGTTTTATTTTGTAAATAATTCTGTTCCGTGTGAACGGTGGAATAATTCCCCCAGATGCAGTGCGTAAGCAATGGATAGCCTCAACTACTTATTTCACGGAACGACGGTAATATTTGTGTATATTTTCCGAAGCGGAAATGGACACAATTTCGTGTGGGTTTGTTAAAGTGAACGTTACTTTCGGAATGGGTATTATTAGATGTAAACCTACACGGAGGAAATTCGTCATTTTTGATATGTTTGAATTGAAAGAAAAAATACTTGGAAACGATTTTTTTTAAATATTATATATTTATTAACAAATAAATACAAATAACGAGTTGAGTTGTTGGGCTCCAAAAAATTCACTGCAAAACACGAGAAATACGCCACGAGATTCCTTGTTGGTTTGTGTATATCCAAATAAAAGAGCAGCCCATCGCGTGAAGCAAAGTGTAAAGTTGATTCATGCCAATTTATTAAGAAAAAAACATTATTTAAATATCGAATTAATACAAATATTTGACTGGAAAGTGATTGCCGTCTGTTGTGCTCAAAAGCTAAAAGAGTATTTACAATATAGTGATTCGTGAACAAAAATAATGAAGAATAAGATATGTCATCCCGGAGCGAGTAAGTTGTCAGTTACGAACGAATAGAAATTTCAACGAGTTTTTCCGCGGATTTCGGACCGATTTTCCCGAATTTTTTGTAATTGTCACAATTAAAAAATTAATATCAATCGATTAGTGCAAAAAAAGTTCCAACTATGTTCGCGGAAAAGTGTTTTTTCGCGTGTGACATTTCATTCCTATTCGTTCGTAACTGATATATTTAGACGTTTCTGGCTGACGCCACATCTGTATAATTGAAGGTCTGTGTTCGTGAACAGCTGTAGTCATATCATTCGATCAAACGTCAAACCGAGATTAATTACAGCGTTACCGTATAACAAAACCCGAGCTTTTAGTACTAAAAGCTATATTATAATATTCGGTAGCGACAAAAATAACAACGTCCCGCCGAACACCAATCAAGTTGATATCTGCCTAAAAGTATGCTCAACATAATGGCATCAAATTCAACCCCACCAACCAACACAGTGGGAAAGGATGGCCAAAATCCGAAACGCAAATTAATGGAGGTATCACCAGAGCATACAGTGGGAAATATGCCTATATCTGAATTGATGAACGTGTCTATGTCCACTTTACTGGACAATAAATTAGAAAACTTGCCAACGAAAGCGGATATAGTTGAAGTCAAAAACAATATCGAAGAGGTTAAGGAAGAGGTTAATCGCCTATCAGAGGAAAATGAAGCAATGAAAATGGAAATAAAAATATTAAAAGACTCCAAGGAAGCTGACAGTATAAAATTATTGAGGTTGGAGAAAGAATTGGGAAGAAAGAAATGTATTGTCCGAGGGCTGCCAAATTTTTATACTCTGCAGTAAGGAAATTGCTTAAAGATAAGATGCAAGTCAACACGGGCATAGAAATAGAAAATGTTAAAAAACTACACCAAAGGGGTGATAAAACTACGGTACTCGTTGAAGTGAAATCAGCGAAAATGGTTTCAGATATTCTTCAGTGCACCAGGAAATTGTCCGGCACTTCTATATTTGTTGAAAGAGACTTATCGGAAAAACGCTTGGAAAGAAAGAAGGTGATGATGGAACTCAAGAAAATCCTTTTGAATATCAGCAAGGATAAAAAAGTCGGTGTCAGAGGAGAGCAGATTGTGATAGATGGAAAAATCTTATATTGGAATTCAAGAAATATTTTAATGTATGGGCAAAGCAATGGAATAGAATTCCTGATAAATATATACGGGGATTCCATAACTGGATTACAAATAGAATATAATGCTCTGCTTAACAAATCAATTTCAAAAAACTATGAAGATTCTGTTTTTATTCGACCTTTTTATTGAATATCCAATTCATGTAAATAATAGTCAAGCTCGAGGTCTAGTGTTTTGGTTTAATAAATATTTTTATTATTCATATTTGTATCCGATATTTCGCAATTTCATTGAATTGCATCATCAGGGATGTTATACAACAATGAAACCATAATAATTAATTAATTAATTAATATAAAAAAAAATTTTGAAATTGTAGTTAAAATAAGTATAAATAAGTATCAGGCGAACAGAAAACACAGACAAAACTTTTCCCTTTGATCACACTTCATGCATGTAGAACAACAACACACAAATATTCTTAAAGCTAGCGTAGTATAACTACTCTCGTCGATGGTAAATATTGCACTGGTGTTAGGTTGTTATTGCACGTCGATCGTTGGAAATTCGTTGAGTCGTTTTTCTTATTAGGCTTCGGTAGCTGTGAGCGATGTTTTCCGTGTCGGACTTGTAGTTTATTCTTGTTGTTGTTGGTATATTATTGATGTGTAACATCTCAAGAGTGAACCTTTTTTGGTAGTTATTTTCTCTTTGTAACACACGTACATTGTCGAAATCCGGATGATGTCTGTTTCTCGCACAGTGTTCCGCCAGTGCAGTTTTTGCTGAATTTTCATAATTTCTTATTTTTAAGTCAGATTTATGTCCTGATATTCTGGTTTTTAGCTTATTTTTTGTTGTACCGACATAAACTTTTTGACATTTTTCTGAATTATTTCCTTCGCATGAGATGGAATATATTACATTTGATGTTTGCATTATAGGGATCTTGCTCTTAGTGTTACTGAATAGTTTTTTAATGTATTATTTGTTTTGTGTGCAATGTTATAGAGGTTTTGGTCGCAGATTTTTGAATTAGAAACTTTTAAAATATTCCGCTAATAACAAATGTAATATTACAAACTTAAATTCTAACAATAATATAGATAATAGGGACTTAGATTTAAATATAAAGTCATATAATGTGCATGGGCTCAGTAGCAAAACGTTTCACCCCGATTTTTACCAATATTTAGAACAATTCGACATTTTTATTCTGTTGGAAACTCACGTTGAGGAAAAAAATCGAGATATATATGAAAATTGATTCAGAAACTACCAGACATATTGGAAATATGCTAGCAGAAACAGCAACAGAGGCAGGGGTATTGGTGGTCAAATTTGCGGTATTCGAAAAGGCTTGGAAAACATTGGCATCAAACATCCCAGTGGTATAGGGGACTAGCGCCGCAAGTCTATATTCGCTAGGCCTTAAAAGAACTACCGCTAGTCCTACGAAGGGGGTTATTGACCCCTCACTGCATTACCTTTCCACACCAAAAGCGCTAGCACATTTTGCCTATAAACTACACTGCCTCCAAGGGACAGGTGTCAGTACCAGTCCCACGTAGGTGGAACCATCTCCCCTATCGCCAATTAACCACCTAATTCGACACTCCTATCTTAGTGTGTCTTTCAGTATACTCAAGTGATAAAAACAATATGAATTTATAAAGATATTAAAAACAGTTTTATTTTTAGTCATAGCTTAAATACTTATACATATTAAAAATGCATGTGTAATATGATTGTTAAAAAAATTTTTCTAAATAAAATAAAAAAAAATACTTCAAATTTGCTTGTAAGATTACCATAAAAACAAAACATAAAAATTTTACTATTCGTTTAAAAATATAGAAAGTAGTCAACTTTGGTACAATTTCTAAAAAATACCCGACAGCCCGATTTTCAATCTTAATATCTCAAAATAATCCTTGGGTCCTTGAACTCAAAAATGTTTACTAGAACAAAAGTTATTGAATTTTGGCCGATGATACTGAACCACTGCGCGTCGGTTTGTTTGCTGTGCAGGGCGTTTAGAAGCACATTTCGTTTTGCTGTAGCTTCTGCCAGGAATTTTAGTTGATCTAAAAAATATAATTCAAAACAATTAAATTAGTTCCATTATAAAACCAGTAAGGAAAGGCAGAAAGTCGGGCGGGGCCGACTATATAATACCTGCCTAACAATGCGATAAAGGTCATTGCGATAATAATTTGGAATAATTGGTAAGTAGGCAGGAACATATTATCTAATTCTGAGCCGATAATCGCTAAATTAAGAAATATTCGTACCTAAATTGAGAAACATCTTTCCGGAAAATATTAATGATCGGAAGTAAAGTACAACTTCTATAGCGCTTTGATACCAAATCAGGAGGAACATATATATATGGAGGTTATATATAAATCTGAACCGATTTTCCTTGAATACTCATTCATGTAAAAAGAAACTTCTTTCTGTCAAATTTCGTACTGACCGGATATAAAATACAGTCTCTACAGCACTTACATGTCAAATCGGGGGTAACATATATATGGGGGCTATATCTAAAGCAGAACCGATTTTCTCTGAATTTGGAAGTATCCCTTCATATAATAAGAAACCTCTTTGTGTAGATTTTTTACTGATCGGATATAAAATACAGATTGTACAACGCTTACATGTTAAATCGGGGGTAACATATATATATATATATATATAGCCCCCTATATCTAAATCTGAACCGATTTCCCTCAAATTTGGCAGTGTTAATTCATGTAATGAGAAACCTCTTCTGAAAATTTTTTTACTGATCGGATTTAAAATACAGTTCTACAGCGCTTACATGTCAAATCGGGGGTAACATATACATACATATATGGGGGCTATATCTAAATCTGAACCGATTTCCCTCAAATTTGGCAGTGTTAATTCATGCTACAGCGCTTACATGTGAAATCGGGGGTAACATATATATGTGAGCTATATCTAAATCTCAACCGATTTTCCTCAAATTTGGCAGTATTAATTCATGTAATAGTAAACCTCTTTCTGCCGAATTTCGTACTGATCGGATTAAAAATACACTTTTTACAGCGCTTACATTTCAAATCGGGGGTAACATATATATGTGAGCTTTATCTAAATCTCAACCGATTTCTTCCAAATTTAACAGTGTTCGTTCATATAATAAGAGACCTCTTTCTGCTGAATTTCATACTGATCGGATATAAAATAAAGTTTTTACAGCGCTTACATGTCAAATCGGGGTTAACATATATATGGGGGCTATATCCAAATCTGAACCGATTTTAACCAAATTAAATAGGGATCGTCCTTGGGCCAAAAAAAAAAGATATGTGTATAGTTTCGTCAAGATCGGGCCATAATTGCGACCTGTACTTTGATTACAAGAATACAAACTAGAATACATAGCTAAATCGACTCAGAAAATGATTACAAGTCGATCGGTATAATAAACAATGGATCTATCTCTTCTCCTTTTGGGTGTTAAAAACAAATGCACAAAGTCATAATACACTGTACCACAGTGTGGTGTAGGGTATAAATACGTTACCTTGAATAAGATTATCCCGTTTTGTAAGTTCATCTAAAATCAGTACTCATTATCAACTTTAAATTGTTTCCTACTGTTCACCACGCACAATAAGAAACAACTGAAGATCAGTTTTTTTCTTTTTTAACAAAGAGCTGGAAGTAGTGGTTGATTTTGTTTAACGGGATTTTTGTATGACAATAAAAAAATGTGTCGTAGAAAAAAACCAGATCTGTGCATTACTTAGGACTATGGAATGCGGTGGCGAATAGTGGGCACCGCTTAGTATAAGAAACATAGGATATTATTTCCTGGAGAAGGCGGTGTGTCTTTGTTACATGTCACATGCATAACGATTTATAGAAATAGCAAATATGAGCTAACCCCTGCACCCGCCCTTTGTGGCGATGGCTTCATGTTATACCACTGGGATATGCATGCCCATCGAAACGATTGGGATTTTATAGTTTGTGTTACAGACTCAATAAAATTGTACCGGTATACCTTAGAGGCACAAATTGGACCGAAGATTTTGGGAAGTTAAAATATGCTATAGAAAATAGCGACCCAGCAAGGTTAATAATAGGCAACCACAATATCCGAATTGGCGAAGAACAGCAACTACCAGAGGAACTATTAGAAGGAATAACAACATGTTACGAAAAGAGAAATTCAAATGACAAAATAGTAAACTCAGTTGGGAGAAAGTATTTGGAATTTTGCAATGAACATGGTTTAATAGTACTAAACGGCAGAGTGTCAGGAGATGAAGGAGGCAATTACACTTTCTCTAACAATAATGGTAGCTCGGTGATTGACTTATGTATGTGCGGTATCTATGGATATGATAACCAATGTTATCAAATTCTCGGTAGAAGACCAAATATGGTCCGATCATTTTCCAATATCACTGAAATTGAGACTATATGGTAAATTGCAAACACAAGTGGAAAGTAAAAACCTAATGCCAAAGTTAATTTGGAAAAATAGAAACAAAATCCCTTATTAAACAGCTCTTACCCAAAACCTAACATCCTCAAATACAATCGAATGTCTAGATGATTTTATATCCACGATAAGGAATTTGGTTTAGGTTAGGGTGGCAGCCGTATTTTTTTTACAAGCTCACATAGACCAGTTTAGGTCCCTAGTGTTACCTAGTGTTCGATATATAAATTTATCGATAGTACGAATATCAGTACTGGAAAGATCTGTTAGGTTGCCTAAAAAGGCCGACCCCAGTATGTCCAGTCGTCGTTTACTCAAAGCAAGTGCTCAATGCTCTCCACTTCTTCCTCATCTCCACAGCCGCGGCAGAAGTCATTGGAGTCAATACCCAATCTTTTGGCGTGTTCATCGGCTTTGCAGTTCCCCGGGATATCCCTATGCCCAGGCACCCATATGAGGTGTATATTAAACTGCTCAGCCATCTCGTTAAGAGATCTGCGGCAGTCGAGGGCTGTTTGTGAATTTAGGGATGTTGCCTTCAGAGAATTGATGGCAGCCTGGCTGTCCGAGTAAATGACAACGCCAGTGTTGGTTACTATGTTGCGACTCAGCCACTTGGCGACTTCCCATATTGCCATTATTTCGGCTTGATAGACACTGCAGGTAATAATAGGCGACCACAATATCCGAATTGTTGAAGAACAGCAACTACCAGAGGAACTATTAGAAGGAATAACAACATGTTACGAAAAGAGAAATTCAAATGACAAAATAGTAAACTCAGTTGGGAGAAAGTATTTGGAATTTTGCAATGGACATGGTTTAATAGTACTAAACGGCAGAGTGTCAGGAGATGAAGGAGGCAATTGCACTTTCTCTAACAATAATGGTAGCTCGGTGATTGACTTATGTGCGGTATCTATGGATATGATAACCAATGTTATCAAATTCTCGGTAGAAGACCAAATATGGTCCGACCATTTTCCAATATCACTGAAATTGAGACTATATGGTAAATTGCAAACACAAGTGGAAAGTAAAAACCTGATGCCAAAGTTAATTTGGAAAAATAGAAACAAAATCCCTTATCAAACAGCTCTTACCCAAAACCTAACATCCTCAAATACAATCGAATGTCTAGATGATTTTATATCCACGATAAGGAATTTAGTTTAGGTTAGGGTGGCAGCCGTATTTTTTTTACAAGCTCACATAGACCAGTTTAGGTCCCTAGTGTTACCTAGTGTTCGATATATAAATTTATCGATAGTACGAATATCAGTACTGGAAAGATCTGTTAGGTTGCCTAAAAAGGCCGACCCCAGTATGTCCAGTCGTCGTTTACTCAAAGCAAGTGCTCAATGCTCTCCACTTCTTCCTCATCTCCACAGCTGCGGCAGAAGTCATTGGAGTCAATACCCAATCTTTTGGCGTGTTCATCGGCTTTGCAGTTCCCCGGGATATCCCTATGCCCAGGCACCCATATGAGGTGTATATTAAACTGCTCAGCCATCTCGTTAAGAGATCTGCGGCAGTCGAGGGCTGTTTGTGAATTTAGGGATGTTGCCTTCAGAGAATTGATGGCAGCCTGGCTGTCCGAGTAAATGACAACGCCAGTGTTGGTTACTATGTTGCGACTCAGCCACTTGGCGACTTCCCATATTGCCATTATTTCGGCTTGATAGACACTGCAGGTATCTGGTAGTCTGTGAGCTATATCCAATCTAAGCTCTGCACAGTGTACTCCGAAGCCAACCTTTTAATCAAGCTTCGAACCATCCGTGTAAAAGTGGAGATGGTTTCTATTAACTGGTAATCTGCCGACCCATTCTCTGGCGTGAATCATAGTGATGTAATTTCTCTCGAAGGTGTACACAGTTGGTATATAGTCCACTCGGTCGGTTACCATAGCACTACACTGTGATATTCTCATGTGACCATAGTTCTTGTACCTCCACCTTGATAGGCAGTTTAATCTTATTGCCGCTTTGGTTGCAACTTCTCTCGCCACAATATTAATCGGCAGTATATGGAGTAGGGCTTGTAGAGACTCGGTCGCTGTAGTCCTTAAGGCTCCGCTTATGCTCAGGCAGGCAGTTCTCTGAACCTTTGTTAGTAGGTTTGTGATGGTTAGTTTGTCAGTTGCCGTCCACCATACCACAATGCCGTATAGCAGTATAGGTCGAACTACTGCTATATATATCCAGTGGACGATTTTAGGAGAGAGGCCCACCGCGAACCTACAGCCTTTTTGCAGGAATATAAAGCGACGTTGGCCTTCCTTAGCGTTCCAATACGTTAAGTCTAAATAACAGTTTTCTATCTAGAATTATTCCTAAAAATTTCGCACTTTCAGAAAAGACTAGATCTGTTCCGTTTATCCGAGGTGGAGGGTCCACATGTGGGACTTTATTCCGTTTATCCGAGGTGGAGGGTCCACATGTGGGACATTATTCATCCTAGTAAAGAGAACCAATTCTGTCTTGTTTGGGTTTACGCCCAAACCGCTGCTTCTGGCCCATCTAGCCAATTTGTTCAGAGCCACCTGTAGAATGTCTCGGAGGACGTTTTCGAATTTGCCACTCACTGCGATTGCAACGTCGTCCGCATATGCCACGACCTTGCAGCCACAACGTTCTAGATCTAGCAGGATTTCATTCACCGCTAGGTTCCAAATTAGTGGAGACAGTACTCCTCCTTGTGGGGTCCCTCTGTTTACAAACCTTGTTAGAGTTGTGGACCCTAGACATGCTGTTATGCGTCTTCTGGTGAGCGGACTTTGAATTAGTTTAATCAAATCAGTGTTAACTTTTAGATGTGATAGTGCCGCAATTACCGCATCTGAGTGAATGTTGTTAAAAGCCCCTTCTATGTCAAGAAATGCCACCATGGTGAATTCCTTGAAATTCAGGGACGATTCGATAGTGCTCACAAGTTCGTGCAGGGCTGATTCTGTAGACTTCCCCTTATTGTAAGCATGTTGGTTCACCGACAGGAGTTTTGTATCCAGGATTTCCCTAATGAAATAATCTAAAAGTCTTTCCAGACCTTTCAATAGGAAGGAGGATAGGCTAATTGGTCTGAAGTCATTTGGCCTAGTGTGTGATATCTTTCCCGCTTTAGGTATGAATACCACTTTGGTATCCCTCCATCCATTCAGGACGTTCACGATAAGGAATTCATACCCAAATGTTTCGAGAAAGAAACAAATAGACTTCCATAACAAATGGTTTGATAAGGAATGCCTGAAGGCAAGAAATAAAACAATGATATCCCTGAATACATATAGAAAAACAAAGGAAGAGACAAAAAGAGAAACATATCTCGAACAGAGGCGTGAATACAAAAAACTTTGTCAACAGAAAGAAAAGGATTACTATCTGCATATAGAACACCGTCTAGATCTAATTTCAGACAGCAAATCGTGGTGGAAATTAGCAAAAGAAATAAGAAAATATGATCAAATCTCCGGAGGAAACATTCCTGCATATATTTTTAAAAATTATTTTGAGACGTTACTAAACCCAGAGACCCAGACTTCATTAATGCAATACGCACCAAATTATGTTACAGATGATATTCTCGATACTGACTTCAGCATAACAGAAATAAAAGAACAGCTTGATAGGGTTAAAGAGAATAAGGCGCCCGGGGAAGACAGAGTACCTTACGAATTTTTTGTACATGTAACAGATGATCTTCTGACGGAGTTGAGCAAAGAGTACACAAAGATTCTTAATGGTCGTGATGATTTACAGACATTCCGGTCAAGCATTTTATACCCAATATTCAAAAAGGGGGACCCAAATATGTCCAGTAATTATCGAGGGATCGTTCATGAACTGTATTGGAAAGCTAATGATGTGTATGGTTAACAGCAGACTATCAAATTGGATAGAGAACCACGATATACTTAATAAATACCAAGCTGGATTCAGAAAACGTTATTCGACGGTTGAATTTGGTATCAATCGTAAAACTGAAACAGGCAGAAAATAAAAAAATTATGCATTTTTGGTCGAGTTCAAAGCAGCATTTGATAGAATCCCAAGGGATAAACTAATTTACAAACTTTGGGCTATAGGCATATCCTCAAAAATAGTTCGTTTTATAGAAAAAATATACACGAACACAAAAGTATCTGTGTGGACAGGAAATGACTTTTCGGATCACTTTAGGACCTGTGCAGGTGTAAAGCAAGGATGTCTTTTGTCCCCACTTTTGTTCGCGCTTTACTTAAATGATTTGCACGATGCTTTGGATGGCGGTATTATCGTGGATGAGTTAAATATACGTTTATTAATGTACGCTGATGACATCGTTATTATAGCTGAAGACGTTATGATTTTGCAAAAAATTATAAAAAATCCTCGAGACATACTGTGATATATGGGGGATGGAACTTAATCAGACAAAATCTGAAATAATGATTTTTACAAAAGGTGGCAGAATTTCCACTTCTGAAAAATGGTTATACAAAGGTGATTACTTGCGTGTCGTAAATGAATACAAATATCTAGGCATAACTCTAACACCTTAATTGTCATTTGCCAAGCACATCGCAATAAAAACTGAAGCCTCGAAAACTTGCATTAATGCAACATGGAGACATTTTATAGGGAAACCAAACATATCATTAAAGGCAAAATGGAAAATGTTCCTATCTGTGTGCAGATCGATCCAAAGCTATGGCGCGCAGATATGGGGTGATGAATATTTTGATGATGTCGATAAATTATATAGATTTTTCATAAAAAGAATTTTAAAATTTCCGGAGAATACACCAAATTATGTCATATCTCTGGAGACGGGCTATGAAAATGGATATGTCTATACATACACATTGCATTTGAAATACTTTTCTAAAATACTCCTTGATCAAGAGAGAACAAGGCTACCGCATAAACTATTTACTAACATAGTTGAAAGGAATATATTTTGCTTCAAAGATTGTCTCAGAAATTACAACATTGGTCATGAGAATGTACACTTACATAAGGGACTCTGGTATAAGGCTTAACAAAGGCTAATTGAAGAAATGGAAAATCTTAACAGAACAAATTTTTATTGAAAAAGCACATCAAAGTGAATATCGCATCTACAAATACCTAGACCTCACCAGGGGTCCAGCATATTGTAATGACAGCCTCAACCAAATGCAAATATCATATACTCGTACATATAATGAAAGCCAGAGCGGATATGATGGGATTAAACGGATCCATTTTCAGAGCGGCAAGTGAACAAATATGTTCCATGTGCAACTTGAGAGAAGAAGAAACGATGCAGCATTTCATTGGTAGATGTCCAATCCTGGGACAATTCAGATTTAAGCATTTCGCAAAAAGAGCTTTAAATAATAACGAAGTAATACAAATATTAAACGGTGGTGAAGGGTTTTTTTTGGCTAAGCCTTTGCAACTACTTGAAGGAAGCACAAAACTATAGAAAAATGCTAATTAGAGCATACAACTATTAAATATGTAAACTCCAGCTCAAGTTTATAAAAAAACAATCTGTAATTTCTTTATTTTCAAACTATTTTGTAATAATTGAGTATGAACTTTGAATTGAAATGAAAAAAAAAAATTATTAACAAATAAAATTTATTGGAAAATCAAGAAACTTTGTTTGAAACTCATATACGAGTATTAATATGTTAGAACATTATTTATTTGCAAACTGAATTCCGCAAATAAAATATGTGTTTACACACAAACAAAGTTATTGTTTAAGAAGTTTTCCAAAAATATTTTATTTAAAAAGATTTTCCAAACTTTGTTGACTTATTTGAATTTTAGATCGTTTTTTCTAGTTTTCGTGATAAATTTTATTGCTAAAAATGTCTTAGGTTAGGTTAAAAGGGACGCCCGTCAGAATACAACTGACGACTTCACTCGGGGCCGACAATTCGGTCCATTGTGTTTCCCGTGAGTAGAATATAAACATAGAAGATATAGTTGGAGGTAGACAGACTAGGAAGAGGGAGAGAAAGTTTAGGAAGAGGGAGAGAAGATTTAGGAAGAGGGAGAGAAGATCTAGTGACTCGTGTTTTCGTTTGTCTTTGTGCCCTTACTAAACCAGAGAGATTTTCTGATGAAATTGAGAAGGGGTTTGAGCGGTGCATCTGCTAGATCATCTAGGTTTTCGAAGAGCCTGTGCCCTAAATAGGCCAAACGGTACTCTTGCAGTCCGTTGCATGAGCATAGCAAGTGCTGTACTGACTCCTCCTCTTCTTCATCCAAGCAGCTTCTACAGAAGTCCTCGCAAGGAAGCTTCATGCGTGCAGCCATATTGCCTATCACACAGTGCCCTGTGATGACTCCAATGAGGATGCTAAGTGTGTTCTTCCTGAAGGACAGCAACTCTTCGGTACGCTTCACATCAATGGATGGCCAAAGGGTTCTTGCAGTTTTGTACGATATGCCACCTCGATCTGGTTAGTGCTGCTCCGCGTTCGTCGATTTGGTTTTTAAGTTCCACGAACGGAATTTGCACGTGCAGAGTCGCGATTTCATTTCGTGCGCCGGATCCTATCCTGGCACATTCGTCTGCTAATTCGTTGCCCTGTATGTTGCTATGTCCTGGCACCCAGCAGAGCGTGATTTCGTGTGCCTGAATATGGTTTAAGGCTAGAAAGCAGTCCATTGTGCAGCGTGATTTGATAGTTCTAGAGCCCAAGGCCTTGAGAGCTGCCATGCTGTCGACGTAGATCTTGAATTTTTTCGGAGAAATATGCCGTTCCAAAATCTGTTTCGCGGCAATATTAATGGCATAGATCTCTGCCTGGAAGACAGTGCATTCATCTGGGAGTCTGGTGGAGATTCTGAGATTAAGGGTATCGGAATATACTCCTGATCCCGTGCCCGTCTCCATTTTCGATCCGTCCGTGAAGATTGAGATCTCGTCGTCCTCCATGACGCTATTTGATGCCCAGTCCTCACGGCTAGGAAACGTCACATTAAAATTCCTATCTCGAATTGTCCTTGGTGCCAAGTAGTCCGTTGGCCTATTGATTTTGTCTGTTATGCCCATGCTTTCCAGGATTGAGCCATGTCCGTGTGTGGTATTGATGGCCATTCCTGATTCGATTGGTTGAAGGTTCAGCATCGTCTCCAGTGCCATTTGTTGAGCAAATCTGAGGGCGCCAGTTATCCCGACGCAAATCAGTCTTTGCACTTTGGCTAGATGCGAGAGATGTGATTTCTTCATTACCGCTTTCCACCATACAACTGATCCGTAGGTGAGTATCGGTCTAATGATCGATGTATACATCCAGTGTATCATTTTCGGTTGCAAACCCCATTTGCGCCCAAACATTTGCTTGCAGGCATAGAAGGCGCATAACGCTTTCTTTCCCCTTTCCTACAAATTCCTTTTCCAGGACAGCTTAGAGTCTAGGGTGATGCCCAAGTACTTAGCCTCTTTCGATAGTTCAAGAACCTTTCCCTGTAGTGTACACGCTGAAAAAAAATCGCTCCTGTAGTATATTGTCCCAAACATATTTAGGGTACCCTCCAAATACATAATATTTGATACACACAAATACATTTATATTTGGGAGGATGTTTTTCTAAACAAGAGCATGTTTTCATCCAAATATATTTGTAATTGGAACTAATATTTCCGAAACAAAGAATATTTTGTATTTAAGTATTTTGGCAATGTATCAATGCCTTCATTTTAAGGTAGGTTAGGTTAGGTTAGGTTGAAGAGAGGAGACGTTTAAACGTCTCATGTCCATGGACATACACTTAAGCCAGTGGTTCGGCCTGTTGTGCGCTCATTTTAAGGTATGTTTTCTGTTTTTCAGATGTTAAAAGTGCAATTTTATAGAAATTTTTAACTGTAAAGTATAACAGGAAATCTAGGAAAAATTTCAACTTAAAATCGAAAGTCAGCTAATTTTTAAAAATCTTTTTTTAAATAAAATAAAATTGGAAAACTTCTTTAACAATAATATTGTTTGTGTATAAACACATGTTTTATTTGTGAAAGTCAGTTCGCAAATATATTTTGTTCTAATATATTAATATATGCGTTCCAAACAACATTTCTTGTTTTTTAAATACAATTTATTTGTTGACAAATATATATTATTTAAAAATTTTGTTTCCAAATACATCTTTTTTCAATTCAAACATATCAAAAATGGCGATTTCCCCCCGTGTAGGGAGCTGATATTTCGGCATTTTATTTCTTCTAGTAAAGAGGACTAGTTCTATCTTCGCTGGGTTGACTCCTAGTCCATTTTTATCTGCCCAACGTGATAATCACGCTGAAAAAAATCGCCTATGTAGTATATTGTCCCAAACATATTCTGCTTGAAACATATATATTTTTAGGGTGCACTCCAAATATATAACATTTGACACATACAAATATTATATGTTTGAGAGGATGTTGTTTTAGAAAAAACTATTATATATAACTAATATTTTTTATTTGCATATGTTATTTCCCAAACAAAGATCTATTTGCGTGAATATATATCTATTCTTTAATTGTTTTAAGTTTTCAGCAATTGAAAGGTAATTTTTAATGTTAGTAAAATTTCTTTATAATTGAAAATAATGAGTGCAAATAGTTAGAAAATAAAAATAAGTGGTTTCAAATAGAATTATGCCATTTTTAATATGAAAGCATAATTCGAAAACATGGAAAATATTAAAACTAAAGTTCGAAAAATTCAGCAAAGTTTCGAAAATCTTTTTTTTTTTTTAATAAAATATATTTGGAAATATTCATAAACAATAATTTTATTTGTATTTAAACACATATTTTATTTGAGAAAATTAGTTCGCAAATATATTTTATTCTAATATATTAACATATGCGTTATAAATACATTTTATTGATTTTCAAATAAAATTTATTTGCTCGAAAATATATAATAATTAAAAATTTGTGTTCCAAGTATATTTTCTTTCGATTCAAACAAATCAAAAAAGGCGATTTTTCCCCGTGTAGGCATAAATTTGCCTCTAATCAAAATCACGACGTCGTCTGCATCCGCTGTGATTTTAATTCCTGTATTGCCGAGATCCATTAGGATTTCGTTTATCACTAGATTCCATAATATCGGTGAGACCACTGCACCTTGCGGGGTACCTCTCGTGACTCGTCTTCTTGCTGAACCATTGCAAGAAGGCGAGTCAAAATGTCTTAATTTATAAATAATCCAAACCATCACTTTCTGTCAATCCATTAATGCAATTTATATATTTACGAAAGTTTATTCGTTTTAAGTTTTAATTAAAGTTTACAAACATATAAAATTTATAAAAACAATAGTCTTTGAACATCTGAAAAACTGAAAACTTGTCTTTAAGTTAAGTCATTGATACATTGCCAAAATAATTAATTACAAATTAGTCTTTCGGAAATACTAATTCCAAATAAAAAAAATATTTGAATGGGAGCATATTTTTGTTTAGAACAATATCCTCGCAAACATATATAGTATTTTGTGTGTCAAATATTATATATTTGGAGTATACCCTAAACATATGAAACTGACCCCATCACACATAAAAAAATAAATCAGATTTTTGCAAAAAAAAAATACCACATGGGTCATCACGAACAACTGAATTTTAGAAATTCATGAAGAGTTGAAAAAATTTAGAAACAGTTTTTTTCCTACCAATGAGTTTCTATATATTTTTATAAAATTGCTGGATGCACTACTTTTACTGTTGAATTGACATTAACTATTTTTCGACATATTTTCTATTTTCTGAAATTTGTCTTTTGGCTTCGTGAAAGTACACATCCTTAGATGTAGTTTAGTGTAAATCTCGTAACTTTTGGAAAATAGTCAGTGCATGCCAACGATTTTGTATCTTGGAGTGGTTTGTTTGTCACACCCGATGCGAAAAATATAGCAAAAGTTAAATTTAATACATTTTATGTAGATATGCTTATATCATCTTTTGTGTAAGTTAGGTCAAGGGTATATAGTATAAAGTAAATCAAAATGTTTCGGTGTCATTACAATATTTATGCTAGAATTTGCATTCGAAGGTTTGTCACGCCCGTTACGCAGAGACCGTAAATAATTTTTTAATCGATTTAAAAATATTGTCCATTTATTAATTTTATTTCAAGTATAAAATTAAATAATAGAAAGCACAAATTTCGATGTAAATTAGGAAAATATATAGATGGTATGAGGCCGATGTGTGCGGCAGTGAAGGTCCACAAGGTCATTTTATTGCTACAAGGTTTTGATTGGTTCTGGAATAAAATGCATAAGTATATTTCTCAAATGGAGTTAACGAATATCACTATATACGAGGGCGGTTCGGAAACTTCTTAGCCTAGCACAAAAAGCGCGGTATAAACAGAATAAAGTTAAGTGTTTTGGAAACTTACATCTCTGCTATGAACACATGTTAAATTTTGTTTCGATCTGGCAACTCCTTCATATAGAAACAGGTGTTCACAAAAGACGCATCCGCGATTTTTTACAATGGAAAAATTAGAAATGCGTGGTGTCATTAAATATTTACATAAAAAAGGTTTATCGGGACAAGAAATTCATAATGATATGGTGAATGTGCTAGGTGAAAGTGCTCCTTCATATGCAACAGTAAAAAATTGGGTTGCTGAATTTAAACGTGGTCGTACAAGCATTGAAGATGAACCACGTAGTGGACGTCCAAAAACAGCAACAACAACAGAAATTGTAGCCAAAGTGCATGATATGGTATTAAATGATCGACGAATATAAGTGCGTGAGAATAGCTAATATCATGGGCATCTCAAATGATCGAGTCCATTTAATTTAGCATGAAGAACTACAGATGAAAAAGCTTTCTGCAAGATGGGTGCCGCACTTGTTAACAGTCGACCAAAAACGTGTTTGGATCGGTTTAAGCGAAATAAAATGGATTTTAAGCGTCGTTTCATAACTGTTGATGAGACATGGATCCACCACTATACTCCAGAGACAAAAGAACAATCCAAACAATGGACTGAAGGGATAGAATTGCTAGATAAGCGTTGGACTAAGTGTATTGAAGTTTCAGGAGATTATATTGAAAAATAAAAATATTTCTGAAAAACTAACTATTCTTTTTCATTGATAGGCTAAGAAGTTTCCGAACCGCCCTCGTAGGTGGCTGAAATTTGGTATAGATACTTCTTATAGCTGCACGTAACTTGGGAAATGGGCGATATCGGTCCATATTTAGATATAGCTCCCATATAATATAGCATCTAACTTGTTCCTACTGTTCTCATCTACTATATTTACACCCTACACCACACTGTGGTACACGCAAAAAAAAATTCGTTTCTGCGAAACGAAATATTAGACAACTACAATTCTCGTTTGCCGGAACTGAAATTTCGTTTTTTGTGACAGAAACATATTGTGACCAAAAGAAATTTCAGTCGTCGTAAACGAGAATTGTAGTTGTCTAATATTTCGTTTCGCAGAAACGAATTTTTTCTTTGCGTGTACAGGGTATTATAACTTTGCGCATTTGTTTGTAACACCCAAAAGGAGCAAAAATAGACCCATCGTTTATTATACCGATCGACTCAGAATCACATTCAGAGTTGATTTAGCTATGTCCGTCTGTCTGTGCATGTATTCTTGTAATCAAAGGACAGATCGCAATTATGGTCCGATCTCGACGAAACTTTACACATACCTTTTTTTTGGAACGATCCCTATAGAATATGGTTAAAATCGGTTCAGAGTTAGATATAGCCCCCCATATATATGTTAGCCCCGATTTGACATGTAAGCGCTTAAAAACTTTATTTTATATCCGATCAGTGCGAAATTCGGCTAAAAGAAGTTTCTTATTACATGAAGGAATGCTGCTAATTTCGGAGAAAATGGGTTGAGATTTAGATATAGTCCCCATATATATGTTACACCCGATTTGACATCTAAGCGCTGTAGAGGCTGTATTTTATATCCGATCAGTGCGAAATTCGGCAGAAAGAGTTTTCTTATTACATGAATAAATACTGCCAAATTCGGAGAAAATCGGTTCAGATTTAGATATAGTCCCCATATATATGCTACACCCGATTTGACATGTAAGCGCTGTAGAAACTGTATTTTATACAGTGTAAGCAGATAGGTGAGGCTATCCAATATTCACGCACTGTATTTGTCCAGTGTTTGGGGGGTCCTATGAACTGCCTTTTAATTTGGCCACCCTGGGTATGTAAAATTTTATAAGTGATACCAACATATGCACCGATTGTTGAAACCTCATTATAGATCATAGACGTCATTAAGACCTAAAAAAGTAAACCCATGTTTATACTTGATCTCATTCAGTTTAGGAAAAATTGGAGTTACAAAATTGAGTTTTTTTTCATTTCGGGTCAGTTTTGACAACATGAGAAAATTCTAAAAGAAATAGAAATTTTGCAACTTTTGTCAAAAAAATTAAAAAAAACATGGTCCGAAGCAATGAATATTTGATAGAAAATAATAAAAATGGTATCGGTTTGGTTTTTCAAAAACCTCCCCCCAAAATATAATTAAGTTACAAAAAAGTCGTTTCAAAGTAACCCTATTATGTTAGATATGAATGAAAGATATTTAAAATAAACGATGACAAATACAAGCTTGAAATATCTAAAGGGTCCGCCTAAAAAAAACTACTGAATATTTTCTCAAATTTCTTTTTTTATTTGAAAGTACAATCCTTCCGCTTAATAATGGAAAATAATTTCATTCAAATGGCTGCCTCGGCTGGCCATGCAGTAGCCTACACGATCGGTCCAATTTTTAAGCACATTATCGATTGTGTGCAGCTGTATTTCACCAATGGCTTCACGAAAATTGTCCTTTAAAGTGTCAATTGTCTCTGGCTTGTCGGCGTAACACTTATATTTGAGGGCACCCCACAAATAATAGTCCAACGGGGTCAAATCGCAGCTCCGAGGTGGCCAAACGACATCAGCTCTGCGGCTGATAATGCGATCTTCAAAAACAGGGCGCAAAACATCGAGTGTAGCTTCGGCTGTGTGGCACATAGCGCCGTCCTGTTGAAACCAAATGTTGCCAATATCCTCCTCTTCAATTTTTGTGAACAAAAATTCGTTCAACATGGCCCGATAACAGTCGCCATTGACTGTAACGGCCACTCCTTGCTCATTTTCGAAGAAAAATGGCCCAATTATGCCTCTGGACCAAAATCCGCACCAAATACACAGCGGTAAAAATCAGGTCTTAGGCAGCAAGCTATCATGCCTGATTTAAGAGCCACGAGGCCTGGCCGCCGCATTCAATCTTTATTTCTTTTTTACATGGAGTGACATTGCGAGGCCAGGCCTTGCATCTCGCGGTAAAAATCATGCCTAACAAAGGATTGTCGAATGAAGGTCTGATATAGGACTTCGAAAGGAAGGTCTTAAGAAGGGCTTCGAAATGAAGGTATGATTTAGAGCTTCGAAATGAAGGTCTGATCTAGGTCTGATGTACAGCTTCGAAGGAAAGTCCTACAGTAAATCAAAATGCAGACCAAATTATGTATGAATGTCACATTCATCACTTCAAATGCATAATATAGGAGTTCGCAAAGATAATATAGAATAATTTTGATAAGAATCTATCTTAATCTATCAAAAACACAAGGCAACTGAACTCTACAAAACCTTTGCAACGACTAATTGTTTGTTGATTTTCATTGTCTTCACTTTCACTTTTCAATTTGTGTAGCGGTATTTCTTTTTTTTTTTGCATAAAACTGTTTTTGAACTCTCGCAGTAGCAACAAAGTTCGTACATGAGAAACTGAATGAGGGAGAACGAATTCGTGTACACTCTGCCTTCCTTCTCCCGTCTTTTATCATACATGATTCGTTCAAGCGTATACACAAAGGAAGGATAAAACTAATTATCTGTCAAATCAGACATGAGCTAAGTATTACCATACAGGAAATAAGCACTAGTTGAAAAAAAACGTTAGATAGCGGACCCTTTATTATCGAAGCGCGTCCAATTTGGAGGTTTCTGCATTTACAATAATTTGGAAAACTGGATGATAGCAGACTTCTGAAAAAATCACTTTTGTGATAAATTCAATAAAATACGATAGCCAAAGAATAAAAACGCCAAAAAGGGTCATAGAATAATTTTTTTCATTCCAATTTTTTACAATGGATTAATGAAGTCAAAAGAAGAAGAAGTTTAGCATCAAAAACGGATTTTCGAAAAAATTATATTTGCAGCTTTTGTATATAAAGCGTGATCCATTTCGAGGTTCCCTACTTTTTTAAAGAAAAATAACAAAGAAAATTCAAATTGAATGGGGATTGTGTATTATCAGTTGAAAGAACATTCTTTGGCATTTATTTTTTGAAGATTATGTCTATCAAATGTTGGCCGCGGCTACGTCTCAGATGGTATATCCGTTGAGTCCAATTTTCGATGACTCGTGCGAGCATTTCGACTGGTAACTGGCGAATGACACTCGTGAATGACACTTTAGACTTTACATATCCCCACAGGAAAAAGTCTAACGGTGTGATATCACACGATCTTGGTGGCCAATCGACCGGCCCAAAACGTGAAATTATCTGCTCACCAAAGTGTTCTCTCAATAAATCCATTGATTGATGCGATGTGTGGGAAGTGGCGCCGTCTTGTTGAAACCAAATGTCGCCGAGATCACGAGCTTCAATTTCAGGCATCAAATAGTCGGTTATCATGGCACGATAACGGTCGCCATTTGCGGTTACGTTCTCACCGGCATTATTTTTGAAGAAATATGGACCGATGATTCTGCCGGCCCACAAACCACACCAAACCGTTGTTTTTTCTGGATGAAGTGGCAGCTCTTGAATCTCTTCAGGTTGCTCTTCGTCCCATGTATGTATGTACATATTCCCAATCAAACGTCAAAAATCTATCAAACTGATATATGGACAAAAACATACATACATATGTAAATGTTTAAATTTTTTTTATCCAAAAGTCTTTCCAATTATTTTCATTTATAAAATTTTGTTAATTATTATTTTTTTTTTATTTGTGACGACTTCTTTCAGGATCCCCATGATAAAGGAGACCAAGTGTTTCTACTGGCAGAGCACTTCACAAAATTGAATACACTTTTGAACGTAACTGAAAAGTTGGCACAAGGCCTGGTTAATCTAAATCAGAGGTATGTAAATATTCCATAGACTCGTACAATAAGAGTGAGTTTTGGCTAAATTTGATCGGGATTTTTGTCTATTTACATTTTCAGACTTGATGATCTAAACCAAAGGTTAGTATAGGAGTTTCAGTTGTGAATTGTGTTAGAAGTTATAACTAGTTGCAATGCGAGCCTAAGGCTAGAGCTAATCTGTAGATAATTTGGCCAGTTTGTATGAAATTTAAAATTTTTAAATTTTTATTTACTCCAACCACTCTTGGCGCAAAGTGGAGTAAAAGGAAAAATAAATAAAAGCATTACATCAAATTATTGCTTTCTATTCAATTTCAAGCATTTTACCAATATATTTTAAATATTTTCCAGGCAAGTGGACCTCGAAAATCGAGCCAAAAGTTCGATGGAAAGCTTAATGGAACGGTATGAACTTTACTTTCAAATTAAATAATTTGTAATTTCTGGATCATGAACTTCTCGTTTGTCGTCTTTACTTTTAGGCAAGATGCAATTTTGAATAAATCGGGCAATCTGGAACAAAGTCTGTTGAATCTAACTCAGAGGTAAGTGAATATTCTTTGGTTCAGAGATATGACATAGAACTGGTTTCTTCTTCCGGCTTAAGACTATTTTCCAACCACTCTTGGCGCAAGGAAAAATAAATGAAATCTTTACATCAAAATATTGCTTTCTATTCAATTTCAAGCATTTTACCAATATATTTACAAATATTTTCCAGGCAAGTGGACCTCGAAAATCGAGCAAAAAGTTCGATGGAAAGCTTAATGGAACGGTATGAACTTAACTTTCAAATTAAATAATTTGTAATTTCTGGATCATGAACTTCTCGTTTGTCGTCTTTACTTTTAGACAAGATGCAATGTTGAATAAATCGGAAAACATGGAGCAAAGTCTGTTGAATCTAACTCAGAGGTAAGTGGTTCAGAGATATGACATACAACTGGGTTCTTCTACCGGCTTAAGACTGTTTTCACTCGATATTGCCCTAGAATGTAATGTTTAGTTATTTTATATAAAAACACATATTAGGACAAGTTCCGGATAGCTACAAGATAGGGTTAGGTTAGGTTAGAGCCGCAGTCGGGGATACCTGCTACGTAGACTAAATAAGGTTCCTAGAGTTACCACAGGCACAGCAGGTATTCTGGATTTAGGTGAGCTCCTGCCGTTAGGCTTAAACCCATCGTGCTCTAAACACCTGGGTGAATAGATGCGTCGACAAACGACCCCAAGCACAATGTGCATGAGTATCAAACAATTCCGTGTTTCTGGACACTTTTGCCCTCCTCCTTGCCATTCTAAGGGTCATGGCACCCGGTTAGTTTGCAACTCCATATCCGAAAATGTTCTCTCCCAGCGATTTTGGTTTCAACCACAGCCACCACGTTGCACCCAATAGGGTCCCGAAGCTCCCAACAGGGGCCACACCAACAGCTAGGCTGGAAACAAGTTCCAGGCGCTCCTGACTCCCGTGGTACCAAAAAAAGCCTCTGGTCAGACCTCGTAAATAAAACTATTACCAGTAGCATCCCATTCGATGCAGGGACTGGTCACCATATCAGTAAATAAGGCTACGGCTGTGGGATGATTAGCGCAATACTGTGCAGATGAAACGGTCTGGCTGCACATCGCGTAGATATGCGCTCCTCACCGTGAAGGGTCTAGGTACATCCCAACCTCTTCCGTTCGGATTCGGTGAACGGGACCCAGGTAAGGCCATAGCCCTGCCGAGTCCCCAACAAGAACTAAGCCTTACAACACATGGGAAGCCATGGGACTGACTCCAGGTCCATGTACCCGTGGTACCAGAAACCTCTGGTCAGGTTCCGTAGCCGAGGCTACTCCCAGTTTCAGTTCTGCGCAACCCGGGAACTGGTAACCCCCTGCAAAACAGCCTTTGAGTTTGGACGAAGTCCACAACTCAACGTGCCAATGGTAAATCATCGCCACGACTCAATGCACGCCGAGCCGAAAAAAGTCGGCGCGCGAAAATTTCGGCACATGATAATGTGTCTGATGAGGTCACAAGACTCTCAAAGTGCCATTCAACAACCATTCTAGACAAATCTCTAAAATCCGCATACAGTGGGCATATACATAGAAGGTCCATTCAGGAGTAGCACTCAATGCTCTCCGATGCAAGAAGTCATTCATTGACCCATGACCAGTTAAAAGGAATCCTAACTCCATGCCAAAGCCGAAGAAATTATTTAAAGCCGCAAAATCGACCTTCGGTATAAAACTGTGGGTGATGCGACCACTAGTAGAGGTATCCCACCGTTCCTGCCACTTACTCAAAATAGCCGCATCCAAGTGTCTATTTATGCCCTGCGCGGCATGAGCTCCATGCCAGGAACGACCCACTCATTCCGGAGCACAACTATCCCACGACTGGCATTGAAAAGGGTACTCCTCCGGAGAACTTCCAGATCCAAAGAGGTGGTCCCCATTAAAACCTGAAGGGCTTCAGTGGAGGCTGTCCTACATACCCGCAGACATCCCAGGAGCAGAATTCTCTGGCAGGACAGAATTTTCCACCTACCAGCCACTCTTCTCTTCTCACTACATCTCCCCATGCAGATGAGCCATAAGTAGCACAGGACAAGAAAATGCCAACATACAACTGTCTAACCGCTTTCTTCTTAAGGCCCCAAGCACACCTCATAATTCTCTGAACTTGGCCAACCAAGGGCACCAGCCTGTCTTTAATGTGATCAATAATATTGGGGAGGAAATTCATCCTCTCCCCGACCACTACTCCAAGATATCTCACACGACTAACATACGATAGAGACTTATTACCTAACTTAACGATCGGATGCCTGTTACCAGACAACGCCCCTTTTAGGAGCATCGTCACTGACTTGTCTATGTTGACCTGAACCCCAACTCTGCTGCCCCAACTCAGAACAATATTCATCATGGCAGAACCATCCCGCTCGATCTGACTCCTGGCATTACCTTCAACAAGTATAAGCAGATCATCTGCAAATGCTGAAAACCTAAAATAATTATCCAGCTCGAAAAGAAGGGGGTTCATTATCATATTTCAGATAATGGACCCCCAAATGAGCCCTGTGGACATCCCCTCTCAACCTGAGCAGGAGGAGAGTTATGCGTACCAAAGAGAGTAGCCTTGCGATCGCTAAAATAGCTTTCCAAATGGCCAATTCATTGCACCCCACTTCACGTAGCCAGACAAGAAAGCTCGCCCACTTGAGGTTATCGAAAGCTCCCTGGAAATTTACAAATAACCCATACACATATTTGGACGAAGACAATTCAATGCTATTCTTTACATGAAGCCAAGCATCCTCTGTGCACATACCTTCTTTAAAACCGAATTGGTATCGGCACATTCTACCATGAAGCTTCTTCTGATGCCGCAACACCATCACCCCCCAGTTCTTTGCCAAGGACTGGGAGGAGACTGATGCCTCAATAAGACTTAGGATCACTCCTGACCTTATCAGGGGACTTAAAGAGAACAACGATATTTGCTGCCTTC
Source organism: Eudasyphora cyanicolor (assembly GCA_963930755.1). Taxonomy (NCBI): domain Eukaryota; kingdom Metazoa; phylum Arthropoda; class Insecta; order Diptera; family Muscidae; genus Eudasyphora; species Eudasyphora cyanicolor. The sequence continues at coordinate 274,888,685 of OZ005736.1, read as the reverse complement.
CAGACAGACGGAAAATATCCTGTTCTGATGCAATCAGCAAAGAGAATCTCCAGGTATTGAGGAATGGCTCGGTAAACGTGTTTCCACATTTCCCCAGCCAATCCATCAATTTCCGGAGACCTCCTTGACCGAAGCCTCTGAATAGCCAAATCAGTCTCACCTCTCCAGGTACCGGAGGAACAGCAGGAAGAATTTCCTCTGACCTAAAATCATCATCCTCTCTAGAAAAGATCACCTCCTTAAGGACACTCGCACAGTCAGCCCACGAAGTGAGCAGTTCGCCCTCAACAACCAAACCTGAAAGGTCAACCATACGGTCCTTCCTACTACATATCCTGTAGGCACGGCCCCATGGATCATCACAATTTGCCTGAACAAAGTTCCTCCAATGACTTTTCTTCTCAACGGCGACACTCTGCGCCTCGCCCTCTGCATGCGTTTACGCAGCCACCTTAGCGCCTACCTCCTATCCTGGAGGTGCCTTGTCCACCACTTAAGCTCCCTAAGAGAAGAGTTGCGATGAACGGGCAACAATCTGTCATTAACACTATTAACTTTTTCATTCACAAGTTCGACCTTTGAATCTATGCCCATATCCTCAAAATCAGTCAGAGAGACAGCTTCAACAATTTCCTCCTCGTAAAACGTCCAGTCAACTCGCCTAGTAGACCATCTCTTTAGCGGCAAAGCCTCAGAGACAGGCCCCTCATTTCTTTCAACATCAATGATGATCATGTTATGATCACTGACTCCCAGGTCAGGCCTTACTTCCCATCCAAAGGAGAACCTCCTATTTGCCTCATTGTTCACCAAGGTCACATCAATATCACTGGTGCACTTTGGGACATGGAACGTGTATTCTACTTGGGGACGTTCACCACGTGAATACTCCAATTAAGGAGACACTCACATAGCTGCTCTCCTCTGTGGTAGCTAAGATAGCCTTGGACATGCCTAGACATCTTGCTATGCCACATTGGAGAGACAGCGTTGGCGTCCAGGCCCACAAGCAGAGGTACATTGCCCGCAAACCCAACCAAACGTTCCAAATAAGTCAGATAAGGGTCCAAAGCCTCCTCAAACTTGCAGTACACGATCGCAATTTGCATTACGAAACTCAGGCGGGAGACCCACAGGGCCGTCCATCGAGATGTACGGCTCCTGGAGTAACCCAACAGCTCAATCCAATTCACACACACACTGACCCAGATCATACATCTACCTCCCTGACAATTTAGCTGTAAGAAATGGACGGACATCAATGCCTAGTGTTGGCACGTGCAACCATTGCCGCATAAAGTGGACACGCGTGAGACATCATAAGATGCCCAAACGCTCTACCTTTAAACGCACAGTTCCTGCAATTTAACGGGTTTACACAATCTCGTTCCACATGCCCCGACTGACCCCAAAGTCGGCACACATCGTGGGCTGCACGACAGTCCCTAACCCTGTGATCGAATCCAAGGCACCTCCTGCCCACCAGCACGGGCTCGTACACACGAACACTGAAGCTAAATCACTTAACATAGCAGCGACCAGCTGCCAACAAACTCTGCATCGCCCTGGCATACCCTTCAAGCACAATGCTGATCCTGCCGTCTTTAACTTCCCAAGGCTTGCTAATAATCTTAACCGCTTTGGCGAACTGCTCCTTAGAGTACATCGTCTTAAAATTTTTGTCATACAGCTCATGCATAAACTCATCAGGGGTGAACTTTGACTCAACATATTATATGACCACACGGGGATCGAGCTTGTCCTCAACACTGACCTCCAAACCGGCCTCTGGGAATTTGTCGTTCCTAACCACTCTTTGCCTCTCCGCTTCCGAGGGCGTGCGAATGATCGCTCCTCCACTCTTCAGCGGTCTCATTTCGTGAACCCTCACATTAAGATTAGAGCCAACTTCCTTGACAATCCTCTCCACCACTTGTTTGGAAGTCTCCTCCTTATTGGTGCTCTTCACCCTAACTGCCCATGTCTCCACGGGAGCGGGCAAAGCAGGTTCTCTAGTAGGAGGCATCGGGATCGCGTTCGCTCCCGTGGGAGCAACACTCACCGGGGGCATCACCACGGGGACGTCGAGAGGAGTAAACATCCAAACGTCCACGAAGCCTGCAACTAGTCCCATCACCAGGGACTCGTACTCTCCAGAGAGGGTAGCCATCTCCCAAACCAACGAGCCCTCAACATTGTAAATGTCTATGAGAGTAGTCATGACCAGAGTATGAAGCCGCCGAGCCGAGCCGCCGATTTTAGCCGCCGCCGACCTTTTTTCACCAGCCGAAGCCGCCGCCGATCTTTGCGGCTAAAATCGGCTGAAACACAGCCGCCGTTCCATAGAAAAACTTTAAAATATGGATAGATACAATTTACATTTTTGATAAGCAAATAACCATATAACAGATATACTCGTATCGTCCCCTCAATAGAAGTTTTAATAATCTACACGCTGAAAAAAAATCGCTTCTGTAGTATATTGTCCCAAACATATTCGGCTTGAAATATACATATGTTTAGAGTACACTCCAAATATATAATATTTGACACACATAAATCTTATATGTTTGGGAGAATGTTGTTCTAAACAAAAATATGTTCCCATTCTAATATTATTTTATTTGGAACTAGTATTTCCGAAACAAAGATTAATTTGTATTTAATTATTTTTGGCAATGTATCAAAGCCTTGATTTAAAGACAAGTTTTCTGTTTTTTAGGTGCTCAAAGATAATTTTTTTATAAATTTTAAATGGTTTTAAAATTTAATTAAAACTTAAATCGTATAATCTTTCGTGAATATAAATTGCATTGATGGATTGACAAAAAGTGATGAATTGGAATATTTATAAATTAAAAGACATTTTTAGCTATAAAGTTTAAAACGAAAACTAGGAAAAACTAACTAAAATTCGAAAAAATCAGCAAAGTTTCAAAAATTTTTTTAAATACATAATATATGTTTGGAAAACTTCTTAAACAATAACTTTGTTTGTGGGTACACACATATTTTATTTGTGAAAGTCAGTTAGCAAATATATTATGTTCTAATATATTAATATATGCGTTCCAAACAAGATTTCTTGATTTTCAATTAAAATTTATTTGTTAACAAATATATAGTATTTGAAAAAATCGCTTCCAAATATATTTTCTTTCAATTCAAACATATCAAAAATGACGATTTTCCCCCGTGTATTGGGGAGATTCTACTTCCACAAATTGGGTGTTTGAAATTGATTGTTCAATATAATAAAAGCCTACGTGCCGATATGGAGTTTCAATATCAAAAAACTTCAAATATGATTTTCTTGAAACGACAAATAAATTATACCCTATTCATTTATTGGGGGGACGATATGGAAAGTGATTCGTTTATTGTAACAAGAGGGAGCTTAACATGTATTAAAAATGAGAATGTTGATAGTAATAGAAAAATAATTATAAAAATTATTTTTTAAAGATAATAGATTTTTTATTTATTATTAGATTACGTACACATAGAGAAACAAATATTTTCGAAAAAAAAAACAATGGAGTATTACAGAATTGTAATACTGCATATAAATTAATACCTCCATTGTAAAGAATGCTAAGTCGATTCGGGACGTTATACAGGAGATTGCATTTCTAAATTCTAAATATTCTAAATTGTCTTCAGTCAAATCAATCAATTCAATGAAGTTAAGCTCAAAACAAATTACAAGGTAATTCTACACAAATTTAAAATTTCACTAAAACAACGATTCGACTCTCCTGAAAACAACCAGTTTCGACTTAGCATACTTTGAAAATCGGCCGCCCAGCGTGAATTTGATGACTTATCATTGTATGGAAATCGATGATTTTTATTCCCGCCACCATAGGGTATAAAAACTAACTTTGTCATTCTGTTTGCAACACCTTGAAATATGATCTGCGACCCTATAAAGTATATATATACTTGATCGTCTTGAAATTCTGAGACGATTTAGCCATGTCTGTCTATCTGTTGAAATTACGCTTCAGTCCGTAATAATAGAGCTAGGTTAATCAAATTTGGTATAAATTATTGTTATAGTTGCAGGTCGTTTGGGATTGCAAATATGCCGTATTGGTCAATGTTTTGATATAGCTTCCCTATAGAGGTCGCTCCAAATTATGGTTTTTGAGCCATAGATACCACATTTTTAACGCAATTTAGCTGAAACATTGCAGTTTGTTTTCTATTTTGACGAAAATTCATCACAACAAAAATGTTACATTCATATTTCATATTTTGTTATAGTCACCCTATAGAGGCCGCTCCAAAATATACGTATTTACGCCATAAATACCTAATTTTCTAATCATTTTAACTGAATCATTGCAGTTTTTATTTTACTTAGGCAAGAATTCACTACAATAAAATTTTTTTAAATCGGTTCATATTTTGTTATAGTCCGCCTATAGATGTCGCTCCCAAAAAGGCTTGCTTTAGCCATAAACACCACATATTTAAAGCAATTTTGCTGAAACTTTTCAGTTTGTATTCTACTTATATTTTGGCAAGAATTATACAAATCAGTTTATATTTTGTTGTAGTCCCCGTGTAGAGGTAGCCCTCAAATATGCTAATTTAAGCCATAAATACCATTTTTTTAGATTAAGAGTTTGGCTAAAGAGGCCTAAAATATGGCTAAAAACTGTAGCGTTTGTTTTTTCAATAAATTGCTTAAACAAAAAGATCGTTCCATGACTTGCTCCATATCCAAAAATCGTTCAGTAATAGAAGTGAATGCAATTCATGCTGGAGGGTATATAATATTCGGCACGGACGAACTTAACACTGTTAGTTGTTTCACTTCACAATATCTTACAATTAACTTAAAACCATCCATTATTTATGAATATATACCAGAACTTAACTTTTCAACTATTATTTTAAATGTAAAAATGACTATCACAGAGCCGCCGTATGTCAATTTTATGTCGGCTAAGCCATCAAGCCGCCGCCGCCGATCTATAATTTTCAATGGCAGCCGCCGCCGCCGCCAATTTTGCCTCGGCTTCATTCTCTGGTCATGACTCTCCCAGAGACAGCCTTCAATTTTTCCTATAACATATTCAGCGCTCGCGCTGCCACCACCATAAACACTCAAAGTACTAGATGGTCCGTCGTACTCTTTAAAAAGTGACAGTTACGAACGATTAAATTTTTGACATTTGTTTTGCTCTCTTCGAGTTATTTTGGCATTCTCTTGTTAACTCTCGAGATTTAATTTGCTGATTCAAAGATGTGTTTTTTGCAATTTTATTTTAAAAATCAATTGTGTTTGCTCCAATTGTGATTGTAAAGTGAAATGTTTGAGGAAAAATGTCAAAAATATGTATAAAAAATAAAAACAAATTTGTGCTCTTTCTTCTCTTAACTACTAATGTCAAAAATTTAATCGTTCGTAACTCGAGAAATTTGCTTAAGGGAGCGACGGACCATCTAGTACTTTGAGTGTTTATGGCCACCACCAGAGCGTTCGCGGCATTCGAGAGAGCCTATTTGTAGTTACCTCATTCAACTCACTCATATCAAAGTATCAGCAACTCTCTCAGTTCCATTTCCCTTAGCTGGTGCTCTTACCTGACTACTCTTAGCTCCCGGGTCGGTCTTTTCGCCTTTTCCGCTCTTACCCTCTTTTCACGATGACCTACCGTTTCCACCAGCACTACCATCAGAGAACAACGGTGGCTGTGGCACCGCACCTGCTCTCGTCCTAACACTCGAATTCTGACCGTTTGCCTTATCCGGAGAGGGGATAGCATCCGCTCTCTTGGGAGCATTCTCAGTCTCACTATTCATCTCATCGTCCCCAACTACACCATCCTCTCCTCCTGCTGCCTCCTCACCAGCGAGATCTCTTCTTTATCGAGTAGTCATCTACTTGACTAAACTACCAGGCGCACTTTACTGTAAAAATGTGCCCGCTATTGTGTAGCAACAAAATACTAATGAAGCTGCTCTATAGCAGCACAAAATTTGCCACCAAAATTTTTGCTTAATTCGAACCGTTATGCTACACAAACAATTTTAATGTAGGCACAACGAGACTTATGACTCTGACGAGTCAGCACGTGGGCCAACAACAAATTTAATTAAGCAAATCTAGAAACAATATACCTTTTCAACGCCAAGCCGTCAACAATCCAAATTTAATCAAATCGCAATCAATTAATCGAAGAATTAGTCCGAATAACGCCAGGTCAGGTCAATCAATAAATTTGTTCAATTATTTAAATTAAAAATTTAATTAATCTTGAAATTTAACGAATAAACCACCAATCACAAATGAATTAATAAAAATCACCACTGTCCAATCACTTAATTGACTTAACAATTCACTCACAATTACCAAAGGATCACTAAACGCGTTACTTAAGGAATTTAATATACACCCAGGAAAATAATTAGTTGGAATTCGATTGTAACAATAAACAAATAGTACTAGCAACAAAAAGTATATTGCCTACACCGTCTGTCGGTTGTATTTATATAAAATTAGTTGAAACAACAATAATAACATGGATACGATCAAATGAAAATGCTTGCAACTAACTCGATGGTTGTCTCAATCGAATTATGATTGTTTTGTTCATTGACACTCGGTTAGTTGTGGTAACCAATTTTAAATCTTCAGTATAGTACCATATGATCGATTTTTGGTTGTGACAACCAATGTTTTATTCTTGACAACATAAATTGTGTCAATAGACCAAAGATTACTATTGCAACGAATAATTGGTTACTACAACAGAAAAAATATTAATAAATAATCGTTTATTGATTATCCCAATCATTTCCCAAATTTAGAATAATTAAATGTATTTTGGGAAATACAACCGAAAGATTTTGTTGCTGGTCTTTTGCTGATACATGACAAACAAAAAATAAAATTACTCGACATAAAAAATCTTCAACATTTTGTTCAAGAGCGGTATATGTAGTCAAAAATAATCTCGTGTGGATAATAATGTGTAGAATGCAGAATATGTTGTGCAAAATGTTTTACATAAATAAAAGCAACAATCATGAAATTGAAAGCACAGGGTTAAGCGATATTTGCATAAAAGTTTTATGTTTTTTTCGTGTACTAAAATGTGTGTCAAATATTTCCACATCTCATAATAGTGATGAATTTGTAATATGTGATTTTTAATTTTGTTATGAATTATCTTGTTTTTTGTTCAATGAATAAAATAGAAATTAATGAAAACTTTTTTTAATTAATTGTCGGTAGTATATGACTGACAAATTGTCAGAACAACAAATTTTTTAAAACACTTGGTTGTGGCAACTACAACAGATAATTTAAGTCACCGTTTTCGTAGTTGGCGCAACCAAATATGATTGTTGTCAACATGGCAGCAGAAGTATACCACAACCAAAATGTTGGTTGTCCTGATGGAATGGCATGATAGTAGACAGAACTACCAAAATTCGGTTGGTAAATAATTCGGTTGAGGCAACCAAACTGTATTCTGTGTGTAGCATAGCAATTCACGTTCAACACACACAGTAATTTCACAATCGAATTCTTATTTATTTCCGCTGATGCGAAACACGTCTGCACGCTTCAGGTGTTCACAGCCAAGTGATTAAATTACACAGTACAACACAAAAAAAAATAACAGGGTTCTGTCAATGGATTATGGTAGAGGAGACCAAAAAAATATATACGTGTATCGGCGTTTTGAAAGATCACATCGGAATTTTATTTTAGGGCGGGTTATAGTTTCCCCCCTTTGCTTGTTCGTGCAGAATATCGGTATATAAAACTCTGTGTTCTGTTCATCTGAGGTGTAGGGTATCTTCAGCAACTTTGTGCCAAATGTTAAGGCCTTTATTTTTGTGGAATATATTAACCCTCTAGCTTCCCCCCATAACAGTGATTTTTGCCTATATTTTAACAAATCGTAAAAAACTCCCCTAAAATGGGTGGGGCGGGGTTGAAATGTTCTACAAAAATGTTGGCCATAAAATTTTACTATATATGTCAGAACAAACCAAAGCCCAAAACTCAACACAAACAGCAAAAAACGGCCAAATTCAAGATTGCCTGTTAAAGGTTAATTTGTTATTCCTCACATATGTAGGTTCTCCCAGCTCTAAAGAGAAGGTTGTTATTCAACAACTAGCAAGAGTACTTTTGCTCTTCTTCATTATTTCTGTCATTATATTTTTGTCAAAATGCCATAACGAAACTTTTGAGTGCCACGTTACTTATGAACGTTAACGTTTGACATCGTGGGTCAGCCAGTTAATATTTTTATTTTCTTACATTATTCTACAAGGGAATTTTTAAGAATAATAAGGACTGATTGTTTGGGAAAACTTGACTGGTTTTGCTACGTCTGTGGCAAGCATACCCTTATGGGACATAGGGTTTCATTTTCACGAGCAAAGTGGAGGATATATTAAATTTATTTTGAACTGGAAGTTTTTCCCGATTAGCCATTACTATTGATGCTGTGGTCTAAATGTAATAAAAGTTTTGATTTATATTTGATTATATATATTTATATTTTGATTTTAAGTTGTCAACATCATATATGTCTTCCTATTGAAAAACGCAGATTTATGTTGGACATTGTTTGATAATGGCGTCGAATTGCCAAGAGTGAAAAGAAAAGTGAATTAAAAATAAATGAACTTAGCATTTCTCCTTGTATATGCGTTATTAATAGATTTTTTTGTTTATAGACCTGAAGTAAAATTAAATATAAAATAAATATTATTTAATTGTAAAATAAAATCATTATTTTTCTTGCATCACTCACATCAACCCCGAAAAATCCAATTTTGAAAGACCTTTTTGGTACTATCACTATATATTATCTAAATTAACCCTTAACAGGCAATCTTGAATTTGGCCGGTTTTTTTGGTGTTTGTGTTAAGTTTTGGGCTTTGGTGTGTTCTGACATATATAGTAATATTTTATGGCCATCATTTTTGTAGAACATTTCAACCCCGCCTCACCCATTTTTAGGGGAGCTTTTTACGATTTGTTAAAATATAGGCAAAAATCACCGTTATGGGGGGAAGCTAGAGGGTTAATATATTCCACAAAAATATAGGCCTTAACATTTGCTACAAAATTGCTGAAGATACCCTACACCTCAGATGAACAGAACACAGAGTTTTATATACCGATATTCTGCACGAACAAGCAAAGGGGGGAAAACTTTAACCCCCCCCTAAAATAAAATTCCGATGTGATATTTCAAAACGCCGATACACGTATATATTTTTTTGGTCTCCTTTACCAGAATCCACTGACAGAACCCTGTTATTTTGCAAAAAGTTTGAAATTGTTGTACAGTGTTATTAATTGAGACAACTTGACTAAACGAATGATGCAGAAGTTCTTATTTTTGGGGCTACTTTCACGTCCATTTTTCAGAATTGAGTCCCAAAATCATGTGTTGTACTGTGTTATGTGCTGCCAATAAGTTCCAGCAAGGACCATAAGGATTCTCTGAGTGTAGCAAATAATATATCTGCTAGTCCAGTAATGGGACAAATTAAAAACTATTTTAACAATAAATAAATTATTTGTCTAACTACATATGTATTTCGTACACATTTTCAGGCAAACGGATCAAGATGCTCGTTTCAACGGCCTTCAAACGGACTTATCGAAAAGGTAAATGAATAAATACTGTTTTTTTTTTTTGATTAAAAAAATAATACTCAAGGCTACAAAAACTAAAAAACATGATCATAGAAAAACTTCAATTTTATTATTAGTTTATGGTCTCAAGATTACAAGTAATGATGGATATGTTCATTTGTATGGACAAGTTTTTTTTAACAGCCTGTTTCTCTATGTCGAACGACAGAAATCCGAACGAAAAACAGCTGATTATAGACATCAGCCAGTATGTTTGCTTTCGCTTTGTCGTTCTGATACCTTTTAGTAGGTCTAAAATCAGCTGTTTTTTGTTCGCATCGCTTTCGTTCGACATAGAGAGACAGTCTTTAAATCTTTCCAAATTTTTCGAAATGCATCTACGAGCATCCATTCAGTAGTTAAAATATAGTGCTGACAACATTTTATAGCCATACCTGCAATACGTTGACCTGAGCTACCATTTGAAGAGTTCAAAGACAGGCAGATTTGTAACAAATTGGTTTGTGAAGAATTGCTAAAATTACTATAGGTTTTTAATGTATCCTGTTGTTTTCTTCGTGTAAGGCTTATTATATTTCTGTCATATAAAAATGTATGATAACAAGTAAGAAAGTTCAGTCGGGTAAACCGACTTATGAATCCCCTCACCTTGAGTCCCAAAAAAATATTAGAAAATTATTATTTTTTTGTTTTAATTAAATTTTTATCAATTTAAATTGCATTTAATAACTTTAAAGTATGTACTGTTATTAAAGTTATAAGCTCTTCACTTTTTTGTAAAATGGTCCGTTTGTGTGGGGTTTAACAAAAGGGCCTGTCGATAATGGCCACTTTTCTCTAGACTCTAGGTATTATAAAAGCATTGCACTGTACGAAATTTCAGGTATTTGTATGAGCTGGAATTAACGTTATAAGCTCTTAACTTTTGGTGTAAAATGGTCCATTTGTGTGCGAGGTACCAAAAGGACCGGCGTGGCAATAATTCCCATTTTTCACTGTATTGTAGGTACTATTAAACCATTACACTGTACAAAATTTCAAGTCTTTGTATGTACTGGTAATAAAGTTATAAGCTATTAACTTTTGGTTCAAAAATTTTCCATTTGTGTGGGAGGTACCAAAAGGGGCGTGGCAATTTCGCCCATTTTTCTCGAGGTAATAGTGACTAATAAACTACATAATACTATGTGTAGAATTTCAGAGGATTCAAATAAGTAGTATAGAAGTTATTAAATGATCAATATTTCACTAGAAGGAGTTGACCAATATGGCCCATCTTCGAACTTAGCCGGAGATACAAGAAAATATTACCACATACAAAATTTGAAGTCAATCGGTTACTCCTTTCGAGAGTTATCGTGCGCACCAGCCAGCAGGCAGACAGACAGACGGACGGACATTGTTCATTCGACTTAAAATGACCCAAAACTGATATCCGCCGAACATACTTAGGGTCTAAGGTCACTCCTTCGATGTGTTACACCTTTGGCTCGTAGCAAAGATAAAAGGTTTTTCAACAGGGACGCTACAAAAGTAGACCGACAGGGACAGCAAACGACGCCATATTTTTTGCCGCTCTTTTGACATTTCTCTTCAGTAGGGTTTGCCATTTCATGATCGAAAGATATACGAGCCAACAACGAGTCGAAATTATTAAAATTTACTACCGAAATTCGGAGTCAGTGGCCTCAACGTTAAGAGCGCGAAAAATCAAAAAATCATCTTCAGCGATGAGGCTCATTTCTGGCTGAATGGCTTCGTCAATAAACAAAATATTCGTTTTTGGTCAGACAGCAATCCACACGTACTCCATGAGTCATCATTGCATCCCGAAAAAATTACGGTTTGGTGCGGTTTATGGGCCGGCCGCCTCATTGGGCTGTACTTCTTCCGTGATGATCAAGACCGGCACGTTACTGTGAATGGGAATCGCTACCGTTCAATGATAACCGAATATTTTTGGCCCCAATTGGATGATATGGACTTGGAGGACATGTGGTTCCAACAGGACGGCGCCACAGGCCACACAGCGAATGCCACAATCAATTTATTGGAAACCAAGTTTAAAGAACGTGTTATCTCACGAAATGGTCCAGTCGATTGGCCGCCTCGGTCGTGCGATTTGACGCCGTTAGACTATTTCCTGTGGGGCTACGTCAAGTCTATGGTCTATGCCAACCAGCCAGCAACGATTGATGAACTTCGTACGAATATCGAACGTGAAAGTTGGCAACGCTATGTTGTGGTAGACGTATTAAATTACCCCTCTTGATTGGAAATTAAAAAAGTTAACTTTGCGGTGTGCTAGTGATCACGTTCAGTGCTAAACATACAAAAGACCAAGTTGCCTTCTCCGGACACATGAAGTTTTTCTGAAAATACTCATTTAAGAGTAGAAAATTGTTCGTTAACACTGTGTGCATTTGCGTACTCGTTGTTATTGCAAAATCTTTGCCATTGCTATTAACTACAAAGCCGCTAAAAATCTCAAATTTCTAAGCCGCTGCTGCTGATGTCGATCAATTCTCATTGAGCTGTTATAGTTTCCGAACTGAAACGCTTGACGCCGACGTTTTTCACCAGTTACCACGACCGTCGCCACAATTGTGTTTTTCATACCGCCATCGTTAGCTACTTGTGCTTGGCCTGGTCTTCTGATACGTAACAGCTGATCATTACAAAGCTAGTAAACAATAACAAAATAATTTTTCTGCTTTTTGATCGCAGTAAATTTGTTGTTGCTGAAAAAACCAAAATGTCCTTTCCTTGCGGAATTTGTAAGCTTGAAACCTCTGGAACCAGATGCTTGTTGTGCAGGCCCTGTAATACTTGGCTCCATGCTGATTGTGAAAATGTTTCGAAGACATTATTTAGCACATTAGACAAAAATCGCAACTTGGCCTATACATGTATACGTTGTATGGAAAATCCACCAGATAATTCTGACCTTGCATTCAAAACCGAAATACGGAAGGAATTTGCCAATCTTAAAGAGAGTCTCCGTGTTCATGCTGATGAAATGAGGAAGGAAAACATCGAAATAAAATCTAAATTTGAGTCTTTTGTTGCTGATATACGGGCTGAACTGTCTAGAAGTGTCGAGGAATTAAAGAAAAATGTCGCAAACTGTAAAACTGTTGTGTTTGATCATGAAGCAGCTTGCAAAACCAAATTTATGGAGCTAGACTTGTTTAATCATGCTCTACAGCACCGGCAAAATAGATCCGACTTCATAATAACTGGTCTTTCCGACAAGTTGGACAGCCTCAATGAGATGGTTGTGTTTTTGTGTGCCCATCTGAAAGTGGATATTACTCCTACAGATATACTTAAAGTTATGTATGTAAAAAACAAGTAAGAAAGTTTCAGTCGGGTAAACCGACTAAGGTATACCCTCACTTTGTGAGTAATGTAATATTGAATATTACTCGAATTATTCTGTCAATTTGTGTGGGATGTACCAGAAGGGGTTTATCAAATACACCTTTTTTTGTTGAACATTAGATACTTTAAATTCATTGCACTGTGCCGACTTATAAGCATTTATGTGCACTGGTATAAACGTTATGAGACATTAAATTGTGGTATGATGTGGGCATTTTGTGTGGGAGGTACAAAGAGGGGCGCGGCAATAACGCCCATTTTTCACAGGGCTATAGACACTATAAAAACATTACACTGTACAAGATGTCAAGTATTTTTATACACTGGTTTTAATGTTATAAGCTGTTAACTTTTGGTGCAAAAAGGTACCTTTGTGTGGGAGGTACCAAAAGGGGCGTGACAACAACACCCATTTTTCCCTGGACTGTAGGCAATATAAAAGCATAACACTGTACAAAATTTCAAGTATTTTTATACACTGTTATTATTGTTATAAGCTGTTAAATTTTGGTGCAAAATGGTGCATTTGTGTGGGAGGTACCAAAAGGGACGTGGCGACTTCGCCCATTTTTCTCGAGTTGATAACGACTTATAAGCTAATACTGTGTGTGGAATTTCAAAAGATTCGAATAAGTAGTATAGCAGTTATTAAAGAATCAATATTTCACAACATTTTAACCATTTGTGGGGGAGGTACTAGAAGGAGTGGACCAATATGGCCCATCTTCGAACTTAGCCGGAGATAGAAAAAAATATTACCACATACCAAATTTGAGGTCAATCGGTTACTCCTTTCGAGAGTTATCGTGCGCACCAGCCAGCAGACACACAGACAGACAGACAGACAGACAGACGGACAGACAGACAGACAGACGGACGGACATTGCTCATTCGACTTAAAATGACCCAAAACGGATTTCCTCCGAACATACTTAGGGTCTTAGATCACTCCTTCGATGTGTTACACTTTTTTCCGTAGCAAATGATATATACCCTCGTCACACTAAAGTGAGGGTATAATCATCATGCAGTCCTTGTCAAGTTTAGCGATGTTTACAAGCGCGACAAATTGATGTCTGCATACTTTAAATCCAAGAGTCTTACTGTTTCTGATGTTCTTGGTGGCAATGATGGTAGTCGGGTGTACTTAAACGACAATTATTCTACACTAGCTAATAAATTGCTAAGAGTTTGCTGGAAGTTTAAACATGAGGGCAAAATAAAGGGTTACAGTATTATTAACCGTGAAATTTTGAAAACTAAGATAATTATGATCAACAATGAAATTAAAATTCTCAATTATCAGGAATGTATTGATTTGTTTAAAACTAACTCTCAACCTACATAACCATTGTCTTTTCTGATGTATTCTTTTTGCTTTCCTTATACATTGATCTCATCACCCGCTATTTATACCCTCACTTTAGTGTGACGAGGGTATATATCATTTGCTACGGAAAAAGTGTAACACATCGAAGAAGTGACCTAAGACCCCAAGTATGTTCGGAGGAAAACCGTTTTGGGTCATTTTAAGTCGAATGATCAATGTCCGTCCGTCTGTCTGTCTGCTGGCTGGTGCGCACGATAACTCTCGAAAGGAGTAACCGATTGACTTCAAATTTGGTATGTGGTAATATTTTTTTCTATCTCCGGCTAAGTTCGAAGATGGGCCATATTGGTCCACTCCTTTTAGTACCTCCCCCACAAAGGGTTAAAATGTTGTAAAAAATTGCTTCTTTAATAACTGCTATACTGCTTATTTGAATCTTCTGAAATTCCACACATAGTATTATCTTATTAGTCGCTATTAACTCGAGAAAAATGCACGAAGTTCCCACGTCCCTTTTGGTACCTCCCACACAAATGCACCGTTTTGCACCAAAAGTTAACAGCTAATAACATTAATAACAGTGTATAAAAAAACTTGAAATTTGGTACAGTGTAATGTTTTTATAGTGTCTATAGCCCTGTGAAAAATGGGCGTTATCGCCAAACCCCTTTTAGTACCTCCCA
Source organism: Eudasyphora cyanicolor (assembly GCA_963930755.1). NCBI lineage: Eukaryota > Metazoa > Arthropoda > Insecta > Diptera > Muscidae > Eudasyphora > Eudasyphora cyanicolor. Next base: position 274,873,641 of record OZ005736.1, on the reverse strand, counting down.
CACAAAATGCCCAAATCATACCACAATTTAATATCTCATAACGTTTTTACCAGTGCACGTATATGCACAGTGCTATGAATTTAAAGTATCTAATGTTCAGCGAAAAATATGTGTATTTGATAAACCCCTTCTGGTACCTCCCACACAAATCGACAGAATAATTCGAGTAATATTCAATATTACATTACTCACAAAGTGAGGGTATAGCTTAGTCGGTTTACGCGACTGAAACTTTCTTACTTGTTTTTATTATCTCTTAATTACCAATCAAGTGGGAACCTCATTTAATGAATTTTTATTTCATATTGAAAGTGTTAAAATTTAATTATTTTATAATATACATATATTGTTAATGATATTAATTGGCTCCCCTTTAAATTTGAATATTGCTTAAAATATAGTGATCCATAATTACAATATTGGTCCTATAGCCAGTAATAACTGCTTATTGAAGAACAATTTATCCTCTTTTTCTGAAAACTTAAATATTGGACACATGAATGCTCAATGCTTGAGTCCCTCAAATTCAAATGTAAAACTTGAGAAATTCAAAAACACCTTCTTTGATTCAGGTCTAGATATAATCGGGGTTTCAGAAACATGGTTTAAATCTGATATGTATTCTAGTTCCTTGACTATGCCCTACTATAATTTGGTTAGAAATGATCGTCCTAGTGATGTAAATCGATATGGAAATGTTCACCCAAGAAGAGCTGGTGGTGTTTGTTTATATATCTCTAGCAAATTACGTTATAGAGTAGTCTACCATGGAATGCAGTATGGTGTATGCGAGTCACTATTTGTAGAAGTTTTTGGTAGAGGTACTTCTGTGATTGTTGGAGTTGTTTATCTACCCACAGGCTGTGTTGATGCATTTGAGGATCTACATAGCAATCTATTTGACCGTTACTCAAATATAGTTGTTATGGGCGATTTCAACTACAATCTTTTTGATACCATTAAATCTTCACATTTCCGATCTCTTGCTTCCAGGTGTGGTCTTGAGTGTGTCCACAACTGTCTGCCGACTCATCTTCATTTACCTAACAATAGCACTTCCTTGTTGGACTTTTTTCTATTAAGTCAACCTTCTGAACTTGCCTATAAAGGTCAGCTTCAATTTCCTTTTTTCTCCTCTCACCACAGTTTTATATTTATTTCTTATCAATTTTCTTCTGAATCACAACAATTTGAGACAGAGTATAAAGATTACGAAAGCTTAGATATTGATAATCTAGTTGTGCATTATAATATGATTAATGTATCTCCAATTTTTTCTACAAATGATGTCGATTTTCAGTTATCCACCCTTAATGATGTTGTTGATACACTGCATACCTTTGTACCCACATCTAGAACTAGTTCTAATATTAACAATAATCGATGGATGAACTCTAGACTGATTGTTCAGGTTAGAAGAGATAGAGATATTGCATATGGTTCATATCTTAGAAATCGTACTAGTGAAACTTGGAAGGAATACTGTCGCTTAAGGAACAAAGCCAAATCTGTTATTAGAAAAGAACGTTTGAAGTATGGAGTTAATGTGTTTGCAGGTGCCAGTAGTTCTAAGATGTGGAAACAAATTCGAAGACTTGGATGTTTTGGTTCTAATAACCATGATCTTGATGGAGATGATGTAGAGTCTATAGCAGCCACATTCCTAGCCAATCTAAATCCTAATAATAATCAATCTTATAATTTCGATGATTTCTGGGAAAATTCAAATTCTTTCTCATTTCATCCAATCACTGAGCATGACCTCATTCAGGCAGTAAGCTCGATAAAATCAAATGCTTCAGGTTATGATAAAGTTCCGATTAAGTTTTTAAAAATTATTTTTCCCCTTATTTCACCGCTGCTCCTCCACCTAATAAATACTGTTTTTATGGTTTCTAAGTTTCCAGTTGCTTGGAAGTTGGGCCGGGGTATAACCCCGACCCGGGTATAATTTTAAAAAAAGGCAATCAAGGAAATAATGATTTGAGACCTATAACTATACTTCCTGCTATGTCAAAAATTCTTGAAAACTTGATGAAGATTCAGATATTGGAGCACTGTGAGGGTTTCTCTCTTTTTCACCCAAATAAATTTGGTTTCCGAAAAAACCATAATACTACCTCAGCCTTGCTTTCTCTTACAGATTCCATAAGACAAGAATTGGATACTCATGAAAGTTGTAATTTAGTTTCGCTGGACCTTTCTAAGGCTTTTGACCGCATTAATCATACTGTCCTGATAGAAAAATTACGTGCTAGATTCAACTTCTCTAAAACAGCTTGCAAACTAGTTTACTCTTATTTAAGTGATCGATCTCAGTACGTTTCTTTTAATGGATTCAGTTCCAGTATTGGTGTTGTTACTTCAGGGGTTCCTCAGGGGTCAACTTTGGGTCCTATACTTTTTTTGGTTTATATTAATGATATTATTTCACAAATGGAAACTAGTGTTTGTCGACCCTATGTATTTGCAGATGATATTTTACTTTTATATAGATCAAATACTGAAGAAAATTTTATTAATATACATCTTGATTTCGTAGCTAATTTGAGATAGATAATCTTTTGATCAACCCAAACAAGACAAAGGCTATAAGTTTCCATTTGCGAAATCGCAATATTTCATGCCCGCGACTCTTCGTTAATGACCAATCAATAGAGTTCGTTTATTCCCTTAAATGCCTTGGATTTACTCTTGATTCCAATCTTAATTTTGGAAGTCATATTGATAATCTTACAAATAGAGTCTGCCTTACTTTAAGAAGGTTATACTCTTTGAAAGCATGTACACCGAGACATGTAAGATATCGTTTGGGTCATTCTTTGTTAATGTCTCTGTTGAATTACGGAATTGAAGTCTATTCTGGGACTTGGTCCTATAATCATGATAGAATTGAGAGGATTTTTAGAAAGATCGTACGCTATGTCTATGATTTGAGAATACGTGACCATTACCGTGTTACTGAACTAACTCAGACATTTCTAGGATGTTCATTTCGCGACTATCTTAACTTACGAACAGTACTTCATTTTTATAAAATCATGAAATCAACACAACCCCAAATTCTAGTTAATCAGTTTTCATTCATAAATTCGACGCGCAATGTACAAATTGATATCCCTCTCGTGCACACTTCGATATATGAGCATTCATTCTTAGTAAGGGTCTATCGATTTTGGAACCATTTGCCTAATATACTAAAACTATTCTCTTACTCCTATTCTTCATACAAGAGAAAAGTTATAAACTACTTAAATGACATTTCGACTTAATATTTTATATTGTACATAATTCTCTATTTTATCGTCTGATTGCTATGGGACCCTAATTATTTATACCTTTATTTTCTGCAATGTTCATATGGCTGGGGAGCCATTTAAATATTATTCTTTATTAATATTTTTTAAAATATTTAGAATTTTGTTATTTTTATACATAGTATTAACCTCACAGTACATGCATAATTGGCCTTTTGGGCTTTCTATGTATTGATATGAAATAAATAAATAAATAAAATAAAAAAAATAAATAAATTGCAGCAGTGTCGGCCGATTTATGCTTGAAAACCGTCGAAAATTGGGTTCAGCGTCTGGACTTCTGCAAGCGTGCCCGTGGTGGCCATGCAAAAGAAATCGAGTTCCATACATAATGGCATCGAACGTACTTTCACAGGAATAAAGAATTTCATTGATATCCGAAACCGTTTTTGTTTTATTTAAAAAAAAAACTTTTGCAGCGCTCTTATTGACGGACCCGATATATACCCTCCTCTCTAAGGTGAGGGGATAAAAATACTTAAATGAATATTACTTGCTTGGATTAAAAGTGGCCATCACTTTTCGCATTTTTTCTATTTTGCAATACTAACAATCTTGTAAGACATTTTAGCTTTTTTTCTATTTTCCAATACTAACAATCTTGTAAGACACTACACTGACAAAATGTGTCGTAATTTTGAAGATTTTGCGTCTAATGCAATAAGGACATTATACCCTACACCACACTGTGGTACAGGGTATTATAAGTTTGTTTCACGGCAGATGTTTGTAACACCTGAAAATAACACAGCTAGACCCACCTTAAAGTATACCGATCGACTCAGAATCACTAGCTGAGTCGATTTAACCATGTCCGTCCGTCCGTCCGTCCGTCCGTCTGTCCATGTAAAGTTGTTCGTCGACTACAGGTCGCAATTTCATTCCGATCGTTCTGAAATTTTGCGGTTTAGAGTATTTCGCAGCTGTTAAGATCGCTATTGAATTTGGTTGAAATCGGTTCAGATTTAGATATAGCTCCCATATATATCTTTCGTCCGATTTGGCCCTTTAGTCCTAAAGAAGCTGTATTTTACATCCAATCCTCTTGCAATTTAGAATGGTAGAGTTTCTTTATCCATGAACCAACATTGCCGAATTTGAAGAAAATCGGTTAAGATTTAGCTATAGCTCCCATATATATGTTTCGTCCGATTTGGTCCTTTAGTCCTATAGAAGCTGTATTTTACATCCAATCGTTTTGAAATTTAGAATGGTAGAGTTTCTTGATCCATGAACCAACATTGCTGAAATTGAAGAAAATCGGTTAAGATTTATCTATAGCTCCCATATATATGTTTCGTCCGATTTTGCTCTTTAGTCCTGTAGAAGCTGTATTTTACATTCAATCATTTTGAAAATTAGAATGGTAGAGTTTCTTGATCCACGAACCTACACTACCGAATTTGAAGAAAATCGGTTAAGACTTAGCTATAGCTCCCATATATATGTTTCGTCCGATTTGGTCCTTTAGTTCTATAGAAGCTATATTTTACATCCAATCGTTTTGAAATTTAGAATGGTAGAGTTTCTTGATCCATGAACCAACATTGCCGAATTTGAAGAAAATCGGTAAAGATTTACCTATAGCTCCCATATATATGTTTCATCCGATTTGGCTCTTTAGATCCAATCGTTTTTATACCCTACACCACACTGTGGTACAGGGTATTATTTAAGTATAAAATGTCCCAAAATTTAATTTATGTAAACAATTTATACATAAATTACAAAATTTATATATCAGAGTTATTCAATATTACGAGAGTGGTGTAGGGTACTATATAGTCGGCCCCGCCCGACTTTAGCCTTTCCTTACTGGTTTCACATTTAAGATTAAGACAAGCTCCTTATAAAAAAATTTAAAACAATTTGATTTTTGAGCAAGAAATTTTATTATTTTAAAGAGTCTTTGGCGGAATTTTTATAAAATTTGTAAGAAAAAATGCGCCTAAATACCGAATATTCTATAATATCAATCAGCACTATTAAATAATTATACATTTAAAAAAATATATTTTTTTTGTTTTAATAAAGTTTAGCTAATTGTTATTGAAATTGTGTAATAAACTAGTAAAAGCGTAGTAAAAAAGAGATGAATTCTTGCCACAATAGTATACAAACTGCAAATTTCCAGCTAAATTGCTTAGAAAATGTGTTGTTTATGGCTTAATCAAGCCTTTTTGGGAGCAACATCTCTAGGTGGACCATAACAAAATATGAACTTATATTAAACATTTTTGCTGTGATGAATTCTTGCCTAAATCAAATACAAACTGCAAAGATACAGTTACAATGCCTAGAAAATTTGGTATTTATGGCTTAAATAGGCCTATTTTGGAGCGACCTCTGTAGGGTGACTATAACAAAATACGAACCGATCTGTCAAATGTTAATTCTGATGAATTCTTGTAAAAATAGAATACAAACGGCAAAATTTCAGCAAAATTACGTTAAAAAATGTGGTCTCTATGGCTCAAGTCCCGTATTTTGAAGCGATCTCTATAGGCGAGCTATATTAAAACATTGACCGATATGGCCCATTTGCAATCCCAAACGATCTGCAACTACAGGAAGTATTATTACGGACTGTAGCGTGAATTCAACAGACAGACAGAGGGAAATGGGTAAATCGTCTTAGAATTTCACGACGATCAAAAATATATATACTCTATGGGGTCGCAGATCAATATTTCAAGGTGTTGCAAACGAAATGACAAAGTTATTGTTTTTACACCCTATGGTGGAGGGTGTAAAAACATATAATCACCAACTTTGGTCTAATTTATCAAAAGTTCGATATCTACGCTGAATAAAATTGCCCAAAATGTATAAAAGTAGCACCAAAGACTTTAAAAATAAATACATTTTCTCAAAAATACAATTCTTTTATTTATAAGGGAAATTGTCTTAAACTTAAATATTTGTGATATGTCTTTTTTTAATGGTGTAGTGGCAAATTATTTCAAATTAGAAGACTTTTTCAGTGCACTTACTAAAAAGTTTGTTAGTATTCCAATATAGAAAAATTAAAGCAACTTACGAATCCCCAGTCCCAAAATGCATTCGTAAATTTATTTATTTTCTTGTTTTAATTAAATTATTAACAATTAAAATTGCATTTAATACGAGTAACTATAAAGTATGCTCTGGTACTAAAGCTATAAGCAGTTAACACTTCTTGATCGTCGTGAAATTCTAAGACGATTTAGCCATGTCCGTCTGTCTGTCTGCCTGTTGAAATCACGCTACAGTCCGTACTAATAGAGCTAGGTTAATCAAATTTGGCAGAAATACTTCTTATAGTTGCAGGTCGTTTGGGATTGCAAATGGGTCAATGTTTTGATATAGCTCACCTATAGAGCTCGCTTCAAAATACGAGACTTGAGCCATAAATACCACATTTTCTTAGCATTTTAACTGAATCTTTGCCGTTTGTATTTTATATAGATCAGAATTCATCACAGCAAAATTTTTTTAATATAAGTTCATATTTTGTTATGGTCCACCTATAGATGTTGCTCCCACAAAGGCTTCTTTAAGCCATAAACACCATATTTTCTAAGCAATTTAGCTGAAAATTGGCAGTTTGTATTCGATTTTGGCAAGAATTCATCTCAATAAAATGTATACAAGTCAGTTTATATATATTTTGTTGTAGTCCCCGTGTAGAAGAGGTAGCCCTCAAATATGCGAATTTAAGTCATAAATACCACATTTTTCAGATGAAGAGTTTAGCTGAAGAATTTGGGGCCTAAGTTTGGCTAAAAATTGCAGGATGGGAGCACCCCGGAAGGCACGTAGGTAGTGTACTTGTATATGAGTTTGGGGGTCGTGGGTTCGATTCCCACCAGAGACTCCGGTCTGTCGCTGCAAAACCCAGCCACATGGTCTTTGTAACGCGGGTTTTCCATGTACCGTAAAATTAGAATATAAATTTACGTTGTATTGTAAATCAAATAAATAAATAGAAAGGATGGTTTCAAGATTTGCTCCATATCCAAAGATTTTTCCGGTAATAAAATTTAATGCAATCCTTGGTGGAGGGTATATAAAATTCGGCATGGCCGAACTTAACGGATTTACTTGTTTTATGGGCTTCAAAAGTTTCTGAAAATCAATAGGCCTCTCGAAACAGGGGTCATCAGCTTTTGTCCAGCAAATAATTCAGACTTGGTGATACCGCTTAACTATATTTGGCAGTAATTTAGCAAAGAATATGCTGAACAAAGTATGTTAACATTTTATGCGAAAACAAATTTTCACGCACCTATTTTTGAAAAAGTGAAGGAAAAAATATTTTTTTCACTCTTTTCAGCATAACATCAAGGGAGTCGTAATTTTTCACTAACAATATTTGGCTGAATTATAGTCACGGTAAATATGAACAACTTTTGTCAACATTTCAATACAATCTGAACGTGTCTAGGCACCCCAAATAACTCAAAAAAACCACATTGTACCTCAAAAATGTTAGTATTTTACTATTTTGTAACAAAATTATTTTTTTATGGTGTATTGTATGTTCAGTAACTTTCTAGCAAATGTTAAGGCCAATATTTCTGTGGACATATTAACCCCCTAACTACCCCACATAACTGTAAATTTTGGACCTATTTTAGCAAATTGTTAAAAACATCCCCAAAAATGGGAAGGTCGGGGATGAAATGTTCTACAAAACTGTTGGCCATAAAATTGTACTATACGAGTATGTGTCAGAACACACCAAAGCTGAAAACCTAACACAAACACCAGAAAAGGTCAAATTCCTGTTCGTGCATCAATGTTAGTCATACGACCTAGTGGTCGAAGCAATAACGATACCAGTAAAGATAGTTTTTGACTTGAATTTGACCGTTTTTTCGGTGATTGTGTTAAGTTTTGAGCTTTGGTGTGTTCTGACACATATAGCAAAATTTTATGGTCAACATTTTTGTAGAACATTTCATCACCGCCCTTCCCATTTTTAGGGGTGTTTTTTACGATTTGTTAAAAAAGGGCCAACAAATACAGTTATGTGGGAGAGCTAGAGGGTTAATATGTTCCACAAAAATATTGGCCTTAATATTTTCCATAAAATTGCTAAACATACCTTACACCAAAAAAATATGTTTGCTACAAAATAGTGAAATACTAACATTTTGGAGGTACAATGTTGTCTTTTTCAGCTATTTAGGGTGCCTAGACACGTTCAGATTGTATTGATATGTTCACAAAAGTTTATGCAGATTTACCGTGGCTACAATTTTGCCAAATATTGTTAGTGAAAAATTACGAGTCCCTGTAAGTAATGCTGATAAAAGTGAAAAAAAAATATTTTTTCCTTCATTGTTAAAAACATCCCCAAAAATGGGAAGGTCGGGGATGAAATGTTCTACAAAAATGTTGGCCATAAAATTTTACTATACGAGTATGTGTCAGAACACACCAAATCTGAAAACCTAACACAAACACCAGAAAAGGTCAAATTCCTGTTCGTGCATCAATGTTAGTCATACGACCTAGTGGTCGAAGCAATAACGATACCAGTAAAGATAGTTTTTGACCTGAATTTGACCGTTTTTTCGGTGTTTGTGTTAAGTTTTGAGTATTGGTGTGTTCTGACACATATAGTAAAATTGTATGGGCAACATTTTTGTAGAACATTTCATCACCGCCCTTCCCATTTTTATGGGTGTTTTTTACGATTTGTTAAAAAAGAGCCAACAAATACAGTTATGTGGGAGAGCTAGAGGGTTAATATGTTCCACAAAAATATTATCCTTAATATTTTCCATAAAATTGCTAAACATACCTTACACCAAAAAAATATGTTTGCTACAAAATAGTGAAATACTAACATTTTGGAGGTACAATGTTGTCTTTTTCAGCTATTTAGGGTGCCTAGACACGTTCAAAAAAAAAATATTTTTTCCTTCGCTTTTTCAAAAAAAGTGCGGGAAACATATTTTATCGCATAAAATGTTAACAAACTTTGTTCAGCATATTCTTAGCTACATTATTGCCAAATATAGTTAAGCGGTATCACAAAGTCTGAATTAGTTGTTGGACAAAAGCTGATGACACCTTCTTCGAGGGGCCCACTGATTTTCAGAAACTTATCAGGCCCATAAAAAAATTGGTCACCAATTTCGCCAAACCGAGTATAGGGTTATACTACCCTTTGATAGTAGAATCTCAAATTCACTGTTTCGAACAGTGTAATTTGAGTGTATTTGTAGTCTTTGTAGTATCTACTCTTCAACGCAAAATAAATGACTTTGTCAAGCCCTTCAGGCAACCTATTCGAAAATAATTTCGCCAAAACTTCTTTGGCAATCATTAAATTGCTTTCATATTTAGTATTTTAGACGTATTTTCCAATGACTAGGAACAGACAAAGAATGATGAAAATGCAACCACCGTTCTGAGATCTCCGACACACAAAGTATCAGTTTGCATTACTCACAAAGTGTGGGTGAGTATTCCTTAATTGGTTTACTCGACTTTTTTTTTTGTAGTTTCATTACTATAATCCGATCTTTAAACAACAATCAAATTGCAATGAGTAGATGAAAATTATCATTGCATTTAATTGTCCTAAAAAACAGTTAAGCTTTTCTTGATCCATTTTAATTTACTGTAGTCAAAAGGATCTGGAGAATCGATTGAAAACTACTTTGGGCAATGTTTATGCCAACTTGAGTAAACGATAAATTTACAATCAGTTAAAATTAATTAAATGAAATATATCATTCGAAATATGAACTTAAAATTTCAGACAAGAAACACTAGAAAATCTAATAGCCAGTCAATGTCAAACGTGGCAAACAATTCTGCGAAGACAAGATGGTTCTGTCGATTTCAATCGAAATTGGACAGAATATCAAAATGGTTTCGGAGATTCAAGCGGGGAGTTTTTCATTGGATTGGAGAAACTACATGAGATGACCACCTATGGACCAACTCAAGAACTATTGGTGGTTTTGAAAAATTTCGAGGGAGAAACGCGTTACGCGAAATACGACAGCTTTCGAGTCGGAAACGTTACTGAGAAATATGCTCTGGTTGAGTTGGGTAAATATAGTGGAGATGCAGGGGATCCTTTAATATGGCACAAGGGATACAAGTTCTCCACACGCGATCAGGATAATGATGCCAACGGCGATTATCATTGCGCTAAAGGTCATAAGAGCGGTTGGTGGTTTTTCAAGTGCTATGCGTGGTATGTTATATTGAAGTGTAGATTAACTATAAATGAAAATTAAATAATTTAAATTTCAAATTTCATTTCAGTAATTTGAATGGCCTCTACAAGAAAGAAGCTGAATCGAAAAATAATGGTGTTGAGTGGCGGGATTGGAAGAGAGATATATCCTTGAAATTCGCTGAAATGAAGATTAGATCCCGAATGTAAAATTCATAACCGAGGAAATATACAATTCATAGTCAACTTTATTTTGTATAACTAAAAAATTAATTAAATATTAAATATCAATCGAATACTTTTCGCCAATCATCATTAATCAATAAAATCTATGTGAACTTAACATTTTTTTTGAATGCTGATTTTAAGGAAGTTTTAATTAAATCTGGTAAAATATTTGGCGGTAATTATATAAACTCTTCTCTAGAGTGACTCTAAACTTTCTAAACATATATCACTTGGAAAGAAAATGGTGATTTACTTTCATAACAATATGAAGTCTACATTAAATCAAAAAATTTTTGGCATAAAATTTCACAGGTGAGTAATAAAAAAAATTGGAAAAACTATAAGAAAATACTGAAGTCAGGTGAAGGGGCTGAAATTATAGCTCATTTCCTGCAAAAAGCCTTTCTTTGCAAGAATGGTCATTTTCAAGGTAATCACCAGAAATGTCCAACACTGAAAAACTTAACAAACTTTTGAAGAATCATATATTTCTCGAATTTTGCTCGAATTCCATTCGCTTTGCACATTATTTTTAAAAATAGGTATTTCCCAGAAACCAAATTTTGCCATATTTTGTGGGTTATTTTGAAAACTACACAGCTTTCGAATATGATTGCCAAAAACTTAATTGTAGAGATTAGAAACATCTGTAAACTTCAATAAGGCGTTCGTGTTTCAATCATTAAGAAGAGCGCTATGTGTGCACAAAAATGTATCCTCTATAGAAACAACTTACTCCGCATAATTTTTACCCGCAAATTCGAATGGATTTAACCATCGCATTTTCAAGATATTTAGCCACAAAGTTTGCTGGGAAAACAGAGATGTTAGTAAATTCAAAACACAATTTTAGTATAGAAACCAGATTCGGAACAGATGTTCCATATCAATGAGTGAATGAAAGGCGACACTTCGAGCAGTATTTCTCCCAAAACACCAGACACCCCCGCTCATTTCCTTACCTCTGAAAATCTGCCCCCAAAAATAATGATGTATCAAAAGTCATAGAAGTCGATGGAATTTTTGAGTGGTGTATTCGACAAAAAGATTCCTTGTAAAAAATCACTATAGATCCCCACAATACACTTTTGTGGCGACCGAATGTTTTTGCAAATATATCGTAATATGTCACACAGTGAATTTCTGGAAAAAAGGCGAAATTCAAAAATTCCCAAAAATTTTGTTGATTTTCTGCTTTATATAATTTTGTCTCAGGTCGAGTTTGTCTTTGTTTTAGAATAATTTAAACGGTATCTTGGGCAAATGCTCAAGATATTTGCGAAATGAGAGATATACGTCAAAACAATATTTTATTGGAGAGGTTAGATCTGCTCTAAAACTTGGAACGAACTTATGACGTGTATTGTCTCTCCTTTAGAATCTGGACAATGAGGGTTGCGACATTTTGTATGTGAAGCAGCGGTATATGGTAATTTTTTAATTGGCTTAACTTTAAAACTGAATCGAGCGCCCCAGTAGTTGAGTTGGTAGCGTGCTCGCCTATGAGTTTGGGGGTCGTGGGTTCGATGCCCACCGAAGAAAGCTCTGGTCTGTCACTGGCAAAATATAACAAGCAACATGATCTTTGTCGCTCGGCTTTCCCTGGACCGTAAAATTGGAATATAAATTCACTTTGTATTGTAATTCAAATAAATAAAACTGAAGCTACCAAAATTTCAGTTAAATCTATTGGAAAATATTGTATGAGGTCCAGTATTGCCAGAAATGATGATTTATCGATATTTTGACTATTATGTTTGTATAATTATAAGTGGAAAAAAGGTTTTTGTTACGAGTAATATAAATATTCATGTGAAAAACATTTTAACAATAACAATTATTATTATAAATATTCATTTGAAAAAAAAATATTAACAAAATTCAAGGTTTCTAGAAAATTTCGTTGAAATTCCCAGTTCTAGAGAATTTCTCCTTGATTTAATTTTTCTGAAAATTTCATTAAAATTGTATTTTTCTTTAAAATTCCTTCGAAATTGAATTTTTGCAGAAGTATTCCTTCATCAGTCTTTAATTATGTCAACGACCTTTAATCAGGGGCCATCGTCCTATAAACGACTCATCGATGTTTAATCCTTTCGGTGGAATCTTAGTCCGCTCATCGACCTTTAAATTTTAAACAAAATTTTCAAGAATTTTAGTAAAAAGGAATATCTATTAGTATATTTTATTTTCAAATAAATTAAATTTCAACGAAATTTTGTAGAAAGATTTGATTTCAACATAATTTTTTAGAAAAATAAAAATTTGAAATAATTTTCCAAAAAAAATGCAGATTTAAAATAAACTACTGAAAAGGCGATTTCAAGAATTTTTATAGATAATGTAATTATGATAAAATTCTCTAGAAAAATTTTGTATAAATATCAATTTCCAACGTTAGCTTTTAGAGACATCCAATTTCAATGTAGTTTTAGAGAAAATGTTGTCAAAATTTGTATTTAAAAAAAATCTAAAAAGTGTCTATTAAACTTCTTCAAAATTATTTTTTTCTAGATAATTTGGTCCTAGAAATAATTTTTAAAAATTTTGTCGAAATTAAATTTTGATTGAAAATTTCGTATATTTCGAAAATTTTATTTTTATAAAAAAATTCAGCAAAATTTAATAAAAATTTAATTTTTACTGAAAACTTTGACAAAAATTTTATATATAAAAAATTCGTCAAAATTAATTTTTTCTAAAACAATTTGTTAAAATCAAAATTTTTCTAAAAAATTTCGTTAAAATAATATTTTTCTAAAAATTTTCCCAAAATTATATTTTTCACAATATGTCGAAATTTATTTTTTTTTTCAATAAAATTACAAAATAAATATTTTACATCAACATTTTATTTTAATAATTGTTGACAAAAATGTAATTTTGATGAAATTTTCTATATAATTTTAATTTTCTAGAAAAACCCAATTCCATCATAATTTTTAGAGATATGCAATTCCAATGAAATTTTATAGAAAATGTTGTCAAAATTGGTATTTAAAAGAAATCTATAAAGCTTCTTCAAAATATTTTTTTCTAAATAATTTCGTCAAAATTGCATTTTTTAAAAATTCTGTCAAAAATACATATTTATTGAAAATTTATTTTTTTTCGGAAAATTGCATTTTTATAAAAAAATTTCAGCAAAATTTAATTTTTATAAAAAATTTAATAGAAAACCAATTTTTGTGGAAAATTTTGACAAGTTCTGTTTTTTAGGAAAATTTCCAAAAATTAGATTTTTCTATAAAATTTCACTAAAATTAAATGTTTTTTAAACAAAATTTTATAATTTCAAGAAATTTTGTAGAGATATGGAATTAAAAAAATTTAAAAAAAATTGCAGTAAAATGCTATATTGACAAAATTTTCAAGTAAATTAAATTTAAACGAAATTTGTTACAAAGATTTGATTTTAGCAAAATATTTTAGAAAAAATACAAATTTGAAATTATTTTCTAAAAAAGTGCAGATTTAAAAAAATTTACTAAAAAAGCAATTTCCATAAAAATTCTTCAAAATTAAATTTTTCTAGATATTTTGGTCATATGTAATTGCATTTCTAAATTTGTCGAAAATAAATTTTTATTGAAAATTGCGTTTTTTCAGAGTTTGCATAGAAAATTTCAGCAAAATTTAATTTTTATTAAAAAAATTTTAGTAATCGAATATTTATAGAAAAATTTGTATTTAAAAAAACATTTTCGTCAAAATAAAATTTTTCTTAAAAAAATTCGTTAAAGATAAATATTTCTAAAAAATGGTGTCGCAGTTACATTTTTCAAAAAAACAGTTATTGAAAATTACATTTTTCTATAAAATTTCTATATTTCTCCAGAAAATTTTGTCAAAATTTAATTTTTTTGGGAAAATTTTGTTGAGATACACTGTATAGAAAATTTCCTTTTTTCTAGAAAATTATGTCAAAATTTAAAGTTTCTAGAAAATTTCGTTGACATGATATGCAATGTGGGAGCTATATTGGATGAGAACCGCTCAGATAGAGGGTCATTCAACAATATTTGTGGTTTCTTATTTATGAGGTTTCCATTCAGTTACGCCTTTTAGGGGCATGGACATACCAGTCGTATATACTACAGGTAGTAAAATTATATATACACGGCAGTCTTGAAAATATTTTGTTTCTACGTTCGAAGCAAACTATATGCCAGCTCTGCAACTTCTATACCTTAATCCCGGAATTTATGAATGAAATTTCTAATTAATAAATTAGTGTAATTCAGCGCCTTAAAGAGATAAGTCGATTTTCTGAAAAATATTACAAAGTTATATTTCGAAGTATGAGTAATTTCTGCTACATCTGCGGAAAATATGTAATTAAAAAAATCGACGTGCGTTTAGTAAAATAATAGAAGAAATATATGTGTAATATTTTGGTATACGAGTTAAAAATATGAACGAACCGTGGACACCTAGTATTTTGTGTAATTTGTGCCATGTAAATCTTACTCGATGGACTGGTGGATGAATGCGGTAAGTACTTTAAAATTAATGTATTACAATTTTTTGTGGAATAAAACGTTTTAATTTTAGACGTCACGTGCAATTTGGAATGCCAATGATTTGGAGACAACCACTCATTCACAATACGGACTGCTATTTTTGTCTAAGTTAATAGATTGTCTAAGTTAATAGAACGGAAACATCATCAAGTTCAACTGAGTACTCAACTCTGAGCGATTCAAGTCTGAGTCAGAAGTCATGGCTTTTAACTCAGTTTCAACTCATTGATCTAGTGAGAGATTTGGAACTGACCAAAGATAAGGCAGAACTACTTGCACCTGGGATGAAACAGTACAAAAATTTGGCCCCCGATGTTAACATATCATATTATAGAGTCCGCGATATACCTTACAAACAATTTTATACAACTGTGGATAACATATGCTTTTGCAAGGACATTCCCGAATTCAAAGGAATGGCGGTTACATGCACTGATAGAAAAAGCTTTGTCATGACGGCGAATTTGTACATCATCACTTTTATTTTTTCGTCAAAAGTCAGCTAACGTACGGAATAATCCTCTTGATGAATTTGTTCGTCACCATGATGAATTTTTGTTTCCAAAAACTTTCGTCCTCAGGATGATCCATTCATCACCACGACGAACCCCATTCATCATCACGACGAATAGCATTCATCACCACGATGAACTCTATTCATCACCATGCTGAACTCCATTCATCACCACGACGAATTCCATTCGTCACCACGACGAATCCCATTCATCATCACGACGAATTCCATTCATTATCACGACGAATCCCGTTCATCACCACGACGAATTCATGCCCATGACTATTTAAATTTTAAAAATGCCAATAAATCTTCTTCTAGTTTTAAACCATTTAAAATGGTATGGAAAATAAAATTATTTGACTGCATTGCTAGGTTCAGTTGTGAATATTCGTTTCGAGACGCAGTTCTTATCAGGTAAGGCGGAAATCAAACAAACGAGAAGTATTCATTACTTCTGCTATTTTAAATCAAAAATAATCACATCAAGTAATGTATTTGCCAACAGACCACTAGCACAAATGTTTCACACTTATACAGCTTGTCGAGCTGCATGTACGAGTATGGATGTGTTTGATGTTTTGTTAAACAAACATCAGTTACGCCGTGCCAGTGCGGTTTGTTCGTCACTTACGTCGTTTTTGATGGGCCTAAAATAAGGAAACTGATGAAAAATGTAAATTTCGAATCATATTTGACGTCGAATGAAATTGCAGCATGTAGATCGTTTAAGCTTGTATTTTCAAATGTCCTTGGATCCAATAAAAGCCCGCAATATGAAACAATGATTAATGATTTGTTAAAAAATTATGAAAAAACTAGCATTTAAATACCCGGCGATGCCCGGGTTGCCTTTGAAAACAGTGATCCAAACATTAGTATTATTTTTGATTTTGAATAAAAAATAAGGAACCAAAAACCAAAAAAAAAAATGTTGGCTATAGCAAAATTTATGTAAAAATACGTATTTAAAATCTTTGGTTTATAAATACCTTCGAATATTTCATTAAAAATTTGTTTAACATCCAGGATTAGTCTACTTGAAAGTCTATCAAACTCCAGATGCTCTCAAAAACTCAAACAAATTTGAATATTTGATATACGCGATCATTAAAAATTTGTTTAACATCCAGGATCAGTCTACTTGAAAGTCTATCAAACTCCAGATGTTCTCAAAAACTCAAACAAATTCACTGACAACAGTAAAAAATTCTGTAAATATGAAAGCACATCCTCAAATGTATGTATGTATGTGTGCAAACATTCAAATTAATTCTTTTATGGGGTCAGTGGTCACCAAATAAGTGGCTGAGAAACAAATGCATAATATTCTATGTATGTTTAAAATTTCGATATACTCGTATACATTTTTGTTTAAATATTACCGGTGTATATAGCGAGCGATATATTTCGAAAAGACTTTTAAACATTATGTGGGGACGGATCGCGCAACGCCTTAGACGTTACTTATCGTACGACAAGCACTAACTACGCACGGATACAACGGACGCTTACGTAATAATTTGACGACACACTCGCACACGCAGTTTCACTAACTGCGCATGCGAGCTTGGACACGCGACTCGAGGCACAGACAGGAGGACGAGCATCAGTCGCTGTTTAGAAGTTAACAAGACAAGAAGTGTCATAGAAGAATAACTTAGAAGTTTTTAGTTTCATTTAATTTATTTTATTGTTAGAAGTACCAATTGAAGTCTTAAGTTTTATTTTATTTCATTCGTTTATTTTCTATGTTAAGTTCACATCACAATAAATATAGCTTATTAATCTTTAAAACGAACAGCACAAGTGTTTCATTAAAAACAATTACGTTTAGTCAAAAACGAATGAACAATTCCTACAATTATGTCTCCGTTTTTGTGTACCTCTTGTCCTCAGGCCGGACGACGCATTTCCTTGAAGATCGTTTTATGCACATATATGTGCAGCTCCACAGATCTTTATGGGATTTTTATTGGAAGAATGAAAAAATCTTAAAGAATTTTTAAATGTAGTGGAAGAATGAAAATTGCTTTGGACACTACTCTGACAACAATCTTAGAATTCAAAATTGTTTTTTTCCTGTGTATACTACATATTATTTTATCTTTGTATAATTTAAGCGCGAGAGTTGACCATTGACCAAAAAACGACTATGTTAATAGTCCGTAGGCTATACCACACTGGAGTTTCTAGCTTTCTACCTGTTATATGAGCCGCAACGGTCAAGCGGCCAAAAGTCCCTTGAATTAGTATTAGCATTGCCATTTTGGGCCCTTTAATGTACAGAAAGAGTGGAAATTGCATTGGTGACTGCTACACTGGCCACAGTCTGAGATTTGACCGAATTGACAACGTTATATATGTATATCTTACCACATTAAGAGGTGAGAGTTATATTTTGAACAGGCGTTAGAAGTTTTACAATCAGTAAAATAGTGAACACTGTTTCACTGACCACAGTCAGATAATTCAAAATTATTATATTTAAAAAGTTTTAACTTCGTGTCCCATAAGAGGCTTCAGAAAGGGCAAACACAATTGATAGCGCTATAACTGACCACTGGCCGAAAAATGTCTACGTGAGTAGCCCGTGGTTTCATGCAACACCCATGTCTATGAGAGTGCAATTTATGGGATTTTTAATGTATTGAAAAAATGAAAAATTCTTAAAGAATCTTGAAATCCAGTAAAGATTGAAAATGGTTTTGGTCATTGCTTAACTGACCACTATCGTAGAATTCAAAATTGCATTTCTCGGGTATAGTACTACATATTATTTTATCTGTGTATCATTTTAGGCGCTTCTGAAATACCTACAAAAAAATATTTAAAATTTTGATAGCGCGACAACTGACTACGTGACAAAAACAACTGTGTGAATAGTCCGAAGGGTATACAACACTCAAGTCTATACCAAAGCAATATTTAAAGCTTCCCACTTCTTAAAGGTATTGTAATGGTCAAGCGGTCAAAAGTCGCTTGGTGTAAAATCGCTTCCCTTGGAGATCAGTATACAAACATAAATTATTAGGATTATAGCTCTCAAAGGACTATTACAGCACAGAAAGTGTGGAATTTGATTTGGTCACTGCTAAACCGACCACAGTCGGAGAAGTGACCGAATTGACAATGTTAGATAGGTTACCACAGTAAGTGGTGAGCGATATATTTTGAAAAGGCTTTAAAAATTTTAAGACGCGGTTTTATGTCCGGTTTTACCTAAGACTGGACATCGAATTGTTGTTTTCGCATGTCCATTGAGATCAGTCTGTACATATAAATTTGTAAATTATTGGCTCTTAAAGAACTTTTAAAATAAGATAAATAATAAAAATTGTTCGGGTCACCGTTAAACTGACCACATTCAGATAATTCAAAATAATTTTTCGCGCATATATTTGCGGTTTATAGTACTTCATATATACAAAGTTTTAACTTTGTATCTTATAAGAGAATTCCGAAACGACAAAAACAAAACGCAAATTTTTGATAGCGCTACAACTGACCACTGGTCGAAATATGATTAAGCGAGTAGTGCGTAGTTTAAACAACACTCCAGTCTATGTGTGTGCAAAATTTCAGCACTCTAGCTTTAACAGGAGCCTCTTTGGTCAAGTGGTCGAAAATCACTTGGCGGAAAATCGAAAATCAAAGTAGTCTATGGCACTTCCCAGGCATTGGTCTATCTGTCCACCAAGTTTCAAGAAAATCGGTTCAGCCGTTAAGGCGTGATGCTGGAACAAACAAACGATTTTATAATATTAATAATTAATAATAATAGGATTAAAGAATCAATAGTTCACTAAATGTTAACCCTTTGTGGGGGAAGTACAAGGAGTAAACCAACACGGTCGAACTTAGCCTGGGACGGAGAAAAATATTACCACATAGCAAATTTGAAGTCAATCATTTCGAGAGTCATCGTGCGCACCAGCCAACAGACAGGCGGACGGACTTTGCTCAAATGACTTAAAATGGCCCAAAATGAATTCCCGCCGAACATACTTGGGGTCTTAGGTCACTCCTTCGATGTGTTATATTTTTGGCCCGTAGCAAATGATATATACCCTCGTTTCACTAAAGTGAGGTTATAAAAAATATCTGACCAAAAATGTCATTCTTTTCATTTTAATGATCTGATTCAGTAGTAGTATTGGCAGTTTTAAGTTTTAAAATAATTGATCACCGAAAATTGTATTTTTACCTCTAGCACATCGAAATTTCCACCTTATGTAAATGATCAACAACAATCTTCAAATTCACTCTAGGGCCCTTTGTAGAAAGGGAGTTATAACCATCTTAAGTTTTGCTAATGAAAGTCAAAATAAAAGTTCATGTTCTAAGGTTTTATATTTAAGGAACAATAGTAATTTTTTATTATTTGTAAGAAAATTCTAAAAACTGATGAAAAAGTGCTAAGGAAATTTTAAAATTTGACCAAACATAAAAAATAAAGAACACTGCCTGATCGACGAACATGCCAGAAGGTTTGGTATTAACTCCAATGACTTCTGCAGACGCTGTGGTGAAGTGTAACAAGTGGAGAGCACTGAGCACCTGCTTTTCTACTGTCCCGCATTGAGTAAACTATGTCTGGACATACTGGCGTCGGCCTTTCTAGGAAGTCTGACAGATCTTTCCGGTACAGATATTCGTACTGTGGATAACTTTGTTTATCAAACAGGTTGGTTTCGATGGGGAGCATCTGGGTCCGTGGTAACACTAGGGACCTAAAATGTACCGTATGAGCTGGTAAAACCGGCTGCCAACCTAACCTAAACCTAAACTAAGGAAAATGTTGTATCATTGTAGCAACGAAAACCTAATGTTAGTTGACTATTATTAATTCGTTTTTTCTTAAAAAGTGTACGCAAAAAAATCTCGAGCTGGAAAAAATGCAAAATATTCTAGTTTAGATGTAATTTATTAAACTTTGATTTTTTAACGAAGAATATTTGCATTCTCTTTTCTTTTGTGTCCAATTTATTGAGCTTCTGGTTTGAATATGTATATGTATATTTCCAAGTTGCTTATACATTTTGTTAATATTAAATTTTTTTGGTTTCAAATTCAGTTCAGTTAGCAAATTTAACAGAAAATCTTCGCAATTTTAACAAACCACACGAGCACAGCAATCGGGAAAGGGTTTCTTTACGTCCTGCTCAATGAGTTTACATTTGGTTGTAATGGCAGGTAAAGGAGGGCATCTGAAAAAATAATAGAAAATTAAATAAGATACAAATTTGTACTATCGTTCAAGTTTTTGTTTTGGCCAAAGAATTTTCTTATACATTTTTCTTTAAAAAAAAATAGCTTCTTGTTTTCTGTTTATTCTAAAGATTTTAAAGAAGATTAGATCATTATTTCTAAAGCTTATGGCCAAGTGCCAGATTCTTAAGAACATTTAAAAAATATTTGATTACAAAACGTCCTTCTTTTCACTCTAAGCCTCTTATTTAAGGAGTTATGTCCGTTTTAAGTTTTAAAATAAAATTCAAAATTTTGCAATTTTTAACTGTAAGACATAACCCGCAATCTAGAAAAATTTTAACTGAAATTCGAAAAATTTAGCAGTTTTAAATTATTTCAAATAAAATATGTTTGAGGAACTTTCTTAACAATAATTTTATTTGTTTGTAAACACATGTTTTAGTTGAGAAAGTTAATTCGCAAATATATTTCGTTGTAATATATTAACATATGCGTTCCAAATAAATTTAATTGTTTTCCAAATAAAGTGTATTTATTCAGAAATATATAATATGTAAAAATCTTTGTTCCAAATATATTTTCTATTTATTCAAACATATCAAATACGGTGATTTTGCCCCGTATACTAAATGACTTAGAATGACTAAGGCTCTTATTTAATGAGTTATAACCATCTTATGTTTTGCTAAGAATATTCGAAGCATAACTGATCACAATATTTTGTTCTAAACCTTTTTTATTCAAGGAGTTATAGTCAATAACTATCGTAATTTTCCCTACGCTCTTATTAACGGAGTTTTAACCATTTTAGATTCCATAAAAAAATATTTCCACTCGATGCCTCCGATTTAAGGATTTATAACCATTTTAAGTTATTTTTAGGGTAATTAAAAATATCCACCCAATGTAAATGATTCCCAAAAAACATCTTGGCTTTAGGGCTAGCAATTCCTAAGAAAATTGAAAATTTGCAGTTTTAAATTTATTTTACTTTCTAGGAAATTTTATAACGGAGTTGTACTCATTTTAGATTTTCCTGATAATACTGTCTCCTCTCAATTAAATTATAAAATAAATGTGCACAAAAATGCTTTGTTCCTAAGAAAAGGGGAATTATGTCATTTTTCCTGCAGTCATTTTAAATTTATGTTTTCGCTATATGATTCTTAGATACTTTTTTCAATAGCCTTTTTTGACAGATCACGAGTGAGTCGTGTCATGCTGTCATGTTATTTTTGTTAAGTATTGTTTGGCATTTCATCATGGAAAGACTTACGCCTGAACAACGTTTACAAATCGTTCAACTTTATTACGAAAATTCACGTTCTGTGAGAAATGTGTTTCGTGCACTTCGCTCAACTTATGGTCAACATAATCGGCCTACTGAGCGTACTATCACGCAACACCATCACCCATCTTGAGACCCAGCATTCATTATTGGAAAATATTCGACCGAATAGACCATGTCCAGCACGCAGTGAAGAAAATGCAGCGGCCGTAGCTGAGAGTGTACACGACGACCGTGGAGAGTCGATTCGGCGCGGTTGACAGCAACTCGTACTGACGTATGGAACGACTTGGCGCATTTTACGTCAGGATCTTAAATTGAAAGTATACAAAATACAGCTTGTGCAAGAACTGAAGTCGCACGACCTTCCCAAGCGACATCGCTTCGCTCTATGGGCTCTTGAAAAGTTCCAAGAAGATCCGACGTTTTCGAGCCAAATTTTCTTCAGCGATGAGGCCCATTTCTGGCTCAATGGGTATGTAAACAAGCAAAATTGCCGCATTTGAGACGAAGAGCAACCTGAAGAGATTCAAGAGCTGCCACTTCATCCAGAAAAAACAACGGTTTGGTGTGGTTTGTGGGCCGCTGGAATTATCGGTCCATATTTCTTCAAAAATGATGTCGGTGAGAACGGAACCGTCAATGGCGACCGTTATCGTGCCATGATAACCGACCATGCCGATGCCTGAAATTGAAGCTCGTGATTTCGGCGACAGTTGGTTCCAACAAGGCGGCGCCACTTCCCACACATCGCATCAATCAATGGATTTATTGAGCGAACACTTCGGTGAGCAGATAATTACACGTTTTGGGCCGGTCCACTGGCCACCGTTAGGATATGTAAAGTCTAAAGTTTATGCGGACAAACCAGCTTCGATGCAGGCCAGTTACCAGTCGAAATGCTCGAACGAGTCATCGAAAATTGGACTCAACGGATGGACCATCTGAGACATAGCCGCGGCCAACATTTGATAGACATAATCTTCAAAAAATAAATGCCAAAGAATGTTCTTTCAAATGATAATGAAAATTTCCCATTCAATTTGAATTTTCTGTGTTTTGTTCTTTAAAAAAGTATGGGGACCTCGAAATGGATGACGCTATATAAAATTCAAGTTTTTTAAGGAAATTCGAATATATCCAGGCTAAGTAAAGAATTTAAAAAAAATCAGAATTTTTACACTAGGGTTCGTAAATCCAAAGAATATTAAATTAGAATTATAATTTCTTTTATTAACGGAGTTATAATCATTTTAAGTTTTCCTAAGAAATTTTTAAAAAGAAGTATTTACAATCTATCCTTCTTTTCGCTCTAAGTCTCTTATTTAAGGAGTTATGTCCGTTTTAAGTTTTAACATAAATGACCACAAACAAATTTTGTTCACATAATATAATTTTTAATCTAGAGCTAAGAAAGTTCAAAATTTCCACCAAAAATAAATGATTTCAAAGTATTGCCTCTTTCGCTCTAATGGCAGTTTTGTTTCTGGAAAAGTGCAGCAGTTTCTTTGCCATTTTCCTGAACAATTCACTTTTCTAAAACATTTTTGAAATATGGAAGTTAAATTCAAAAGACTACTTTTTTCGACTTAAAAGGTGCAACTATTCTGCAGTATTTCACGTCGGCGGGACAACATGTTTTCCAGAAACGAAATCGCCATAAGACTCTTATCTAAGGAGTTATAACCATATTAAGTTTTACTCACGAAATTTTAAATATTAATTAATACAAAATTTTCTATTTTCCATCGATCATGTTTTTTCTAAAGAGATCTTAGATCAATATTTTTAATTGTCATAACCAAAATGTTTACTATACTAAACTTACTTGGAAATGCTAAATAAGCCTTCATCAGTACATTTATACAGACTACATTGTCCAGCCGGTTGATAACTTTGACCAGCTTTGATAGTCTTTCCATCAATAGTACAGGTCCTTTCAGCTAAAAAATAAAAAAAATATTAAATCGTCAATTTCTTTTTTTTTTTGGAAATTCACACAAATGTTAAATATATAGATTCATTATCTGCTCTAATCCAAAAGCAGATAAGAAAGCTGCTTTCAAAAATATATAACATTTATTATTTAAAAAGATTCAATATAAATTTTTTGAAAAGGTTTATTTATTTTCAAATAAATTATATTGATTTTTACAAGAAGTGTATATTATATTTAAAGCTATTCTAAAATCATCTAACAGATGATTTTAGGCTATATCTGGAAGTGTATGTGAATTTTTGCATTAAAAATAAATAATAAATAAATGTCTTCAGCTAATCATTATCTATTGATCCAAATACTCGTATGATACATCTAGGCTTGACAAATTTTTGGAGACTTTTTCCAACACTACGAGTATACTACACACATCAAATGTACCACGACAGAAAATGTATTTTGGCTCTGCTGAACATTTTGTTTTTTTTTTCCTAGAAAACCACAGATTACATAGTTCTCAACCACTGCCTTACCCATTCCCATGGCAAAAATAGCCAATACAAATACGAAAAATCCAAAGAATTTCATTTTGTTTTTAGATTGAGCAAAATTGTATTGTTGCAACTTAAACTTTGAAAAGAAAACTGATCTGTTTTGAGTTATACTAAAATTTAAAAACATTTCTGTTGACAATTCTTGGTACTCGGATTTCTTATCAGCAAATATTTCTTAAGAAAACAAATAATTCCAAATTGCACAATTTAACAATTGTTATTGGCGATTTGACATTTGGCAGAGGCTATCAGAAATTAGAAGAGAAAGAGTGTTTGGAACACTTACTCTCACCAAAATCTATGAATTAAACACTCTCTCATGCTAAAACTGAGCTTAAAGTGGGAACAGTGTATAATTCGGTGGCACAGTTCTGAGTTAGCTATACGTTTGGGATAATAAACAACATGGAGCAAGGTTTTAATAACATCTATTCTACACCAGCTACGATCTACTCTACACCAGACGTTGAATTGCTTAATCTATTCAAAGGTAAATTAACAGATGGATCATTTACTGTGTAGAAAACTACCAGTACATGATCAGATGAGACGTCTAATCTATAGAGGATATATGGATGGGTCATATAAACTAGAGTGGATGACCAGATTGGTCATATAACCTGCAGTAGATGATCTAACCTGGATTATCTAACCTTCTGTATACCAACAAATGAGTCATCTAACCTCCTGTATATTACCAAATGGGTCATCTAACCTTCTGTGTAAGACCAGATGTGTCATTTAACGTGCACTAGATGACCAGATGGGTCAGGTAACTTTCTTTCGATGAACCTTCGACCAATTTTCGAGCACTTTTTCCACTAAATCAAGTCGTATGTCATTAATGGCACGTTCATTATTAACTTGTAAAGTGTGAAGAGAGTCTGGTTTATTTTGAAGAAATAGTCTAATGGTGTTAAAGGAGCACACAAAAGGCCGAACCACTAACCTAACCAACCTAACCTAACCTAATGGTATTAAATCACAACTTCTTGGAGGCCGTTCAATATCACAATTTCTTGAAATAATCGAATCTCCAAACTTTTCTCGCAACAATTCTGTGTGGCACGTAGCCACAATCGGTCAATGGCAAAAAGATAGCTCTTAACGAGAGCTAAAATATTGCTCATGGGTGTCAAGGTCGTAGGTCGATTGGAAAGTGTTTTTTTTTTTGGATTTAAAAAAAAATGGACTTAGCATCATTTTCAAAAGTGAGCGGAAAGTTTATTTTTACTCTAGCTCCTTTATTTTTACTCTAGCTCGGATTGGCAATTGGCCAATGGCAAAAAGATAGCTCTTAACGAGGGCTAAAATATTGCTCATGGGTGTCAAGGTCGTAGGTCGATTGGAAAGTGTTTTTTTATTTATTTAAAAAAAAAATAGAATTAGCGCTCGAAAAGTTGCAATTGGAGAACGATTAGTTTCATAACAAAACTGAATAATTTGTTAACGTTGTTCTTGCGTATATCTCTCTGATGAAATTTTAAACACTACTGAATACAATGAAAAACAAATGACAGATCATGACATATTACAAATGGCCGACACGTCCCTTCAAAATCGTATCATCTCTATTGGAAAACCCGTTATATAGAATGGTAAAATGGGCCATCTGATCTGTAGTATATGACCAAAAAACCATATAATTTATAACATATGACCAGATCGGTCATCTAATCTATAATAGATGAATATAATGATCTTTTAACTTTCTATATATGCCCAGATAATTCATCTAACCTTCAGTACAAAACCAGATGGGCCATCTTACCTTCTTTATATGACCATATTGGTCAGCTAACCTTCTGTATATGACTAAGTGGGTCATCTAACCTTCAGTACAAGATCAGATGGTCCATCTTAGCTTAGATGGATCATCTAACCTTCTGTATATGACGAAATGGGTCATCTAAATATCTGTAGTGGCTCAGATGTGTCATCAAACATTCTGCATTTTACCAGATGGGTCATCTAATCTTCTGTATTTGATCAGATGGGTGATCTAAACAGACTAAGTAAATAATTTAAAAGAATCACAATTTTTGGACTAGGACTTATAACTCTAAAGGAAATCAAAAATTTAATTTTCCGTAGTTTTTCTAAGAACATTTAAACAAAATGTTCTTCTTTCCGCTCAAAATCTCTTATTTAAGGAGTTATGTCCGTTTTAAGTTTTAACATAAATTACCACAATAAATTTTTGTTCAAAATTTTGAAATTTTCACTGCATTCATTCAGGTTTATTTTCTCACCACTTTAAAATTTCCTAAGACCCTTGACACACTAGGCAATTTTTTTCAGCAGCTTATCGTCAATTTCTCTTTTGAACTTGCACGAAGAACTCAAAATGTTCAGGGAGAGTTTTTCCTCCCCTCTTTCCGATTGCCCCTCTCACCCACAAATCACCGATAATCCGCTGAACGTTCAACCCGTCTAAAGGGCGGGTTAGGCATACGTAACCGTAATTTATCTTTACCGTTGCCCGTTTGGGCGATTAGCCAACGTTGAGATAACGAGTCATATGTTCTGACAACAACAACACATAAGTAAACAAAAAAGCGGCGATTTCTTTTTGTTTAGGTTTATTAAAAATGAAGTTTAAAAGATTGTTTTTAAATTTGTGTTTTTTAAATCTGTGCAGAGTTTACAATTAAAGTAAATCAAGAAAATATCGTCGGATAAGAAGATGCGGTGGACGTCCTATAAACAATGACTGAGTTAACTACGCCAAAGCACGGATTAGACCGGCAAAGAGACTAGCAATAACACCACTGTATGTCAAATATTGCTTTATCCTATGATTCCAAGTTGGGAAATATTAACATTCTATTCTTTAAAATTGTAGATATTTGTGTCACGGTTGTTCAATCAATACAATCGAAATATTGCGAAATATTGTTTTAGACGAAGTTTTGTGGCGCTTGCTTTCGCCGATTTATTTAAGTGAACAAACTACACAGCAGTACAAACACATTGCCAATGATTTTCAACGAATGTGGGATATGCCGAATTGTGTGGGAATCTGCGATGCTAACTATACATTCATATCAGTTAATGTTGGAGGTAATGGCAGCCAACACGATGGGGGTATGTCCATTAAACTTCTATTTAATTATAATCTATTTTAATACAAACAATTTCCATTTCTTAATTTAAATTAAATACAGCTATATTCCAGTACTCTCCGTTTGGCCAATCAGTACCTGTACCTCCTAGTAAACCATTATCGTCAGCATCCTCTGAAGCCTTTCCTCATTTTTTTATTGGCGATGCGGCGTTTCCCCTGAGGAATATCCTTGGTCTAAGTCAACAACTATAGACGAGCTCAGAGACAACATCCAACGCGAAATTGCCAACGTTCGGGTCGAAATGTGTCCAAGAGTGGTGGAAATTGGATCCAAAGAATAGATCGCTGTGGACGGGCTGTGTTGGACATATGACCGAAATTGAATTTCATTCTTAAAATGTAACATTTGCACTACACCTGGAATTTGAACTCTATATCTTAAATATTCTGTGTTTTATTAATATATAAAATTCTTATGTCCTTAATGGAAAACCCTTTACTTATGTCTATTTCCACTGAAGAGGAACTCAGCCAAATCCATCCAATCTCTATCTATAAATAAGTCCACGTTTGTAGAGACGCTTATATTGCTGTCAAATTAACCCACAATGAAGAAGATTGGCGCAATGATTGTCTCGTACTGTCGTCAAAAGAATCCTGAAGCAGATTATAAATTTAATTTTTAATGGAGTCAGCCGCGATCTTCAATTAATAAATTATTTTCTTTACTTTTCTCGGTGAACATACAATTGTAATTGTAAACAACATGTAGTATCAGCTGTTGTCAAATTGTACGTAAACGGAACGTCCAATTCTGATTTCAACAGATTCAGCCGTCCGTTTACGTTTCGTTTCCGTTGGCTAATCTTTTAGGGTGTCTCTTAAATACCAGTGAATGCGTCAGCGTCTGTCAAAAAAACGCATGATGGATAATTTTTAACGCGCGCTGTACCGAAATACGCAGTAAACAAAAAACAGCTGATTTATCATCCCCATTTCAGAAAAATTTTGTTTTTCTACATTTGGAGTGGATATTCAGAGCAATATCGATATTATGGATGATTTATATGTTTTGAAAATATTCTGGACAAACCACAAAGAAGAAGGAATATTAATATATTCCAAAACCAGGAGGCATTCGAATTTCAAACATTTTCCGACAGCAATTCATTTTTCTTCGTCTTCTCAACTTTCTGACTAAGTTTTCGTAAGGAAAGATTGTAGAAGCTGCACTGAAGCAATTTGATAGTTTGTATTCGAGCAGTATTATTGTGTATACACCCCAATGACACAACGTTTTTTAACTACAAAATTTCCATAGCATTGTAGTTATATGTTTTAATTTGTTTGTTATGCAAGATGCTGTTTTTCATTAGAGAAGAACGGAAACATTGCTAATATATCGTGGAGTATCTAAAGATGTTGGTTTTGTCCACTGAAATTATGTTTCTTAAACTCTTTATTGGTTGTGCAAAATGTAAAGACCTGTAATTCTCCTCCTGACTTTGTAAACGCCAACTAAATCTATCGAAGCTGTCGGCACTTGCCATGTAGGGACTAAATTGTGTTTTATATCACATGACAGTGTCGCTATTAAATCAAATTCTATCTTATAATGATGCTTCAAAGTAGAGAATTGTTTATTGGCCAGTTTTAATTGATATTTCCAAATGTCCTCGTTGAACATGGAATTTAAATGCAGCATCGTAAAGCTATGGAAATAAAAACTATTCAGAACAAGCTCGTGTCACATGCTTCATTGTAGGAAGAACAAACACCTGGACTAACGATTTTCTTAGATTAGATCCGACCGGAATCAAAATGTGTTCTTGAAAATGGATTCCTTGCGTCCAAGTAGCATGAATAGGTTCCCCACGTTTCTGTTGAATTAATAAACATTAATACAAAAATGCTGGTACATATTTTAAAGTTTTGGAATTTACTTGGTGTTGACAACTTCAGATAAATTGCTTGCAATATGCCCTTCTTGATTTTTACACATTTGTGGAGAGGCTCCTTTGTATTCCATAAGTGGGCAGTGTCCCAGCTATTTCAATCATTTCTTCGCTGTTAATCTGAAAAACACATTTTGATATAAATTATAACAATAAAATATTAAATTCTTACCAGTTTGTATTTGGTATTTCCAGCAAATTCAATATTTAATATTTTTCTACTTCGTGCACTGTTCCAAGATAATAAAATGCTGCTTGTCATCTGTTTGTGTTTATGTTTTCTTTTGTTGTTGTTTTGTTTTCTTTCCTTGTATGTGTAAGCGCACTGTCAAATTCGGGTTTTTTGAAATTATCCGGCGTATCCGTGTGCGTATTTCGGTAGCTGTAGTACATTTTCATATATTTGAAATCGAGTTTGACAGACGCAGGACGCATTCACCGGTATTTAGGAGATGCCCTTACACAGACTTCCATATGACAGATTGAATCAGCTGATTCGTTACGCTACGGGGGCGTTACGGTTAAGTTTGCCTAACTGGGCCTTAAATCCGGACTTAGAATAGTTAAATAGTTAACTACATTATTTCGACTTAAAAGTTGCTACTATTTCACGTCAACAACATTTTTTCCCTTAACGAAAATCGCCATAATTCTCTTATCTAGGGATTTCTAACCATCTTAAGATTTACTGAGGAAATTTGAAACATAAGAAACAAAATTGTCTATTTTCCATTGGTTTCACAAATGTTATTTCTAAAGTGATCTTAGATCAATATTTTTAAAATTATGACCAAAATCTTTAATATACAGGCATGTCACAGAGTGCAAAATCGTACAAGAATTTACGTTTTTGAAATCGAAAACGTTTTTAGCATCTACAGAAAACGTAAACGAAAAAAAATTTCGGTTTAAAACGTTCACAAAATCTGAAGTGAAATTTATGTTTTTAGTAATTTAAACTGCAGAAAAGTTGGAAAATCTACTAAGCATTAAGTATGAATAATACTTGTATTAATTTCAATCAAAAAATAAACTTTTCGTACGAAAATTTTAATACTTTTGGTCTTCGAAGTGCTATACATACACTCTAAAGCAACCATAAAACAAACAAAAAATAAAAAAATAAGAGAAAATGCAACCCTGAAACTAAAAAAAAAACAAAAATCAAAAAAGAAGATTCGACTAATGAAATGTAAGTTTTTATTTTAATGTTAAACTTAATTAATAATAATAATTGTTATATATTTAAAGGGGCAAACACAGAAGCAGTAATCAAGCCAAGATTTTGGTGAATTTTATGGACTGCCACCAAGACATGGCCAGGGCGTATGTTAAAGGAGACAAGGTGGTTCTGGAGTCTTTGTGGAAAGAATTGTCAAACCAATTAAATTGTGCCAGACCACAAACAAAAAGTCTTTGTGAATGGAAAAAAACTGGGCGGCTTGGAAGGGTAATGTAAAGAAAAGGATGTATCACAACAAGAGAGAGAATAAAAAAACTGGTGGTGAAGAATATAATCAGTATGTTTTGTCTGATCAGGAGGAAACAATCGCCAGAATTTGTGCCTTTTACACTCCTGTAGACGGAATCGATTGTGGAAAAAGCTTTGGCGAGCTGGATTTCGAACAAAGTATGAATATGCTTTGTAATTCGAATGATGGAGAATCAGATAGTGATAAAGAGAATGAAGAAATTGATTTTTCTTCGTCAACATCAAAACAAGCAAACTCTGGCACTAAAACTCATTCAAAAAGACGAAGAACAAGATCTCCACTCGCTTTCGATTCTAAAAGAGCCAAATCTAGCACCCCACGCTCGACAGAGCCTCTTACAAATTCATCAAACTCTGTCACCTCGCGTCAGCCAAGTTCAAAAAGAAGCAGACCATATAATCCATCTTCAAACATTGTCCCAAAAACTACAAGCACTCCAAAAGGACGCAACCTTTGCAATACACCAAAACCGGACTTCAGTAGCCTTCTGTCTGAAGAAAATAAATATTTAGGAAATATTTGCAGACATCTGGAGGAACACAAAAATGAATTCAAAATTATGAATGACAAACTGGATAGGCTATGTAATATTTTGGAAAAAAAAGCTGAAAATGATCAGCTACACAACCTGGCAATACAAAAAAGTTTGTGCGAGAAAAATGAAATGAAGCTAATTGAAATCGAGGAACTAAGACTGAGCATTGAAAAGGAGAAATCCATAAATTGCAACTAAAACCAAAAAAAAAACGTAGACATTTTTTTGATCTAATTTTTCGTATTAAATACGGTTAGACAGTTTTTTTTTATACTAATTATAAGAAACTTAAACTGAATTCATGTTTTTTTTTTACTTTTTACTTAAACAAATAAAATTTATTTTAGAAATTAATTTGGTTTGCTTTACTGTCTCTTATAAGAGTACCTGCGTTGAACAGACTTCTTTGAGAAGTATGTATATCCCACGTCATAATCAATTTTATCCATTACTTCAATTTCCTCATTGATGTTCAAAATATGGGTTTCCTCAAGTTCAACGTTGTATTCTCTGCAGATGTTATGTAAAGCACAGCACACGTTAATTAATTTAATAACCTTTTTCGGGCTATAGACCAATGTTACCAGTAAACATCTGAACCGGCTTTTTATTACGCCAATTACACGCTCTACAATTTTACGAGCTGATGTATGTTTTTTGTTAAATTTGTGCGTAATTAAGAACGGTTCTAATCCATAGCCGGAATCACCCAATAGACGAGAATTCGTATCACCATTTCTGTATTCATTTAAAAAATACTTTCTTGCTCCACTTAAGCCCCAAATAAATGCGTCGTGACAAGACCCAGGCCTGCAAGCATCCACAGCTCTTACTTTTATGTTGTAATCACATATCTAAAAACATGTAATCACATATCTAATTCATATCTTTGAAAATAGCTATTACTTACGATCATTGCGTTTAAGCTATATGTTCCTTTCCTATTGTAATAGAGAGATTCATCTTCTGTGGACATCATAGACTCACCGTCTATGCATCCAAATATGCCGGGTATCTGGTATTTTGAAAAGAAGTGCAATTTTGAGTTCGTCTTCTCTTCAGGCGTCATCATTCTTAGTTTTATGAAATGTGGACATATCTTACTCTCGAGAGCATTCATAACTCTCCATAGAATAACTGAAACGGTGCTTCTTCCCATACTTAGCTCTACGTCCTTGGCTATAACACCTTGGTACGATCCTGTAGCAAGAAAACGAAGACTTGTTGCCAATTGAATAATTCAGGAACGGTTCAATTTTTTCCAGTACCAATAAAAATGCCTCTTTATTCAAACGATAAAATCTTATAAAACTAAACAAAAACCAGTAAGGAAAGGCTAAAGTCGGGCGGTGCCGACTATATAATACCCTACACCACTCTCGTAATATTGAATAACTCTGATATATAAATTTTGTAATTCATGTATAAATTGTTTACATAAATTTACTTTTGGGACATTTTATACTTAAATAATACCCTGTACCACAGTGTGGTGTAGGGTATAAAAACGATTGGATGTAGCCAAATCGGATGAAACATATATATGGGAGCTATAGCTAAATCTTTACCGATTTTCTTCAAATTCGGCAATGTTGGTTCATGAATCAAGAAACTCTACCATTCTAAATTTCAAAACGATTGGATGTAAAATATAGCTTCTATAGAACTAAAGGGCCAAATCGGACGAAACATATATATGGGAGCTATAGCTAAATCTTAACCGATTTTCTCAAATTCGGCAGTGTTGGTTTATGGATCAAGAAACTCTACCATTCTAAATTTCAAAATGATTGGATGTAAAATACAGCTTCTATAGAACTAAAGGGCCAAATCGGACGAAACATATATATGGGAGCTATAGCTAAATCTTTACCGATTTTCTTCAAATTCGGCAATGTTGGTTCATGAATCAAGAAACTCTACCATTCTAAATTTCAAAACGATTGGATGTAAAATACAGCTTCTTCAGGACTAAAGAGCAAAATCGGACGAAAAATATATATGGGAGCTATAGCTAAATCTTAACCGATTTTCTTCAAATTCGGTAGTGTTGGTTCATAGATCAAGAAACTCTATCATTCTAAATTTCAAAATGATTGGATGTAAAATACAGCTTTTATAGGACTAAAGAGCCAAATCGGATGAAACATATATATTGGAGCTATAGCTAAATCTTAACCGATTTTCTTCAAATTCAGTAGCGATCTTAACAGCCGCGAAATACTCTAAACTGCAAAATTTCAGAACGATCGGAGTGAAATTGCGACCTGTAGTCGACGAACACCTTTACATGGACAGACGGACAGACGGACGGACAGACATCGTTAAATCAACTCAGCTAGTGATTCTGAGTCGATCGGTATACTTTAAGGTGGTCTAGTTGTGTTATTTTCAGGTGTTACAAACATCTGCCGTGAAACAAACTTATAATACCCTGTACCACAGTGTGGTGTAGGGTATAAAAATGAAGCGAATATACAATTAAATGGATACACTTATTTACTTACACTCCATTTGTTTGGGACAATGGATCTGATGCATCTCGCAAACTTCTGCGGTGTAATTTTGTTTCAGAATGTATATTTCTCTCTTCTTCCATCAATGCAGCAACTGCAGCAATTGAAATTCCAGGCATTATTTTCTTTTGTTTATTTGACGTTTCATTTATTTTCAGTACCGCCAATCAGAATCTGGAGTCGAAACGATATTGTTGACGGCGGTGGCTGAAACAGCTGTTTCTGATTTCTATTCTGCCATATTTTTGATAGTGTTTTTCGGTTTTCATTTTCTTTCGATTTCATGAAAATGTACAAGAGCTGTACAAGCAAAACTAAAACGATACGATTTTGAAAAACGAAAACGAACCAAATTCGTACAAAACCTGTGACATGCCTGATAAATAACTTACTTGGAAATGCTGAATAAGCCCTCGTCAGTACATTTATATAGACTGCATTCATTGTCCAGCCGGTTGATGGCTTTTCAAACTTTGATAGTCTTTCCAACAAAATACAGGTCCTTTCGGCTAAAAAAAAGAAAAAATTAACAAAAAATTAAATTGCTAATTTCACTTTACTGTTAACTAGATCATTCATTGTCTGACCTATTCAATTATGTATATGACCAGATGGTCATCTAACCTTCTACATGTGACCAGATGGGTCATCTAACCTTCTTTAATGATCAGAAGGGTCATCTAACCATCTGTATATGACCAGGAGGATCAAATTCAATCAATTACCACATAGCTCATGTTATATATAGTGGGTAACCAAATGGGTCATCTAATGTATAGTAAATGGCCAGATTCGACATCTAATCTATAATGGATGACCAGGTGGTCAATATAATCTGTAGAAGATGACCACATGGGTCATTTAACCTCCTGTATACGGCCAAATGGGTGATCTTACCAGCAGCTGATGACCAGATGGATTATCTAACCTTCTGTATGTGATCGGATGGGTCATCTAACCTTCTGTATATGATCGGATGGCTCATCTAACCTCCTGTATATGGCCATATGGTTGATCAAACCTGTCTTACCTTCTAACCTGCCTTATCAGGTCATATAAAGAAGGTGATCAGAGGGGTCATCTTATCTATAATAGATAACTAGATTGGCCACTTATCTAACTTTCTGTATATTACCAGATGGGTCATGTAATCATCAGAATATAACCAGATGTATCATCTAACCTTCTTTATATGACCATATGAGTCATCTAACCTTCTGTTTATGAGCAGATGGGACATCTAACCATCAGATGGTTCATCTAACCTGCAGTAGTTGAGCACATAGGTCATTTAATCTCTTGTAGAAGCCCAGAAGCACTCTTTCACATTATTTCAGGGTGCGTTAGTAAGTTGCACAGTCGATGCAAATCATACTCCATCTACTGCCGATTGATATTGTGGCTAGAGAATTTGAAACCACAGTGGCATTAAGATCAAACTGTCTATCAATGTGGAGGTACAAGAACTACGGTCAATTTGTAATTTTGAAAATCCTGTTCACTCCCGATAAGCAAACATATTTTTTGGAAAAACAGAACGTTTTGAAGGTTAGCTAAGTTTGAAAAAAAATCGATACCAATAATTGTGTTATCGTTACCTACGATACCAATAATTGTGTTGTGATGTGTTACCTGCGCTTCTGTACGGCGCAGTAACGATACTTTCCAATAGAGTTTTGGAAGTGTATCCAGACGAATACGATTTCGATAGTAAACTATCGGTATCAAGTCCCAAACTAAATTGTCTCAAAGTATACAGTTTTATAACATTAAAATTTTTATTTCCAATTACAAAATGAACACATTAAAGAGTCGGCTCAGTAGTCAAATTTTGTGGTACCATATGGTGTATCACATAGTGCCATCACAATCTAAACGAACACAGCAGTCCGGGTATGGTTTTGAATAGTCGAAGCCGACATATTTGCAATCAGTAGCAATCAAATTTAATGGACGGCAGCTGGAAAATTAAAAAAAAAATATTACGATTTGTTTTTGTAATTATAGAAAAAAAACATATTTGAGAAATGAAAACGTATCTAGAGCATGCTAAACTAATGGCGAATTCTTTTCTGCAAAAAAGTGCAAAACTTGCATTGCCCTTTTTACGAAAACTGCACTATTATATCGCTTTTTTTAAATTTTAGTTGTGCTAAATTCGAGTGACTTAATTACCAAATTTCAAAAAAGTATCACAAAAGTGCCGTTTTCGGAAAAAGGGCAATGAAAATGTTGCACTGTTTTGCAGAAAAGAATTCGCCATAAGTCAAGACAAGATATGTAGAAGTAATAGCGTCTTAGAAGGATAAACCAAAGTACATGCAGTAGACATGTACAGAAATTCTTATGGTCACATTAGGGACACTCTCTCAAATTTGGCCAAACTAATGTGTCTCTATTTAAGATAAACATTCAATAATTTAAAGATCTTGCTCTATTTATAATGGTGTGGTCACGACTAGTCTGCAGATCTGCTGAAACAGTCTATGACTCGCTCAGCTTTGAGCGAATTAATGTGGCTCCTTTTCTGGCCCTTTTACGACTATATGAACTTTAAACCTATTAATATGTACATATGTATGTCTTTAATTAAGATAACCATTCAGTATTTAAATACCTTTCTCGCGTCATAATGCAGGGACCAGACTCTGCAAAGTTTGCAGATCTAATAAATATAACAGTAAACACAATTTTTTGTCGAGCCATTTATAGCGCGATCAACTCTGAATGAATTACTTTGATTCTAATTAAGACAACCATTCATCATTTTAAAGATTCTCCTCCAATGATAACGATAAGGCCAAGAATAGTCTGCAGATCTGCTGGTACAGTTAAAACAAGTTATTAATGGAGCACCTATCAATATTGACCGTACTCTTGCGCCTCTAATTAAGATATCGATTCAATGTTTAAGATAACCATTCAATGTTTAAGATAACCCTTCAGTATTATAAAGATCCTCCTCTACTCACTATCAACATTGACCGAATTAATGTGTCTCTAATTAAGATAACCATTCAGTATTTTAAGGATTTTCCTCTTCTTGTAATGCAGGAAAAGTCTGCAGATCTACTGGTATACATAGTTAAATCTACAATCCACCATCACTTTCTTTTAAATACTCACACTTGGGAAACTTCCATTTTTTCGCCATTGCACTCGAGTATTTTACAGTCGTCGGCCGGTTGATAAGTTTCACCTTTTTTAAAATGTTTTCCATCCATGGTACAAGTTTCATCGGCTATTTGAAAAGTATTCTCAAATAAAATAACACTTTTTGGGACAAAATCATTATCTCTTACCCCAAACGGAAACCATAAAAGTTATCAGCAAAATGGCAAAAGCAAAGAATTTCATACTTGACACTTTAATAGACTTATGTTGTCTCTAGCGCTAGTTTTGAAAAACAACTGTATGAAACTGCCAACAATTTTTGATTATTTATAGAAAAACGGAATCAAAAATAATCATATTTTTGGATCTGGCAATCAAATTAGGCACAAAGAGTACGATTTGAAAGAAAATGGTACATACTCGTACATACGAAACAAAAATGGATTAGTTTCAGCTCAAAAAAATTCTGAAAATATAAAATATTATTTCTTTCAAAAAGATATTTGTAGATCGATTATTTGATAATAAGTATTATAATTTTATATTCATATATGTATGTGCTCGTACATACACTGCCTTCTATTATTTTATAAGCTGTAAACATTCATAAAAACGTGCAAAAACTACATCATTTGCCATCTCTGTTATTTCTAAACTAGAGAAAGCACCAATGAATGAATAATTAATTAATACAATTATACCAAAAACGTCATTTAGTTTATGCGAAATTTTTATTGTAATTTTTTCGTGCATGGTTTTTTGATAATTCTTAAGCGAACATCTAAAACCGGTAAATGGATAATCTAATTTAATTAACTTCTGAATTCGATATTGTATTAGCAAAGGCAGCTAAAAACAGTAGTAATATTGCTTAAACATTATCAAGTGATAAATCAATTTTCATGTTATTTTATTTATTTTATTTATTTTATTTATTTTATTTATTTTATTTATTTTATTTATTTTATTTATTTTATTTATTTTATTTATTTTATTTATTTTATTTATTTTATTTATTTTATTTATTTTATTTATTTTATTTATTTTATTTATTTTATTTATTTTATTTATTTTATTTATTTTATTTATTTTATTTATTTTATTTATTTTATTTATTTTATTTATTTTATTTATTTTATTTATTTTATTTATTTTATTTATTTTATTTATTTTATTTATTTTATTTATTTTATTTATTTTATTTATTTTATTTATTTTATTTATTTTATTTATTTTATTTATTTTATTTATTTTATTTATTTTATTTATTTTATTTATTTTATTTATTTTATTTATTTTATTTATTTTATTTATTTTATTTATTTTATTTATTTTATTTATTTTATTTATTTTATTTATTTTATTTATTTTATTTATTTTATTTATTTTATTTATTTTATTTATTTTATTTATTTTATTTATTTTATTTATTTTATTTATTTTATTTATTTTATTTATTTTATTTATTTTATTTATTTTATTTATTTTATTTATTTTATTTATTTTATTTATTTTATTTATTTTATTTATTTTATTTATTTTATTTATTTTATTTATTTTATTTATTTTATTTATTTTATTTATTTTATTTATTTTATTTATTTTATTTATTTTATTTATTTTATTTATTTTATTTATTTTATTTATTTTATTTATTTTATTTATTTTATTTATTTTATTTATTTTATTTATTTTATTTATTTTATTTATTTTATTTATTTTATTTATTTTATTTATTTTATTTATTTTATTTATTTTATTTATTTTATTTATTTTATTTATTTTATTTATTTTATTTATTTTATTTATTTTATTTATTTTATTTATTTTATTTATTTTATTTATTTTATTTATTTTATTTATTTTATTTATTTTATTTATTTTATTTATTTTATTTATTTTATTTATTTTATTTATTTTATTTATTTTATTTATTTTATTTATTTTATTTATTTTATTTATTTTATTTATTTTATTTATTTTATTTATTTTATTTATTTTATTTATTTTATTTATTTTATTTATTTTATTTATTTTATTTATTTTATTTATTTTATTTATTTTATTTATTTTATTTATTTTATTTATTTTATTTATTTTATTTATTTTATTTATTTTATTTATTTTATTTATTTTATTTATTTTATTTATTTTATTTATTTTATTTATTTTATTTATTTTATTTATTTTATTTATTTTATTTATTTTATTTATTTTATTTATTTTATTTATTTTATTTATTTTATTTATTTTATTTATTTTATTTATTTTATTTATTTTATTTATTTTATTTATTTTATTTATTTTATTTATTTTATTTATTTTATTTATTTTATTTATTTTATTTATTTTATTTATTTTATTTATTTTATTTATTTTATTTATTTTATTTATTTTATTTATTTTATTTATTTTATTTATTTTATTTATTTTATTTATTTTATTTATTTTATTTATTTTATTTATTTTATTTATTTTATTTATTTTATTTATTTTATTTATTTTATTTATTTTATTTATTTTATTTATTTTATTATTTTATTTATTTTATTTATTTTATTTATTTTATTTATTTTATTTATTTTATTTATTTTATTTATTTTATTTATTTTATTTATTTTATTTATTTTATTTATTTTATTTATTTTATTTATTTTATTTATTTTATTTATTTTATTTATTTTATTTATTTTATTTATTTTATTTATTTTATTTATTTTATTTATTTTATTTATTTTATTTATTTTATTTATTTTATTTATTTTATTTATTTTATTTATTTTATTTATTTTATTTATTTTATTTATTTTATTTATTTTATTTATTTTATTTATTTTATTTATTTTATTTATTTTATTTATTTTATTTATTTTATTTATTTTATTTATTTTATTTATTTTATTTATTTTATTTATTTTATTTATTTTATTTATTTTATTTATTTTATTTATTTTATTTATTTTATTTATTTTATTTATTTTATTTATTTTATTTATTTTATTTATTTTATTTATTTTATTTATTTTATTTATTTTATTTATTTTATTTATTTTATTTATTTTATTTATTTTATTTATTTTATTTATTTTATTTATTTTATTTATTTTATTTATTTTATTTATTTTATTTATTTTATTTATTTTATTTATTTTATTTATTTTATTTATTTTATTTATTTTATTTATTTTATTTATTTTATTTATTTTATTTATTTTATTTATTTTATTTATTTTATTTATTTTATTTATTTTATTTATTTTATTTATTTTATTTATTTTATTTATTTTATTTATTTTATTTATTTTATTTATTTTATTTATTTTATTTATTTTATTTATTTTATTTATTTTATTTATTTTATTTATTTTATTTATTTTATTTATTTTATTTATTTTATTTATTTTATTTATTTTATTTATTTTATTTATTTTATTTATTTTATTTATTTTATTTATTTTATTTATTTTATTTATTTTATTTATTTTATTTATTTTATTTATTTTATTTATTTTATTTATTTTATTTATTTTATTTATTTTATTTATTTTATTTATTTTATTTATTTTATTTATTTTATTTATTTTATTTATTTTATTTATTTTATTTATTTTATTTATTTTATTTATTTTATTATTATTTTATTTATTTTATTTATTTTATTTATTTTATTTATTTTATTTATTTTATTTATTTTATTTATTTTATTTATTTTATTTATTTTATTTATTTTATTTATTTTATTTATTTTATTTATTTTATTTATTTTATTTATTTTATTTATTTTATTTATTTTATTTATTTTATTTATTTTATTTATTTTATTTATTTTATTTATTTTATTTATTTTATTTATTTTATTTATTTTATTTATTTTATTTATTTTATTTATTTTATTTATTTTATTTATTTTATTTATTTTATTTATTTTATTTATTTTATTTATTTTATTTATTTTATTTATTTTATTTATTTTATTTATTTTATTTATTTTATTTATTTTATTTATTTTATTTATTTTATTTATTTTATTTATTTTATTTATTTTATTTATTTTATTTATTTTATTTATTTTATTTATTTTATTTATTTTATTTATTTTATTTATTTTATTTATTTTATTTATTTTATTTATTTTATTTATTTTATTTATTTTATTTATTTTATTTATTTTATTTATTTTATTTATTTTATTTATTTTATTTATTTTATTTATTTTATTTATTTTATTTATTTTATTTATTTTATTTATTTTATTTATTTTATTTATTTTATTTATTTTATTTATTTTATTTATTTTATTTATTTTATTTATTTTATTTATTTTATTTATTTTATTTATTTTATTTATTTTATTTATTTTATTTATTTTATTTATTTTATTTATTTTATTTATTTTATTTATTTTATTTATTTTATTTATTTTATTTATTTTATTTATTTTATTTATTTTATTTATTTTATTTATTTTATTTATTTTATTTATTTTATTTATTTTATTTATTTTATTTATTTTATTTATTTTATTTATTTTATTTATTTTATTTATTTTATTTATTTTATTTATTTTATTTATTTTATTTATTTTATTTATTTTATTTATTTTATTTATTTTATTTATTTTATTTATTTTATTTATTTTATTTATTTTATTTATTTTATTTATTTTATTTATTTTATTTATTTTATTTATTTTATTTATTTTATTTATTTTATTTATTTTATTTATTTTATTTATTTTATTTATTTTATTTATTTTATTTATTTTATTTATTTTATTTATTTTATTTATTTTATTTATTTTATTTATTTTATTTATTTTATTTATTTTATTTATTTTATTTATTTTATTTATTTTATTTATTTTATTTATTTTATTTATTTTATTTATTTTATTTATTTTATTTATTTTATTTATTTTATTTATTTTATTTATTTTATTTATTTTATTTATTTTATTTATTTTATTTATTTTATTTATTTTATTTATTTTATTTATTTTATTTATTTTATTTATTTTATTTATTTTATTTATTTTATTTATTTTATTTATTTTATTTATTTTATTTATTTTATTTATTTTATTTATTTTATTTATTTTATTTATTTTATTTATTTTATTTATTTTATTTATTTTATTTATTTTATTTATTTTATTTATTTTATTTATTTTATTTATTTTATTTATTTTATTTATTTTATTTATTTTATTTATTTTATTTATTTTATTTATTTTATTTATTTTATTTATTTTATTTATTTTATTTATTTTATTTATTTTATTTATTTTATTTATTTTATTTATTTTATTTATTTTATTTATTTTATTTATTTTATTTATTTTATTTATTTTATTTATTTTATTTATTTTATTTATTTTATTTA
The DNA here is from genome assembly GCA_963930755.1 of Eudasyphora cyanicolor. NCBI lineage: Eukaryota > Metazoa > Arthropoda > Insecta > Diptera > Muscidae > Eudasyphora > Eudasyphora cyanicolor. Next base: position 274,830,819 of record OZ005736.1, on the reverse strand, counting down.
TTTTATTTATTTTATTTATTTTATATATTTTATTTATTTTATTTATTTTATATATTTTATTTATTTTATTTATTTTATTTATTTTATTTATTTTATTTATTTTATTTATTTTATTTATTTTATTTATTTTATTTATTTTATTTATTTTATTTATTTTATTTATTTTATTTATTTTATTTATTTTATTTATTTTATTTATTTTATTTTTAAAGAAGAAGATTTTATTTATTTTATTTTATGATGCTTTTTAATTTAATTTTATATAGTATATACTCTATAGTAAATTATCAGTTTGATAGTAGACAAGTTTCGACATCTACTCTATAGTAGATGACCAGGTTTGTCGCCTACTCTGTAGTAGATGCCCAGTTTGGCCGTCTTCTCTAAACCACCATTAATCTACAGTTTTATTAATCTTGTTTTAGTTTTGAAGTTGTTTTATTTCCTTAATTTATATATAAAAATATTAAAAAATTTCCATATTTTTATTGAATTACAGACTACTTCAAAATATATGTCAGTCTTAAGCCAGGAGTCAAGGGTGGTTTATCCTTGGGACACTCAATACGTAGACAGCAATCGGGATAGGGTTTAGAAAAATCTGCTGGCATAAAAAGGCAACCTTTATAACCAAATGTAATCGGGCAACTGAAAAAATAGTATTTTTTTAAAACAATTTTTTATTTTCAATTAGAATTCCCATAGAGAACTCTAAATTAGCTTACATCTTTTTGGCTATTCCATGATCAGTGCATTCCAGAAGTTCACATTTGGCAAGAGGCTGATGGGTTTCACCCTTTTTCAGGGTTTGTCCGTTAATGCTGCAACTATCATCGGCTGTGGAAAATAAAGAATATTGTCTAATTTACTTATTTTTGTGCTTTTTTTTCATTCTGTCTTACCCGAAACCATAATTAAAATAGCCCCACATACTGTGCACAAAATCAAAAATTTCATTTTCAATAATACATAAAGCCTCTATTAGAAGACGATAATGTTTCAAGATCAAGTTTGGAATTTCAACTGCTCATTTTGAAAGAGTTCCTAAATGAACTATTATTAAAAGCAAAACTTGTGATTCTGGAATAACAATATTTCAAACAAATTTGGATTTTTGCGGATTTCAATTCAAAAATGCATAATTTAATATTCGAATGACTAGGGAATTTATAATGATAATGTTTTTTGAAATTATAATATGTATGGAGCAACACCTGTTATGGAAGGCTAAGGAATTTATAGGTATTTACAGGGTGACTCAAATATGCATTTTTGTTGGATTAATCAATTCGTGATCTTCATCAGAGGAGGGGAAGTGTAAAGTTTTAGACTAAACTTTAAGGTTCATTTAAGTTCGCTAGGTCCCTAACGATGGAAAGTCCAGTTAGGATTCTACTTTAGCTGGGTACATACACAGAAGGTGTTCTATTGATTCCTCCTCTTCGTCTCAGCAGATTTTGCAAAAGTCATTTCGCAGAACCTTCAATCTCTCTGCGTGCGGTCCAATAAGGCAGTGACCTGTCAATACAGACAGGATAAGTTACGACAGCAGGGCGTTGGTGCGTTTGGAGTTTATGCAGGGTCACATCAGCCTGGGATATATGTAATTCCTAACTAGGGACCACCTGTCCTTTGTTGCCGTAAGAACAGTATCTCTCAAGAAGAACTTGTAGGTCGCTAGAGGCATGCTCACATATTTCAGTTCACCTGGAGCGTGTAAGGTAGTTCCTAGTCTTGCAAGTTATTGCGTTTTGCATTTCCCAGGTATGTCGCTGTGTCTCGGCACCAAAATCGGGTGAATACTGAAATGTTCAGCCATCTAGTTAAGATCTAGAGATCTGCGATAGTCTTGGGCAGTTTTTGAATTCAATAATACAGATTCCAGAGACCTTATAGCAGCCTGACTGTCAGAGAAACTATTTATACCGACTTTGGTTAGAACTTAAATTTTCAGCCATTCCGCTACCTCTTTAACTTCTGTCCGGTAACCACAACAGTGATCAGGCAGCCTTTTGCTGGATGGATAACTCAAATTCTTCATAAAAGAGTTTGGAGCTGTCTGTATGAAGTTCATAAAGCTCGTATGTCTTGATTTATGACTATTCCATTCCCATCGATCAGTTCAGACATGTTCAAAAGTGGTTCAGGCATACTGTAATCTACAATGCCTGGAAATTCAGACATTGTGGATAGATTGACACTTTATCCGTAGCCGCTTTCTGGCCATAGTGACAGTTCCCTAAATCTAATAGCAGTAGATGCGGTTTATTGCCGATTTGTTGCGTTTTGATTTTTGATACTTATCCTTCTCCTCTTAACTCAGCGATTATTGGTCCTAATGTATTGGTTTGGGCAATGTTTTGACACAACCCAGTTACATCCTGAGCGGCACCTTCTACCTCTTCGGGGAGCAATGTAGGGTCGTGAAGTTCTTATACTAATATCCTGCGCTCTGCTCTTGGATCTATGCCATATTTTGGCATGCAGCCACATGAGGACATTGCTTCTTAAACCTCATCAAGATAGGTTGCGTCTCCTGCCGGTAGGCGGTTTCCCGGCATCCATTTTATGTGGAATGGTCTTGAGACTTTTAGTTCTTCTTTTAGCTTAGTGACCTTTGGTCCAGATTAAACCTTTAAGAATAGATCGATAACATTTAGTTTAATAGAGCCAAATAGCTATTTGACGGACATTCATCATTCATATCTTTCGCTTGATCTTGAGATTTTGCTCTACTTTGGTGTCTGCTTCCTTTCACAACCTTTGGTTCTGATATATTGAGAAGGGGCAGTGATTTGGACCCTCATTCTGATTGTACTTTCTAAACGTAAACTTCTACTTTCGCGATCTTTATATAATGGATGTATCCAGATGATTCGCAAAAGTCTTCTGTCCTGCTTATGCCTCATAAGCAGCAACTTCTACATTTTGTTGGACCATGAACTCCTATACTAATTATTGAGCTTGGTTCTTGGATCTGTCCAATATTTAGGAGTCCATCTGTGGTGCTTCATACGCAATGTTTTAAGGCATTGTTCTATTTTAGAACAACTAAATGTTTGATTTTGTTACAAAATTGACTTATGGTTCTGATGCATTTTCTTAAGGCTTGAGATAAAGGTTGGTCATTAGAACTTTATTCGCCCACATATCTGTTTTGCAAAATATGTATATGATTGGGTTATCCTACTCGCATCTAATTCTATTCTGCCATTGTCTAAGTAGAACCTGTGGTTCCTATACCTGTATCAGGGTTAACTAAAGACTCCCTTATTTGCTTCACTCTACTCATACTAAGACATGAAGTTCTGAAAGTTTCCATTTTCCCTGCTGCCAAAGGAAGAAAAGCTTCAAAGCGTTATCAGTCTTCTGCAACAGGGTAGACAGAAAGTGAACTCTTTTTTCCGCGTTTGCCTTAGACAATCAGCTTAACGTTTCTTGTTTCATTGTCTTGTTTATAAATCCCTCATTTTCGTTTAGTCTCAACCCAACAAAGTTTCTAGGTTTTTCACAATTTCATTTATAATTTTTATCTTTAGTTTCTGGTAACGATTCTCAAGAAAACACTTTTAATTGTATAAAGAACAATCGTCTAATTAGTGGACAAGTGCGAACCATTTAACATGAAATTAAGCCGTCACAAAAAGGTTCTAGTTAAATGCTATAACAAATTGAATAGACAAATCCAACAAGTGCAAGTTGCAGCCGAGCTTATTAAAAATTAATAGGTTAGACATTTTAGCTTAAATTGTTTTTTTTTTATTTAAGGAGCTAAAGCCTTTTAAAGTTAAAAAAAAATTAAAATATGATTAAAAATCTTCATTAATTTTTTATAAAAAAAAATTCGTTGTAATATAATTTTTTTCGCCCAAAACTTATTAGAGATTATCTTTAAAAAAATAACCTATTTTTTTATACCCTCCTCCATTGAATTTGCAATACCTCGAAATATTTATCAGGGACCCACCCCATAAGGTACACTCCTATATATTCTTTATCTTTGTAGTATTCTAAACGGATTTCGTCAAGTCTATCAGTTGTATTCACACTGCAATAATTGAGTTAGATGACTGAAATTTGGTACAACTAATTCTTATTTTTATGTATTAACATAAAAAATGTGACCTAACACTTTCTGTATATTAGCACTTAACAGCATAAAATTAAAATATGATTCTGCACATCTAGGGGAAATAGCCTTTAACTTAGGTCTATTTATTTATAGGTCTTATTATCATTTGACTATACTAAACATTTAACAAGTGTACCACAAAATCCTACAGAAATGTTTTATTATTATGTATAAAAAATGTAAATTGACACTTTCTGTAGATTTTCACTTAACAACATAAATTTAAAGTATGATTCTGCACATCATGAGAAAAAGAAGTTTTCATTGATACACATATTCTCACCATTGGGTTTAACTAAAAGTTCCAAAAATGTACCACAAATATGAGTTTAACATTTTGATTATCTTAAAAAATAAATTAACTTTTTCTATTTTTTTAAAATTACCAACTTATATTTTAAATATGATTCTGCACATCTTGGGAAATAGAGCTTTTATGCGATATTCATTTTATAACCATTCAACCGGACTGAAAATGCGAAAAGTGTACCACAAAAATCTGCAGGACATTTTTGTTAACATAAAAATATAAACTAAACATTTCTGTACATTTTCATTTAAAAACATAAATGTAACATATGATTCTGCACCTCTAGGGGAAAATAGCTTTTAATCGATATAGGCTCATTCGACTAGAATAAAAACTCAAAAAGTTTACCACAAAAATCTGCAGAACATTTTTATTATCATAAAATTAACACTTTCTCTATATTACAACCTACCCACAACAATTCTTAATATGATTCGACACATCTTGGGAAAAGTAGCTTTTATAAGATATACAATTTATAACCATTCGACTAGATTAAAAGCTCAAAAAGTGCACCACACAAACGTGCAGGACATTTTTATTAATATAAAAACAAATTGGACTAACCCTTTCTGTATATTTTCACTTAAGAACATAGATGTAAACTATGATTCTGCACATCTAGGATAAAAAAGCTTTTAACTGATGTAGATTTTTTTACCATTCGATTAGACTAAAAACTCGTAAAGTGTACCACAAAAACCTACGTGAAGGTTTTACTATTATTATGTATAAACAGTGTAAATCGACACTTTCTGTACATTTTTACCTAGCAACATAAATTTAAAGTGTGATTCTGCACATCATGAGAAAAAGAAGTTTTCATTGATACACATATTCTCACCATTGGGCTTTACTAAAAGTTCCAAAAATGTACCACAAATATGAGTTTAACATTTTGATTATCTTAAGAAAATAAATTAACTTTTTCTGTTTTTTAAAAATTAGCAAATATATATTTTAAATATGATTCTGCACATCTTGGGAAATAGAGCTTTTATGCGATATACATTTTATCACCATTCAACCGGATTGAAAATGCGAAAAGTGTACCACAAAAATCTGCAGGGCATTTTTGTTAACATAAAGATATAAACTAAACTTTTCTGTACATTTTTATTTAACAATATAAATTTAAAAGATGATTCTGCACATCTAGGGGAAAATAGCTTTTAATCGATATAGGCTCATTCGACTAGAAAAAAAAAGTTTACCACAAAAATCTGCAGAACATTTTTGTTATCATAAAATTAATACTTTCTCTATATTACAACCTAGCAACAACAATTCTTAATATGATTCGACACATCTCGGGAAAAGTGGCTTTTATGAGATATACAATTTATAACCATTCGACTAAATTAAAAGCACAAAAAGTGTACCACAAAAACCTGCAGGACATTTTTATTAATATAAAAAATTGGACTAACACTTTCTGCATATTTTCACTTAACAATATAGATGTAAAATATGATTCTGCACATGTAGGATAAAATGGGTTTTAATTGATATAGATTTTATTACAATTCGACTAGATTCAAAACTCGAAAAGTGTACCACAAAAACCTACCTGAACCTATTATGTTAAAATTTTGTATAAAAATTGTGTATAAAAAATGTAAATTGACACTTTCTGCACATTTTCTCTCAACAACATAAATCTAAAATATAGTTCTGCACATCTTGAGATAAAGATATATTCATTGATGTACATTTTGTCACCGTTCGACTACAGCAAAAGTTCCAGAAGTGTACCACAAAATCAATTTAAACGTGTTACTGTCAAGACTTCGCAGTGGAAACGTATTACACGTCATTTTTGTTTATTTTTCATAATGCTTGTTTAAACTCGATTTAAAGCTCAATCTGTGCTTATCTGTGGTCGTATAAACAAATTTTGCGACAAGTGTTTTGTTCTTGTGTTTTTGTTGCACTCTCTTTTCATTTAAGATTTATTTTCAAAAACCACAAAACCAAAGCCAACCAAATATTTACAAATGACCCGATGTTATCATTCATTATTAAAATTTTTGTTTGTTTAAACAATAAAAATAAATACAGCAACAACAAATATGAACAACGAATTCCCAGAATAATTAAGAAAACAAGAATAAATTGAATTTATGATCGGTCAAGACGAATGTGATGTACACTAATGATAATAATAGACATACTTATATAGTTGCCGATGTAATAAGAAGACCTTCTTATTTACATTTTAACAACTATTTAAATCTATTTATTATTACTAATACTAGTTCACAAAATCTTACGAAGTGTTAGAGCTGATAGCAAAGACTTTTCTTGGAATCAGCTGTTGTTTTCTTCTCCCTCGGTTCGTTAACAAGTTTCCAGATTGTCTGTCATTCGAACACGGCGGTCCTGGTGCTTCCACACTTATTTTTGTTATTATTATTATTTTATATTTCATTATTTAATTTAATTTCCGTGTTTTGGGAGGGAAATTGGGAGGAAATATTCAAGGAAATAATCTCACAGTGGAAACAATTGTCTAAATGTATGTTACAAAACCTTGTGAGCAAATAAATATACCATTAAATTACATAGTAAGTGAAAAATAGTTAAAGTTTTTTTTTTTGAGCGCTCATTCTCGAAAAGCGAGCTTCGTTTCAATGCAAAGCTAATCAGTTGATTTTTAGACGACCCACAGAAAACAAGTCTCCGAAAAATCCAATCAAATAAAATGAAATTCTTCACTTTAATTGCCATAATCGTGGCCATTTTCAGCGGCTTTGCTCAAGGTAAGGAATATTATTTTTACTTAATATCATTTGAAAAATCCCTGTTCAACTTAAAGACGCGTGTTTTAAGAAATATGGAAACAAACTTATATATAAAAAACAGTTTTAAAAGAGAATATTCATGTTAATCATTGGCTCAGACAAATGACATAAGTGTATTTGCAATTTAATTGACGTGTCAAATAAAATTAACATGGTTTTTGAAGAAAAAAATGTATCAACCCTCTTTCAGATATTATTCTGCACATCTTGGGAAATAGAGCTTTAATGCAATATACAATTTATTGCCATTCAATTGGATTAGAAACCTGAAAAATGTACCACAAAAACTTGCAGAACATTTTTAATAATATAAGAAATTTAAACTAACACTTCCGGCATATTTTCATTTGGCAACATAAATTCAAAAAGTGATTCTGCACAACTAGAGGAAAGTATTTATTAGCAAATATAGATTTTATTATCATTCAACTAATCTAACAATATAAAAAGTGTACCACAAAAACCTGCAGGAGGTTTTTATTATTATGTATAAACAATTTTATTGTACTATTTCTCTATATTTTCACTTTACAACATAAATTGTAAATACAATTCTGCATATCTCGGAAAAAATAGCTTTTCATTGATGTACATTTTGTACCATTCGACTTGACGAAAAGCTCGAAAAGTGTACCACAAAAATCTGCAGAAAGTTTTTATTATTTTGAAAAAAAAAGGAAATTGACTTTTTCTATATTTTCATTAAATTAATTAAATTAATTAAATAAATTAATTAATTAAATTAATTAAATTAGAAATATGATTCTGCAAATCTTGGGAAAAATTGCTTTTCATTGATGTACATTTTGCCACCATTCGACTTCACTAAAAGTTCCAAAAGTGTACCACAAACATTTAGTTTCACATTTTGGTTATCTTTAAGTGATTTAATTAACTTTTTGTGGTTATTATACATTTCCAACATACATTTCAAATATGATTTTGCACATTTCTCGCCATTCGACTGGATTAAAACGTCGCAAAGTGTACCACAAAAATATGCAGGACATTTTTCAACACAAAAATTGTAAATTAAAACTTTATGTATATTTCCCCTAAACAACGTAAATTTAAAATAAGATTCTCCACATCTAGGGGAAAAAAGCGTTTAACCTATATAGATTATATAATCATTCCACTACTTTAAAATATTAAAAAGTGTACCACAAAAACCAGCAGGAAGTTTTTATTATTAAGTAATGAAAAAAATGAAATTTTACTCTTTCTCCATATTTTTACTTAGCTACATAAATATAATAAATTATCCTGCACATCTTCGGAAGAAAGGTTTTTCATCGATAAACATTTTCTCACCATTCCACTTCATTAAAAGATCCAAAAGTGTACCACAAACATTTGATGATCTTACATAAATTAACTTTTTCTGGTAGTTATAAATTATTAACAAACATTTTAAATATAATTCGGCACATCTTAGCAAATATAGCTTTTATGCGATAAATATTTTATCGCCATTCGACTGGACTAAAAACTCGAAAAGGGTACCACAAAAATCTGCAGATAATTTTTATTAACATAAAAACTGTAAATGAACAATTTATGTATATTTTCTCTTAACAACATAAATGTAAAATATGATTGTGCACAACTTGGGAAAAAGATCTTTTATTTGACATAATTTTTTCTCCATTCTACTTGATTAAAAACTCAAAAAGTATACCACAAAAATCTGCAGATAATTTTCATCATAAAAATTTTTAATTAGAACTTTTTGAAGATTAGAACAATTATAAATACTATTCAGCACATCTTGGCGAAAGGAGCTTTAATGTAATTAACATTTTATCACTATTCTAAGCCACTAAAGGTTCTAAAAGTGTACCACAAAAATCTATTTTTTCATCTGATGGTTTTAACTTAATATTTCTAATAAATAATATTTCGAATAAAAAATTGTAAAATAAGCTTATTTAACCGTAAACCAAATTTATTTTCCTTATTTTTATTATTCCCGAACGCAGCTGCCGATAAATGTACCCACAATGGCAAAACTTTCCAGCAGGGTGAAACCTATCAACCTCCTGGCAAATGTGAACTGTACGAATGTTTTGGCAAAAATGGAATGATCCATACGAGGTGAGTGGTTAAATTAAGCGGAAAGGGGAAATCTCACTCGGCAACAGCTAAATGAAACTAGGGAAATATTATTAAATTTAAAATGTGCAGAGTGATATCAGATGAAATTTCTAATATTTCATTCGGTTTCGATTTTTTATTTATTAACGAATTCCTAAATTTAAAAAAAAGGATCTTTGAAGCCAGAATAATAAATAAATGTGTGTCATTTTATTCATAAAAATATCGTTTTTAATATAGTAAATTTAAAATGGTCACTTTTAGATGTTTTCCATTTTTTGTCTGAAAAAAATAAATTAAGTTTTTCTGTTTTTTTTTTATAAATTACCAAAATATATTTTAAATATGATTCGGCACATCTTGGGAAATAGAGCTTATATGCGATATGCATTTTATCACCATTCAAACTGATTAAAAATGCGAAAAGTGTACCACAAAAATCTGCAAGACATATTTATTAACATAAAAAATTGTAATTAACATATTCTATATATTTTCATTTAAAAACATAAATGTAACATATGATTCTTCACATCCAGGAGAAAAAACTTTTAATCGATATAGGGTCATTACAGTAGAATAAAATCTCGAAAAGTGTACTACAAAAATCTGTAGAACGGTTTTATTATCATAAAACTGACACTCTCTCCATACATATTACAACCTACCAACAGCAATTCTTAATATGATTCGACACATCTCGGGAAAAGTAGCTTTTATGAGATATACAATTTAGAACCATTCGGCTAGACTAAAAGCTCAAATAGGGTACCACAAAAACGTGCAGGACATTTTTATTAATATAAAAACAATTTGGACTAAAACTATCTGTATATTTTCACTTAACAATATATATGTAATATATGACCTAATCAAACCTAACCTCGTCGGCAGTCAAAAGTGGACAGGTTATAATTTTTGCAGTGCAACCTACATCCTTGTTGTTTTTTGATAATCAAAGTAGTATTATAATAAAATTGAAATTATTTCTTAACAATTTTCTATATTTTGAATTTATATTTAAAATAGATTTTTTTTCCTTTTTTACAGCTGTCCCAAAATTGATACCTTGAAACCCTGCAAGTATATACCACAAGACAACTCCAAGCCTTATCCCAAATGTTGTGCCCAGCAAAAATGTTAAAAGCTAAAAGATAAATAAATGAAATATGTGAAAATATGAAAATTTTGAGTTATGAAAGGTTTCTAAAACTGATTTCCATAACTTTATATAAACTGATTTATATAAGAACCATTATTTTCAAAAAATAAAGAATAAAATCAAAATATTTAAAAAAAATTTAAACTCGTTTTGTTTTTGCTTTCTTTTATCTGAAAGAAAACATTTTTGGTATTAAAAAAATATATATTTAAAAAATAAGTTATAAATTTCGCACTAAGGTCAACTGAAGGGATTAAACATCGATGTTTTTAAAGGACGATGACAAATGATTAAAGGTCGTTGACTCTATTCAATCTAATTTTCAGGAAATGAAATTGTCTAAAAGTAGCAATTTTAACGAAATTTTCTAGAAACTTTGAATTTTGACATCATTTTCTATATCCCAACAAAATTCTCCAAAAAAAAATCAAATTTTGACGAAATTTTCTGGAGAAATATAGAAATTTTATAGAAAATGTCATTTTCAATGACAATTTAATTTTGAAAATTTTTTTTTCTAGAAAATTATTTCAAATTTCTATTTTTTCTAAAAAATGTTGTTAAAATCAAATCTTTGAAACAAATTTCGTTGAAATTTAATTTACTTGAAAATTTCGTCAATATAGCATTTTACTGAAAATTTTTTTAATTCCACATTTGATATAAAATTTCATTGGAATTGCATATTTCTAAAAATTATGATGGAATTGGGTTTTTCTGGAAAATTAAAATTTTATAGAAAATTTCATCAAAATTACATTTTCTAAAACAATTCCTAAAATTAGTTTTTGATGTAAAGTAATTATTATATCGACATTTAAAAAATTTCGTCGATACTGCATTCTACTGAAACATTTTATTGAAATTCAATTTCTCTACAACATTTCTTGAAATTAAATTTATTCTAGAAAATTTTGTTTAAATTTCAAAGGTCGATGAGCGGACTAAGGGCCCACTGAAGGGATTAAACATCGTTGAGTCGTTTATAGGAAGATGACCCCTGATTAAAGGTCGGTGACTATATTAAAAGCTGATGAATGACATTTTCTGCAAAAATTCAATTTCGAAGAAATTCTAAGGAAAAATGCGATTTCAATGAAATTTTCAGAAAAATTAAACTTTGAAGACATTTTATAAAAAGCAGCAATTTCAACGAAATTTTCTAGTAACGTTTCAATGCAACTTTGACGAAATTTTCTAGGAAATTGTATTTTGAAGTAATTTTATAGAAAATTGCCATTTTCAATGAGATGTTTTAGAAAAATTTAATTTTGACCACATTTTTTAGAAAAATTTTATTTTAAAGATTTTTTAGAAGAAAATAATTTTGAGAAATTTATTTTTAAATACAAGTTTTTTCAAAATTTTCTATAAGAATTCGATTTCTAATAAATATTTTATAAATATTAAATTTTGCTGAAATTTTCTCTAAAAATGCAAACTCCGAAAATAAACGAAAATTTCAATTAAATGTATTTTTGACAAACTTTTAAAAAAGTGCAATTTTGAAGAAATTTTCCAAAAAAAATAATTTTCTAAAAATCCAATGTTGGCAAAATTTTTAAGGAAATTGAATTTTAAATAAATTTTATTGAAAAATTTAATTTTTAACATTTTATGAAAAATTCAATTTCGAAGGAATTCTAAGGAAAAATGCGATTTCAATGAAATTTTTAGAAAAATTAAACTTTGAAGACATTTTATAAAAAACAGCAATTTCAAGGAAATTTTCTAGTAACGTTTCAATGCAACTTTTACGAAATTTTCTAGGAAATTGTATTTTGAAGTAATTTTATAGAAAATTGCCATTTTCAATGAGATGTTTTAGAAAAATTTAATTTTAACGACATTTTTAGAAAAAATTTATTTAACGTTTTGTTTTTAAAAAAATTATTGCCAAAGTTTTCTATAAAATTTCGATTTCTGTTAAATTTTGCTAAATTTTTTTATAAAAATACAAAAAAACGAAATTTTCCATAAAAATTTAATTTCGACAAAACTTTTAAAAAATATTGCTAGGACCAAATTATCTAGAAAAAAATAATTTTGAAGAAGTTTTATAGACACTTTTTAGAATTTTTTTAAAATACAAATTTTGACAACATTTTCTCTAAAACTTCATTGAAATTGGATGTCTCTAAAAGCTTACGTTGGAAATGGATATTTCTACAAAATTTTTCTAGATCATAATTACATTATCTATAAAAATTCTTGAAATCACCTTTTCAGTAGTTTTTTTCAAATCTGCATTTTTCTAGAAAATTATTTCAAATTTGTATTTTTCTAAAAAATTATGTTGAAATCAAATCTTTCTACAAAATTTCGCTTAAGTTTAATTTACTTGAAAATATAATATAATAATAGATATTCCTTTTTTCTAAAAATTTTGTTGAAATTCCATTTCTCTACAATATTTATTGAAATTAAATTTATTCTAGAAAATTTTGTTTAAATTTTAAAGGTCGATGAGCGGACTAAGGATCCACTGAAGGGATTAAACATCGATGAGTCGTTTATAGGACGATGACCCCTGATTAAAGGTCGTTGACATAATTAAAGACTGATGAAGGAATACTTCTGCAAAAATGCAATTTCGAAGGAATTTTAAGAAAAAATTCAATTTCAATTAAATTTTCAGAAAAATTAAATCAAGGAGAAATTCTCTAGAACTAGGAATTTCAACGAAATTTTCTAGAAACCTTGAATTTGGTTAATTTTTTTTCAAATGAATATTTATAATAATAATTGTTGTTGTTAAAATTTTTTTCACTTAAATATTTATATTACTCGTAACAAAAATCTTTTTTCCACATATAATTATAAAAACATAATAGTGAAAATATCGATAAATCATCATTTCTGGCAACACTGGACCTCATATAATATTTTCCAACAGATTTAACAGAAATTTTGGTAGCTTCAGTTTTATTTATTTATTTATTTGAATTACAATACAAAGTGAATTTATATTCCAATTTTACGGTCAAGGGAAAGCCGGGCGACAAAGACCATGTTGCTTGTTATATTTTTACAGCGACAGACCAGAGCCTTTGGTGGGCATCGAACCCACGACCTCCAAACTCATAGGCGAGCACGCTACCAACTCACCTACTGGGGCGCTCGCTTCAGTTAACCATCCAATTAAAAAATTACCATATACCGCTGCTTCACATACAAAATGTCGCAACCCTCATTGTCCAGATTCTACAGGAGAGACAATACACGTCATAAGTTCGTTCCAAGTTTTAGAGCACATCTAACCTCTCCAATAAAATATTGTTTTGACGTATATTTCACATTTCGCAAATATCTGGAGCATTTGCCCAAGATCCCGAATAAATTATACTAAAACAAAGATAAACTCGACCTGAGACAAAATTATATAAAGCAGAAAATCAACAAATTTTTGGGAATTTTTGAAGCGTCCGGACATGATTTCCTCCTTTTTTCCACAAATCCACTGTGTGACATATTACGATATATTTGCAAAACCATTGGGTCGCCACAAAAGTGTATTGTGGGGACCTATAGTGATTTTTTACAAGGAATCTTTTTGTCGAATACATCACTCAAAAATTACATCGACTTCTACGACATTTGATACAGCATTATTTTTGGGGGGCAGTTTTTCAGGGGTAAGGAGATGAGCGGGGGTGTCTGGTGTTTTGGAGGAAATACTTCTCGAAGAGTCGCCTTTCATTCACTCTTTGACTTGCAACATCTGTTCCAAATCTGTTTTCTATACTAAAACTGTGTTTTGAATTTACTAACCTCTCTGTTTGCCCAGCAAACTTTGTGGCTGAATATCTCCAAAACGTGATGGTTAAATCCATTCGAATTTGCGGGTCAAAATTATGCGGAGTACGTTGTTTTCATAGAGGATACATTTTGATGCACACATAGTGCTCTTCTTAATGATTGAAACACAAACGCCTTATTGAAGTTTACAGATGTTTCTAATCTCTACAATTAAGTTTTTGGCAATCATATTCGAAAGCTGTGTAGTTTTCAAAATATGGCAAAATTTGGTTTCTGGGAAATACCCATTTTTAAAAATAATCTACCTTGAAAATTACCATTTTTGCAAAGAAAGGCTTTTGCAGGAAATGAGCTATAATTTCAGCCCCTTCAACTGACTTCAGTATTTTCTTATAGTTTTTCAAATTTTTTTTACTCACCTGTGAAATTTTATGCCAACAAATTTTTTGATTTAATATAGACTTCATATTGTTATGAAAGTGAATCACCATTTTCTTTCCAAGTGATATATGTTTAGACAGTTTAGAGTCACTCTAGAGAAGAGTTTATATAATTACCGCCAAATATTTTACAAGATTTAATTAAAACTTCGTTAAAATCAGCATTCATAAAAAATGTTAAGTTCACATAGATTTTATTGATAAATGATGATTGGCGAAACTTATTCGATTGATATTTAATATTTAATTAATTATTTAGTTATACAAAATTCAGTTAACTCAGAATTGTATATTTCCTCGGTTATTAATTTTACATTCGGGATCTAATCTTCATTTCAGCGAATTTCAAAGAATATCCGCTACCCCTCCATGTAATCCAATTAACACCATTAATTTCCGTATTAGCACTTTTCTTGTAGAGGCCATTCAAATTACTGAAATGAAATTTGAAATTTAAATTATTTAATTTTCATTTATAGCTAATCTACACTTCAATATACCATACCACTTATAGCACTTGTAAAACCACCAACCGCTCATCAAATCTTCAGCGCAATGATAATGATCTTTGGCATCATTATCTTGATCGGCAGTTGAGAACTTGTATCCCTTGTGCCGTATTAACGAATCCCCTGCATTTCCACTATATTTACCCAGCTCCACCAGAGCATATTTCTCAGTAACATTTCCGACTCGAAAGCTGTCGTATTTCGCGTAACGCGTTTCTCCCTCGAAATTTTTCAAAACCACCAATAGTTCTTGAGTTGGTCCATAGGTGGTCATCTCATGTAGTTGCTGCAATCCTATGAAGAACTCCCCATTTGGATCGCCAAACCCTTTTTCGTATTCCTCCCAGTTGCGATTAAAATCGACAGACCCATCCTGTCGACGCAGAATTGTTTTCCATTGTTGGTTCTCGTTGAAATATTTGGTCAGAAGAGTTTTTTGCTCCTCATGTCTGCAATAAATGTCAACAAAAAAATGCTTTAAGCTGAAGTGAAAACGCTAACAAAACATGCATTGCAAACAAAATGTCTGAACGCCATTTCAAAACTAAACAAATGTAAAAGTTCAAAATTTATTTCATGTACGAGCAATTTCTTTATTAAACAATTGCATTAAATTTTTTTTAAAAAAATATTGAAACAAATAAATGTATTTTATTTAAAAACAAGTAAAAGCTTCAACTTCGGCCATGCCGAATCTTATATACCCTCCACCAAGGATTGCATTAAATTTGATTACCGGACAAATCTTTGGATATGGAGCAAATCTTGGAACCATTCTTTCTATTTATTTATTTGAATTACAATACAAAGTAAATGTACGAGTATATTCTAATTTTACGGTACATGGAAAAGCCGCGTTACAAAGACCATGTGGCTGGGTTTTTCCAGCGACAGACCGGAGCCTCTGGTGGGAATCGAACCCACGACTCCCAAACACTTAGGCGAGCACGCTACATACTCACCTACTGGGGCGCTTCCATCGTTTTTGTTTAAGCAGATGATAAAGAAGAAACGCTGTAATTTTTAAACTAAGGCCTGAATTTTTTTAGCCAAACTCTTCATCTGAAAAATGTGGTATTTATGACTTAAATTCGCATATTTGAGGGCTACCTCTACACGGGCACTACAACAAAATATAAACTGACTTGAATACATTTTATTGAGATGAAGTCTTGCCAAAATCGAATACAAACTGTCAATTGCTCAGCTAAATTGCTTAGAAAATGTGGTGTTTATGGCTTCGCCGCCTGTCGTAGCGAACGGAGAGCGGATAGTTTTTAACCTATTACGCAATACCAATTCACCTACCTACTGGTTTGTTGTTTTTAAAGCGTAGGTTGAATTGGATGGGAAAACCCAGAGCCGGCGACAAGCGTTGATTCACTCACGAGTCATGTGTCGTTGTTATCGAACAATCGTGAGCAAGCAACTTCTACTAGCTTTGGTGCCTAGGATCCCGTAGTCGAAAATGAAACAAGAGCACATCCAGCCGCAGGCAAAACAAATGATAAGACAGATGAAGCAGAACCCAGCCGGGGCTTTTAGCAGTGGGGACTCTGACTCTGAATCATCAAATGAAAACAATATCACTATTGTTGCTAACTCAAAGAGACTGTCAGGGGCACAACGAAGAAAACTGAATAAGTTGAACCGACAGAACCTATTACGGGATGAACCTGACAATTCTACCTCAAATACAAACATGGAGGCCGCTAAAAGAGTCAGGTCTCCCGAAGAACATAGCGCTGTGAAAGTGACTAAGAAGAAAAACGGCGCGCCGTCTTCCAGTAATTCGGATAAGCCTAACGTAACCACACAAAAGGAGGTCTCTAGTCTGGGTCCTTCGATCGCGGGCGGTAAAGTTTACCCAGTAACGCAGGTCAAGTCAACCAAATCATCCGTTAAGGATGAGGCTTTAAACAAAAAGACTCTACAGACACGGAAAACTGGCCATAAATTGGCCATAAAGAAGGGTAAGAAGCCACCATCTTATTCTAATATAGCTAAACAACATTTTCGAGACGATCTATGCTATGCCATAATTGATAGCAGTAGTGCATCTGGCAGAATCCCCGTAGACCAAAAGAGTAACTTCGAAGATTTGGTCTATACGAGGGTAGCGGAATACGTCCTCGAATCTAAGGATGAACCACCAATCGAAGTAATGAATTGCAAGTTTGAGAGGGGTGTTTTGATGCTAAGGCTGGCATCACAACGCTGCGCTGGTGTCCTCGTAAAACTTGTGGATAGCTCCCCCTCACTTTGGGACGGCGCAAAGCTAATATTGGTAAGGAAAAGCGACATTCCTGAACTCATAAAAACGACCCTATATGTTAAGGGATGTCCCAGTAAGTTCTCATCAGAGTACATACTCGACATCATTGGCAAACAGAATTCAAAACTTTCCGTGAGAAAGGGTACTCTCCTCGTGTTAGGCATAGACCCAGAATCCAAGAACAATCTTGTCATGGCGAAGGGCATGGCGTACTTCTTGATCTGGACAGTCTTTTTCAAAATTGGAAAGTTTCCGATTGGCAGGACAAATGAAGCGAGTCCAAATATACTGTCTGAAGAGGCAAACACTGGCGTTGAACTGATGGAGACAAGTGAGACACTGCCAAAAACTGATGTGGAAGTAGTCAATAACACCACCAGTTCACCAATAGTACCGCCACTTTTGCAGGAATTTCCCAGCAAAGGTGGTGATCAAAATAAAAAGAGCCACAAAACGATTCAAACCTATGAGGGAGCGACAAAAAATAACACCGCCTCCCAAAATTGTCGACTGGAAGATGGTGTAATAGGTAGTGAACGAAAGGAGGAGAATGACCCACTACCAAATAATGAGGGGGTGCCACCAGATAGGATAGACTCCCAAAAGAAACTTTTACTGGAAGGACAATGATTGAGGTCATCCAGATAAACCTCCACCGGAGCGAGACAGTATCCAACGCTCTGATGGACATCATAAATAAAGGCAGGGTTCATATTGCTTTGATCCAGGAACCATGGACAACTAGCAACAAGGTTACTGGATTAAACCATGTGAACTATAACCTTTTCTACGCTAACACAGGTACTCGTCCAAGGACTTGTATTTTGTGACATAAAAACTTATGTTTTCTTTTCTCTCCAGAGTTGTCAACATCGAACGGAACGGTGCTGAGGCAAGGTAATGGAAATATGTACCTGGCGTCAATATATCTGCCATTCGATGCGCCGACATTGCCACCTATGTCGGAATTACAACGTCTGGTGAGGGAATCCAAACACACAAGTAATGAGTTATTAGCTGGATGTGACGCCAACTCCCATCATATCGCTTGGGGTAGTACTAACACCAATAAAAGGGGATACACCCTTATCGAATTTTTGAATACAAATGACCTCATAACTCATAACATAGGAAACGCTGCAAGCTTTGTTAACAAAATTAGGAAAGAAGTATTAGATATAACGATATGTTCAGAAAATCTTATTGATGAGATACATGAGTGGAGGGTTTCGGATGAACACTCCTATTCAGACCACCGTTATATAAGGTTTAAAATTGCACGGCCACCGCCAAACCCCATAAGTTTCCGAACCCCCTAAGGCTAAGACCGACTGGACTAAATTCGGAAATCTACTTAGAAATCGATTGGGGCAGCCTACACGCGATTATCTATGTGCAGAAGACATTGCTATCAATGTTAAGAAGATTACCGAGGCTCTTGTAAAATCATTCGAAGATAGTTGCCCACTTCGAGAAAGGAAATCTGCCTATGAGAAACCCTGGATGACAGGGCAAATTCGGTCGATTGGCAAGGATGTCCGCAAACTTTACAACAGAGCTCGACGTAAAAAGCTATCTGTATATTGGGATGGCTACCACAGAAGGCTCAAAGAATACAATAAAATCATTAGACTGGCGAAACGTAACTTCTGGAGGATTTTCTGTGAGCAGGTAGACAGCGTTAACAGCATGTCCAAAATAAAAATGTTCCTCTCAAAAACTCATGTCCAAACCGAAACACTGGTGGATGAAACGGGTAAAAGGATGGAAACTATAGAGGATACCGTAAGGCTCTTGATGAAAACTCATTTTCCGACTTGTAATGCTGGGTCAACAGAGGAACAGTTACAGACCGAAAATGTAATGCAGCAAGTACCTATTACGGATGCTATGGTTAAAGAAGCAATAAAAAGCTTCTCTCCTTTTAAGGCTGCGGGACCGGACGGAATATTTCCAGCACTTCTGCAGAATGAGGTGGATCTGGTATCAACTTATCTGGCTGGAGTGTTCACTGCATGCCTAACCCATTCGTATACCCCAAAAAACTGGCAGGAATCAAGGGTGGTCTTTATACCAAAGCCTGGCAAGGCGAGTTTTACTATCCCAAAGGCTTATCGACCGACTGTTAAAAACAATGAAGCGAATAATTGACGACATGATCAAAAGTAAGATAGCCAATGACAAGCTAAAATTCAAGCAACACGTATATGTTAAAGGGAGATCTGTGGAAACAGCTCTACATGAGGTAGTACACCACATAGAACAGTCCTTCAGTGAAGAAATGTACACACTTGCCGTTTGTACAGACATTGAGGGCACTTTTAACAACGTTCAGACCGATACACTTATCCAGTCCTTAGACGAGTTTCAGGTTGACCGGGCGTGGATAAACTGGATCAACAATATGCTAAGGAATAGGTGGATTATTTGTTGGACATATGATCAGAGACAAGGTAAATCGTGGTATACCTCAGGGGGGGGGGGGGGGCATTTTATCGCCTCTCCTATGGGTTACGACGATACACAGTCTCCTTTAAGCCCTCACCAATGAAGGACTTAAACCAGTCTGTTATGCAGACGACGTTATAATACTTCTAAGGGGCACACATCCAAACCAACTATGCAGAAGAGCTGAGGAGGCACTTAACATAGCATATAACTGGGCACAACCAAGGGGACTAAATGTCAACCCAGGCAAAACAGAAATATGTCTATTTACAAGAAAAATGAAGATTCGTCCTTTTACGGTGCCTCGTTTCCTGGATAAGACTATTGCCATATCTAAAATGATAAAATACTTGGGAGTAATCTTGGATCAGAAACTGTACTGGAAAGATCATATTGAAGAAAGAGTAACAAAGGCCCACAGATGTTGGTCGTTGTGCAGAAGAGCTATAGGTTCAAAAATGGGGACTACGTCCAAATATGACACACTGGCTTTACATGAGCGTGATTAGATCAATAATAACCTACGCCTCTGTAGTGCGGTGGACATCAATGGACAAAAAGTACAATGTAATACCATTGCAAAAAGTGCAACGTATGTGGTGTCTAGGCATAAGCGGAGCAATTAGAATCGCAGCAACAAGAGCGTCGGAGACTATACTGCACATCCAACCAATAGATATCCGTATAAAGTATGAGGCAGCCCTCACAGCAAGACGTCTACAAGTGATGGGTGAATGGATAAATCGAGACCACAAGTCGTACCATCAGAAGATTTTAGAATATCTAGTTGGTCACATTTAAACAAACGCCAGAAATCTCGGACCGCATTCCTGAAGTGCGGACATGTTTAAATCGTCTTAGAATTTCACGATGATCAAGAGTACATATACATATATACTTTATGGGGTCGCAGATCAATATTTCAAGGTGTTGCAAACGAAATGACAAAGTTATTGTTTTATGTGTAAAGACAATCACCAACTTTGGTCTAATTTATCAAAAGTTCGATATCTTCGCTGAATAAAATTGCCCAAAATTTATAAAAGTAGCGCCAAAGACTTTAAAAATAAATAAATTTTTTCAAAAATCCAATTCTTTTATATAAGGGAAAGTGTCTTAATTAATTATGATATGCCTTTTTTTAATGGTGTATTGGCAAATTATTTCAGATTAGAACACTTTTTTCAGTGCACTTTCTAAAAAGATTGTTTGTATTCCAGTATAGAACAGTTAAAGCAACATACGAATCCCCAGTCCCAAAATGTATTCGTAAATTTATTTATTTTCTTGTTTTAATTAAATTATTAACAATTGAAATTGCATTTAATACGAGTAACTATAAAGTATGCTCTGGTACTAAAGCTATAAGCAGTTAACACTTCTTGATCGTCGTGAAATTCTAAGACGATTTAACCATGTCCGTCTGTCTGTCTGTTGAAATCACGCTACAGTCCGTAATAATAGAACTAGGTTGATGAAATTTGGCAGAAATACTTCTTATAGTTGCAGGTCGTTTGGGATTGCAAATGGGTCAATGTTTTGATAAAGCTCCCCTATAGAGCTCGCTCCAAAATACGGGACTTGAGCCATAAATACCACATTTTCTTAGCATTTTAACTGAATCTTTGCAGATTGTATTTTTTTTTAGATAAGCATTCATCACAGTAAACATTTTACAGATCGGTTCACATTTTGTTATAGTCACCCTATAGAGGTCGCTCCAAAATAGACTTAATTAAGCCAAAAAAAAACAATATTTTCTAAGCATTTTAAATGAATCTTTGCAGTTTGTTTTTTACAATTTAGATAAGAATTCATCACAGCAATATTTTTTTAATATAAGTTCATATTTTGTTATGGTCCACCTATAGATGTTGCTCCCAAAAAGGTATCTTTAAGCCATAAACACCACATTTTCTAAGCAATTTAGCTGAAAATTGGCAATTTGTATTCGATTTTGGCAAGAATTCATCTCAATAAAATGTATACAAGTCAGTTTATATATATTTTGTTGTAGTCCCCGTGTAGAAGAGGTAGCTCAGATGAAGAGTTTAGCTAAAGAATTTGAGGCCTACATTTGGGTAAAAATTGCAGGATGGGAGCTCCCCGGAAGGTGAGTAGGTAGTGTGCTTGTCTATGAGTCCAGTACATGAGTGTGGAATGTACTGGACGACCACTCATTCTCAGATCATCATTATATTGAGTTCAAACTCGCTGAAAAAGCGCCTGAACCTGCCGTCCACAGAAATGTGAGGAAGACAAAGTGGCACCTGTATAAGAAGAATTTCAAGAAAGTCCTCAACTCCAAACTTCTATACGAACCGAATGACAAAGCCGGTCTGGACAATCTGGTCGAGCATATCACCACATAATTCAATAGTTCCCTTGAAGAAGCCTGTCCAAAAACAAGGTACAAGGGTAAAACTAAACCTCAATGGTGGACTTCTGAGCTAACGACAAGGAAAAAGACCTGCAACAAGCTATTCAACAAGGCTAAATCTACTGGGGTCGCTAATGTTTGGGATGCCCATAAAGAGCAACTCAAGATCTATAAGAAGGAGCTTAGGAAGTGGAAAGGTCTCCGATGTGGCGAAGTGGAAAAGGTCTCCGACGCCACAAGGCTGTGGAAAATACTATCAGCTTCACCATGTACAGTGGGTTACTTGCAGGATGAGGCAAATAAATGGACAAAAAACAGCGAGCGTGGAACTCACCAACAGAACCCGAAGATCAGCAAGACCAACAAGAATGCGAGTGGACTGCGAGCGTTGCCAGCTTGTTGACTGAGAGATCCAGCATAAGCTGGGCTATTAACAGCTTTGAGCCCTTCAAGTCACCTGGACCAGACTACATCGCTCCAGCAGAAATGCCGAAAATGTTAATGTACATTATCCCCTGGCTGAAGAAAATTTATGTAGGCTCTATCAGGCTTTCATATATCCCGAATCGATGGAGGGATACCAAAGTGGTATTCATACCTAAAGCGGGGAAGATATCACACACTAGGCCAAAAGACTTCAGACCAATTAGCCTATCCTCCTTCCTATTGAAAGGTCTGGAAAGACTTTTAGATTATTTCATTAGGGTAAACCTGGATACAAAACTCCTGTCATCGGGGAACCGATAACCTAACATCAAGGGAAAGTCTACAGAATCTGCTCTGCACGAACTTGTGAGCCCTATCGAAACGTCCCTACATTTTAAGGAATTCTCCATGGTGGTATTTCTTGACATAGAAGGGGCTTTTAACAACATTCACTCAGATGCAGTAATTGCGGCACTGTCGCATCTAAAAGTTAACTCTAGTTTGATTAGACTAATTCAAAGTCTGCTCAACAAAAGACGTATAACAGCATGTCTTGGGTCCGCAACTCTAACAAGGTTTGTAAACAGAGGGACCCCACAAGGAGGAGTACTGTCTCCACTAATTTGGAACCTAGTGGTGAATTCGAAAACGTCCTCCGAAACGTTCTATAGGTGGCTCTGAACAAATTGGCTAGATGGGCCAAAAGCAGCGGTTTGAGCGTACACCCAAACAAGGCAGAATTGGTTCTCTTTACTAGGATGAACAATGCCCCACATGTGGACCCTCCACCTAGGATAAATGGAACAGATCTAGTCTTTTCTGAAAGTGCAATTTTTTTAGGAAAATTTCTAGATAGAAAACTGTTATTTAGACTTTACGTATTGGAACGTATAAGGAAGGCCAACGTCGCCTTATAATCCTGCAAAAAGGCTGCAGGGTCGCGGTGGGCCTATCTCCTAAAATCGTCCACTTCATATATATAGCAGTAGTTCGACCTATGTATACTGCTATACGGCATTGTGGTATGGTGGACGGCAACTGACAAACTAACCATCACAAACCTACTAACAAAGGTTCAGAGAACAGCCTGCCTGAGCATAAGCGGAGCCTTAAGGACTACAGCGACCGAGTCTCTACAAGCCCTACTCTATATACTGCCGATTAATATTGTGGCGAGAGAAGTTGCAACCAAAGCGGCAATAAGATTAAACTGCCTATCAATGTGGAGGTACAAAAACTACGGTCACATGAGGATATCAAAGTGTAGTGCTATGGTAACCGACCGAGTGGACTATATACCAACGGTGTACACCTTCGAGAGAAGTTACATCACTATGATTCCCGCCAGAGATGAATGGGTTGGAAGAATACCAGGTAATAGAAACCATCTCCAATTTTACTGCCGCAGATCTCTTAACGAGATGGCTGAGCAGTTTAATATACACCTAATATGGGTGCCTGGGCATAGGGATATCCCGGGGAACTGCAAAGCCGATGAACTTGCTAGGAAAGGGACGACATTACAAATTCTTGAAGAATTTGCATATATTGGTGCGCCACTATCCACGTGCAAGCTTTGGCTTAGGCAATCAGGCAGTCCAATGAAAGATGGACAGAAATCGGCACCTGCAGGGTAGCTAGACAAATCTGGCCAAGGTATGACCTGAGAAGATCAAAATATCTCCTCGCACTAGAGAGGCAAAGATTTTCTAGTTTAGTATCAGTTCTGACGGGACACTGCTTGATCGGCGAACACGCCAAAAGTTTGGGTATTGACTCAAATGACTTCTGCCGATGCTGTGGAGATGAGGAAGAAGTGGAGAGCATTGAGCACTTGCTTTGCGACTGTCCCGCTTTGAGTAAACGACGACTGGACCTACTGGGGTCGGCCTTTCTAGGCAGCCTAACAGATCTTTCCAGTACCGATATTCGTACTATCGACAAATTTGTATATCAAGCAGATTGGTTTCGATGAGGGGCACTTCAGCCCGTGGTAACACTAGGGACCTAAACTGGTCTATGTGAGCTTGTATAAAAAATACGGCTGCCACCCTAACCTAAACCTAAGTCATCAGGTTAAGATGTGGAGAGCTGTCATGTCCACCACATCTTTCCCTGATGACACTTTAATAATATTATTTCAGCATTTAGTAGCTCTCTAGTAGAACTTTCCAGTGACGTATATGAATATCTGGGAGAATTTCTCAAATGCCAACAGAGGACGTATTTCGTCCAATTTCAAGGGGTGAAGTTTTAAGATTATTGCACACGTGCTGAATGACTTTTTAATAATATGATTAAACATTATGATAGCCGTTGAGAAGATCTGCCCCACTGTACATAATAATGTCTAATATAATGTTCCATGTGGCCACGGCAGCCTCCAAATTCGAAATAATCTAACTTGTGAGAAGAGCTCTGTTAAGTCGTTTACAGAGCTCTGTTAAAGGGGGTGGTTTGTGTCTCTGCTAGTTAAATTCGGAAATTATCTTCACACACATAAAATTTTAATTTCTAGAAATTTCTTAACCATTTTTTAATTTTTAGAAAATGTTAAGAATTTATTATTTTTTTCAAAATATAGTTATAGATTTACAAGAAATTCTTGTTTTCTAGAAAATTTCCCTAATTTATTAATTTTTTGAAAATTTCTTAGTAATTTTTGTTTTCTTAGAATTTTAAGTTTCTAGAAAATTTCTTTGAAATTTTTAATTTCTTAAAGTTTTTGTATTTCTAGATTGTTTGATTTCTAGAAAATTCCTAAGAATCTTTTGATTTGGTTTGTAAGTAATTTTTGATTTATAGAAAATTTCTGAGAAATTTTTGTTGATTTCTGAAAAATTGATAAAAAAATGTTTTAGAAAATTTCTAATCAATTTTTGATTACTAGAATATTTCTTAGTAATATTAGATTTCACGAAAATTTCTAAGAAATTTTTTATTTCTTTAAAATTTCAGACATTTTTTATTTCGAGAATGTTTTTGAGTAATTTTTGATTTCTTAAAATTTCTAAGTAATTTTTGATTTCCAGATTTTTTTTTGAGAAGTTTATGATTTCTAGAAAATTTTTAAGTCATTTTTTATTCTACGAAATTTTTGTTTTCTAGAAAATATCTAAGTAATTTTTGATTAATATAAAATTTCTGAATAATTTTTGATTTATTTAAAATTTTTTTTGAAATTCTTAATTTGTAGAAAATTTCTAAGTAATTTTTTATTTCTAGAAAATATCTTTAAAATTTTTGATTTCTAGAAAATTTCTTAGTAATTTTTGAACTGAAGAATATTTTTTAGAATTTTTAATATTTAAGAATTTTTGTTGTCTTGATTTCTAGAAAATTTCTTTAAAATTTTTAATTTCTAGAAAATTTCTTAGTAAATTTTGATTTCAATAAAACATTTTATTTCTAGAAATTTCTTAAAAATTTTTAATTTCTAGAAAATTTTAAAAAATTATTAATTTCTAGAAAATTGTTATTGATTACAAGAAATTTTTGTTTTCTAGAAAATTTCGTTAAATTATTAATTTTTTAAAAATTTCTTAGTAATTTTTTTTTCTTAGAATTTTAAGTTTCTACAAAATTTCTTTGAAATTTTTAATTTCATAGGGCCGTATTCATAAAAAGTTATTGAAGGTTTAAAATACACTTTAACGTTGAAAATCAGTTCAAAAACCCTTCCATAACTTTTTATGAATAAGGCCCTTACAGTTTTTGTTTATCTAGAGTTTTTGATTTCTAGAAAATTCCTAAGAAACTTGATTTTTTTGATTTGATTTGTAAGTAATTTTTGATTTACAGAAAATTTAAAAAAACTCTGTTTCTAGAAAATTTCTAAGTATTTTGTATTTCTAGAAAATTTCTTTAAAATTTTTGATTTCTAGAAAAGTTCTTCAAAATTTTTGATTTCTAGAAAAGTTCTTCAAAATTTGTGATTTCTAGAAAATTTTTAACAATTATTGATTCTAGAAAATGTCCAAGAAATTTTTAATTTTTAAGTTTTCTAGAAAATTTCTAAACAATTTTTGATTAATATAAAAATTCTGAAAAATTGCTGATTAATTTAAAATTTCTTTGAATTTTTGAATTCTGTAGAATATTTCTTAGAATTTTTAAAATTTCAGAACTTTTTATGTTGTTTTGATTTTTAGAAAATTTTTTACAATTTTCGATTTCTAGAAAACGTCTAAAAAATTTTTAATTTCTAGAAAATTTCTTAGTAAATTTTGATTTCTAGAAAAATGTTTATTTCCAGAAATTTCTTAACAATTTTTAAGAAAATGTTAAGAAATTATTACAAGAAATTCTTGTTTTCTAGAAAAGTTCGGTAATTAATAATCGATTTCTAGAAAATACCTAAGAAACTTATTTTTTTCTATTTGATTTGTAAGTAATTTTTATTTACAGAAAATTTAAAAAAACTGTTTTCTAGAAAATTTCTAAGAAATTTATTATTTAAGAAAATTTCTTTAAAATTTTTGATTTCTAGAAAAGTTCTTCAAAAATTTTGGATTTCTAGAAAATTTCGAACAATTCTAGAAAATTTCTAGAAATTTTTGATTTCTAGAATAATTTATTTCTAAGTAATTTTTGATTCTACGAAATTTATGTTTTCTAGAAAATTTCTAAACAATTTTTGATTAATATAAAAATTCTGAATTTGATTAATTTAAAATTAACTTGAATTTTTTTTATTTTTAGAAAATTTCTTTAAAATTTTTGATTTCTAGAAAATTTCTTAGTAATTTTTGAACTGTAGAATATTTCTTAAAATTTTTAAAATTTCAGACTTTTTGTTGTTGTCTTCTGAGTTCTAGAAAATGTCTTTAACATTTTTGATTAATTTAAAATTACTTTGAATTTTTTTATTTTTAGAAAATTTCTTTAAAATTTTTGATTTCTAGAAAAATTCTTAGTAAATTTTGATTTCTATTTAAGAAAATTTCTTTAAAATTTTAAAAACATTTTTTTTCTAGAAATTTCTTAACAATTTTTAAATTCTAGAAAATTTGAAGAAATTATTAATTTCTAGAAAATTGTTATAGATTTACAAGAAATTCTTGTTTTCTAGAAAAATTCGCTAAATTATTAATTTTTTGAAAATTTCTTAGAATTTTAAGTTTCTAGAAAATTTCTTTAAATTTTTTAATTTCTTACAGTTTATGTTTATCTAGAGTTTTTGATTTCAAGAAAATTTCTAAGAAACTTATTTTTTTTTTTGATTTGATTTGTAAGTAATTTTTGATTTATAGAAAATTTCAAAAAAATGTTGTTTTCTAGAAAATTTCGAAGTAATTTTTTTTCTAGCAAATTTCTTTAAAATTTTTGATTTCAACATTTTTGATTTCTAGAAAATTTCGAACAGTTGTTGATTTCTAGAAAATGTCTAAGAAATTTTTGATTTCTAGAATATTTTTAGGTAATTTTAGATTTCTAGAAAATTTCTAAGTAATTTTTGATTCTAGAATACATCTTTTCATTTCCTATGCCAATGTCCAGTCCTATTCAGGCTGCGGTGGAACACAGTAGGCAACTGATACATGACATGTCTCACGGAACTTTCAAATGCTTTCAATGGTTTATACTGACCTTTTACTTAGTTCGTCAAGTCTGCAATTACAGCAAAAAAAAAACATTTATTTAACAATTTCTATGAAAATAATACTCAAGAATGAATACTACTTACCTTTGGTTCAAATTCTCCAGATTTTTGCTCAGTGTATCAGTCTGATTAATGATAGCATTCAGTTTTAGAAACTGTGCTTTCCATAAAGTCACTTGATCGTTAGTATCATTGGGATCCTGAGAAAGAAAGTAAAAGTATTAAATTAAAAAAGATTATTATATTGACTCCAGAATTGAGAAAAAATAGTTGTAAAATTATGAATAATTAAGAAGTTCTGGAAAAAAAAGAGTTTCATTTAAATGCGAATGTACAATAGGCTAGCTTTCAAAAAGACTAATATCTGATCTCAGGCCAAAATGACATATATCAATTGTTATCCCCTCACCTTACAGGGAGGAGGGTATGCGAGTGTCATTTGCTACGAGCCAAAAGTGTAACACATCACATCGAAGTGACCGAAGAGTGACCTAAGACCCTAAGTATATTTGGTGAAAATTCAATTTGACTCATCTTAAGTCATTTGGGCAATATCCCTCCTTCCGTCAGTTTAATAAAAATCTACCAAAAAGAAACATTCCCACAAAGAGGCGCCAGGGATTTTTAAAAAACTTGGTGTAATATATAAAATTTTTTTAAATTATATATATTTTTCAAAACAATGTGTTTGTCCAAATTGGTATTTTTGCCATAGTTTCTTAAGAATATTATCAAGACATAGATATTATCACAGTAATATGTTTTGAAAATTTTTACAAAAAAACAAATTATTTTTGATTACCAAATATATCTTTTCGAAATATATTTTATAATTTTTTTTCAATATTTTGTTTAAGTGTCCGGATGTTTTACCACTATAGTTCACTTGAAACCACAAATTTATCATTTGTTTTAAAATTTCCAAAAAATATGGAGATATTTAAAAAAAATTGTGTAATATATTTTTGAAGTACTCAAAATGTTTACCACAAAAGGCACTTTCATAAATATCGTTATCAAAAAGTTATCATTTGTGTCTAACCAGAGTTGTGGAAAAATTGCAAAATAATGTTTTTCTTAAATATTTGAACCAATTTTTTACGAAAACCTGAAGTACCCGAAATATTAAATGAGAAAATTCACACTTGGAAAAAATTCAAAACTCTGGTCAGAGAAAAATGATAACTTTATGATTGCGATATTTATGAAAATACCTTTTGTGGTAAACTTTTTGAGTACTTCAAAAATATATTACACAATTTTTGAAAAATATCTTTTTTTAAATAACTCAATTTTTTGGAAATTTTAAAACAAATGATAAACTTGTTGGTTAAAGAAAAAAGTTTAGAATAAAGTCCAGACATTTAAAAAAAAATTATTAAAAAAAATAATTTGGTTTTTAGTAAAACTTTTAGAAAAATATTATTGTGCAAAAATGCTATTAAAACATTTGTTTTAAATATACAAATACTTTGTTCTAAAAAATACATTTCCTTTCATTTCAAGTATTTTGAAAAAATATTACAAAAATGTTAAAAAATATAGTGGTATTAGATAACTCAATTTTTGGAAATTTTCTTCAAAAATAATTGGAACAAAATCACAACTCTGGTTAGACAAATGATAAGTTTATGCTTCAAAGTGAATTTTTGTAGTAAATCATCCGGAAAATTTAAATGAAAAATATTGAACAAAAAGTGAAGAAAAATATTTTAGGAAAAGTATGTTGGGTAATTTCTAAGCAGACTTTTGAAAAATGCATAATCTGGTTAGCGGTTTTTTGTAAACAATTTAAAACATATTATTGTGAAAATATCGATATTTTATGGAAATTTTCGTATTTTTGAAAAATGTTTTTAATTTTTTTCAAGTCAGAAACAAGTGATAACTTTATGATTGCGATATTTATGAAAGTACCTTTTGTGGTAAACTTTTTGAGTACTTCAAAAATATATTACACAATTTTTGAAAAATATCTTATTTTAAATAATTCAATTTTTTTGGAAATTTTAACAAATGATAAACTTGTTGGTTAAAGAAAAAATTGCAGTAAAATGTCCGGAAATTAAAAAAATTAAAAAATATATATTTCGAAAAGAAATATTTGGTAATCTAAAATAATTTGGTTTTTTGTAAAATTTTTAGAAAAATATTACTGTCCCAATATCTATTAATTGACAACTTTTCAATGCAAAAATGCTATTAAAACATTTGTTTTAAATATACAAATACATTGTTCTGAAAAATATATTTCCTTTCATTTCAAGTATTTTGAAAAAATATTAAAAAATTTTTGAAAAATATATTTTTATTAGATAAAATGTTCATAAAAAGTAATTGAAACAAAATCACAACTCAGGTTAGACAAATGATAAGTTTATGCTTCAAAGTGAATTTTTGTAGTAAATCATCCGGAAAATTTAAATGAAAAATATTGAACAAAAAGTGAAGAAAAATATTTTAGGAAAAGTATGTTGGGTAATTTCTAAGCAGACTTTTGAAAAATGCATAATCTGGTTAGCGGTTTTTTGTAAACAATTTAAAACATATTATTGTGAAAATATCGATATTTTATGGAAATTTTCGTATTTTTGAAAAATGTTTTTAATTTTTTTCAAGTCAGAAACAAGTGATAACTTTATGATTGCGATATTTATGAAAGTACCTTTTGTGGTAAACTTTTTGAGTACTTCAAAAATATATTACACAATTTTTGAAAAATATCTTATTTTAAATAATTCAATTTTTTTGGAAATTTTAACAAATGATAAACTTGTTGGTTAAAGAAAAAATTGCAGTAAAATGTCCGGAAATTAAAAAAATTAAAAAATATATATTTCGAAAAGAAATATTTGGTAATCTAAAATAATTTGGTTTTTTGTAAAATTTTTAGAAAAATATTACTGTCCCAATATCTATTAATTGACAACTTTTCAATGCAAAAATGCTATTAAAACATTTGTTTTAAATATACAAATACATTGTTCTGAAAAATATATTTCCTTTCATTTCAAGTATTTTGAAAAAATATTAAAAAATTTTTGAAAAATATATTTTTATTAGATAAAATGTTCATAAAAAGTAATTGAAACAAAATCACAACTCAGGTTAGACAAATGATAAGTTTATGCTTCAAAGTGAATTTTTGTAGTAAATCATCCGGAAAATTTAAATGAAAAATATTGAACAAAAAGTGAAGAAAAATATTTTAGGAAAAGTATGTTGGGTAATTTCTAAGCAGACTTTTGAAAAATGCATAATCTGGTTAGCGGTTTTTTGTAAACAATTTAAAACATATTATTGTGAAAATATCGATATTTTATGGAAATTTTCGTATTTTTGAAAAATGTTTTTAATTTTTTTCAAGTCAGAAACAAGTGATAACTTTATGATTGCGATATTTATGAAAGTACCTTTTGTGGTAAACTTTTTGAGTACTTCAAAAATATATTACACAATTTTTGAAAAATATCTTATTTTAAATAATTCAATTTTTTTGGAAATTTTAACAAATGATAAACTTGTTGGTTAAAGAAAAAATTGCAGTAAAATGTCCGGAAATTAAAAAAATTAAAAAATATATATTTCGAAAAGAAATATTTGGTAATCTAAAATAATTTGGTTTTTTGTAAAATTTTTAGAAAAATATTACTGTCCCAATATCTATTAATTGACAACTTTTCAATGCAAAAATGCTATTAAAACATTTGTTTTAAATATACAAATACATTGTTCTGAAAAATATATTTCCTTTCATTTCAAGTATTTTGAAAAAATATTAAAAAATTTTTGAAAAATATATTTTTATTAGATAAAATGTTCATAAAAAGTAATTGAAACAAAATCACAACTCAGGTTAGACAAATGATAAGTTTATGCTTCAAAGTGAATTTTTGTAGTAAAACATCCGGAAAAGTTAAAAGAAAAATATTGAAAAAGAAATGAAGAAAAATATTTTTAGGAAAAGTATGTTCGGGTAGCGGATTTTTGTAAACAATTTAAAACATATTATTGAGAATATATCGATTTTTTATGAAAATTTTCGCATTTTAGAAAAATATTTTTCTTTTTTTTCAAGTATTGCGAAAAAATATTTCGAATTTTTTAAAAAAAGTTTTGCAAAATTTTTCTTTGTCTAACTAGAGTTGTCATTTTTTCTCCAATTACATCTTACATCTTATTTTTCACAATAACGTGTTTTAAATTTTTTACAAAAATACGCTAACCAGAATTATGCATTTTTCAAAAGTCAGCTTGGAAATTACCGAACATATTTTTCTTCATTTCTTGTTCAATATTTTTCTTTTAACTTTTCCGGATGTTTTACTACAAAAATTGATTTTGAAGCATAAAATATCAGAGTTGTGATTTTGTTCCAAATGCTTTTTAAGATAATTTAAAAAAATTGAGCTATCTAAAAACAATACATTTTCCATTCAGTCAGATTTTATTTGGTTTAAGGCAACATTTTTCAGTTACTTTCTGTCTATTGCAAAAAAATAATAGAAAACATTTTGTAATATTTTTTGTAATATTTTTTCAAAATTTTTGAAATGAAAGGAAATATATTTTTCTGAACAATTTATTTGTCCAGATAAGTTTTAATATTATTTTTGCATTGGAAAGTTGTCAATAAATAGACATTGTCACAATAATATTTTTCTAAAAATTTTACAAAAAACCAAATTATTTTAGATTACCAAATATTTCTTTCCAAATATATTTTTATATTATTTCATATTTTTTTTTTTAATGTCCGGACGTTTTACTAGAATTTTGCCTTTAAACCATATGTTTGCCATTTATTTTAAAATTTCCAAAAAATGGAGATATTAAAAAAAAATACTTTTCAAACATTGTGTAATATATATTTAAAGTACTTAAAATGTTTACCACAAAAGACACTTTCATATACATATATCGTAATCATAAAGTTATCATTTGTCTCTGACTTGAGTTATGATTTTTTTCCAATTGTCTGTTGGGAAAATTGCAATTAATATTTTTGCAGAATTTTGTAAAAAAATTTTATGAAATATAATATAATTCACTTTCAATCTAAATCAGTGTAATTTGTCTAAATAGAATTATAATTTTCTTCAATTTGCTTACTTGGAAAATTCAAAGAAAAATTATTTTTTAAAAGTTTCTAATTTGTGCAAAATTTTGTAATAATATTTTTCCCAAGGTAATCTCCAAAAAATAGAAATTTTCAAAACAATATTTTTTTAAAAATGTTACAAAAAAACACTTACCTGATTATGCTGTTTTGTCAAAATTTTTGAGGAAAATTACTATCTATCCGAAATATTTTTTTTAAAATTTTTTTTAAATGTTCAAAATTTTAGCAAAGCGTTTCTTTGTCTAACTAGAGTTGTCATTTTTCTCCAATTACATCTTATTAAAATATAAGAAAAGACATTTTTCAAAAATTTGGAATAATTTTCGAAATACGAGTATGTACTTGAAAAGAAAAAAAATATATTTACAAAAATGCGAAAATTGTCAAAATAAATAGGTATTTTTCACAATAACGTGGCTTAATTTTTTTACAAAAATCCGCTAACTACAATTATGCATTCTTCAAAAGCCTGCTTGGAAATTACCGAACATATTTTTCTTCATTTCTTGTTCAATATTTTTCTTTTAACTTTTCCGGATGTTTTACTACAAAAATTCACTTTGAAGCATAAACTTATCATTTGTCTCACCAGAGTCGTGATTTTGCTTCAATTGCTTTTTAAGAAAATTTCAAAAAATTGAGCTACCTAATAACAATATATTTTTCATTCAGTCAGAATTTATTTGGTTTAAGGCCATATGTTTCAGTAACTTCCTTTCTATTGCAAAAAAGTAATAGAAACAAATGAAAAAATTTTGTAATTTTTTTTCAAAATTTTTGAAATGAAAGGAAATATATATTTCACAACAATGTGTTTACACAAAATGTTTTAATAGTATTTTTGCAGTGGAAAGTAGTCAATAAATAGATATTGTCACATTAATATTTTTCAAAAAATTTTACAAAAAACCAAATTATTTTAAATTACCAAATATTTCTTTCCGAAAAATATTTTTTAATTTGTTGTCAATATTTTTTTTGTAAAGATCCGAATGTTTTACCACAATGTTTGCCTTTAAACCATAAGTTTATCATTTGTTTTAAAATTTCCGAAAAAAATGGAGATATTTAAAAAAATATATTTTTCAAAAATTGTGTATTATATTTTTGAAGTACTCAAAATGTTTAGCACAAAAATGCTCTTTCCTAAATATTATTATCATAAATTTATCATTTATGTCTGACCAGAGTTATGATATTTTTTTTAATTTTTCCAACCAGAGTTATGGTGAAGGAAAAATTGCAAAAATAATGTTTTTCTAAATTATTTTACGAAATACTCGTAAGGTTAGACACGAAAATTCACTTTCAATCTAAATCAGTTTTATTTGTCTAATTAGAATTCGAATTTTCTTCAATTTGCTTATTGGGGAAAATTAAAATATAATATATTTTCAAAACAATGTATTTGTGCAAAAATTTTGTAATAATACAGGGTTTTCCAACAAAAGGGTGTTATTTTGAATCACCCGATATTTCGGTAGCTGTCACTTTCGAAGCTTTTATTCTTTGACATTTGACAAGTAGAAACATTACTAAAAATGGAACGATACACGATTCAGCAATGCATTGAAATTATTAAAATTCACTACAAAAATGGTGAAAATCTTGCAGTCACAGTTCGCAAAACTAAAGCATTTTTGGGTCGTCGTGAAGCACCTTGTCGGACCGCAATACAGAATACAGGTGGAAAAATTCGAACTGTTGGGACAAGTTAGTGATGTGAAGAATTAAACACGTGCACGTCGTCACTCAAGAACAACTGAGAATATTGCTGCTGTAACCCAAAGTGTTGAAGAAATCCCAGGTTTGTCCATTCCTCGTCGTTCTTTGGAATTGGGAATTCCATAAGTCTTACGAGGAAGTCTTTTAAAGTTCAGTTAACACAAGAACTCAGGCCGGTCGATCATCAACAAAATCGTGTTTTTACTGATTGGATCCTTGAAATACATGAAAATGATCCGGAATTCCATCGAAAAATCATCTTGACCGATGAGGCCCATTTCAAAATTGTCGCATCTGGGGCTCTGAAAACCCAAGAGATATTGTTGAGAAGCCTCTCCATCCTCAACGTGTGACTGTTTGGTGCGGTTTATGGTCCGGCGGGGTCATTGGACCTTACTTTTTCGAAAATGAGGTTGGATCAACAGTTACGGTGAATGGATTGCGCTATCGAGAGATAGCGCAATGTTTTTTTATGGTCGGAGTTGTATGGATGGTATTGATCTGGACAACGTTTACTTTCAACAAGACGGCGCCACGTGCCACACAAGCCGCGAAACCATTGCTCTGTTACGGAAAACTTTCCAGACCGTGTTATCTCTCGAAGAGGTGTTCACAATTGGTCACCGAGATCTTGTGATTTAACACCTTGCGACTTCTTCCTTTGGAGCCACATGAAAGATAAAGTCTACGCCAACAGCCCAGCGTCGATTCAAGACCTCAAAGATAGAATTCGTGAGGCTATCGAGGACATAGAGCAGCCACATTGCGATTTGGTTATGGAAAATTTCATGACAAGCATAAGGTCCTGTAAGCGTGGTCGTGGTGGCCATTTGGCTGATGTTGTTTTTCATTATTAATGGCATATCTTCCTCTTTATTGCGAAGTAAACATCCGATCATTTGTCTAAAAAAAATGGCATTTTTCTTTGAATACCAAAATAACACCTCTTGTTGGAAAACCCTTACAATTCTCGCTTGCCGGAACTGAAATTTCGTTTTGTTGTGACAGAAAATTATTTCGCGCAAGCAAATGTTTGTTCTGACCAAAAAAAGATCAGTCGTCGTAAACGAGAATTGTAGTTGTCTAATATTTCGAATTTTTTCTTTGCCTGTAGTGCCGTAGTATATCATATAGTCGACCCGGCCGGACTTTGAACTATCCTTACTGGTTTTTTTTTCACTGTTTTCTCAATCTTCAATTTTTTTTCTTTGCACTAAATTTTTTCTATTTATCGCCGTAAATATCGGTATATGTTTATTTTCAAAAAAGATGTTTTTAATTAATTAAATTTTCAAAAAAAATTAACAGTGGAAAAACACGGATTTAAAAAAAAGTGACCGAATTTTGCCTCGCTTACATAGTACTCCTTGGCGTTTGTAGCAGCACCAATGACACATCCTGCAAAGCAGATCATGGCTATCACGAGTATCTGCAGCTCCTTCATTCTTACGAGTGGATGTTTCAGAACCGACGAATAATTTTGAACTAATTGATGCTGAGCGATGAAGGCACCTTCTATGTCTGCGCTGGTAATACAAATATCTAACTTATACACAGCACTCTTGTCGTGCCATAGGGTAACATCTCAAAATCGGCAAAGTTAATTTAAATGTTTTTTATAACAACAAACACTTAAGGTGATCCCATGAGATAACTAAATCAAATACAGCCAATATATGTATGTACATATGTAGCTGTCTTTTCCTCGGGCATATGTCCGTCCCATCGTGGAATAGTTTGCAGACATTAATGTGTGGGACATTTGTTATTGGCCTTGATCCAAAAATAATATTTATTTTCCCAGTTTTCTTTTTTAATATGTATGTTTTTTTTGTATTTAATTTGATGGAAATTCCAAAAATAATCTGAACAGAATTTTGAAATTATGTTTTTATTTGAATGGGCATACATATGTACATATACATACGTACATACATATGTATGTATTCCTACGCATTAAATAAAAACTGGGAAAATAAATATTATTTTTAGATTAGATTGTTCCAAGAGATTTTGAATTTTTCCATTTTTTTTTTTGGCAGTATTAAGTTTCAAAGTATCGCCAATTTCGTGCAAGAGTGTAATAACAAAAAATTTGCAAAATTTTTAGTTTGCTCTACAGAAGTGTCCCACAACTTAATGTCTGCAAACTATTCCACAATGGGACGGACATATGCAAAGGGGGAAAGACAGCTATATTGGCTGTAGTTTATTTAGTTATGTATCTCATTGTATTGTCTTAAGTGTTTAGTTTAGTGTTTGTTTTTATTAACAACATTTAAATCACCTTTGCAGATTTTGAGATATTGCACTATTGCACGACAAGAGTGCTGTGTATATGTCAAATATGTATGTGTACTCGTATCACTAGCGCAGACATAGGCGGTGCGTGCCTCCATCACCCAGCATCAATTAGTTCAAAATTGTTCGTCGCTTCTAAAACATCCACACGTAAGAATGAAGCAGCCGCAAATAAGTGACCTGCTCTGCTTTGCAGGATGTGTCCTTGGTGCTGCTAGCTAGGCCAAGGATTACTATGTAAGTGATGCAAATTCGGCCAGTTAAGACGCGTTACTGTTTTTCATTTTACGGTTTTAGTGAAAAAGAACAAAAAATATTGTGTGACCGAAAACTGTGAATATAATGCGTGATCCACTTCGAGGTTCCCTACTTTTTTAAAGAAAAAAAAAACACACAGAAAATTAAAATAGAATGGGGATAGTTTATTATCATTTGAAAGAACATTCTTTGGCATTTATTTTTTGAAGATTATGTCTATTAAATGTTGGCCGCGGCTTCGTCTTAGATGGTCGTAGCCGTTGAGTCCAATTTTCGATGACTCGTTCGAGCATTTCGACTGGTAACTGGCGAATGACACGCGGGATGTTCTGCTCCAAGGCCTGAAACGAAGCGGGTTTGTCCGCATAAACTTTAGACTTTACATATCCCCAGAGGAAAAAGTCTAACGGTGTGATATCACACGATTTTGGTGGCCAATTGTCCGGCTAAAAACGTGAAATTATCTGCTCACCGAAGTGTTCTCTCAATAAATCCATTGTTTGATGCGATGTGTGGGAAGTGGCGCCGTCCTGGTGAAACCAAATGTCGCAGAGATCACGAGCTTCAATGTCAGGCATCAAATAGTCGGTTATCATGGCACGATAACGGTGGCCATTGACGGTTACGTTCTCACTGGCATCATTTTTGAAGAAATATGGACCGATGATTCCACCTGCCCACAAACCACATCAAACCGTTGTTTTTTCTGGATGAAGTGGCAGCTCTTGAATCTCTTCAGGTTGCTCTTCGTCTCAAATGCGGCAATTTTGCTTGTTTACATACCCATTGAGCCAGAAATGGGCCTCATCGCTGCACAAAATTTGGCTCGAAAACGTCGGATCTCCTTGGAACTTTTCAAGAGCCCATAGAGAGAAACGATGTCGATTGGGAAGTTCGGGCGGCTTCAGTTCTTGCTCAAGCTATATTTTTTATGCTTTCAATTTAAGATCTCTACGTAAAAGGCGCCAAGTCGTTCCATACGTCAGTCCGAGTTGCTGCGAACGGCGTCGAATCGACTCTCCACGGTCGTCGTGTACACTCTCAGCTACGGCCGCTGCATTTTCTTCACTGCGTGCTGGACGTGGTCTATTCGGTCGAATATTTTCCAATAATGAATGCTGGGTCTCAAGATGGGTGATGGTGTTGCGCTCAGTAGGCCGATTAAGTTGACCATAAGTTGAGCGAAGTGCACGAAACATATTCCTCACAAAACGTGAATTTTCGTAATAAAGTTGAACGGTTTGTAAACGTTGTTCAGGCGTAAGTCTTTCCATGATGAAATGCCGAACAATACTGAACAAAAATAACATGACAGCATGACACGACTCACACGTGATCTGTGAAAAAAGGCTATTGAAAAAAGTATCTCTACTTGGATCACCCGTTAGTACTTGTCTAAGATCCCTGTCACAGAGTTCAATTCGGTCCGGAAGAGGAATGAAATCTATATTTGCCTTCTGGGTAATTCCAAAGGAAACCGACCCATTCCGAATATTTATGGATTTAGATGTCAATGAAATTTTACACGCGTATACTGGAAGACCATGCAGACTTATTACCACTTACCGATTGTCCAATTTCATTACGGTTTAGATTTTATAGGGTGCCTAATTTTGTCGCCTACAACATTTTTTTACAAATTTTGCCTTTTTGAAGTATACGAAACTTTTGAACGGAATCAGATTTCAATAATATATGTACATAAATAGCGTTGAAAGAATTTAACATCCTTTCTAAAAATTATAAATTTAGGGCATTATTCCTAAAAAGTTAAAAAAGGTTTGAGGAACGCTTTAGCAGTGTTAAAGCGTTCTTCAAACCTTCATTAAATTTTTATGAATAAGGGCCTAAGTAATTAATTTTTGTCTATTAAGCACATCAAAAGTACGAAAATGCCCTTAGTATCCTGAAAACCTTCAATTGTTTCCGTTTTATTTTTAAAAATTACCCACATATAGGGTTTTCCAACAAGAGGTGTTATTTTGGTACTCAAAGAAAAATGCCATTTTTTTTTTGAGATAAATGATCTGATGTTTATTTCATAATAAAGAGGAAGGTATGTCGTTAATAATTAAAAACAACATCAGCCAAATGGCCACCACGACCGCGCTTACAGGACCTTATCCTTGTCATGAAATTTTCCATAACCAAATCGCTTAGTGGCTGCCATATGTCCTCGATAGCCTCACGAATTCTATCTTTGAGGTCTTGACTCGACGCTGGGCTGTTGGCGTAGTCCTTATCTTTCACGTGGCCCCAAAGGAAGAATTCGCAAGGTGTTAAATCACAAGATCTCGGTGGCCAATTGTGATCACCTCTTCGAGAGATAACACGGTCCGGGAACTCTTCCCGTAATAGAGCAATGGTTTCGTTGCTTGTGTGGCACGTAGCGCCGTCTTGTTGATCCAACCTCATTTTCGAAAAAGTAAGGTCCAATGACCCCGCCGGACCATAAACCGCACCAAACAGTCACACGTTGAGGATGGAGAGGCTTCTCAACAATAACTCTTGGGTTTTCCGAGCGCCTGATGCGACAATTTTGCTTCTTGATGTAGCCACCGAGGTGGAAATGGGCCGCATCAGTCAAGATGATTTTTCGATGGAATTCCGGATCATTTTCATGCATTTCAAGGATCCAATCAGCAAAAACATGACGTCCGGCTTGAGTTCTTGTGTTAACTGAACTTTATAAGCCTTAAAACCCAAGTCTTTGTACAAGATACAGTGTAATGACGTTTGTGGAATGCCCAATTCCAAAGAACGACAAGGAATGGACAAGCCTGGGATTTCTTCAACACTTTGGGCAACAGCAGCAATATTCTCAGTTGTTCTTGAGCGACGTGCACGGGTTTTATTCTTCACATCACTAACTTGTCCCAAGAGCTCGAATTTTTCCACCAATTTCTGTATTGCGGTCCGACAAGGTGCTTCACGACGACCCAAAAATGCTTTGGTTTTGCGAACTGTGACTGCAAGATTTTCACCATTTTTGTAGTGAATTTTAATAATTTCAATGCGTTGTTGAATCGTGTATCGTTACATTTTTATTAATCGCGTAGTTTCTACTTGTCAAATGTCAAAGAATAAAAGCTTCAAAAGTGACAGCTACCGAAATACCGGGTGATTCAAAATAACACCTCCTGTTGGAAAACCCTGTATAAGAAAGATGAGTATAAGATAATTAAAAACAAGTAAAAGCGTTAAGTTCGACCATGCCGAATCTTATATACCCTACACAATGGATAGCATGTGACCTCATAAAATAACTCAAAACTAAAGAAAATAACACCGAAAACACACAAAAAAATATAGTAGATAGATAGGACAGTAGGAACTACAACAAGTTAGATGCTATATATGGGATGTATATCTAAATATCGACCGATATCGGCCATTTACAATCCCAAACAACCTGCAACTATAAGAAATATTAATACAAAATTTTATCAACCTAGCTCCTTTACGGACTGTAGCGTGATAACAACAGACGGACGGACTGACGCACAGACGGAAATGGTTAAATCGTCTTAGAATTTTACGACGATTAAGAATATATGTATATACTTTATGGGGTCTCAGATCAATATTTAAAGGTGTTACAAACGGAGTGACAAAATAAGTGTTTGTACCAAATTTGATCAACCTAGCTCTATTATTGCGAACTGTAGCGTCATTACACTACGCAACAAAAAAAAAATGTTTTTGTTTCCTAGACCTAAAAATTATTTTTTTGTATAGATTGTGGCATAATTTTATATAAAATCAAAACCAAAAATTTTGTTATGGATAATTTTTTTTTTTAAAATTTTTTTATTAAAAATACTCGAAGTTACTCTTAGTATTTGCACTATAATTTTTGGAGTATATGCCCGATCAGGTCGACTTATACGTTAAATTGAAGCTATTAATGTGGGCTACCAAAAGTAGATTTCTTCCAAAAAAAAAATCCTGGGACGAAAAAAAAATAAAAAATAGAAAAAAAATCTAAAAAATATATGTTATTTGCCTCCCTAGCGAAGAAAATAATGCTAATTTGAAAAAATCTATGGATAAATGTGGAAATTATAGCCCTTTTGGTAGAGGTAAGAGAATTTTAAAAAATCTTTTTTTTTTAATTTCTGTTTAAATAGCGATTTTATTTGTTACTATTATTTATATTATGTGCCTTTTAAGTTTATTACACGTACAAGTTTCATTAGAAGTAATTGTGAGTTATTTGTTGACGTTTGTAGATTTCGGAATCGGTTTCTCAAATGAGGAACCAAATATAATCTCCCATCATTCTTTCATCCCAGTGCCCTTGGTAACGCCGCTCGATGGACTTCATTTCTTGGTGAAACCTTTCGCCATGTACGTCGCTTACGTCGCCAAGATTCTCGGGGAAAAAGTTTAAATGATAATGCAAGAAATGAATTTTGAAGGACATATTTAGTCCTGTTGGAATACATAAAGCGAAAAATATGTGTTATATACATAAATATAGAAAAATATATTTCTTACCAATTTTTTCATCATTTTTTAACAAATCATTAATCATTGTTTCATATTGCGGGCTTTTATTGGATCCAAGGCCCATCAAAACGCCTTCTTCGATTTTTTGAGAAGAAAGACTTTTAAATATGAGAGTGAATTGCCATCTTTCCTTAAGGCTGTTACAAAATTTTGTTAAAATGCAAAATAGTCTTTTCATTAATAGACAAGATCGAGGTCAATTTTCTTTATTTTTTTTTATTTATACATATTTCTATTTATTTGTTTAAAGTATTTGAGAATTATTGTCACGTTCTTCGTTTATATTGTGCAGTGCGAACGTGCTTTTATATAGAATTGGTGATTATTCGCCATTTTTGAGCAACAGTTTACTCTCTCTAGAATAAATATTGGTTGTTCTATTTTTTTTATCATAATATTTTTTATATAAAAAGTACAGAAGCTCTGTGTGTTGATCCGTTAATATTTTGAAAACTCAATTTGATAGTTTCCAATTTCGATAACTACGAGTATAATGAAAACGCCTTTATTATTTTCGATTGCAATTATCTTTATTACAATTGCTAATGGTGAATTTGAATTATAAAAATAATATATTTAAAAAACTTAATAAATCCTTTAATTCTTACCCGTAGCCGCTAATCAGACTTGCATCATTGATGGTGTGTCCTTTGAAATGGGTCAATTTTATCAAAGACTAGGCAAATGTCATCTTGTAAAATGTGTAGACAGCCAAACATTCATCTCTTCGAGGTAACTTTGAAACTCTAATCCATCTTCTGATTTCGCAAATCAGTCAAAATGTTTTATGCTGTAATTATTTCTTTTACAGTTGCCCCATGGAAAATTTGCGGCCCGGATGTACATTCATTGCACAGGATAATTATAAGTAATTTCCTGATTGTTGTCCCCAAATGAATTGTTGAATTATACAATTTTTATTATAGTTTAAAATCATTTGTAATAATAAAATCTCTCTAATTTTGTTTTATTTTACTTTTTATTTTAATTTTTATTTTGTTTTATTGTATTTTATTTTATTTTACTTTTTATTTTAATTTTTATTTTATTTTATTTTATTTTATTTTATTTTATTTTATTTTATTTTATTTTATTTTATTTTATTTTATTT
This sequence comes from Eudasyphora cyanicolor, assembly GCA_963930755.1. Taxonomy (NCBI): domain Eukaryota; kingdom Metazoa; phylum Arthropoda; class Insecta; order Diptera; family Muscidae; genus Eudasyphora; species Eudasyphora cyanicolor. The sequence goes on along the minus strand of OZ005736.1, from coordinate 274,787,446 downwards.
TATTTTATTTTATTTTATTTTATTTTATTTTATTTTATTTTATTTTATTTTATTTTATTTTATTTTATTTTATTTTATTTTATTTAATTTTATTTAATTTTATTTAATTTTATTTTATTTTATTTTATTTTATTTTATTTTATTTTATTTTATTTTATTTTATTTTATTTTATTTTATTTTATTTTATTTTATTTTATTTTATTTTATTTTATTTTATTTTATTTTATTTTATTTTATTTTATTTTATTTTATTTTATTTTATTTTATTTTATTTTATTTTATTTTATTTTATTTTATTTTATTTTATTTTATTTTATTTTATTTTATTTTATTTTATTTTATTTTATTTTATTTTATTTTATTTTATTTTATTTTATTTTATTTTATTTTATTTTATTTTATTTTATTTTATTTTATTTTATTTTATTTTATTTTATTTTATTTTATTTTATTTTATTTTATTTTATTTTATTTTATTTTATTTTATTTTATTTTATTTTATTTTATTTTATTTTATTTTATTTTATTTTATTTTATTTTATTTTATTTTATTTTATTTTATTTTATTTTATTTTATTTTATTTTATTTTATTTTATTTTATTTTATTTTATTTTATTTTATTTTATTTTATTTTATTTTATTTTATTTTATTTTATTTTATTTTATTTTATTTTATTTTATTTTATTTTATTTTATTTTATTTTATTTTATTTTATTTTATTTTATTTTATTTTATTTTATTTTATTTTATTTTATTTTATTTTATTTTATTTTATTTTATTTTATTTTATTTTATTTTATTTTATTTTATTTTATTTTATTTTATTTTATTTTATTTTATTTTATTTTATTTTATTTTATTTTATTTTATTTTATTTTATTTTATTTTATTTTATTTTATTTTATTTTATTTTATTTTATTTTATTTTATTTTATTTTATTTTATTTTATTTTATTTTATTTTATTTTATTTTATTTTATTTTATTTTATTTTATTTTATTTTATTTTATTTTATTTTATTTTATTTTATTTTATTTTATTTTATTTTATTTTATTTTATTTTATTTTATTTTATTTTATTTTATTTTATTTTATTTTATTTTATTTTATTTTATTTTATTTTATTTTATTTTATTTTATTTTATTTTATTTTATTTTATTTTATTTTATTTTTATTTTATTTTATTTTATTTTATTTTATTTTATTTTATTTTATTTTATTTTATTTTATTTTATTTTATTTTATTTTATTTTATTTTATTTTATTTTATTTTATTTTATTTTATTTTATTTTATTTTATTTTATTTTATTTTATTTTATTTTATTTTATTTTATTTTATTTTATTTTATTTTATTTTATTTTATTTTATTTTATTTTATTTTATTTTATTTTATTTTATTTTATTTTATTTTATTTTATTTTATTTTATTTTATTTTATTTTATTTTATTTTATTTTATTTTATTTTATTTTATTTTATTTTATTTTATTTTATTTTATTTTATTTTATTTTATTTTATTTTATTTTATTTTATTTTATTTTATTTTATTTTATTTTATTTTATTTTATTTATTTTATTTTATTTTATTTTATTTTATTTTATTTTATTTTATTTTATTTTATTTTATTTTATTTTATTTTATTTTATTTTATTTTATTTTATTTTATTTTATTTTATTTTATTTTATTTTATTTTATTTTATTTTATTTTATTTTATTTTATTTTATTTTATTTTATTTTATTTTATTTTATTTTATTTTATTTTATTTTATTTTATTTTATTTTATTTTATTTTATTTTATTTTATTTTATTTTATTTTATTTTATTTTATTTTATTTTATTTTATTTTATTTTATTTTATTTTATTTTATTTTATTTTATTTTATTTTATTTTATTTTATTTTATTTTATTTTATTTTATTTTATTTTATTTTATTTTATTTTATTTTATTTTATTTTATTTTATTTTATTTTATTTTATTTTATTTTATTTATTTTATTTTATTTTATTTTATTTTATTTTATTTTATTTTATTTTATTTTATTTTATTTTATTTTATTTTATTTTATTTTATTTTATTTTATTTTATTTTATTTTATTTTATTTTATTTTATTTTATTTTATTTTATTTTATTTTATTTTATTTTATTTTATTTTATTTTATTTTATTTTATTTTATTTTATTTTATTTTATTTTATTTTATTTTATTTTATTTTATTTTATTTTATTTTATTTTATTTTATTTTATTTTATTTTATTTTATTTTATTTTATTTTATTTTATTTTATTTTATTTTATTTTATTTAATTTAATTTAATTTAATTTAATTTAATTTAATTTAATTTAATTTTATTTTATTTTATTTTATTTTATTTTATTTTATTTTATTTTATTTTATTTTATTTTATTTTATTTTATTTTATTTTATTTTATTTTATTTTATTTTATTTTATTTTATTTTATTTTATTTTATTTTATTTTATTTTATTTTATTTTATTTTATTTTATTTTATTTTATTTTATTTTATTTTATTTTATTTTATTTTATTTTATTTTATTTTATTTTATTTTATTTTATTTTATTTTATTTTATTTTATTTTATTTTATTTTATTTTATTTTATTTTATTTTTTTTTTTTTTATTTTATTTTATTTTATTTTATTGTATTTTATTTTATTTTATTTTATTTTATTTTATTTTATTTTATTTTATTTTATTTTATTTTATTTTATTTTATTTTATTTTATTTTATTTTATTTTATTTTATTTTATTTTATTTTATTTTATATTTTATTTTATTTTATTTTATTTTATTTTATTTTATTTTATTTTATTTTATTTTATTTTATTTTATTTTATTTTATTTTATTTTATTTTATTTTATTTTATTTTATTTTATTTTATTTTATTTTATTTTATTTTATTTTATTTTATTTTATTTTATTTTATTTTATTTTATTTTATTTTATTTTATTTTATTTTATTTTATTTTATTTTATTTTATTTTATTTTATTTTATTTTATTTTATTTTATTTTATTTTATTTTATTTTATTTTATTTTATTTTATTTTATATTTTATTTTATTTTATTTTATTTTATTTTATTTTATTTTATTTTATTTTATTTTATTTTATTTTATTTTATTTTATTTTATCCCTAAAATATGCAACGTTAAAAAATAAGTATCGTAGTTGAATCTGAGTCGCGACACAAACCAAAAGTTTTTCGGATAAGGCAATGAGACCTTTCGTTTAATTTTCGTCGATATTAAACATGGTTGCATTTTATCTGAAAGGCTTGAATATCGTTGTGTTCGGTTTTCGTATATGATTATCTAAATTTGCATATTGACATCTTTTGCAGTGTCTGAAAAATGATATATGCCGTATTAATAATAAAAGATGATTACACTATGCAACTAGAAAATTGTTTTTTGTGTCCCAGACCTAAAAATATTTTTTTGTATAGATTGTGGCATACTGTTATATAAAATCAAAAACAAACATTTTTATAGATAAGTTTTTTTTTTTAAAAAATTTTGTTACAAATACTATTATCGTCGAAGGTACACTTAGTATTTACACTATAATTTTTGGAGTATATACCCGATAAGGTCGACTTTTACGTTAAATTGAAGCTATCAATGTGGGCTACCAATGTTGGAAATATCTCTTTCACTTAGAAACAGTGGTTTAGTAACAGTCATTAAACAAATTGAAAAAAGTAGATTTTTTAAAAAAACAATCCTGGGACGAAAGATAAACATTAAAAATATTTTATTTTATTTTTTAAAAGTTTGCTTTCTAGCGAAGACAATAATGCCTATTTGAAAAAAATCTATGGATAAATGTAGAAATTATAGCTCTTTTGGTAGAGGTAAAAGAATTTCAATTTTTTTTTTTTTAATTTCTGTTTAAATGGCGATTTTATTTGTTGCTTTTATTTATTTTATGTTTTTTTGAGTTTATTTACATGTACAAGTTTCATTAGAAGTAATTGTGAGTTCTTTGTTGACGTTTGTAGATTTCGGAATCGGTTTCTCAAATGAGGAACCAAATATAATCTCCCATCATTCTTTCATCCCAGTGCCCTTGGTAACGCCGCTCGATGGACTTCATTTCTTGGTGAAACCTTTCCCCATGTTCGTCGCATACGTCGCCAAGATTCTCGGGGAAAAAGTTTAAATGAGAATGCAAGAAATGAATTTTGAGGGACATATTTACACCTGTTGGAATACATTAAGCGAAAAATATGTGTTATACAGGGTGGCTGATATGTAATGCAACAAAGTAAAACGCTATATTTTTTTAATTTTTGTTTTTAAATTTTATTGTACAAAAGCAAAAAAATAAAATTTTAGAAACAGTTTAGATTTGTTCGAATTGGCCACCTTTGGCACGAATTACGACCGACAAAAGTGGCTCTGCGGTATTTTGGCCCATTCCCGGCGAAGCGCCGTCTTGAGATGATCGATACTTTGGTATTTTTTAGTGCGAACCTTACTCTCTAAAATGCCACAGGCGCAAAAGTCCAACGGATTGAGATCCGGAGATCTTGGTGGCCATTGTGCGGTAGAAATTAAGTGAGGAACCTCCTTTTTAGGCCATTATTGGTTGACGCGTGCTGAGTGCGATGGTGTTGAGTCCTGTTGGAATGTCCATGGTCTGAGGCCGAAATGTTTGTCTGCCCAGGGCTTCAATACTGTATTTAGGACATTTTCCCGATAATATTCGGCATTTATTTTGACCCTATGAATACGAGCGGGGAGGACCATCGGCCGTTACGGCGGCCCACACCATTACCATTGGCGGCGCTTGAGTTCTGGTGGCCAATCGAAGGTGTAAATTTTCAGCTGACCTCTTTGGCAAGTAAACCCGATCATTTTGTTTGTTCACAAACTGCTCAATTTGGAATGGCTTCTCATCGGAGAAAACCAAATTCGGTAACTGGCCACTTTCGTGCAAGCGAAGCAACTCCTTGGCTCTTTCCAGTCTAACTTTTTTTTGTGCATCGGTGAGCTCTTGCACTTTTTGGAACTTCAATGGCTTTAGTCCAAGCTTATTTTTTAATATGTGTTGTATCCGTTCTCGCGATATGTCAGCTCACGAGCAATTTTTCTACCACTGCGGCGTGGATTTCGATCAAATCTGGCCTTCATTTTCGGATCATTTCTGGTGTTTTTTCGTCCACTTTTTGGACGCGATACAACACTGCCAGTATCACGGTAACGAGCAATGTGAAGATTTATTCACATTTAAATGCTGGAGGGCTCTAACGATAGCCACTTGTGTTTTTCCACCCAAATATAAAGCAATCACACTATCACGCTTTAATTCCATCACGAATAACTTATTTCTGAATGCAATAGATCAAAATGCTTTTGTAAGCTTGTAAACAATAATATGAACTGTCACTGAAATAAATCTGTCAGCTATCAGACAAGCGGTTTAGAAATGATAGCAACCTGAATTTGGTTGCAATACATATCAGCCACCCTGTATACATAAATATAGAAAAATATATTTCTTACCAATTTTTTCATAATTTTTTAACAAATCATTAATCATTGTTTCATATTGCGGGCTTTTATTGGATCCAAGTAAATTTTAAACCATAAGATTAAACGACCTCCAAAATTTACATCTTTCATCAGTTTCCTTATTTTAGGCCCATCAAAAACGCCTTCTTCGACTTTTAAATAAACTTTTTAAATATGAGAGTGAATTGCCATCTTTCCTTAAGGCTTTTACAACATGTTTAAAGAGCTCCAGCTTATAATGCAGTGGTGGCAAAATATCGGCTAACCAACTACTTTTACATTTTCATATTTTATGTATTATATCAATTTAGCCATTGTTTCGTATGATTCCTTAGTGTTGACGGCATGAGCAATGGGAATCGACGGTTTCTGATTTCCGTTGTGTAAAAGTACTGCTTTCAAACATTCTTTACTGCTGTCAACATGTAACCGCCATTCCTTTGAATTGTATGTTTGATTAAGTTCCTCGAACAACCCGGGAATGTCCTTGCAAAAGCATATGTTATCCACAGTTGTATAAAATTGTTTGTAAGGTATATCACGGACTATATAATATGATATGTTAACATCGGGGGCCAAAATATTGTACTGTTTCATCCCAGGTGCAAGTAGTATCTTTGGTCAGTTCCAAATCTCTCACTAGATCAATGAGTTGAAACTGAGTTAAAAGCCATGACTTCTGACTCAAACTTGAATCGCCCAGAGTTGAGTACTCAGTTGAACTTGATGATGTTTCCGTTCTATTAACTTAGACAATCTATTAACTTAGACAAAAATAGCAGTCCGTATTGTGAATGAATGGTTGTCTTCAAATTGCACGTGACGTCTAAAATTAAAACGTTTTATTCCACAAAACATTGAAATACGTTAATTTTAAAGTACTTACCGCATTCTTCCACCAGTCCATCGAGTACGATTTACATGGCACAAATTACACAAAATACTAGGTGTCCACGGTTCGTTCATATTTTTAACTCGTATACCAAAATATTACACATATATTTCTTCTATTATTTTACTAAACGCACGTCGATTTTTTTAATTACATATTTTCCGCAGATGTGGCAGAAATTGTCGGGATCATTTACACATTGAAATGTTTTTTTGCCTTTTACTCATACTTCGAAATATAACTTTGTAATATTTTTCAGAAAATCGACTTATCTCTTTAAGGCGCTGAATTACACTAATTTATTAATTAGAAATTTCATTCATAAATTCCGGGATTAAGGTATAGAAGTTGCAGAGCTGGCATATAGTTTGCTTCGAACGTAGAAACAAAATATTTTCAAGACTGCCGCGTATATATAATTTTACTACCTGTAGTATATACGACTGGTATGTCCATGCCCCTAAAAGGCGTAACTGAATGGAAACCTCATAAATAAGAAACCACAAATATTGTTGAATGACCCTTTTCAACTTTCAATTTTGACATAATTTTCTAGAAAAAAGGAAATTTTCTATACAGTGTATCTCAACAAAATTTTCCCAAAAAAATCAAATTTTGACGAAATTTTCTGGAGAAATATAGAAATTTTATGGAAAAATGCCATTTTCAATAACTTTTTTTTTGAAAAATTTAACTGTGACACGATTTTTTAGAAATATTTATCTTTAACGAATTTTTGTAAGAAAAATTTAATTTTGACGAAAATGTTTCAAATACAAATTTTTCTATAAATATTCGATTTCTAAAATTTTTTTAATAAAAATTAAATTTTGAAGAATTTTTATGGAAATTGCTTTTTTAGTAAATTTTTTTAAATCTGCACTTTTTTAGAAAATAATTTCAAATTTGTATTTTTTCTAAAATATTTTGCTAAAATCAAATCTTTGTAACAAATTTCGTTTAAATTTAATTTACTTGAAAATTTTGTCAATATAGCATTTTACTGAAATTTTTTTTAAATTTTTTTAATTCCATATCTCTACAAAATTTCTTGAAATTATAAAATTTTGTTTAAAAAACATTTAATTTTAGTGAAATTTTATAGAAAAATCCAATTTTTAGAAATTTTCCTAAAAAACAGAAATTGTCAAAATTTTCCACAAAAATTGGATTTCTATTAAATTTTTTATAAAAATTAAATTTTGCTGAAATTTTTTTATAAAAATGCAATTTTCCGAAAAAAATAAATTTTCAATAAATATGTATTTTTGACAGAATTTTTAAAAAATGCAATTTTGACGAAATTATTTAGACAAAAAATATTTTGAAGAAGCTTTATAGATTTCTTTTAAATACCAATTTTGACAACATTTTCTATAAAATTTCATTGGAATTGCATATCTCTAAAAATTATGATGGAATTGGGTTTTTCTAGAAAATTAAAATTATATAGAAAATTTCATCAAAATTACATTTTTGTCAACAATTATTAAAATAAAATTTTGATGTGAGCGCCCCAGTAGGTGAGTTGGTAGCGTACTCGCCTATGAGTTTGGGGGTCGTGGGTTCGATTCCCACCAGAGGCTCTGGTCTATCGCTGCAAAACATTTAGCCATATGGTCTTTGTAACCCGGCCTTTCCCTGGACCTTAAAAATTAGAATATAAATTTACTTTGTATTGTAATTCAAATAAATAAATAAATAAATAAAAATTTTGATGTAAAATATTTATTTTGTAGAAAAATTCATTTTACAAATTTTTTTCAAATCTGTATTTTTCTAGAAAATTTTTTTATATTTGCATTTTATTAAAAAATTTCGTCGATACTGTATTCTACTGAAAAATTTTATTTTAATTTTAACTAAATTTATTCTGGAAAATTTTGTTTAAATTTCAAAGGTCGATGAGCAGTCTAATCCACTGAAGGGTTTAAACATCGGTGAGTCTTTTCAAGGACGATGACCCCTGATTAAAGGTCGGTGAATTTATTAAAAGCTGATGAAGGAAATTTTCTGCAAAAATTCAATTTCGAAGGAATTCTTAGGAAAAATGCGATTTCCATGAAATTTTCAGAAAAATTAAACTTTGAAGACATTTTATAAAAAACAGCAATTTCAACGAAATTTTCTAGTAACGTTTCAATGCAATTTTGACGACATTTTCTAGGAAATTGTATTTTGAAGTAATTTTATAGAAAATTGCCATTTTTAATGAGATTTTAATTTTAACGAAATTTTTTAGAAAACTTAATTTTAAAGAATTTTTAGAAAAAAATAATTTTGACAAATTTTTTTTAAATACAATTTTTCAGTTTTCTATAAAAATTCGATTTCTAGTAAATTTTTTATAAAAAAAATAAATTTTGCTACATTTTTCTATAAAAATGCAATTTCCGAAAAAAATGATATTTTCAAAAAATGCAATTTTGAAGCAATTTTCTAAAAAAAAAAAATTTTCCAAAAATCCAATTTTGGCAAAATTTTTAAGGAAATTGTATTTTGAAGAAATTTTATTGAATAAAATTAAATTTCAACATATTTTGAAAAATATAATTTTGGGGAAATTTTTAGAAAAATATTATTTTAACGAAATTTTTTAGAAAAATTTTGATTTGAACAATTTTTTTTAGAAAAAATTAATTTTGACGAATTTTTTATATATAAAATTTTTGTCAAAGTTTTCAGTAAAAATTAAATTTTTATTAAATATTGCTGAATTTTTTACGAAATTTTCAATTAAAATTTAATTTCGACAAAATTTTTAAAAATTATTTCTAAAAGCTAACGTTGGAAATTGATATTTATACAAAATTTTTCTAGAGAATTTTATCATAATTACATTATCTATAAAAATTCTTGATATCGACTTTTCAGTAGTTTATTTCAAATCTGAATTTTTGTGGAAAATTATTTCAAATTTGTATTTTTCTAAAAAATTGTGTTGAAATAAAATCTTTCTAAAAAATTTCGTTGAAATTTAATTTATTTGAAAATAAAATATACTAATAGATATTCCTTTTTACTAAAATTCTTGAAAATTTTGTTTAAAATTTAAAGGTCGATGAGCGGACTAAGATTCCACCGAAAGGATTAAACATCGATGAGTCGTTTATAGGACGATGGCCCCTGATTAAAGGTCGTTGACATAATTAAAGACTGATGAAGGAATACTTCTGAGAAAAAGAAAAATACAATTTTAATGAAATTTTCAGAAAAATTAAGTCAAGGAGAAATTCTCTAGAACTGGGAATTTCAACGAAATTTTCTAGAAACCTTGAATTTTGTTAATATTTTTTTTTCAAATGAATATTTATAATAATAATTGTTATTGTTAAAATGTTTTTCACATGAATATTTATATTACTCGTAACAAAAATCTTTTTTCCACACATAATTATAAAAACATAATAGTCAAAATATCGATAAATCATCATTTCTGTCAACTCTGGACCTCATATAATATTTTCCAACAGAAATTAATTAATTAAAATTAACTGAAATTTTGGTAGCTTCAGTTTTATTTATTTATTTATATGAATTACAATACAAAGTGAATTTATATTCCAATTTTACGGTCCAGGGAAAGCCGGGTGACAAAGACCATGTTGCTTGTTATATTTTTGCAGCGACAGACCAGAGCCTTCTTCGGTGAGCATCGAACCCACGACCCCCAAACTCATAGACGAGCACGCTACCAATTCACCTACTGGGGCGCTCGCTACAGTTTTCAAAGTTCATCCAATAAAAAAATTACCATATACCGCTGCTTCACATACAAAATGTCGCAACCCTCATTGTCCAGATTCTACAGGAGAGACAATACACGTCATAAGTTCGTTCCAAGTTTTAGAGCAGATCTAACCTCTCCAATAAAATATTGTTTTGACGCATATCTCTCATTTCGCAAATATCTTGAGCATTTGTCCAAGATCCCATTTAAATTATTCTAAAACAGAGACAAACTCGACCTGAGACAAAATCATATAAAGCAGAAAATCAACAACATTTTTGAGAATTTTTGAATTTCGCCTTTTTTCCAGAAATCCACTGTGTGACATATTACGATATATTTGCAAAACCATTGGGTTGCCACAAAAGTGTATTGTGGGGACCTATAGTGATTTTTTACAAGGAATCTTTTTGTCGAATGCATCACTCAAAAATTCCATCGAGTTCTATGACTTTTGATACAGCATTATTTTTGGGGGCAGTTTTACAGGGGTAAGGAGATGAGCGGGGGTGTCTGGTGTTTTGGAAGAAATACTTCTCGTAGTGTCGCCTTTCATTCACTCTTTGACTTGCAACATCTGTTCCAAATCTGTTTTCTATACTAAAATTGTGTTTTGAATTTACTAACATCTCTGTTTTCCCAGCAAACTTTGTGGCTAAATATCTTGAAAATGCGATGGTTAAATCCATTCGAATTTGCGGGTAAAAATTATGCGGAGTAAGTTGTTTCTATAGAGGATACATTTTTGTGCACACATAGCGCTCTTCTTATTGATTGAAATACGAACGCTTAACAGAAGTTTACAGATTTTCTAATCTCCACAATTATGTTTTTGGCAATCATATTCGAAAGCTGTGTAGTTTTCAAAATAACCCACAAAATATGGCAAAATGTGGTTTCTGGGAAATACCCATTTATAAAAATAATCTGCCAAGCGAATGGAATTCGAGAAAAATTCGAGAAATATATGATTCTTCAAAAAGTAAGAGAGAGAAATATAAGTTTTTCAGTGTTGGACATTTCTGGTGATTACCTTGAAAATGACCATTTTTGCAAAGAAAGGCTTTTGCAGGAAATGAGCTATAAATTCAGCCCCTTCACCTGACTTCAGTATTTTCTTATAGTTTTTCCAATTTTTTTGCACACCGGTGAAATTTTATGCCAACAATTTTTTTGATTTAATATAGACTTCATATTGTTATGAAAGTGAATCACCATTTTCTTTCCAAGTGATTTATATTTAGAAAGTTTCGAGTCACTCTAGAGAAGAGTTTATATAATTACCGCCAAATATTTTACCAGATTTTATTAAAACTCCGTTAAAATCAGCATTCATAAGAAATGTTAAGTTCACATATATTTTATTGATTAATGATGATTGGCGAAAAGTATTCGATTGATATTTAATATTTAATTAATTTTTTAGTTATACAAAATAAAGTTGACTATGAATTGTATATTTCCTCGGTTATGAATTTTACATTCGGGATCTAATCTTCATTTCAGCGAATTTCAAGGATATATCTCTCTTCCAATCCCGCCACTCAACACCATAATTTTTCGATTCAGCTTCTTTCTTGTAGAGGCCATTCAAATTACTGAAATGAAATTTGAAATTTAAATTATTTAATTTTCATTTATAGTTAATCTACACTTCAATATAACATACCACGCATAGCACTTGAAAAACCACCAACCGCTCTTATGACCTTTAGCGCAATGATAATCGCCGTTCGCATCATTATCCTGATCGCGTGTGGAGAACTTGTATCCCTTGTGCCATATTAAAGAATCCCCTGCATCTCCACTATATTTACCCAACTCAACCAGAGCATATTTCTCAGTAACGTTTCCGACTCGAAAGCTGTCGTATTTCGCGTAACGCGTTGTTCCCTCGAAATCTTTCAAAACCACCAATAGTTCTTGAGTTGGTCCATAGGTGGTCATCTCATGTAGTTTATCCAATCCAATGAAAAACTCCCCGCTTGAATCTCCGAAACCATTTTGATATTCTGTCCAATTTCGATTGAAATCGACAGAACCATCTTGTCTTCGCAGAATTGTTTGCCACGTTTGACTTTGACTGGCTATTAGATTTTCTAGTGTTTCTTGTCTGAAATTTTAAGTTCATATTTCGAATGATATTTTTCATTTAATTGATTGTAAATTTATCGTTTACTCAAGTTGGCATAAACATTGTCCAAAGTAGTTTTCAATCGATTCTCCAGATCCTTTTGACTACAGTAAATTAAAATGGATCAAGAAAAGCTTAACTGTTTTTTAGGACAATCAATGCAATGATAATTTTCATCTACTCATTGCAATTTGATTGTTGTTTAAAGATCGGATTATAGTAATGAAACTACAAAAAAAAAGTCGAGTAAACCAATTAAGGAATACTCACCCACACTTTGTGAGTAATGCAAACTGATACTTTGTGTGTCGGAGATCTCAGAACGGTGGTTGCATTTTCATCATTCTTTGTCTGTTCCTAGTCATTGGAAAATACGTCTAAAATACTAAATATGAAAGCAATTTAATGATTGCCACAGAAGTTTTGGCGAAATTATTTTCGAATAGGTTGCCTGAAGGGCTTGACAAAGTCATTTATTTTGCGTTGAAGAGTAGATACTACAAAGACTACAAATACACTCAAATTACACTGTTCGACACAGTGAATTTGAGATTTGTCCAACAACTAATTCAGGCTATATTTGGCAATTATGTAGCTAAGAATATGCTGAACAAAGTTTGTTAACATTTTATGCGATAAAATATGTTTCCCGCACTTTTTTTGAAAAAGTGAAGGAAAGAAATATTTTTTTTCAGCATTACTTACAGGGACTCGTAATTTTTCACTAACAATATTTGGCAAAATTGTAGCCACGGTAAATCTGCATAAACTTTTGTGAACATATCAATACAATCTGAACGTGTCTAGGCACCCTAAATAGCTGAAAAAGACAACATTGTACCTCCAAAATGTTAGTATTTCACTATTTTGTAGCAAACATATTTTTTTGGTGTAAGGTATGTTTAGCAATTTTATGGAAAATATTAAGGCCAATATTTTTGTGGAACATATTAACCCTCTAGCTCTCCCACATAACTGTATTTGTTGGCCCTTTTTTAACAAATCGTAAAAAAACACCCCTAAAAACGGGACGGGCGGTGATGAAATGTTCTACAAAAATGTTGCTCATAAAATTTTACTATATGTGTCAGAACACACCAAAGCTCAAAACTTAACACAAACACCGAAAAAACGGTCAAATTCAGGTCAAAAACTATATTTACTGGTATCGTTATAACATTGATGCACGAACAGGAATTTGACCTTTTCTGGTGTTTGTGTTAGGTTTTCAGCTTTGGTGTGTTCTGACACATACTCGTATAGTACAATTTTATGGCCAACAGTTTTGTAGAACATTTCATCCCCGACCTTCCCATTTTTGGGGATGTTTTTAACAATTTGCTAAAATAGGTCCAAAAATTACAGTTATGTGGGGTAGTTAGGGGGTTAATATGTCCACAGAAATATTGGCCTTAACATTTGCTAGAAAGTTACTGAACATACAATACACCATAAAAAAATAATTTTGTTACAAAATAGTAAAATACTAACATTTTTGAGGTACAATGTGGTTTTTTTGAGTTTTTTGGGGTGCCTAGACACGTTCAGATTGTATTGAAATGTTGACAAAAGTTGTTCATATTTACCGTGGCTATAATTTAGCCAAATATTTGTTAGTGAAAAATTACGACTCCCTGTAAGTTATGCTGAAAAGAGTGAACAAAATATTTTTTCCTTCACTTTTTCAAAAATAGGTGCGTGAAAATTTGTTTTCGCATAAAATGTTAACAAACTTTGTTCAGCATATTATTTGCTAAATTACTGCCAAATATAGTTAAGCGGTATCACCAAGTCTGAATTATTTGTTGGACAAAAGCTGATGACCCCTGTTTCGAGAGGCCTATTGATTTTCAGAAACTATTGAAGCCCATAAAACATGTAAATCCGTTAAGTTCGGCCATGCCGAATTTTATATACCCTCCACCAAGGATTGCATTAAATTTTATTACCGGAAAAATCTTTGGATATGGAGCAAATCTTGAAACCATCCTTCCTATTTATTTATTTGATTTACAAGACAACGTAAATTTATATTCTAATTTTACGGTACATGGAAAAGCCGCGTTACAAAGACCATGTGGCTGGGTTTTGCAGCGACAGACCGGAGTCTCTGGTGGGAATCGAACCCACGACCCCCAAACTCACATACAAGTACACTACCTACGTGCCTTCCGGGGTGCTCCCATCCTGCTATTTTTAGCCAAACTTAGGCCTCCATTTTTTAGCCAAACTCTTCATCTGAAAAATGTGGTATTTATGACTTAAATTCGCATATTTGAGGGCTACCTCTTCTACACGGGGACTACAACAAAATATATATAAACTGACTTGTACACATTTTATTGAGATGAATTCTTGCCAAAATCGAATACAAACTGCCAATTTTCAGCTAAATTGCTTAGAAAATGTGGTGTTTATGGCTTAAAGAAGCCTTTGTGGGAGCAACATCTATAGGTGGACCATAACAAAATATGAACTTATATTAAAAAAATTTTGCTGTGATGAATTCTTATCTATATAAAATACAAACGGCAAAGATTCAGTTAAAATGCTTAGAAAATGTGGTGTTTATGGCTTAAAGAAGCCTTTTTGGGAGCAACATCTATAGGTGGACCATAACAAAATATGAACTTATATTAAAAAAATGTTGCTGTGATGAATTCTTATCTAAAAAAAATACAATCTGCAAAGATTCAGTTAAAATGCTAAGAAAATGTGGTATTTATGGCTCAAGTCTCGTATTTTGAAGCGAGCTCTATAGGTGAGCTATATCAAAACATTGACCCATTTGCAATCCCAAACGACCTGCAACTATAAGAAGTATTTCTGCTAAATTTGATTAACCTAGCTCTATTAGTACGGACTGTAGCGTGATTTCAACAGGCAGACAGACAGACGGACATGGCTAAATCGTCTTAGAATTTCACGACGATCAAGAAGTGTTAACTGCTTATAGCTTTAGTACCCGAGCATACTTTATAGTTATTAAATGCAATTTTAATTGTTAATAATTTAATTAAAACAAGAAAATAAATAAATTTACGAATGCATTTTGGGACTGGGGATTCGTAAGTTGCTTTAATTTTTCTATATTGGAATACTAAGAAACTTTTTAGAAAGTGCACTGAAAAAAGTCTTCTAATTTGAAATAATTTGCCACTACACCATTAAAAAAAGACATATCATAAATATTTAAGTTTAAGACAATTTCCCTTATAAATAAAAGAATTGGATTTTTGAGAAAATGTATTTATTTTTAAAGTCTTTGGTGTTACTTTTATAAATTTTGGAAAATTTTATTCAGCGTAGATATCGAACTTTTGATAAATTAGACCAAAGTTGGTGATTATATGTTTTTACACCCTCCACCATAGGGTGTAAAAACAATAACTTTGTCATTTCGTTTGCAACACCTTGAAATATTGATCTGCGACCCCATAGAGTATATATATTTTTGATCGTCGTGAAATTCTAAGACGATTTACCCATTTCCCTCTGTCTGTCTGTTGAATTCACGCTACAGTCCGTAATAATACTTCCTGTAGTTGCAGATCGTTTGGGATTGCAAATGGGCCATATCGGTCAATGTTTTAATATAGCTCGCATATAGAGATCGCTTCAAAATACGGGACTTGAGCCATAGAGACCACATTTTTTAACGTAATTTTGCTGAAATTTTGCCGTTTGTATTCTATTTTTACAAGAATTCATCAGAGTTAACATTTGACAGATCGGTTCGTATTTTGTTATAGTCAGCCTACAGAGGTCGCTACAAAATAGGCCTATTTAAGCCATAAATACCAAATTTTCTAGGCATTGTAACTGTATCTTTGCAGTTTGTATTTGATTTAGGCAAGAATTCATCACAGCAAAAATGTTTAATATAAGTTCATATTTTGTTGCTCTCAAAAAGGCTTGATTAAGCCATAAACAACACATTTTCTAAGCAATTTAGCTGGAAATTTGCAGTTTGTATACTATTGTGGCAAGAATTCATCTCTTTTTTACTACGCTTTTACTAGTTTATTACACAATTTTAATAACAATTAGCTAAACTTTATTAAAACAAAAAAAATATATTTTTTTAAATGTTTTATTATTTAATAGTGCTGATTGATATTATAGAATATTCGGTATTTAGGCGCATTTTTTCGTACAAATTTTATAAAAATTCCGCCAAAGACTCTTTAAAATAATAAAATTTCTTGCTCAAAAATCAAATTGTTTTAAATTTCTTTAAATTTTTTTATAAGGAGCTTGTCTTAATCTTAAATATGAAATGTCCTTATTGCATTAGACGCAAAAATCTTCAAAATTACGACACATTTTGTCAGTGTAATGTCTTACAAGATTGTTAGTATTGCAAAATAGAAAAAAAGCTAAAATGTCTTACAAGATTGTTAGTATTGCAAAATAGAAAAAATGCGAAAAGTGATGGCCACTTTTAATCCATGTAAGTAATATTCATTTAAGTATTTTTATCCCCTCACCTTAGAGAGGAGGGTATATATCGGGTCCGTATTGAGGAGCGCTACAAAAGTTTTTTTAAATAAAACATCAATGGATATCAATGAAATTCTTTATTCCTGTGAAAGTACGTTCGATGCCATTATGTATGGAACTCGATTTCTTTTGTATGGCCACCACGGGCACGCTGGCAGAAGTCCAGACGCTGAACCCAATTTTCGACAGTTTTCAAGCATAAATCGGCCGATACTGCTGCAATATCACGTTCGATATTCGTACGAAGTTCATCAATCGTCGCTGGTTTGTTGGCATAGACCATAGACTTGACGTAGCCCCACAGGAAATAGGCTAACGGCGTCAAATCGCACGACCGGGGCGGCCAATCGACTGGACCATTTATCTTTGCTACGAGCCAAAGGTGTAACACATCGAAGGAGTGACCTAAGATCCTAAATATGTTCCGCGGATATCCGTTTTGGGTCATTTTAAGTCGAATGAGCAATGTCCGTCCGTCTGTCTGTCTGCTGGCTGGTGCGCACGATAACTCTCGAAAGAAGTAACCGATTGACTTCAAATTTTGTATGTGGTAATATTTTCTTGTATCTCCGGCTAAGTTCGAAGATGCGCCATATTGGACCACTCCTTCTAGTACCTCCCACACAAAGGGTTAACATTTAGAGAAATATTGATTATTTAATAACTTCTATACTACTTATTTCAATCCTCTGAAATTCTACACATAGTATTAGTTTATTAGTCACTATTACCTCAAGAAAAATGGGAGAAGTTGCCACGCCCCTTTTGGTACCTCCCACACAAATGGAAAATTTTGAAACAAAAGTTAATAGCTTATAACTTTATTACCAGTACATACAAAGACTTGAAATTGTGTACAGTGTAATGTTTAATAGAACCTACAATACAGTGAAAAATGGCGCACACAAATGGACCATTTTACACGAAAAGTTAAGAGCTTATAACTTTTATTCCAGCTCATACAAATACTTGAAATTTCGTACAGTGCAATGCTTTTATAAAACCTAGAGTCTAGAGAAAAGTGGCCATTGTCGGCAGGCCCTTTTGGTAACCCCCACACAAACGGACCATTTTACAATAAAGTGAAGAGCTTATAACTTTAATAACAGTACATACTTTAAAGTTATTAAATGCATTTTAAATTGACCAAGTGTTTTAAAAAATTGGTTGTTCTGACAATTTGTCAGACATATACTACCGACAATTCATTAAAAAAAGTTTTCATTAATTTCTATTTTATTTATTGAACAAAAAACAAGATAATTCATAACAAAAGTAAAAATCCCATATTACAAATTCATCGCTATTATGAGATGTGGAAATATTTGACACACATTTTAGTACACGAAAAAAACACAAAACTTTTATGCAAATATCGCTTAACCCTGTGCTTTCAATTTCATGATTGTTGCTTTTATTTATGTAAAACATTTTGCACAACATATTCTGCATTCTACACATTATTATCCACACGAGATTATTTTTGACTACATATACCGCTCTTGAACAAAACGTTGAAGATTTTTTATGTCGAGTAATTTTATTTTTTGTTTGTCATGTATCAGCAAAAGACCAGCAACAAAATCTTTCGGTTGTATTTCCCAAAATACATTTAATTATTCTAAATTTGGGAAATGATTGGGATAATCAATAAACGATTATTTATTAATATTTTTTCTGTTGTAGTAACCAATTATTCGTTGCAATAGTAATCTTTGGTCTATTGACACAATTTATGTTGTCAAGAATAAAACATTGGTTGTCACAACCAAAAATCGATCATATGGTACTATACTGAAGATTTAAAATTGGTTACCACAACTAACCGAGTGTCAATGAACAAAACAATCATAATTCGATTGAGACAACCATCGAGTTAGTTGCAAGCATTTTCATTTGATCGTATCCATGTTATTATTGTTGTTTCAACTAATTTTATATAAATACAACCGACAGACGGTGTAGGCAATATACTTTTTGTTGCTAGTACTATTTGTTTATTGTTACAATCGAATAATTATTATTTTCCTGGGTGTATATTAAATTCCTTAAGTAACGCGTTTAGTGATCCTTTGGTAATTGTGAGTGAATTGTTAAGTCAATTAAGTGATTGGACAGTGGTGATTTTTATTAATTCATTTGTGATTGGTGGTTTATTCTTTAAATTTCAAGATTAATTAAATTTTTAATTTAAATAATTGAACAAATTTATTGATTGACCTGACCTGACCTGGCGTTATTCGGACTAATTCTTCGATTAATTGATTGCGATTTGATTAAATTTGGATTGTTGACGGCTTGGCGTTGAAAAGGTATATTGTTTCTTGATTTACTTAATTAAATTTGTTGTTGGCCCACGTGCTGACTCGTCAGAGTCATAAGTCTCGTTGTGCCTACATTAAAATTGTTTGTGTAGCATAACGGTTCGAATTAAGCAAAAATTTTGGTGGCAAATTTTGTGCTGCTATAGAGCAGCTTCATTAGTATTTTGTTGCTACACAATAGCGGGCACATTTTTACAGTAAAGTGCGCCTGGTAGTTTAGTCGAGTAGATGACTACTCGATAAAGAAGAGATCTCGCTGGTGAGGAGGCAGCAGGAGGAGAGGATGGTGTAGTTGGGGACGATGAGATGAATAGTGAGACTGAGAATGCTCCCAAGAGAGCGGATGCTATCCCCTCTCCGGATAAGGCAAACGGTCAGAATTCGAGTGTTAGGACGAGAGCAGGTGCGGTGCCACAGCCACCGTTGTTCTCTGATGGTAGTGCTGGTGGAAACGGTAGGTCATCGTGAAAAGAGGGTAAGAGCGGAAAAGGCGAAAAGACCGACCCGGGAGCTAAGAGTAGTCAGGTAAGAGCACCAGCTAAGGGAAATGGAACTGAGAGAGTTGCTGACACTTTGATATGAGTGAGTTGAATGAGGTAACTACAAATAGGCTCTCTCGAATGCCGCGAACGCTCTGGTGGTGGTGGTGGTGGCAGCGCGAGCGCTGAATATGTTATTGGAAAAATTGAAGGCTGTCTCTGGGAGAGTCATGACTACTCTCATAGACATTTACAATGTTGAGGGCTCGTTGGTTAGGGAGATGGCTACCCTCTCTGGAGAGTACGAGTCCCTGGTGATGGGACTAGTTGCAGGCTTCGTGGACGTTTGGATGTTTACTCCTCTCGACGTCCCCGTGGTGATGCCCCCGGTGAGTGTTGAACGCGATCCCGATGCCTCCTACTAGAGAACCTGCTTTGCCCGTTCCCGTGGAGACATGGGCAGTTAGGGTGAAGAGCACCAATAAGGAGGAGACTTCCAAACAAGTGGTGGAGAGGATTGTCAAGGAGGTTGGCTCTAATCTTAATGTGAGGGTTCACGAAATGAGACCGCTGAAGAGTGGAGGAGCGATCATTCGCACGCCCTCGGAAGCGGAGAGGCAAAGAGTGGTTAGGAACGAAAAATTCCCAGAGGCCGGTTTGGAGGTCAGTGTTGAGGACAAGCTCGATCCCCGTGTGGTCATATAATATGTTGAGTCAAAGTTCACCCCTGATGAGTTTATGCATGAGCTGTATGACAAAAATTTTAAGACGATGTACTCTAAGGAGCAGTTCGCCAAAGCGGTTAAGATTATTAGCAAGCCTTGGGAAGTTAAAGACGGCAGGATCAGCATTGTGCTTGAAGGGTATGCCAGGGCGATGCAGAGTTTGTTGGCAGCTGGTCGCTGCTATGTTAAGTGATTTAGCTTCAGTGTTCGTGAGTACGAGCCCGAGCTGGTGGGCAGGAGGTGCCTTGAATTCGATCACAGGGTTAGGGACTGTCGTGCAGCCCACGATGTGTGCCGACTTTGGGGTCAGTCGGGCATGTGGAACGAGATTGTGTAAACCCGTTAAATTGCAGGAACTGTGCGTTTAAAGGTAGAGCGTTTGGGCATCTTATGATGTCTCACGCGTGTCCACTTTATGCGGCAATGGTTGCACGTGCCAACACTAGGCATTGATGTCCGTCCATTTCTTACAGCTAAATTGTCAGGGAGGTAATCATCTATGTATGATCTGGGTCAGTGTGTGTGTGAATTGGATTGAGCTGTTGGGTTACTCCAGGAGCCGTACATCTCGATGGACGGCCCTGTGGGTCTCCCGCCTGAGTTTCGTAATGCAAATTGCGATCGTGTACTGCAAGTTTGAGGAGGCTTTGGACCCTTATCTGACTTATTTGGAACGTTTGGTTGGGTTTGCGGGCAATGTACCTCTGCTTGTGGGCCTGGACGCCAACGCTGTCTCTCCGATGTGGCATAGCAAGATGTCTAGGCATGTCCAAGGCTATCTTAGCTACCACAGAGGAGAGCAGCTATGTGAGTGTCTCCTTAATTGGAGTATTCACGTGGTAAACGTCCCCAAGTAGAATACACGTTCCATGTCCCAAATTGCACCAGTGATATTGATGTGACCTTGGTGAACAATGAGGCAAATAGGAGGTTCTCCTTTGGATGGGAAGTAAGGCCTGACCTGGGAGTCAGTGATCATAACATGATCATCATTGACGTTGAAAGAAATGAGGGGCCTGTCTCTGAGGCTTTGCCGCTAAAGAGATGGTCTACTAGGCGAGTTGACGGGACGTTTTACGAGGAGGAAATTGTTGAAGCTGTTCGTTCTGTCTCTCTGACTGATTTTGAGGATGTGGGCATAGATTCAAAGGTCGAACTTGTGAATGAAAAAGTTAATAGTGTTAATGACAGATTGTTGCCCGTTCATCGCACCTCTTCTCTTAGGGAGCTTAGGTGGTGGACAAGGTACCTCCAGGATAGGAGGTAGGCGTAAACGCATGCAGAGGGCGAGGCGCAGAGGGTTGCTGTGGAGATGAACTATAGGCAATCTTTGCGGGAATATAAGCGATTATTACGTGAAGCGAAGGAAAGTCATTGGAGGAACTTTGTTCAGGCAAATTGTGATGATCCATGGGGCCGTGCCTACAGGATAGGATATGTAGTAGGAAGGACCGTATGGTTGACCTTTTAGGTTTGGTTGTTCAGGGCGAATTGCTCACTTCGCGGGCTGACTGTGCTAAGGTGGTGATCTTTTCTAGAAAGGATGATCATATTAGGTCAGAGGAAATTCTTCCTGCTGTTCCTCCGGTATATAGAGGTGAGATTGATTTCGCTATTCAGAGGCTTCGGTCAAGGAGGTCTCCGGAAATTGATGGATTGGCTGGGGAAATGTGGAAACACGTTTATCGAGTCATTCCTCAATATCTGGAGATTGTCTTTGCTGATTGCATCAGAACAGGATATTTTCCGTCTGTCTGGAAGGAAGAGAATATCGTTGTGCTCTTGAAGACCCCTGATAAGGTCAGGAGTGATCCTAAGTCTTATTTAGGCATCAGTCTCCTCCCAGTCCTTGGCAAAGTACTGGAGGGGGTGACGGTGTTGCGGCTTCAGAAGAAGCTTCATGGTAGAATGTGCCGATACCATTGCTTGGCTGCATGTAAAGAATAGCATTGAATTGTCTTCGTCCAAATAAGTGTAAGGGATATTTGTAGATTTCCAGGGAGCTTTCGATAACCTCAAGTGGGCGAGCTTTCTAGTCTGGCTACGTGAAGTGGGGTGCAGTGAATTGGCCATTTGGAAAAGCTATTTTAGCGATCGCATGGCTACTCTCTTTGGTACGCATAACTCTGCTTCTGCTCAGGTTGAGAGGGGATGTCCGCAGGGCTCATTTGGGGGTCCATTATATGAAATATGATAATTGACCCTTTTCATTTCGAGCTGGATAATTATTTTAGGTTTTCAGCATTTGCAGATGATCTGCTTATACTTGTTGAAGGTAATGCCAGGAGTCAGATCGAGCGGGATGGTACTGCCATGATGAATATTGTTCTGAGTTGGGGCAGCAGAGTTGGCGTTCAGGACGTTCATAGACAAGTCAGTGACGATGCTCCTAAAAGGGGCGTTGTCTGGAAGCAGGCATCCGATCGTTAAGTTAGGTAATAAGTCTCTATCGTATGTTAGTCGTGTGAGATATCTTGGAGTAGTGGTCGGGGAGAGGATGAATTTCCTCCCCCATATCATTGATCACATTAAAGACAGGCTGGTGCCCTTGGTAGGCCAGGTTCAGAGAATTATGAGGTGTACTTGGGGCCTTAAGAAGAAAGCGGTTAGACAGTTGTATGTTGGCATTTTCTTGTCCTGTGCTACTTATGGCTCATCTGCATGGGGAGATGTAGTGAGGAGAGTGGCTGGTAGGCGGAAAATTCTGTCCTGCCAGAGAATTCCGCTCATGGGATGTCTGCGGGTATGTAGGACAGTCTCCACTAAAGCCCTTCAGGTTTTAATGGGGACCACCTCTTTGGATATGGAAGTTCTCCGGAGGAGTACCCATTTCAATGGGTCGTTCCTGGCATGCCACGTAGGGACATAAATAGACACTTGGATGCGGCTATTTTGAGTAAGTGGCAGGAACGGTGGGATACCTCTAATAGTGGTCGTATCACCCACAGTTTTATACCGAAGTTCGATTTTGCGGCTTTAAATAATTTTTTCGACTTTGGCATGGAGTTAGGATTCCTTTTAACTGGCCATGAATGACTTCTTGCATCGGAGAGCATTGAGTGCTACTCCTGAATGGACCTTCTATGTATATGCCCACTGTATGCGGATTTTAGAGATTTGTCTAGAATGGGTGTTGAATTTGTGGACTGGGAATGGCACTTTGAGGGTCTGGTGACCTCACCAGACACATTATTATGTGCGGAAATTTTCGCGCGCCGACTGTTTTCGGCATGGCACGTTGTGTACTTCGTCCAAGACTCAAAGGCTGTTTTGCAGGGGGTTACCAGTTCCCGGGTTGCGCAGAACTGAAACTGGGAGAAGCCTCGTCTACGGAACCCGACCAGAGGTTTCTGGTATCACGGATACATGGACCCGGAGTCAGTCCTATGGCTCCCCATGTGTCGTAAGGCTTAGTTCTTCTTGGGGGCTCGGCTGGGCTATGGCCTTACCTGGGTGCCGTTCACCGAATCCGAACGGAAGAGGTTGGGATGTACCTAGACTCTTCACGGTGAGGAGCGCATATCTACGCGATGTGCACCCAGACCGTTCCATCTGCGCAGTGTTGCGCTAATCATCCCACAGCCGTAGCCTTATTTACTGGTGGGGTGACCAGTCCCTGCATCGTATGGGATACTACTGGTAATAGTTTTATCTATGAGGTCTGACCAGAGGCTTTTTTTTGGTACCACGGGAGTCAGGAGCCCCTGGAACTTGTTTCCAGCCTAGCAGTTGGTGTGGCACCTTCGGGACCCTATTGGGTGCAACGTGGTGGCTGTGGTTGAAATTAAAATCGCTGGGAGAGAACATTTTCGGATATGGAGTTGCAAACCAACCGGGTGCCATGGCCCTTAGAATGGCAAGGGGGAGGGCAAAAGTGTCCAGAAACACGGAATTGTTTGATACTCATGCACATTGTGCTTGGGGTCGTTTGTCGACGCATCTATTCACCCAGGTGTTTAGAGCACGATGGGTTTAAGCCTAACGGCAGGAGCTCACCTAAATCCAGAATACCTACTGTGCCTGTGGTAACTCTAGGAACCTTATTTAGTCTATGTAGCAGGTAACCCCGACTGCCGCTCTAACCTAACCCTATCTTGTAGCTATCCGGAACTTGTCCTAATATGTGTTTTTATATGACCTCACCAGACACATTATCATGTGCGGAAATTTTCGCGCGCCGACTGTTTTCGGCATGGCACGTTGTGTACTTCGTCCAAGACTCAAAGGCTGTTTTGCAGGGGGTTACCAGTTCCCGGGTTGCGCAGAACTGAAACTGGGAGAAGCCTCGTCTACGGAACCTGACCAGAGGTTTCTGGTATCACGGATACATGGACCCGGAGTCAGTCCTATGGCTCCCCATGTGTCGTAAGGCTTAGTTCTTCTTGGGGGCTCGGCTGGGCTATGGCCTTACCTGGGTGCCGTTCACCGAATCCGAACGGAAGAGGTTGGGATGTACCTAGACTCTTCACGGTGAGGAGCGCATATCTACGCGATGTGCACCCAGACCGTTCCATCTGCGCAGTGTTGCGCTAATCATCCCACAGCCGTAGCCTTATTTACTGGTGGGGTGACCAGTCCCTGCATCGTATGGGATACTACTGGTAATAGTTTTATCTATGAGGTCTGGCCAGAGGCTTTTTTTGGTACCACGGGAGTCAGGAGCCCCTGGAACTTGTTTCCAGCCTAGCTGTTGGTGTGGCACCTTCGGGACCCTATTGGGTGCAACGTGGTGGCTGTGGTTGAAATTAAAATCGCTGGGAGAGAACATTTTCGGATATGGAGTTGCAAACCAACCGGGTGCCATGGCCCTTAGAATGGCAAGGGGGAGGGCAAAAGTGTCCAGAAACACGGAATTGTTTGATACTCATGCACATTGTGCTTGCGGTCGTTTGTCGACGCATCTATTCACCCAGGTGTTTAGAGCACGATGGGTTTAAGCCTAACGGCAGGAGCTCACCTAAATCCAGAATACCTACTGTGCCTGTGGTAACTCTAGGAACCTTATTTAGTCTATGTAGCAGGTAACCCCGACTGCCGCTCTAACCTAACCCTATCTTGTAGCTATCCGAAACTTGTCCTAATATGTGTTTTTATATGACCTCACCAGACACATTATCATGTGCGGAAATTTTCGCGCGCCGACTGTTTTCGGCATGGCACGTTGTGTACTTCGTCCAAGACTCAAAGGCTGTTTTGCAGGGGGTTACCAGTTCCCGGGTTGCGCAGAACTGAAACTGGGAGAAGCCTCGTCTACGGAACCTGACCAGAGGTTTCTGGTATCACGGATACATGGACCCGGAGTCAGTCCTATGGCTCCCCATGTGTCGTAAGGCTTAGTTCTTCTTGGGGGCTCGGCTGGGCTATGGCCTTACCTGGGTGCCGTTCACCGAATCCGAACGGAAGAGGTTGGGATGTACCTAGACTCTTCACGGTGAGGAGCGCATATCTACGCGATGTGCACCCAGACCGTTCCATCTGCGCAGTGTTGCGCTAATCATCCCACAGCCGTAGCCTTATTTACTGGTGGGGTGACCAGTCCCTGCATCGTATGGGATACTACTGGTAATAGTTTTATCTATGAGGTCTGACCAGAGGCTTTTTTTGGTACCACGGGAGTCAGGAGCCCCTGGAACTTGTTTCCAGCCTAGCTGTTGGTGTGGCACCTTCGGGACCCTATTGGGTGCAACGTGGTGGCTGTGGTTGAAATTAAAATCGCTGGGAGAGAACATTTTCGGATATGGAGTTGCAAACCAACCGGGTGCCATGGCCCTTAGAATGGCAAGGGGGAGGGCAAAAGTGTCCAGAAACACGGAATTGTTTGATACTCATGCACATTGTGCTTGCGGTCGTTTGTCGACGCATCTATTCACCCAGGTGTTTAGAGCACGATGGGTTTAAGCCTAACGGCAGGAGCTCACCTAAATCCAGAATACCTACTGTGCCTGTGGTAACTCTAGGAACCTTATTTAGTCTATGTAGCAGGTAACCCCGACTGCCGCTCTAACCTAACCCTATCTTGTAGCTATCCGAAACTTGTCCTAATATGTGATTTTATATAAAAAAAACTAAACTTTACATTCTAGGGCAATATCGAGTGAAAATAGTCTTAAGCCGGAAGAAGAACCCAGATCTATGTCATATCACTGAACCAAAGAATATTCACTTACCTCTGAGTTAGATTCAACAGACTTTGTTCCAGATTGCCCGATTTATTCAAAATTGCATCTTGTCTAAAAGTAAAGACGACAAACGAGAAGTTCATGATACATAATTTACAAATTATTTAATTTGAAAGTTAAGTTCATACCGTTCCATTAAGCTTTCCATTGAACTTTTGGCTCGATTTTCGAATTCCACTTGCCTGGAAAATATTTAAAATATATTGGTAAAATGCTTGAAATTGAATAGAAAGCAATAATTTGATGTAATGCTTTTATTTATTTTTCCTTTTACCCCACTTTGCGCCAAGAGTGGTTGGAAAATAGTCTTAAGCCGGAAGAAGAAACCAGTTCTATGTCATATCTCTGAACCAAAGAATATTCACTTACCTCTGAGTTAGATTCAACAGACTTTGTTCCAGATTGCCCGATTTATTCAAAATTGCATCTTGCCTAAAAGTAAAGACGACAAATTATTTAATTTGAAAGTTAAGTTCATACCGTTCCATTAAGCTTTCCATTGAACTTTTTGTTCGATTTTCGAGGTCCACTTGCCTGGAATATATTTAAAATATATTGGTAAAATGCTTGAAATTGAATAGAAAGCAATAATTTGATGTAATGCTTTTATTTATTTTTCCTTTTACCCCACTTTGCACCAAGAGTGGTTGGAGTAAACAAATATGTAAAAATTTTCAATTTCATACAAACTGGCCGCATTATCTACAGATTAGCTCTAGCCTTAGGCTCGCATTGCAACTAGTTATAACTTCTAACACAATTCACAACTGAAACTCCTATACTAACCTTTGGTTTAGATCATCAAGTCTGAAAATGTAAATAGACAAAAATCCCGATCAAATTTAGCCAAAACTCACTCTTATTGTACGAGTCTATGGAATACATATTTACATACCTCTGATTTAGATTAACCAGGCCTTGTGCCAACTTTTCAGTTACGTTCAAAAGTGTATTCAATTTTGTGAAGTGCTCTGCCAGTAGAAACACTTGGTCTCCTTTATCATGGGGATCCTGAAAGAAGTCGTCACAAATAAAAAAAAAATAATAATTAACAAAATTTTATAAATGAAAATAATTGGAAAGACTTTTGGATAAAAAAAAATGTAAACATTTACATATGTATGTATGTTTTTGTCCATATATCAGTTTGATAGACTTTTCACGTTTGATTGGGAATATGTACATACATATTTACATTTCTGGCTCAATGGGTATGTAAACAAGCAAAATTGCCGCATTTGGGACGAAGAGCAACCTGAAGACATTTAAGAGCTGTCACTTCATCCAGAAAAAACAACGGTTTGGTGTGGTTTGTGGGCTGGTAGAATCATCGGTCCATATTTCTTCAAAAATAATGCCGGTGAGAACGTAACCGTCAATGGCGACCGTTATCGTGCCATAATAACCGACTATTGGATGCCTGACATTGAAGCTCGTGATCTCGGCGACATTTGGTTTCAACAAGACGGCGCCACTTCCCACACATCGCATCAATCAATGGATTTATTGAGAGAAAACTTTGGTAAGCAGATAATTTCACGTTTTGGGCCGGTGGATTGGCCACCAAGATCGTGTGATATCACACCGTTAGACTTTTTCCTGTGGGGATATGTAAAGTCTAAAGTGTCATTCGCCAGTTACCAGTCGAAATGCTCGAACGAGTCATCGAAAATTGGACTCAACGGCTACGACCATCTGAGACGTAGCCGCGGCCAACATTTGGTAGACATAGTCTTCAAAAAATAAATGCCAAAGAATGTTCTTTCAAATGATAATAAACATTCCCCATTCAATTTGAATTTTCTTTGTAGGGAACCACTAAAAAAGTAGGGAACCTCGAAATGGATCACGCTTTATATACAAAAGCTGCCAATATATTTTTTTCAAAAATGGGTTTTTGATGCTAAACTTCTTCTTCTTTTGACTTCATTAATCCATTGTAAAAAATTGGAATGAAAAATAATATTCTATGACCCTTTTTGGCGTTTTTATTCTTTGGCTATCGTATTTTATTGAATTTATCACAAAAGTAATTTTTTCAAAAGTCTGCTATCATCCAGTTTTCCAAATTATTGTAAATTCAGAAACCTCCAAATTGGACGCGCTTCGATAATAAAGGGTCCGCTATCTAACGTTTTTTTTTCAACTAGTGCTTATTTCGTGTATGGTAACACTTAGCTCATGTCTGATTTGACAGATATTTAGTTTTATCCTTCCGTTGTGAACGAGTGGGCCTGCGATCGACTTACAGAAGATGCCGATTTTGCCAAAAAAAATCATCTTTTCAGATGAAGCTCATTTTGATCTTGGCGGGTATGTAAACAAGCAAAATTGTCGCATTTGGGGCACAGACAACCCGCACGCATACATTGAAAAGCCTATACACCCAAAACGAGTCACTGTTTGGTGCGGCTTTTGGTCCAGAGGCATAATTGGGCCATTTTTCTTCTAAAATGAGCAAGGAGTGGCCGTTACAGTCAATGGCGACTGTTATCGGGCCATGTTGAACGAATTTTTGTTTACAAAAATTGAAGAGGAGGATATTGGCAACATTTGGTTTCAACAGGACGGCGCTATGTGCCACACAGCCGAAGCTACACTCGATGTTTTGCGACCTGTTTTTGAAGATCGCATTATCAGCCGCAGAGCTAATGTCGTTTGACCACCTCGGAGCTGCGATTTGACACCGTTGGACTATTATTTGTGGGGTGCCCTCAATGATAAGTGTTACGCCGACAAGCCAGAGACAATTGACACTTTAAAGGACAATATTCGTGAAGCCATTGGTGAAATACAGCTGCACACAATCGATAGTGTGCTTAAAAATTGAACCGATCGTGTAGGCTACTGCATGGCCAGCCGAGGCAGCCATTTGACTGAAATTATTTTCCATTATTAAGCGGAAGGATTGTACTTTCAAATAAAAAAAGAAATTTGAGAAAATATTCAGTAGTTTTTTTATAGCATTTTCAAAAAAAACGTTACTTGGCGGACCTTTTAGATATTTCAAGCTTGTATTTGTCATTGTTTATTATAAATATCTTTCATTCATACTTTGTTACTTTGAAACGACTTTTTTGTAACTTAATTATATTTTGGGGGGAGGTTTTTGAAAAACCAAACCGATATAATTTTTATTATTTTCTATCAAATATTCATTGCTTCGGACCATGTTTTTTTTTAATTTTTTGACAAAAGTTGCAAAATTTCTATTTCTTTTAGAATTTTCTCATGTTGTCAAAACTGACCCGAAATGAAAAAAACCTCAATTTTGTAACCCCAATTTTTCCTAAACTGAATGAGATCAACTATAAACATGGGTTTACTTTTTTAGGTCTTAATGACGTCTATGATCTATAATGAGGTTTCAACAATCGGTGCATATGTTGGTATCACTTATAAAATTTTACATACCCAGGGTGGCCAAATTAAAAGGCAGTTCATAGGACCCCCCAAACACTGGACAAATACAGTGCGTGAATATTGGATAGCCTCACCTATCTGCTTACACTGTATAAAATACAGTTTCTACAGCGGTTACATGTTAAATCGGGGCTAACATATATATGGGGACTATATCTAAATCTGAACCGATTTTCTCCGAAATTAGCAGCATTCCTTCATGTAATAAGAAAACTTTTTTAGCCGAATTTCGCACTGATCGGATATAAAATAAAATTTTTACAGCGCTTACATGTCTAATTGGGGATAACGTATATATGGGGGCTATATCTAAATCTGAACCGATTTCTTCCAAATTTAGCAGTGTTCATTCATATAATAAGAAACCCCTTTCTGCCGAATTTCATACTGATCGGATATAAAATAAAGTTTTTAAGCGCTTACATGTCAAATCGGGGCAAACATATATATGGGGGCTATAACTAACTCTGAGCCAATTTTAACCATATTCTATAGGGATCGTTCAAAAAAAAAAGATATGTGTAAAGTTTCGTCGAGATCGGACCATAATTGCGATCTGTACTTTGATTACAAGAATACATGCACAGACAGACGGACAGACGGACAGACAGACGGACATAGCTAAATCAACTCAGAATGTGATTCTGAGTCGATCGGTATAATAAACGATGGGTCTATTTCTGCTCCTTTTGGGTGTTAAAAACAAATGCACAATGTTATAATACCCTGTACACGCAAAGAAAAAAATCGATTCTGCGAAACGAAATATTAGACAACTACAATTCTCGTTTACGACGACTGAAATTTCTTTTGGTCAGAATATGTTTCTGTCACAAAAAACGAAATTTCAGTTCCGGCAAACGAGAATTGTAGTTGTCTAATATTTCGTTTCGCAGAAACGATTTTTTTCTTTGCGTGTACCACAGTGTGGTGTAGGGTGTAAATATAGTAGATGAGAACAGTAGGAACAAGTTAGATGCTATATGTATATGGGAGCTATATCTAAATATGGACCGATATCGCCCATTTCCCAAGTTACGTGCAGCTATAAGAAGT
Organism: Eudasyphora cyanicolor; assembly: GCA_963930755.1. NCBI lineage: Eukaryota > Metazoa > Arthropoda > Insecta > Diptera > Muscidae > Eudasyphora > Eudasyphora cyanicolor. Next base: position 274,756,450 of record OZ005736.1, on the reverse strand, counting down.
ATCTATACCAAATTTCAGCCACCTAGCTCAAGTATTATAGATTGTAGCGTGATTGCAACAGACGGACGGACATGGCTAAATCGGCTTAGAATTTTACGACGATTAAGAATATATATACTTTATGGGGTCTCAGATCAATATTTAGAGGTGTTACAAACGGAATGACAAAATGAATATACCCCCCCTTCTTATGGTGGAGGGTATACAAAATTTGAATTCAATTGGCGACTCCTAGCGGAAGTTATCGTGTGCACAAGCCAGACAGACGAACGGCCGGATAATGCTCAAATGACTTAAAAGGACCGAACCCCGATTTCCGCCACAAGGGGCGTGGCAACTTTATTCATTTTTCTCAAGGTGATAGGGACTAAGAAACCTATGCTATGAATGAAATTGCGAAAGATTCCGATAAGTCGTATAGATCTTATTAAAGAAGCAATATTTCACTAATGGCGACTTCTTTTCTGCAAAAAAGTGCAACACTTGCATTGCCCTTTTTCCGAAAACTGCACTATTACTATTAATTTTGAAATTTTAGTTGTGCTAAATTCGAGTAACTTAATTACCAAATTTCAAAAAAGTATCACAAAAGTGCCGTTTTCGGAAAAAGGGCAATGAAAATGTTGCACTTTTTTGCAGAAAAGAATTCGCCACAAATGTTGACCCTTTGTGGGGGAGGTACTCGAAGGAGTGCACCAACATGATCCACCTTCGATCTTGGCCTGAGATTGGAAAAAAATATTAAAACGTAGCAAATTTGAAGACAATCGGTAACTCCTACACGGGGCAAAATCGCCTTTTTTGATATGTTTGAATCGAAGGAAAATATAAAAATTTGGAAAACAACCTTTTAAATACTATATATTTTTGCGCAAATAAATTTTAGTTGAAAACTTAATAAAATTTATTTGGAACGCTGATATATTACAAAAAATATCAATATATTACAAAAAATATCAATTTTGACAAAATGTCTATAAAAATTCGATTTCTCTAAAATTGCAAATTTCTACTACCCAATTTCGAAGAAGTTTTGTAAAGAACTTTTCTAGAAAAATTAAATTCCGAAACAATTTTCAAGGAATGTGCAATTTGGAAGACATTTTCGGGAAATATGCAATTTCAAAGAAATTTTCTTGGAAAATTTAGTTTTGACATAATCTTGTGGAAAAGCGGAATTTTCGATAAACTTTTATTTTCGACAATATTCAAAAAAATCTATTTTTACCATATCTTTTAAAAATATCAATTTTGACAAAATTGTTTCTATTAATCTATTCTATTAAATTTTCTATATAAAAAGTAAATTTTCGATAAAAAATTTAATTTTTGATAAAAAGTAAATTTTCGATAAATATAAAATTTTTGATAAAAAATTAAATTTTGCTGAAATTTTCTATAACATTTCCATACAATTCTACTATACAATTTCGAGGAAGTTTTAAAGAAAAAAGGAATTGTAAAGAACCTTTCTAGAAAAAATTTAATTCCGAAACAATTTTCTAGAAATATGCAATTTCAATGAAATTTTCTAGAAAAATTTAATCTATCTATATATTGTCACCTGAGATCCAAAATAACGTAACCCACATGTTCATACTTTTTCAGGAGAAGCACAGAACAAAGTAAACTAATTTTAAGTTTTTCGGTAGATTTATGGATTTCCCGACTATTAAGGCGAAATCAAATAACAAATTTAGTGCAATTAGTTGTGGCGTACATGCAAAATGCAAATGGTAAGAGCTAGAATCATGAAATTTGGTGTGAGAGTAGCTTTTGGGACGTAAACTAGAACAAGGAGCAATTTTTTTTAAGAAAATATGGACACAGTGGGACAGAAAGGGATAAATATGGTACCACTACCAAATTTGAAGCCTAAAATTAGAATGGTGAAAATTGAAGCGAGGGATGTCTTTAGGACATTGGATAGACAGTTTTTTTGTATTCGTAGTTTTCGGGGCACAGTGGGGGCAAAAAGTGTAAAATAGGGTACAGTTACTTAAAAATGTCAAACATAGATCAATGGTTCCAGGATAACTTTTGGAACATAAACTACACCATTTTTAACTGTACTTCGATAAAAATCAATTCAATTTCGAATAAGATCAATTGAAGTTCGAAGATTCCATTTGAAATTCGGTAAACATCAATTGAAATTTGAAATACATCAATTGAAATTCGAAACACATCAATTGAGTTTCGAAACATATCAATTGAAATTCGAAAAACATCAATTGAAATTCGAAACACATCAATTGAAATTCAAAAAACATCAATTGAAATTCGAAATACATCAATTGAAATTCGCAAATGTAAACAAATCTGTACATTAGATTGGGTAGAATTTATTTAAACACATTTGCTGACTAAATCTTAACATATGTATAATGTGACCCACAGAAAACATATAGATGATCTTATCTTTTATGAATATTTATTCAAAATTAGTTGAAACAAAACATATTTAAATATTTTAATATTAAAGGTTTAACACAGACAAATTGTATCACTTAAATGCTACCCCATCTAATATACAGCATTGATTTTGTTTACATTTTTCGAATTTCAAATGATTAATTTCGAATTTCAATTGATGTTTTCCGAATTTCAATTGGTGTATTACGAATTTCAAATGGAAAAAATTCGAATTTCAATTGATGTGTTTCGAATTTCAATTGATGTTCTTCGAATACCAAGTGATGTGTTTCGAATTTCAATTATTGTTTTTCGAATATCAATTGATGTTTTTCGAATTTCAATTGGCCTTTTTCGAATTTCAAATGGAATATCCGAATTTCAATTGATATTTTTCGAATTTCAAATGGAATCTTCGAATTGCAATTGACTTTTTTCGAATTACAATTGAAAATGGTGTAGAGATCGGAAGTGATTTTTAGTAAATCTAACTTTAAGAGGCACAGTGGAACAAGAAGGGTTAATTATAGAGCATGGGGAAAAAAATAGAACAATCTGCCAAAATTGGAACTTAAGAATGAAATATGAAGAGTTTATTTGGTTTTAGGAGCACAGTGGTCAAAAACGGTTAAATAATGCACAGTGGAGAAAGTATGATTAAATATGGTACAGTCGTGGAAAAGGGGTTAAGTATGCTAGCGTGGATACACATGAGACAAAAATTTGTTAAATATGGAACAGTGGGGCAAAAATGTTGTACAGTGAGATAAAGGGTTGAATGGGGCACAGTTGTGCAAAAAGGGTTAACTATGGTACAGTGGGGCAAAAATGTTGTATAGTGAGATAAAGGGTTGAAAAATGTGTAAAATATGGATTAGTGGAGCAAAAAAGTTTAAATATGGTACGGTGAAGCAAAAAAAGTTAAATACGGTAAAATGGTTAAATGTGGTAAGTGGGGTGGAAAAAGGGAAACAATAGTCCCAGATATGTATAAAAATTCGTACTTTAGAAGCACAGTGTAACAAAAAGTGTTTACTATGGAATAGTGCTGCATAAAGTGTTAACCAAAGCTATGATTTTTTTCCCAAATAGGTTCTTCTACTTAAACCGTGGGGAAAAACAAGTTAAATAAATGGCACATATGGGGGACAAAAGTGTTGAAATACGGCCTAAGGTTGCGAATTTGGATCTTGAAATATCAAAAAAAAAAGTTTTTCAACGTTCAGAGGTACGGTGTGGAAAGGGATAAATATTGTACCATGATGTCAGGGTAACTCTTGGAACACAAACTAGAAATGTAACGAGGGTTCGTATTTTATAGTATAAAGGTAATCAGATCTTCTTCATTTTGCACCATATATAATAATCATGTAATTTTGAAAGAAAGAGGTATAACTATTTTACAGTACCCTAAACAGAAAATAAATAAAAGATGGGGACTGCGAAGCGCAACGGGTTAAAGCTAGTATGTATATAATATATTTCGAGTGTACCGTAAACATTTATATATTTCAAGCAGAATATGTTTGGGACAATATTGCAATAATGCACAACTAATATATAGAAATAATAAAACACACATCAAGTATTAAAATAGAAATTAAATGTTCCATTGTGAAGTTCCAACAAATAGCTCAATTTGCTCCATATAATGTAGTGAGGCAAAGCTACACGTTGAAAAAAAATCGCTTCTGTAGTAAATTGTCCCGAACATATTCGGCTTGAAATATACATATTGGTGATTCCAACGGAACGGGTGTGACATTGTTACTGAATATTTTCCTAATTTTTATATATATATGGAAGATAACGACAATTCACAAAGGGTGGTTTATATACATATACTTAAGTGTTACCTACTGACATGCAAGGAAATGAAATAATATTTATAATAAAAAAAATATTGTTGATATATCACCGTAACGGGTGCGACCTCAGGTTTTCTTAAAATCTTCATCAGCCGCTTTCTTTTGTTGCATACTGTAACATTTTTGTATGTACTGTCAACAAAAAACAATTTTGTTGGTATCTGGAGAGAATAGTGTATATTTTAGACTTAATTTAAAATAATTAAAATTATTATTCCATTTGTAGTGAATATGTACTTATTAATATGTAACGGGTGTGACATGCCAATGTAACGGGTGTGACATAGTCTCAATCTGGAGGAGTAACAAGTACAACGAAATATTGTCCATGATTTATTAGCCAACATGCATCTATTGAACATGGTTTTTCTGCGAAAAACAAAATTGAAGTCGTTTTATGCACTAAATCATATTCAAATTGCAAACTTTCTTTATCACATAGAGTAAAAACTTCCAAATACAAAATTCTTTGCCAAAAACAAGTTTTGATATCTTAAAAACTCTTTCTCTTTAGTGCCAATCTTTATGACAATGCTATTTTTTATTTTCTACAAAGAATTTATTTTCAAATTAGAATACGCTGTGCGTCCTGCTAGAATATTATAAGTAGAACTCTATTCAAAAAAAAATTTTAGGACGGTTATTTTTGATTTTTTTTAGTTTTCCGCCTATTTTATAGTACATGGGCATTTCCGCCGAATGGTCAACCAGGTCCGAAAAATAAAATGTTGGTAATCATCGTATTTTGTTGTAAATAATTATAAAAAAATGAATACAAAATGTCTGAATTTTTAAAATATAATGGTTTCATAGCTTATCTCAGTTGTTTTCATGAGAAAATTTGCCTAAAAACTGAAAAATTTTATTTTTTCCATTTTAAGCTACTGTTACAGACATTTTTATATTTAATTATTTTACATATAAAAACATATATTATGCTTGCACTATTTCTACAAAATTTCTCTATTACAATCAATTAAGAAGAGAAAAATGCAAGGAGACCAAAAAAAACAAAAAACTTCTAAAAACATTTAAATAATAGGATCAGCCCGCCTAAATACAATTAGAAAGAAGCTGCTCATCTTCAACACGTAGTGTTAATGAATTCTAAATAATAACAGAAAATATTTGATATTCAACAAAAAAAAAATACTATGCTTACTGAAATGTAGTAAAGTCTTTCTAATCGTCCAACTAATCTCAGAATCCACGCCATCTACCTGGCGATTGGTGTAGAGACAACTGTGTCGAACTGGCAACCCTTAACAGTCACATGGGTGGTGAAAATGGTGAATTTAAGTCTCGCTTAAAGCTTTGGCTGAGTGACTTGTACGCTTTCTTCGTAGGTATATAATTCCCATTCTTTGTAGATTGGTATATATACAAGTGATGATCGCCACAACTACAAGCTCACACTGTGTGTCATGTATAAGACCCTCTGATGATATCCCCGCACAGGATTGAAATACGTATAAGGGTATGTGTTTACATGGCTTTCAGAGCGCAGTGTATTATCTTTTCCAATACGCCACAAAAACCTCTCTTTCGAAAGGAAGAGTTGATCGAAAAAGCTGAACAATTCCGAATGTGAAAAGAAAACATTTAATAAATATAAATCTAATCAAAAAAAAGTTCGATTAACGATTAATTTAACGGTTAAAACAGATGGAAAAAAATCGTACGTTCGTGACCGTACGTTCGCGACCGGCACCTAAGCCAATTAGAAAAAACCAATAGAGATAATTTATTGTGTAAATACTCGATAGAAAGCTACATTAATCCTCTTTTAAAATAAATTAATAGCTTCAGAATATTCCGTTCCTTTTCGCTGATTTTTGCATGTTACTAGATTCAGCCAAAGTTGACTTCTATTTCGCGTACGTTCGTGACCACATGTTTATTGCTATTATTATGAAAACTAAAACTCGATGAAATCCATCTTTTGCACCTAACATAGAGCTGCCAATATGCTATCAAATCACCCAAAAAAAATGCGGGGAAAATTTTGGGTTTCTATATTTTTTGTACATCAAAAGCGTACGAACGTACGTTCGTGACCTGCGGAAATGCCCATATGTAGTGATATTCGTTAACTCCATTTGAGAAATATACTTATGCATTTTATTCCAGAACCAATCAAAACCTTGTAGCAATAAAATGACCTTGTGGACCTTCACTGCCGCACACATCGGCCTCATACCATCTATATATTTTCCTAATTTACACCGAAATTTGTGCTTTCTATTATTTAATTTTATACTTGAAATAAAATTAATAAATGGACAATATTTTTAAATCGATTAAAAAATTATTTACGGTCTCTGCGTAACGGGTGTGACAAACCTTCGAATGCAAATTCTAGCATAAATATTGTAATGACACCGAAACATTTTGATTTACTTTATACTATATACCCTTGACCTAACTTACACAAAAGATGATATAAGCATATCTACATAAAATGTATTAAATTTAACTTTTGGTATATTTTTCGCATCGGGTGTGACAAACAAACCACTCCAAGATACAAAATCGTTGGCAGGCACTGACTATTTTCCAAAAGTTACGAGATTTACACTAAACTACACCTAAGGATGTGTACTTTCATGAAGCCAAAAGACAAATTTCAGAAGATAAAAAATATGTCGAAAAATAGTTAATGTCAATTCAACAGTAAAAGTAGTGCATCCAGCAATTTTATAAAAATCTATAGAAACTCATTGGAAGGAAAAAGCCTGTTTCTAAATTTTATCAACTCTTCATGAATTTCTAGAATTCAGTTGTTCGTGATGACCCATGTGGTATTTTTTTTTTGCAAAAATCTGATTTATTTTTTTATGTGTGATGGGGTCAGTTTACGTGGAAACACCCATATGTTTAGGGTATACTCCAAATATATAGGACCTTATTCATAAAAAGTTATGGAAGGTTAAAAATACATTTTAACGTTGAAAATCAGTTCAATAAACCTCCCATAACTTTTTATGCATAAGGCCCATAATATTTGACACACACAAATACTATATATGTTTGCGAGGATATTGTTCTAAACAAAAATATGCTCCCATTCAAATATTTTTTTTATTTGGAATTAGTATTTCCGAAACAAAGACTAATTTGTAATTAATTATTTTGGCAATGTATCAATGACTTAACTTAAAGACAAGTTTTCAGTTTTTCAGATGTTCAAAGACCATTGTTTTTATAAATTTTATATGTTTGTAAACTTTAATTAAAACTTAAAACGAATAAACTTTCGTAAATATATAAATTGCATTAATGGATTGACAGAAAGTGAAAGGTTTGGAATATTTATAAATTAAGACATTTTGACTCGCCTTCTTGAAATGGTTCGGCAAGAAGACGAGTCACGAGAGGTACCCCGCAAGGTGCAGTGGTCTCACCGATATTATGGAATCTAGTGATAAACGAAATCCTAATGGATCTCGGCAATACAGGAATTAAAATCACAGCGGATGCAGACGACGTCGTGATTTTGATTAGAGGCAAATTTATGCCTACACGGGGAAAAATCGCCTTTTTTGATTTGTTTGAATCGAAAGAAAATATACTTGGAACACAAATTTTTAATTATTATATATTTTCAATCAAATAAATTTTATTTGAAAATCAATAAAATGTATGTATAACGCATATGTTAATATATTAGAATAAAATATATTTGCGAACTAATTTTCTCAAATAAAATATGTGTTTAAATACAAATAAAATTATTGTTTAGGAATATTTCCAAATATATTTTATTAAAAAAAATGATTTTCGAAACTTTGCTGAATTTTTCGAACTTTAGTTTTAATATTTTCCATGTTTTCGAATTATGCTTTCATATTAAAAATGGCATAATTCTATTTGAAACCACTTATTTTTATTTTCTAACTATTCGCAGTCATTATTTTCAATTACAAAGAAATTTTACTAACATTAAAAATTTCTAAAAATTACCTTTCAATTGCTGAAAACTTAAAACAATTAAAGAATAGATATATATTCACGCAAATAGATCTTTGTTTGGGAAATAACATATGCAAATAAAAAATATTAGGATATAAACATAGTTTTTTCTAAAACAACATCCTCTCAAACATATAATATTTGTATGTGTCAAATGTTATATATTTGGAGTGCACCCTAAAAATATATATGTTTCAAGCAGAATATGTTTGGGACAATATACTACATAGGCGATTTTTTTCAGCGTGTACGGTCAGCGAGATCATGGAAAGATCACTAAAACGATTATCACGTTGGGCAGATAAAAATGGACTAGGAGTCAACCCAGCGAAGATAGAACTAGTCCTCTTTACTAGAAGAAATAAAATGCCGAAATATCAGCTCCCTACACGGGGGGAAATCGCCATTTTTGATATGTTTGAATTGAAAAAAGATGTATTTGGAAACAACATTTTTAAATAATATATATTTGTGAACAAATAAATTGTATTTAAAAAACAAGAAATGTTGTTTGGAACGCATATATTAATATATTAGGACAAAATAACTTTCACAAATAAAACATGTGTTTATACACAAACAATATTATTGTTAAAGAAGTTTTCCAATTTTATTTTATTTAAAAAAAGATTTTTAAAAATTAGCTGACTTTCGATTTTAAGTTGAAATTTTTCCTAGATTTCCTGTTATACTTTACAGTTAAAAATTTCTATAAAATTGCACTTTTAACATCTGAAAAACAGAAAACATACCTTAAAATGAGCGCACAACAGGCCGAACCACTGGCTTAAGTGTATGTCCATGGACATGAGACGTTTAAACGTCTCCTCTCTTCAACCTAACCTAACCTAACCTACCTTAAAATGAAGGCATTGATACATTGCCAAAATACTTAAATACAAAATATTTTTTGTTTCGGAAATATTAGTTCCAATTACAAATATATTTGGATGAAAACATGCTCTTGTTTAGAAAAACATCCTCCCAAATATATAATGTATTTGTGTGTATCAAATATTATGTATTTGGAGTGTACCCTAAATATGTTTGGGACAATATACTACAGGAGCGATTTTTTTTCAGCGTGTACACTACAGGGAAAGGTTCTTGAACTATCGAAAGAGGCTAAGTACTTGGGCATCACCCTAGACTCTAAGCTGTCCTGGAAAAGGAATTTGTAGGAAAGGGGAAAGAAAGCGTTATGCGCCTTCTATGCCTGCAAGCAAATGTTTGGGCGCAAATGGGGTTTGCAACCGAAAATGATACACTGGATGTATACATCGATCATTAGACCGATACTCACCTACGGATCAGTTGTATGGTGGAAAGCGGTAATGAAGAAATCACATCTCTCGCATCTAGCCAAAGTGCAAAGACTGATTTGCGTCGGGATAACTGGCGCCCTCAGATCTGCTCAACAAATGGCACTGGAGACGATGCTGAACCTTCAACCAATCGAATCAGGAATGGCCATCAATACCACACACGGACATGGCTCAATCCTGGAAAGCATGGGCATAACAGACAAACTCAATAGGCCAACGGACTACTTGGCACCAAGGACAATTCGAGATAGGAATTTTAATGTGACGTTTCCTAGCCGTGAGGACTGGGCATCAAATAGCGTCATGGAGGACGACGAGATCTCAATCTTCACGGACGGATCGAAAATGGAGACGGGCACGGGAAAAAATTCATTCTCAAGGCCTTAGACTCTAGCACTATCAAATCACGCTGCACGATGGACTGCTTTTTATCCTTAACCCATATTCAGGCGCCCGAAATCACGCGCTGCTGGGTGCCAGGACATAGCAACATACAGGGCAACGAATTAGCAGACGACTGTGCCAGGATAGGATCCGGCGCACGAAATGAAATCGCGACTCTGCACGTGCAAATTCCGTTCGTGGAACTTAAAAACCAAATCGACGAACGCGGAGCAGCACGAACCAGATCGAGGTGGGATATCGTACAAATCTGCAAGAACCCTTTGGCCATCCATTGATGTAAAGCGTACCGAAGAATTGCTGTCCTTCAGGAAGAACACACTTAGCATCCTCACTGGAGTCATCACAGGGCACTGCGTGATAGGCAATATGGCTGCACGCTTGAAGCTTCCTTACGAGGACTTCTGTAGAAGCTGCTTGGATGAAGAAGAGGAGGAGTCAGTACAGCACCTGCTATGCTCATGTAAAGGACTGCAAGAGTACCGTTTGGCCTTTTTAGGGCACCGGCTCTTCGAAAACCTAGATGATCTTGCAGATGCACCGCTCAAACCCCTTCTAAATTTCATCAGAAAATCTCTCTGGTTTAGTAAGGCCACAAAGACAAATGAAAACACGAGTCACTAGATCTTCTCTCCCTCTTCCTAAATCTTCTCTCCCTCTTCCTAAATCTTCTCTCCCTCTTCCTAAACTTTCTCTCCCTCTTCCTAGTCTGTCTACACGGGGAAAATCGTCATTTTTGATATGTTTGAATTGAAAGAAAATATACTTGGAAACGATTTTTTTAAATATTTTATATTTGTTAACAAATAAATTTTATTTGAAAATCAAGAAATTTTGTTTGGAACGCATATATTAATATATTATTACATAATTTATTTGCAAACTGACTTTCACAAATAAAATATGTGTTTACACACAAACAAAGTAATTGTTTAAGAAGTTTTCCAAATATATATTTTTTAAAACTTTGCTGACTTATTCCCATTTTAGTTTTTTCCAATTATTTATTTTCTGTCAACACATTAATGCAATTCATATTTACAAAGATTATACCATTTAAGTTTTAATTAAATTTAAAAACATATAAAATGTATAAAAAAATCTGAAAACCAGAAAACTTGTCTTTAAATTGGGCATTAATACATTGCCAAAATACATAAATACAAATTAAACTTTGTTTCGGAAATACTAGTTCTCAATACAAAAATATTAGAATGCGAACATATTTTTGTTTAGAACAATATCGTCCCAAACATATAATATTTGTATTACTCCAAATATTATATATTTGGAGTGTACCATACACATATGTATATTTCAAGCCGAATATGTTTGGGACAATATACTACAGAAGCGATTTTTTTTCAGCGTGTACCTCCAACTATTTCTTCTATGTTTATATTCTACTCACGGGAAACACAATGGACCGAATTGTCGGCCCCGAGTAAGTTGTCGTCAGTTGTATTCTGACGGGCGTCCCTTTTAACCTAACCTAAGACATTTTTAGCAATAAAATTTATCACGAAAACTAGAAAAAACTAACTAAAATTCGAATAAGTCAACAAAGTTTGGAAAATCTTTTTAAATAAAATATTTTTGGAAATCTTCTTAAACTATAACTTTGTTTGTGTGTAAACACATATTTTATTTGCGGAATTCAGTTTGCAAATAAATAATGTTCTAACATATTAATACTCGTATATGAGTTTCAAACAAAATTTCTTGATTTTCCAATAAATTTTATTTGTTAATATTTTTTTTCAATTCAATTCAAAGTTCATACTCAATTATTACAAAATAGTTTGAAAATAAAGAAATTACAGATTGTTTTTTTATAAACGTGAGCTGGAGTTTACATATTTAATAGTTGTATGCTCTAATTAGCATTTTTCTATAGTTTTGTGCTTCCTTCAAGTAGTTGCAAAGGCTTAGCCAACAAAATCCTTCACCACCGTTTAATATTTGTAGTACTTCGTTATTATTTAAAGCTCTTTTTGCGAAATGCTTAAATCTGAATTGTCCCAGGATTGGACATCTACCAATGAAATGCTGCATCGTTTCTTCTTCTCTCAAGTTGCACATGGAACATATTTGTTCACTTGCCGCTCTGAAAATGGATCCGTTTAATCCCATCATATCCGCTGTGGCTTTCATTATATATGATATTTGCATTTGGTTGAGGCTGTCATTACAATATGCTGGACCCCTGGTGAGGTCTAGGTATTTGTAGATGCGATATTCACTTTGATGTGCTTTTTCAATAAAATTTGTTCTGTTAAGATTTTCCATTTCTTCAATTAGCCTTTGTTAAGCCTTATACCAGAGTCCCTTATGTAAGTGTACATTCTCATGACCAATGTTGTAATTTCTGAGACAATCTTTGAAGCAAAATATATTCCTTTCAACTATTTTAGTAAATAGTTTATGCGGTAGCCTTGTTCTCTCTTGATCAAGGAGTATTTTAGACAAGTATTTCAAATGCAATGTGTATGTATAGACATATCCATTTTCATAGCCCGTCTCCAGAGATATGACATAATTTGGTGTATTCTCCGGTAATTTTAGAATTCTTTTTATGAAAAATCTATATAGTTTATCGACATCATCAAAATATTCATCACCCCATATCTGCGCGCCATAGCTTTGGATCGATCTGCACACAGATAGGAACATTTTCCATTTTGCCTTTAGTGATATGCTTGGTTTCCCTATAAAATGTCTCCATGTTGCATTAATGCAAGTTTTCGAGGCTTCATTTTTTATTGCGATGTGCTTGGCAAACGACAATTTAGGTGTTAGAGTTATGCCTATATATTTGTATTCATTTACGACACGCAAGTAATCACCTTTGTATAACCATTTTTCAGAAGTGGAAATTCTGCCACCTTTTCTAAAAATCATTATTTCAGATTTTGTCTGATTAAGTTCCATCCCCCATATATCACAGTATGTCTCGAGGTTGTTTATCATTTTTTGCAAAATCATAACGTCTTCAGCTATAATAACGATGTTACAGCGTACATTAATAAACGTATATTTAACTCATCCACGATAATACCGCCATCCAATGCATCATGCAAATCATTTAAGTAAAGCGCGAACAAAAGTGGGGACAAAAGACATCCTTGCTTTACGCCTGCACAGGTCCTAAAGTGATACGAAAATTCATTTCCTGTCCACACAGATACTTTTGTGTTCGTGTATATTTTTTCTATAAAACGAACTATTTTTGAGGATATGCCTATAGTCCAAAGTTTGTAAATTAGTTTATCCCTTGGGATTCTATCAAATGCTGCTTTGAAGTCGACAAAAAATGCATAATTTTTGTTATTTTCTGCCTGTTTCAGTTTTACGATTGATACCAAATTCAACCGTCGAATAACGTTTTCTGAATCCAGCTTGGTATTCATTAAGTATATCGTGGTTCTCTATCCACTTTGATAGTCTGCTGTTAACCATACACATCATTAGCTTTCCAGTACAGTTCATGAACGAAATCCCTCGATAATTACTGGACATATTTGGGTCCTCCTTTTTGAATATTGGGTATAAAATGCTTGACCGGAATGTCTGTAAATCATCACGACCATTAAGAATCTTTGTGTACCCTTTGCTATATTATTTTATATGTAACATAATTTGGTGCGTATTGCATTAATGAAGTTTGGGTCTCTGGCTTTAGTAACGTCTCAAAATAATTTTTAAAAATATATGCAGGAATGTTTCCTCCGGAGATTTGATCATATTTTCTTATTTCTTTAGCTAATTTCCACCACGATTTGTTGTCTGAAATTAGATCTAGACGGTGTTCTATATGCAGATAGTAATCCTTTCTGTTGGCAAAGTTTTTTGTATTCACGCCTCTGTTCGAGATATGTTTCTCTTTTTGTCTCTTCCTTTATTTTTCTATATGTATTCAGGGATATCATTGTTTTATTTCTTGCCTTCGGGCATTCCTTATCAAACCATTTGTTATGGAAGTCCTTATTCCTTATCGTGGATATAAAATCATCTAGACATTCGAGTGTATTTGAGGATGTTAGGTTTTGGGTAAGAGCTGTTTGATAAGGGATTTTGTTTCTATTTTTCCAAATTAACTTTGGCATTAGGTTTTTACTTTCCACTTGTGTTTGCAATTTACCATATAGTCTCAATTTCTGTGATATTGGAAAATGATCGGACCATATTTGGTCTTCTACCGAGAATTTGATAACATTGGTTATCATATCCATAGATACCGCACATAAGTCAATCACCGAGCTAACATTATTGTTAGAGAAAGTGCAATTGCCTCCTTCATCTCCTGACACTCTGCCGTTTAGTACTATTAAACCATGTCCATTGCAAAATTCCAAATACTTTCTCCCAACTGAGTTTACTATTTTGTCATTTGAATTTCTCTTTTCGTAACATGTTGTTATTCCTTCTAATAGTTCCTCTGGTAGTTGCTGTTCTTCACCAATTCGGATATTGTGGTTGCCTATTGTCGACCCTTGCTGGGTCGCTATTTTCTATAGCATATTTTAACTTCCCAAAATCTTCGGTCCAATTTGTGCCTCTAAGGTATACCGGTACAATTTCAAATTTTATTGAGTCTGTAACACAAACTATAAAATCCCAATCGTTTCGATGGGCATGCATATGTTTGATGCCAATGTTTTTCAAGCCTTTTCGAATACCGCAAATTTGACCACCAATACCCTGCCTCTGTTGCTGTTTCTGCTAGCATATTTCCAATATGTCTGGTAGTTTCTGAATCTATTTTCATATTTATCTCGATTTTTTTCCTCAACGTGAGTTTCCAACAGAATAAAAATTGTTCTAAATATTGGTAAAAATCGGGGTGAAACGTTTTTTAAGTCCCTATTATCTATATTATTGTTAGAATTTAAGTTTGTAATACTACATTTGTTATTAGCGGAATATTTTAAAAGTTTCTAATTCAAAAATCTGCGACCAAAACCTCTATAACATTGCACACAAAACAAATAATACATTAAAAAACTATTCAGTAACACTAAGAGCAAGATCCCTATAATGGAAACATCAAATGTAATATATTCCATCTCATGCGAAGGAAATAATTCAGAAAAATGTCAAAAAGTTTATGTCGGTACAACAAAAAATAAGCTAAAAACCAGAATATCAGGACATAAATCTGACTTAAAAATAAGAAATTATGAAAATTCAGCAAAAACTGCACTGGCGGAACACTGTGCGAGAAACAAACATCATCCGGATTTCGACAATGTACGTGTGTTACAAAGAGAAAATAACTACCAAAAAAGGTTCACTCTTGAGATGTTACACATCAATAATATACCAACAACAACAAGAATAAACTACAAGTCCGACCCGGAAAACATCGCTCACAGCTACCGAAGCCTAATAAGAAAAACGACTCAACGAATTTCCAACGATCGACGTGCAATAACAACCTAACACCAGTGCAATATTTACCATCGACGAGAGTAGTGATACTACGCTAGCTTTAAGAATATTTGTGTGTTGTTGTTTTACATGCATGTAAGTGTGATCAAAGGGAAAAGTTTTGTGTCTGTGTTTTCTGTTCGCCTGATACTTATTTATACTTATTTTAACTACAATTTCAAAATTTTTGTTATATTAATTAATTAATTAGTTATTATGGTTTAATTGTTGTATAACATCCCTGATGATGCAATTCAAAGAAATTGCGAAATATCGGATACAAATATGAATAATAAAAATATTTATGAAACCAAAACACTAGACCTCGAGCTTGACTATTATTTACATGAATTGGATATTCAATAAAAAACGTCGAATAAAAACAGAATCTTCATAGTTTTTTGAAATTGATTTGTTAAGCAGAGCATTATATTCTATTTGTAATCCAGTTATGGAATCTCCGTATATATTTATCAGGAATTCTATTCCATTGCTTTGCCCATACATTAAAATATTTCTTGAATTCCAATATACGATTTTTCCATATATCACAATCTGCTCTCCTCTGATACCGACTTTTTATACCCTACACCACACTGTGGTACAGGGTATTATAACTTTGTGCATTTTTTATCCTTGCTGATATTCAAAAGGATTTTCTTGAGTTCCATCATCACCTTTTTTCTTTCCAAGCGTTTTCCCGATAAGTCTCTTTCAACAAATATAGAAGTGCCGGACAATTTCCTGGTGCACTGAAGAATATCTGAAACCATTTTCGCTGATTTCACTTCAACGAGTACCATAGTTTTATTACCGCTTTGGTGTAGTTTTTTAACATTTTCTTTTTTTATGCCCGTGTTGACTTGCATCTAATCTTTAAGCAATTTCCTCACTGCAGAGTATAAAAATTTGGCAGCCCTCGGACAATAATTTTCTTTCTTCCCAATTCTTACACCAACCTCAATAATTATATACTGTTGGAGTCTTTTAATATTTTTATTTCCCTTTTCATTGCTTCATTTTCCTCTGATAGCCGATGAACCTCTTCCTTAACCTCTTCGATATTGTTTTTGACTTCAACTATATCTGCTTTCGTTGGCAAGTTTTCTAATTTATTGTCCAGTAAAGTGGACATAGACACGTTCATCAGTTTCATCAATTCAGATATAGGCATATTTCCCACTGTATGCTCTGGTGATACCTCCATTAATTTGCGTTTCGGATTTTGGCCATCCTTTCCCACTGTGTTGGTTGGTGGGGTTGAATTTGATGCCATTATGTTGAGCATACTTTTAGGCAGATATCAACTTGATTGGTATTCGGCGGGACGTTGTTTATTTTGTCGCTACCGAATATTATAATACATATAGCTTTTAGTACTAAAAGCTCGGGTTTTGTTATACAGTAACGCTGTAATTAATCTCGGTTTGACGTTTGATCGAATGATATGACTACAGCTGTTCACGAACACAGACCTTCAATTATACAGATGTGGCGTCAGCCAGAAACGTCAAAATATATCAGTTACGAACGAATAGGAATGAAATGTCACACGCGAAAAAACACTTTTCCGCGAACATAGTTGGAACTTTTTTTGCACTAATCGATTGATCTTAATTTTCTAATTGTGACAATTACAAAAAATTCGGGAAAATCGGTCCGAAATCCGCGGAAAAACTCGATGAAATTTCTATTCGTTCGTAACTGACAATTTACTCGCTCCGGGATGACATATCTTATTATTCATTATTTTTGTTCACGAATCACTATATTGTAAATATTCTTTTAGCTTTTGAGCACAACAGACGGCAATCACTTTCCAGTCAAATATTTGTATTAATTCGATATTTAAATAAGGTTTTTTCTTAATAAATTGGCATGAATCAACTTTACACTTTGCTTCACGCGATGGGCTGCTCTTTTATTTGGATATACACAAACCAACAAGGAATCTCGTGGCGTATTTCTCGTGTTTTGCAGTGAATTTTTTGGAGCCCAACAACTCAACTCGTTATTTGTATTTATTTCTTAATAAGTATATAATATTTAAAAAAAATCGTTTCCAAGTATTTTTTCTTTCAATTCAAACATATCAAAAAAGACGAATTTCCTCCGTGTAGGTTTACATCTAATAATACCCATTCCGAAAGTAACGTTTACTTTTACAAACCCACACGAAATTGTGTCCATTTCCGCTTCGGAAATTATACACAAATATTACCGTCGTTCCGTGAAATAAGTAGTTGAGGCTATCCATTGCTTACGCACTGCATCTGGGGGAATTTTTCCACCGTTCACACGGAACAGAATTATTTACAAAATAAAACTTTTTTCCAACCGCTCTGGATCGATTCGTCGCAATACAAAGTTCATTGGTAAACATTCAGAGTGTTATAGCATTAGTTTTTATACCCTTCACCATAGGATGGGGGGTATATTCATTTTATCACTCAATTTGTAACACCACTAAATATTGATCTGGGACCCCATAAAGTATATATATTATTAATCGTCGTAACATTCTAAGACGATTTAGCCATGCCCGTCTGTCCGTCCGTCTGTTGTGATCTCGCTACAATCTATAATACTTGAGCTAGGTGGCTGAAATTTGGTACATATACTTCTTATATCTGCACGTATGTTGGAATTGAAAATGGGCAACATCGGTCCAATTTTGGATATATTCCCCATATATGGCATCTCCACCCATTTGACTTTTTATCGTTATAGACACCGCAAATGTCAACTGATCGGGCTGAATGTTGGTAACTGGGTTTATTTATGCCCGGTATCCTTCATACGAGGAACGTTAGCCATAGGTCCATGTTTTAATATAGCCCCTATACAAAGGTCTCTCTAGATTTGACTTCTTAACGCCACAAAAACGTAAAATTTCTACGACGTGGGCTGAAATTTGGTATAATGAGTTTTTTAGTACCCCTTACCATTCTCATCCGATCCATGGTGGAGGGTATATAAGATTCGGCATTGCCGAACTTAACGCTTTTACTTGTTTTTTTTTTCGTTTGTATAAAAAATCCGTACAAAATTCTAGTTGCCTAAACCACCAAATTAGGAAGATATAATAATTTAAAGAAAAATTATTTAAATAGACATTTAACACTGATATTCTTCTATATTTTTTATTTAATAGACACAAAAAAACCTTCACACTTAGTCTTCACTTCTAACAAAACTGTATATTAATCTTTTTTTACTGATTGAAAGAAATTTACCAAAAACTCTTTAGGTTTCACCAAATGCACTGTGAATATTAGGAAAATAAACCCTATTGTATATTTCGAAAACATTTTAGCTTTTGATCCGCGCTCGTCGAATTCTTATTTAGCACTAAATTCTCAATTTGTTAAACAATCGATTAAAAGGGAAAATTCTAAAGCTTCAGCAAAAAAAACTGTTTTCTTACATAACATCAGTTTTACACGAGGCGATGAAATTGAATGACCCAAGTTTAGCAAAAAAAAAAATTAAATTTTATAAGTATTAGCAAAATATGCAAAACTTGAGTAGAAAAAGTGCACTGAACTTGGGAATTTATTGGAATAAAAAATGCTAATTTCGCATTTCATTTCATTTCATTTATTTCGTACAAACTTGTAATTCAAAGCCGTCTGGCCAATTAAACATAAATTACAATATGCATATAACTAAGCTTTTTAACCAAGGGTAAAAAACTACTCATTGGTAAATAATGATATGTTGATTTGTTTAAACCTAATTAATATATAAGGAATAAATAATATAAATACAGATTGGGTATACAGAAAAGTATTTAGGATAACTAAATAGCTACTCAGTTTGTAAAATCCTAATATAAGGAAAAATGTATAAAGTGTTCCATAAAATAGAAACATTATTTAAAGATTTTTTACGTAGCTTTAATTAAGCGCAATTTTGCATAACAACAAATAAAAATGTTATTATTGAAAGTGGTTAAGTAGCCTATTGAAGAGTGTAGGGAGCGAAATGCTAAAATTGTTCATGTCATTGGGTAATGAATTGTAAAGTCGTGCTACTCTTACTAGAAACGATTCATTCATTAGGTGGACAACCCTAGGAATAAGCAATTGATTTCTCCTAGTTGAATGGCAAAATACCATCGATTGACACAAAAAAAGAGGAGACTGACTTTTAATCAGTTTATAAAAAAACAGAAGTAAGCGTAAATTTACAAATGCATCAAAATTACAGCCCAACAATTTCGTTACATAGGGCGTCACATGAACACGCCGGTTCAGTCCATATACATACCGCGCCACCCTATTTACAACCAGATGTACTAAATGCATGTTACCCTGTATAGTGCCAGAATACACTTCTAAACAGTATAGAACTATGGGTAATAGCAAACCATGTGCCAGCCTCTCTTTAACAAAAAGAGGCAAAGACAAATCGGTACCATAAAGATTTTTTAGCGAAAAATTTATTCTAGAAATTAGCTTATTAATATGCTGTCTAAAACTCAATTTATCGTCTAGCTTGACACCCAAGCACTGTAACTCACGGACAAATTCAATATCTATACCATTGTATCTAACGTGGATATTGTTATGGACGCTGGAGAAAAAAAAGAGGGCTTTCGATTTTAATGGATTTACATTAAGCTTGTTAAGCAACATCCACGCATGCAGAGTTTCCAAAACCAAGTCAATTTTAGATTGCAGAACCATTGAGCACCGACAGTCACCTTTAAAAAACAGCTGAATATCATCAGCAAAGGTGTATGGTACACACCAATCCTGTAACTGGGAGAAAAGGTCATTAATAAAGATTATGAAAAGTAGAGGTCCCAGTACTGACCCCTGCGGTACACCACTTTTAACAGGCAGAACACTACTACTCCTACCATCAATACAAACTAATTGGCGTCTACCAGTAAGATAAGAAGTCAACAGAACACACGCACTACTCGAGAACCCATATAAGTTATACAATTTATGCAACAAAGTGGAGTAGTCCACTCTATCAAAGGCTTTCTCAAGATCTAGTGACAAAAGAATTCCAAATCTACCACCACCGAAATTGGCTCGAATGGAGTCCGTTAATCCCAACAACAACGAAGAAGTGCTTCTTTTGGCTCTAAAACCACACTGATCATCATGAAGCATATTATTTTCCTCCAAATAAAATGACATTTGAGACTTTAAAATGTGCTCAACTACTTTTGAAAACATTTCAATGAATACTACATTCTACTACTACATTTCAATGAATTTTTCATTGTGAATCCAATGTACGATTAACATCGATTAGCAATTTAAAATGTATGAAACATCATCGGTGGTCACAGTCTAATGTTAATTACGTTTGTGAAAAAAAATGTAAAATTTTTTCTACATTTTAAACTGAAACCGCATTTGTAGGTTCGTTTGTAAAAATGGTGCAGCCATATGAACGGGTTTTGATTTCGTTTGTAAAATTATTACACTCCGCAAATGCGAAGATACCGCATTTTCCACCCTCAGCCCAGTCCACGGCATGGAGTGTTGCACCGTCAAAAAGCAGACTTCAGAACCAAACCTAAATGAAAGCGTACATTCTTAATGCACTACCAAATGGTTGCGCCATAATGTAGGTATGGGTTTTATTCAACGCACGATTTTTGTTCGCATGCAAAATGCGAAATTAGCAGAGGGTGCAGGGGGAATTTTTAAAATGTCCCAAAATGATGTAGTGACATTATTCTCCAGAAACGAAATCTCCATAAAACAACTATGAAATGCAGTTGAAATACATAGCATATGTTGAAGGTTTAAAGGCTGGGTTAGGCAAACGTAACGCCCGCGTAGCGTTACGAACCAGCTGATTCAATCAGACATATGGAAATCAGTGTAAACGAAAACGAAACATAAACGGACGGCGTTTACGTGCATTTGCAAACAAAATCACTATAGAGCACAAAAATGATGCGAAAATTTTGAAAAGTAATGATGAATCTATCTATCTATATGTATAAAAATGGAAAAATGTTTGTATGTATGTATGCTATAGACTCTGAAACCACTGGACCGATTTTATTTGTTTTTCTTTTGTTTGAAAAGTTCTTTGTCAGAGATGGTTTAAGGATTTTTTTGGAAAAAAGTGGGCGGGGCAGGAGTTGGCGTGGCATTACTTAAAATCCGATTATCTCTAAAAGTGTTGACCCTAGATGAACGAAATTTG
The DNA here is from genome assembly GCA_963930755.1 of Eudasyphora cyanicolor. Classification (NCBI taxonomy): domain Eukaryota; kingdom Metazoa; phylum Arthropoda; class Insecta; order Diptera; family Muscidae; genus Eudasyphora; species Eudasyphora cyanicolor. The sequence goes on along the minus strand of OZ005736.1, from coordinate 274,734,855 downwards.
GAACACACGTTAGTGGAGTTATTTTCTAAATCTTCAATAAAAATGGACGGAATCGAAAAACTGATATCTGGGGCAACGAAGTGGGCCGGGTCCAGCTAGTAAGTAATAAAATGATATTTTAGTAGCAAATAACTAAATATAAAATAAAATGAATTTGCTGCTATTTTTGTTGTGAATGTCTGAAGGCCGGGTTAGGCATACGTAACCGTAATTTATCTATACCGTCGTTATCTATACGTTGAGAAAATGATCTGACAACAACAACACATAAGTAAACAAAAAAGCCGCGATTTCTTTTTGTTTAGGTTTATTAAAAATGAAGTTAAAAAGAATGTTTATAAATTTGTGTTATTTAAATCTGTGCAGAATTTACTATAAAAGTAATCCAGAAATTATCGTCGGATAAGAAGATGGGGTGGACGTCCTATAAACAATGACTGGGCGAAAGCCGGACACTAGAATGCCTATGGCAGTTTTTAATTTGATATTAATAAAATGTTTTCCAACAACAGGTGTTATTTTGGTATTCAAAGAAAAATGCCATTTTTTGAGATACACGATCGGATGTTTATTTCATAATAAAGAGGAAGGTATGCCGTTAATAATGAAAAACAACATCAGCCAAATGGCCACCACGACCACGCTTTCAGGACCATATCCTTTTCATGAAATTTTCCATAACCAAATCGCAAAGTGGCTGCCCTATGTCCTCGATAGACCAGAATTCTGTCTTTGAGGTCTTGAATCGACGCTGGGCTGTTGGGGTAGACCTTATCTTTCTCAGTGGACAATTGTGATCACCTCTTCGAGAGATAACACGGTCCGGAAACTTTTCCTGTAATGGAGCAATGGTTTCGCTGCCTGTGTGTGACACATAGCACCGTCTTGTTGAAAGTAAACGTTGTCCAGATCAATACCATCCAACTCCGACCATAAAAAATCATTAATCATCTCTCGATAGCGCAATCCATTCACCGTAACTGTTGATCCAACCTCATTTTCGAAAAAGTAAGGTCCAATGACCCCGCCGGACCATAAACCGCACCAAACAGTCACACGTTGAGGATGGGGAGGCTTCTCAACAATAACTCTTGGATTTTCCGAGCCCCAGATGCGACAATTTTGCTATAACACCACTGTATGTCAAATATTGCTTTATCCTACGATTCCAATATTAACATTATATTCTTTAAAATTGTAGATATTTGGGTCACGGTTGTTCCATACAATCGATTGCATGGAGGCACAAGCTGGGGAAAACAACAATTCGAAATATTATTTTAGAATGCACTGAACTTTTGAGGCGCTTGCTTTCGCCGATTGATTTAAGTGAACAAACTACACAGCAGTACAAACACATTGCCAATGATTTTCAACGAATGTGGGATATGCCGAATTGTGTGGGAATCTGCGATGCTAACTATACATTCATATCAGTTAATGTTGGAATTTATGGCAGCCAACACGATGGGGGTATGTCCATTAAACTTCAATTTATTTGTAATCTATTTTAATACAAACAATTTCCATTTCTTACTTTTAATTAAATACAGCTATATTCCAGTACTCTCCGTTTGGCCAATCAGTTATTTTAGGTACAGTACCTGTACCTCCTAGTAAACCATTATCGTCAGTATCCTCTGAAGCCTTTCCTCATTTTTTTATTGGCGATGCGGCGTTTCCCCTGAGGAATATCCTTGGTCTAAGTCAACAACTTTAGTCGAGCTCAGAGACAACATCCAACGCGAAATTGCCAACGTTCCGGTCGAAATGTGCCCAAGAGTGGTGGAAAATTGGGTCCAAAGAATAGATCGCTGTTGACGGGCTGTGGTGGTCATATGACCGAAATTGAATTTCATTCTTAAAATGTAACATTTGCACTACACCTGGAATTTGAGCTCTATATCTTAAATATTCTGTGTTTTATTAATATATAAAATTCTTATGTCCTTAATGGAAAACCCTTTACTTATGTCTATTTCCACTGAAGAGGGACTCAGCCAAATCCATCCAATCTCTATCTATAAATAAGTCCACGTTTGTAGAGATGCTTATATTGCTGTCAGAGATTGGCGCAATGATCTCGTACTGTCGTCAAAAGAATCCTGAGGCAGATTATAAATTTAATTTTTAATGGAGTCAGCCGTGATCTTCACAAAACTCACCTGTGACGCCCAGCTCCTTGCTTCCCAGCTTCTCGCTTTTTATCCTATATGCTGGATTATACTTATTGTATAAATACTCGTGCGACTGCATCAATGAAATCAAATATTCGTCTTTCATGTTTATTTGCACTTTTAAACAATAAATAATTAATAAATTATTTTCTTTACTTTTCTCGGTGAACATACAATTGTAATTGTAAACAACATGTAGTATCAGCTGTTGTCAAATTGTACGTAAACGGAACGTCCAATTCTGATTTCAACAGATTCAGCCGTCCGTTTACATTTCGTTTCCGTTGGCTAATCGTTTACACTGAGTTACATATGACAGATTGAATCAGCTGATTCGTTACGCTACGGGGGCGTTACCTTTACGTTTGCCTAACCCAGCCTTTAGCATCAGAGAGTGTTTAATTCATAGATGTTGGTGAAAGTAAGTGTTCCAAACCTGCGTGAAGATACCGACGTCGGTAACTTTCCATAACTTCCTATAACACGAAACAACAGGGTGACACAGATAAGCGTAAAACCGTATTTAGAAGGCAAAAGTACGCCTTTTATCAACTGTTATGGCCCACTGACAGTAAAAAAAGTTACCGACGGCTGAAAAATTCTAAATAAATATTAATTTTATTGTGCTAAATGACAAAAATAAATGTTTTTAATGCATGTTACGTACACGAAATGAAACTTAAACAACTTTGGGATCATATTAAATCACCCATATATAGAAATGTGTCATTCTTTATCCAAATTATTGATTTCAATTTCCACTGAAGGTCAGGACATAAATAGCTTCCTGGAGATCCAATGGTACAATTTAAGACACCGACTTGTACCTCAAATAAAAGAAGGGATCAAGACGAACACGTTGGTGTGTACTTTGTACCAAGAATCGGTTTTTGGTGGAACAAACTTTCATGATTACTGTAGGAAAGGGGGTGGCAAGGACACTAATTCCTACCGACGGGACCAAAGGACACGATTTAAGATTCCGACTTGCACCTCAAATTAAAGAGGGGATCAAGACGAACACGTTGGTATGTAGTTTATGCCAAGAATCGGTTTTCGGTAGAACAAACTTTCCCGATTTCTGTATAAAATGGGGCGGCCCAAGCACACTAATTCCCACCGACGGGGCCTAAGGACACGATTTAAGATTCCCACTTGTACCTCAAATGAAAGAGGGGATCAAGACGAACACGTTGGTGTGTACTTTGTACCAAGAATCGGTTTTTGCTGGAACAAACTTTCGTGATTACTGTAGGAAAGGGGATGGCAAGGACACTAATTCCTACCGACGGGACCAAAGGACACGATTTAAGATTCCGACTTGCACCTCAAATTAAAGAGGGAATAAAGACGAACATGTTGGTGTGTAGCTTATGCCAAGAATCGGTTTTTGGTAGAACAAACTTTCCCGATTTCTGTAGGAAAGGGGTGGCAAGGACACTAATTCCTCCCGACGGGACCCAAGGACACGATTTAAGATTCCGACTTGCACCTCAAATTAAAGAGGGGATCAAGACGAACACGTTGGTATGTAGTTTATGCCAAGAATCGGTTTTCGGTAGAACAAACTTTCCCGATTTCTGTATAAAATGGGGCGGCCCAAGCACACTAATTCCCACCGACGGGGCCTAAGGACACGATTTAAGATTCCCACTTGTACCTCAAATGAAAGAGGGGATCAAGACGAACACGTTGGTGTGTACTTTGTACCAAGAATCGGTTTTTGCTGGAACAAACTTTCGTGATTACTGTAGGAAAGGGGATGGCAAGGACACTAATTCCTACCGACGGGACCAAAGGACACGATTTAAGATTCCGACTTGCACCTCAAATTAAAGAGGGAATAAAGACGAACATGTTGGTGTGTAGCTTATGCCAAGAATCGGTTTTTGGTAGAACAAACTTTCCCGATTTCTGTAGGAAAGGGGTGGCAAGGACACTAATTCCTCCCGACGGGACCCAAGGACACGATTTAAGATTCCGACTTGCACCTCAAATTAAAGAGGGAATAAAGACGAACACGGTGGTGTACAGTTTATGCCAAGAATCGGTTTTTGGTAGAACAAACTTTAGCTATTTTAGTTTCGAAGTGGGGGGTCAAATTAAAGAGGGAATCAAGAGGAATACATCAGTGTATTATTTGTTCAAAGAATCGCATTTTTGTTGAACAAACTTTCGCGATTACTGTAAGAAATGTCGTGGCAAGGACACTAATTCCTAACGGCGGGACCTAAGGAAACGATTTAAGATTCCAACTTGTACCTCAAATTAAAGAGGGTATCAAGACGAATAAATCGGTGTATTACTTGTTCAAAGAATCGCTTTTTTGTTGAACAAACTTTCGCGATTACTGTAAGAAATGTGGTGGCAAGGACACTAATTCCCACCGACGGGACCTAAGGACACGATTTAAGATTCCGACTTGTACCTCAAATTAAAGACGGAATCAAGACGAATACATCGGCGTACTACTTGTTCACAGAATAGCTTTTTTGTTGAACAAACTTTCCAGATCTCTGTTTCGAAGTGGGGGTTAGGACACTAATTCAAGACGAATACATCGGCGTACTATTTGTTCAAAGAATCGCTTTTTTGTTGAACAAACTTTCCAGATCTCTGTTTGGAAGTGGGGGTCAGGACACTAATTCCCACCGACGGGACCTAAGGACACGATTTAAGATTCCGACTTGTACCTCAAATTAAAGACGGAATCAAGACGAATACATCGGCGTGCTATTTGTTCACAGAATCGCTTTTTTGTTGAACAAACTTTCTCGATTTCAGTTTCGAAGTGGGGGTCAGGACACAAATTCCCACCGACGGGACCTAAGGACACGATTTAAGATTCCGACTTGTACCTCAAATTAAAGAGGGTATCAAGAGGAATACATCAGTGTACTTTTTGTTCAAAGAATCGCTTTTTTGTTGAACAAACTTTCTCGATTTCAGTTTCGAAGTGGGGGTCAGGACACTAATTCCCACCGACGGGACCTAAGGACACGATTTAAGATTCCGACTTGTACCTCAAATTAAAGACGGAATCAAGACGAATACATCGGCGTACTATTTGTTCACAGAATAGCTTTTTTGTTGAACAAACTTTCCAGATCTCTGTTTCGAAGTGGGGGTCAGGACACTAATTCCCACCGTCGGGACCTAAGGACACGATTTAAGACATCAACGTATGCCAAAAATGAGATCCCAAAATGGGACCCGAACTTGACTTGTAAATCTTGAAGACAGTCTGGTTTATTTCGAAAGACCAATGACTTCAAATAACCCCCACAAGAAATAGTCTAATGGAGTTAAATCACAACTTCTTGGAGGCCATTCAATATCACAATTTCTTGAAATAATCGAATCTTCAAACTTTTCTCGCAACAATTCATTTGTTTAATACCATATCCTTTTCATGAAATTTTCCATAACCAAATCGCAAAGTGGCTGCCCTATGTCCTCGATGGCATCAAGAATTCTATCTTTGAGGTCTTGAATCGACGCTGGGCTTTTGGAAAGAAGTTTCTTAATTTAGCAGCGAATACTGCTTAATTCGGGGAAAATCAGTTCAGTTTTAGATATATACAAATATATACAGGCTTTCCAATAAGTGTGATATGATTTCTTTGAAAAAAAAAACAAAAATATTGTTAAGGAAATTCAAAAGTTATTTATTTTATGTGAAGTACAATCGATACAATAAAGTTCTAAATAAAACGTCATTCAACTGGCCTCCACGACTTCGTCTGCAGGAACGAATTCGATGAACCCAATTTTCGAACATTTTTCCACTAAATCAGGTCGTATGTCATGAATGGCACGTTCAATATTGACTTGTAAAGCTTGAAGACAGTCTGGTTTATTTCGAAAGACCAATGACTTCAAATAATCCCCACAAGAAATAGTCTAATGGAGTTAAATCACAACTTTTTGGAGGCCATTCAATATCACAATTTCTTGAAATAATCGAATCTCCAAACATTTCTCGCAACAATTCATTTGTTTACCATAACCTTTTCATGAAATTTTCCATAACCAAATCACAAACCTCACGTCCTCGATAACCTCACGAATTCTATCTTTGAGGTCTTGAATCGACGCTGGGCTGTTGGCGTAGACCTTATCTTTCACGTGGCCCCAAAGGATGAAGTCGCAAGGTGTTAAACCACAAGATCTATTTGGCCAATTGTAATCACCTCATCAAGAGGTAACACGGTCCGGAAACTTTTCCCGTAACAGAGCAATGGTCTCGTTGCTTGGGTGGTGTTGAAAGTAAACGTTGTCCAGATCAATACCATCCAACTCCGACCATAAAAAATCATTAATCATCCCTCGATAGCGCAATCCATTCACCGTAACTGTTGATCCAACCTAATTTTCGAAAAAGTAAGGTCCAATGACCCCGCCGGACCATAAACCGCACCAAACAGTCACAATTTGAGTATGTAGAGGCTTCTCAACAATAACTCTTGGGTTTTCCAAGCCCCAGATGCGACAATTTTGCTTGTTGATGTATCCACCGATGTGGAAATGGGCCTCATCAGTCAGATGATTTTTCGATGGAATTCCGGATAATTTTCATGCATTTCAAGGACCCAATCAGCAAAGACACGACGTTGTTAATGATAAGCCTTAAGACCCATGTCTTTAGCCAAGATACGGCGTAATGACGTTTTTGGAATGCCCAATTCCAAAGAACCACGAGGAATGGACAAACCTGGGCTTTCTTCAACACTATGGCCTACAGCAGCGATATTCTCAGTTGTTCTTGAGCGACGTGCACGGGTTTTATTCTTCACATCACTAACTTGTCCCAACAGCTCGAATTTTTCCACCAATTTCTGCATTGCGGTCCGTCAGACAAGGTGCTTTACGACGACCAAAAAATGCTTTAGTTTTGCGAACTGTGACTGCAAGATACAAGCATACATATGTATGTATGCATACCATTTATGTTACTCTTTTTGCATTTTCCCATTCGTAAATAAATGTATACATACATACATAGGTATGTGTGTGTGTTGTATTTGCGCCAATTCAACAAAGCGCCACCAGGCGATTTGTATCAGCATCATCCATGTACAAACGAATGCAAGGTTGCCAAGGTATGCGGTAAATGGATGTTGTCGATGTAAAACGCAAGCTGACGCTTTCTTTTTGTTATTCAATTCAATAAATATTCAATTGAATTCTACATAAATAACAAAATGTTAATATGAGAGCAAATAAAAATAAAATTAAGTTTTAGGTATTTTTTCTGTGAATTTCTGTTTCATATGACACGTTCTTCAACCGCTTCAGCGGGCAACGTTACGGCTACGGCAAATATAAGTTACGACTACGTATGCCTAACCTTGCCTTTACGAACACAAATAATACATTCAAATTATTTCTACCAATTTTCAAAACAGAATTGGTAATGTTTTTTTTAACAAAAATCAAATTTTTGAATGGGTTCTGGTCCCATTTTGGGATCTCATTTTTGGCATGCGTTGATGTCTTAAATCGTGTCCTTAGGTCCCGACGGTGGGAATTAGTGTCCTGACCCCCACTTCGAAACAGAGATCTGGAAAGTTTGTTCAACAAAAAAGCTATTCTGTGAACAAATAGTACGCCGATGTATTCGTCGTGATTCCGTCTTTAATTTGAGGTACAAGTCGGAATCTTAAATCGTGTCCTTAGGTCCCGTCGGTGGGAATTAGTGTCCTGACCCCCACTTCGAAACTGAAATCGAGAAAGTTTGTTCAACAAAAAAGCGATTCTTTGAACAAAAAGTACACTGATGTATTCCTCTTGATACCCTCTTTAATTTGAGGTACAAGTCGGAATCTTAAATCGTGTCCTTACGTCCCGTCGGTGGGAATTAGTGTCCTGACCCCCACTTCGAAACAGAGATCTGGAAAGTTTGTTCAACAAAAAAGCGATTCTTTGAATAAATAGTACGCCGATGTATTTGTCTTGATTCCGTCTTAAATTTGAGGTACAAGTCGGAATCTTAAATCGTGTCCTTAGGTCCCGTCGGTGGGAATTAGTGTCCTGACCCCCACTTCGAAACTGAAATCGAGAAAGTTTGTTCAACAAAAAAGCGATTCTGTGAACAAATAGCACGCCGATGTATTCGTCTTGATTCCGTCTTTAATTTGAGGTACAAGTCGGAATCTTAAATCGTGTCCTTAGGTCCCGTCGGTGGGAATTAGTGTCCTGACCCCCACTTCCAAACAGAGATCTGGAAAGTTTGTTCAACAAAAAAGCGATTCTTTGAACAAATAGTACGCCGATGTATTCGTCTTGAATTAGTGTCCTAACCCCCACTTCGAAACAGAGATCTGGAAAGTTTGTTCAACAAAAAAGCTATTCTGTGAACAAGTAGTACGCCGATGTATTCGTCTTGATTCCGTCTTTAATTTGAGGTACAAGTCGGAATCTTAAATCGTGTCCTTAGGTCCCGTCGGTGGGAATTAGTGTCCTGACCCCCACTTCGAAACAGAGATCTGGAAAGTTTGTTCAACAAAAAAGCGATTCTTTGAATAAATAGTACGCCGATGTATTTGTCTTGATTCCGTCTTAAATTTGAGGTACAAGTCGGAATCTTAAATCGTGTCCTTAGGTCCCGTCGGTGGGAATTAGTGTCCTGACCCCCACTTCGAAACTGAAATCGAGAAAGTTTGTTCAACAAAAAAGCGATTCTGTGAACAAATAGCACGCCGATGTATTCGTCTTGATTCCGTCTTTAATTTGAGGTACAAGTCGGAATCTTAAATCGTGTCCTTAGGTCCCGTCGGTGGGAATTAGTGTCCTGACCCCCACTTCCAAACAGAGATCTGGAAAGTTTGTTCAACAAAAAAGCGATTCTTTGAACAAATAGTACGCCGATGTATTCGTCTTGAATTAGTGTCCTAACCCCCACTTCGAAACAGAGATCTGGAAAGTTTGTTCAACAAAAAAGCTATTCTGTGAACAAGTAGTACGCCGATGTATTCGTCTTGATTCCGTCTTTAATTTGAGGTACAAGTCGGAATCTTAAATCGTGTCCTTAGGTCCCGTCGGTGGGAATTAGTGTCCTGACCCCCACTTCGAAACTGAAATCGAGAAAGTATGTTCATCAAAAAAGCGATTCTGTGAACAAATAGTACGCCGATGTATTCGTCTTGATTCCGTTTTTAATTTGAGGTACAAGTCTTAAATCGTGTCCTTAGGTCCCGTCGGTGGGAATCAGTGTCCTTGCCACCACATTTCTTACAGTAATCGCGAAAGTTTGTTCAACAAAAAAGCGATTCTTTGAACAAGTAATACACCGATTTATTCGTCTTGATACCCTCTTTAATTTGAGGTACAAGTTGGAATCTTAAATCGTGTCCTTAGGTCCCGCCGTTAGGAATTAGTGTCCTTGCCACGACATTTCTTACAGTAATCGCGAAAGTTTGTTCAACAAAAATGCGATTCTTTGAACAAATAATACACTGATGTATTCCTCTTGATTCCCTCTTTAATTTGACCCCCCACTTCGAAACTAAAATAGCTAAAGTTTGTTCTACCAAAAACCGATTCTTGGCATAAACTGTACACCACCGTGTTCGTCTTGATCCCCTCTTTCATTTGAGGTACAAGTGGGAATCTTAAATCGTGTCCTTAGGCCCCGTCGGTGGGAATTGGTGTGCTTGGGCCGCCCCATTTTATACAGAAATCGGGAAAGTTTGTTCTACCGAAAACCGATTCTTGGCATAAACTACATACCAACGTGTTCGTCTTGATCCCCTCTTTAATTTGAGGTGCAAGTCGGAATCTTAAATCGTGTCCTTTGGTCCCGTCGGTAGGAATTAGTGTCCTTGCCACCCCCTTTCCTACAGTAATCATGAAAGTTTGTTCCACCAAAAACCGATTCTTGGTACAAAGTACACACCAACGTGTTCGTCTTGATCCCTTCTTTTATTTGAGGTACAAGTCGGTGTCTTAAATTGTACCATTGGATCTCCAGGAAGCTATTTATGTCCTGACCTTCAGTGGAAATTGAAATCAATAATTTGGATAAAGAATGACACATTTCTATATATGGGTGATTTAATATGATCCCAAAGTTGTTTAAGTTTCATTTCGTGTACGTAACATGCATTAAAAACATTTATTTTTGTCATTTAGCACAATAAAATTAATATTTATTTAGAATTTTTCAGCCGTCGGTAACTTTTTTTACTGTCAGTGGGCCATAACAGTTGATAAAAGGCGTACTTTTGCCTTCTAAATACGGTTTTACGCTTATCTGTGTCACCCTGTTGTTTCGTGTTATAGGAAGTTATGGAAAGTTACCGACGTCGGTATCTTCACGCAGGTTTGGAACACTTACTTTCACCAACATCTATGAATTAAACACTCTCTGATGCTAAAGGCTGGGTTAGGCAAACGTAAAGGTAACGCCCCCGTAGCGTAACGAATCAGCTGATTCAATCTGTCATATGTAACTCAGTGTAAACGATTAGCCAACGGAAACGAAATGTAAACGGACGGCTGAATCTGTTGAAATCAGAATTGGACGTTCCGTTTACGTACAATTTGACAACAGCTGATACTACATGTTGTTTACAATTACAATTGTATGTTCACCGAGAAAAGTAAAGAAAATAATTTATTAATTATTTATTGTTTAAAAGTGCAAATAAACATGAAAGACGAATATTTGATTTCATTGATGCAGTCGCACGAGTATTTATACAATAAGTATAATCCAGCATATAGGATAAAAAGCGAGAAGCTGGGAAGCAAGGAGCTGGGCGTCACAGGTGAGTTTTGTGAAGATCACGGCTGACTCCATTAAAAATTAAATTTATAATCTGCCTCAGGATTCTTTTGACGACAGTACGAGATCATTGCGCCAATCTCTGACAGCAATATAAGCATCTCTACAAACGTGGACTTATTTATAGATAGAGATTGGATGGATTTGGCTGAGTCCCTCTTCAGTGGAAATAGACATAAGTAAAGGGTTTTCCATTAAGGACATAAGAATTTTATATATTAATAAAACACAGAATATTTAAGATATAGAGCTCAAATTCCAGGTGTAGTGCAAATGTTACATTTTAAGAATGAAATTCAATTTCGGTCATATGACCACCACAGCCCGTCAACAGCGATCTATTCTTTGGACCCAATTTTCCACCACTCTTGGGCACATTTCGACCGGAACGTTGGCAATTTCGCGTTGGATGTTGTCTCTGAGCTCGACTAAAGTTGTTGACTTAGACCAAGGATATTCCTCAGGGGAAACGCCGCATCGCCAATAAAAAAATGAGGAAAGGCTTCAGAGGATACTGACGATAATGGTTTACTAGGAGGTACAGGTACTGTACCTAAAATAACTGATTGGCCAAACGGAGAGTACTGGAATATAGCTGTATTTAATTAAAAGTAAGAAATGGAAATTGTTTGTATTAAAATAGATTACAAATAAATTGAAGTTTAATGGACATACCCCCATCGTGTTGGCTGCCATAAATTCCAACATTAACTGATATGAATGTATAGTTAGCATCGCAGATTCCCACACAATTCGGCATATCCCACATTCGTTGAAAATCATTGGCAATGTGTTTGTACTGCTGTGTAGTTTGTTCACTTAAATCAATCGGCGAAAGCAAGCGCCTCAAAAGTTCAGTGCATTCTAAAATAATATTTCGAATTGTTGTTTTCCCCAGCTTGTGCCTCCATGCAATCGATTGTATGGAACAACCGTGACCCAAATATCTACAATTTTAAAGAATATAATGTTAATATTGGAATCGTAGGATAAAGCAATATTTGACATACAGTGGTGTTATAGCAAAATTGTCGCATCTGGGGCTCGGAAAATCCAAGAGTTATTGTTGAGAAGCCTCCCCATCCTCAACGTGTGACTGTTTGGTGCGGTTTATGGTCCGGCGGGGTCATTGGACCTTACTTTTTCGAAAATGAGGTTGGATCAACAGTTACGGTGAATGGATTGCGCTATCGAGAGATGATTAATGATTTTTTATGGTCGGAGTTGGATGGTATTGATCTGGACAACGTTTACTTTCAACAAGACGGTGCTATGTGTCACACACAGGCAGCGAAACCATTGCTCCATTACAGGAAAAGTTTCCGGACCGTGTTATCTCTCGAAGAGGTGATCACAATTGTCCACTGAGAAAGATAAGGTCTACCCCAACAGCCCAGCGTCGATTCAAGACCTCAAAGACAGAATTCTGGTCTATCGAGGACATAGGGCAGCCACTTTGCGATTTGGTTATGGAAAATTTCATGAAAAGGATATGGTCCTGAAAGCGTGGTCGTGGTGGCCATTTGGCTGATGTTGTTTTTCATTATTAACGGCATACCTTCCTCTTTATTATGAAATAAACATCCGATCGTGTATCTCAAAAAATGGCATTTTTCTTTGAATACCAAAATAACACCTGTTGTTGGAAAACATTTTATTAATATCAAATTAAAAACTGCCATAGGCATTCTAGTGTCCGGCTTTCGCCCAGTCATTGTTTATAGGACGTCCACCCCATCTTCTTATCCGACGATAATTTCTGGATTACTTTTATAGTAAATTCTGCACAGATTTAAATAACACAAATTTATAAACATTCTTTTTAACTTCATTTTTAATAAACCTAAACAAAAAGAAATCGCGGCTTTTTTGTTTACTTATGTGTTGTTGTTGTCAGATCATTTTCTCAACGTATAGATAACGACGGTATAGATAAATTACGGTTACGTATGCCTAACCCGGCCTTCAGACATTCACAACAAAAATAGCAGCAAATTCATTTTATTTTATATTTAGTTATTTGCTACTAAAATATCATTTTATTACTTACTAGCTGGACCCGGCCCACTTCGTTGCCCCAGATATCAGTTTTTCGATTCCGTCCATTTTTATTGAAGATTTAGAAAATAACTCCACTAACGTGTGTTCCAAATTTCGTTCATCTAGGGTCAACACTTTTAGAGATAATCGGATTTTAAGTAATGCCACGCCAACTCCTGCCCCGCCCACTTTTTTCCAAAAAAATCCTTAAACCATCTCTGACAAAGAACTTTTCAAACAAAAGAAAAACAAATAAAATCGGTCCAGTGGTTTCAGAGTCTATAGCATACATACATACAAACATTTTTCCATTTTTATACATATAGATAGATAGATTCATCATTACTTTTCAAAATTTTCGCATCATTTTTGTGCTCTATAGTGATTTTGTTTGCAAATGCACGTAAACGCCGTCCGTTTATGTTTCGTTTTCGTTTACACTGATTTCCATATGTCTGATTGAATCAGCTGGTTCGTAACGCTACGCGGGCGTTACGTTTGCCTAACCCAGCCTTTAAACCTTCAACATATGCTATGTATTTCAACTGCATTTCATAGTTGTTTTATGGAGATTTCGTTTCTGGAGAATAATGTCACTACATCATTTTGGGACATTTTAAAAATTCCCCCTGCACCCTCTGCTAATTTCGCATTTTGCATGCGAACAAAAATCGTGCGTTGAATAAAACCCATACCTACATTATGGCGCAACCATTTGGTAGTGCATTAAGAATGTACGCTTTCATTTAGGTTTGGTTCTGAAGTCTGCTTTTTGACGGTGCAACACTCCATGCCGTGGACTGGGCTGAGGGTGGAAAATGCGGTATCTTCGCATTTGCGGAGTGTAATAATTTTACAAACGAAATCAAAACCCGTTCATATGGCTGCACCATTTTTACAAACGAACCTACAAATGCGGTTTCAGTTTAAAATGTAGAAAAAATTTTACATTTTTTTTCACAAACGTAATTAACATTAGACTGTGACCACCGATGATGTTTCATACATTTTAAATTGCTAATCGATGTTAATCGTACATTGGATTCACAATGAAAAATTCATTGAAATGTAGTAGTAGAATGTAGTATTCATTGAAATGTTTTCAAAAGTAGTTGAGCACATTTTAAAGTCTCAAATGTCATTTTATTTGGAGGAAAATAATATGCTTCATGATGATCAGTGTGGTTTTAGAGCCAAAAGAAGCACTTCTTCGTTGTTGTTGGGATTAACGGACTCCATTCGAGCCAATTTCGGTGGTGGTAGATTTGGAATTCTTTTGTCACTAGATCTTGAGAAAGCCTTTGATAGAGTGGACTACTCCACTTTGTTGCATAAATTGTATAACTTATATGGGTTCTCGAGTAGTGCGTGTGTTCTGTTGACTTCTTATCTTACTGGTAGACGCCAATTAGTTTGTATTGATGGTAGGAGTAGTAGTGTTCTGCCTGTTAAAAGTGGTGTACCGCAGGGGTCAGTACTGGGACCTCTACTTTTCATAATCTTTATTAATGACCTTTTCTCCCAGTTACAGGATTGGTGTGTACCATACACCTTTGCTGATGATATTCAGCTGTTTTTTAAAGGTGACTGTCGGTGCTCAATGGTTCTGCAATCTAAAATTGACTTGGTTTTGGAAACTCTGCATGCGTGGATGTTGCTTAACAAGCTTAATGTAAATCCATTAAAATCGAAAGCCCTCTTTTTTTTCTCCAGCGTCCATAACAATATCCACGTTAGATACAATGGTATAGATATTGAATTTGTCCGTGAGTTACAGTGCTTGGGTGTCAAGCTAGACGATAAATTGAGTTTTAGACAGCATATTAATAAGCTAATTTCTAGAATAAATTTTTCGCTAAAAAATCTTTATGGTACCGATTTGTCTTTGCCTCTTTTTGTTAAAGAGAGGCTGGCACATGGTTTGCTATTACCCATAGTTCTATACTGTTTAGAAGTGTATTCTGGCACTATACAGGGTAACATGCATTTAGTACATCTGGTTGTAAATAGGGTGGCGCGGTATGTATATGGACTGAACCGGCGTGTTCATGTGACGCCCTATGTAACGAAATTGTTGGGCTGTAATTTTGATGCATTTGTAAATTTACGCTTACTTCTGTTTTTTTATAAACTGATTAAAAGTCAGTCTCCTCTTTTTTTGTGTCAATCGATGGTATTTTGCCATTCAACTAGGAGAAATCAATTGCTTATTCCTAGGGTTGTCCACCTAATGAATGAATCGTTTCTAGTAAGAGTAGCACGACTTTACAATTCATTACCCAATGACATGAACAATTTTAGCATTTCGCTCCCTACACTCTTCAATAGGCTACTTAACCACTTTCAATAATAACATTTTTATTTGTTGTTATGCAAAATTGCGCTTAATTAAAGCTACGTAAAAAATCTTTAAATAATGTTTCTATTTTATGGAACACTTTATACATTTTTCCTTATATTAGGATTTTACAAACTGAGTAGCTATTTAGTTATCCTAAATACTTTTCTGTATACCCAATCTGTATTTATATTATTTATTCCTTATATATTAATTAGGTTTAAACAAATCAACATATCATTATTTACCAATGAGTAGTTTTTTACCCTTGGTTAAAAAGCTTAGTTATATGCATATTGTAATTTATGTTTAATTGGCCAGACGGCTTTGAATTACAAGTTTGTACGAAATAAATGAAATGAAATGAAATGCGAAATTAGCATTTTTTATTCCAATAAATTCCCAAGTTCAGTGCACTTTTTCTACTCAAGTTTTGCATATTTTGCTAATACTTATAAAATTTAATTTTTTTTTTTGCTAAACTTGGGTCATTCAATTTCATCGCCTCGTGTAAAACTGATGTTATGTAAGAAAACAGTTTTTTTTGCTGAAGCTTTAGAATTTTCCCTTTTAATCGATTGTTTAACAAATTGAGAATTTAGTGCTAAATAAGAATTCGACGAGCGCGGATCAAAAGCTAAAATGTTTTCGAAATATACAATAGGGTTTATTTTCCTAATATTCACAGTGCATTTGGTGAAACCTAAAGAGTTTTTGGTAAATTTCTTTCAATCAGTAAAAAAAGATTAGTATACAGTTTTGTTAGAAGTGAAGACAAAGTGTGAAGGTTTTTTTGTGTCTATTAAATAAAAAATATAGAAGAATATCAGTGTTAAATGTCTATTTAAATAATTTTTCTTTAAATTATTATATCTTCCTAATTTGGTGGTTTAGGCAACTAGAATTTTGTACGGATTTTTTATACAAACGAAAAAAAAAAACAAGTAAAAGCGTTAAGTTCGGCAATGCCGAATCTTATATACCCTCCACCATGGATCGGATGAGAATGGTAAGGGGTACTAAAAAACTCATTATACCAAATTTCAGCCCACGTCGTAGAAATTTTACGTTTTTGTGGCGTTAAGAAGTCAAATCTAGAGAGACCTTTGTATAGGGGCTATATTAAAACATGGACCTATGGCTAACGTTCCTCGTATGAAGGATACCGGGCATAAATAAACCCAGTTACCAACATTCAGCCCGATCAGTTGACATTTGCGGTGTCTATAACGTTAAAAAGTCAAATGGAGGGAGATGCCATACATATATGGGGACTATATCCAAAATTGGACCGAGGTTGCCCATTTTCAATTCCAACATACGTGCAGATATAGAAGTATATGTACCAAATTTCAGCCACCTAGCTCAAGTATTATAGATTGTAGCGAGATTACAACAGATGGACGGACGGACAGACGAGCATGGCTAAATCGTCTTAAGAGTGTTACGACGATTAATAATATATATACCTTATGGGGTCCCAGATCAATATTTAGTGGTGTTACAAATTGAGTGATAAAATGAATATACCCCCATCCTATGGTGGAGGGTATAAAAACTAATGCTATAACACTCTGAATGTTTACCAATGAACTTTGTATTGCGACGAATCGCTCCAGAGCGGTTGGAAAAAAGTTTTATTTTGTAAATAATTCTGTTCCGTGTGAACGGTGGAAAAATTCCCCCAGATGCAGTGCGTAAGCAATGGATAGCCTCAACTACTTATTTCACGGAACGACGGTAATATTTGTGTATAATTTCCGAAGCGGAAATATTATTATTAAATATTGTTTTCTACGAAATGGACACAATTTCGTGTGGGTTTGTTAAAGTAAACGTTACTTTCGGAATGTAAACCTACACGGAGGAAATTCGTCATATTTGATATGTTTGAATTGAAAGAAAAAATACTTGGAAACGATTTTTTTAAATATTATATATTTATTAACAAATAAATACAAATAACGAGTTGAGTTGTTGGGCTCCAAAAAATTCACTGCAAAACACGAGAAATACGCCACGAGATTCCTTGTTGGTTTGTGTATATCCAAATAAAAGAGCAGCCCATCGCGTGAAGTAAAGTGTAAAGTTGATTCATGTCAATTTATTAAGAAAAAACACTATTTAAATATCGAATTAATACAAATATTTGACTGGAAAGTGATTTTCCGTCTGTTGTGCTCAAAAGCTAAAAGAGTATTTACAATATAGTGATTCGTGAACAGCTGTAGTCTTTTCATTCGATCAAACGTCAAACCGAGATTAATTACAGCGTTACTGTATAACAAAACCCGAGCTTTTAGTACTAAAAGCTATATTATAATATTCGGTAGCGACAAAATAAACAACGTCCCGCCGAATACCAATCAAGTTGATATCTGCCTAAAAGTATGCTCAACATAATGACATCAAATTCAACCCCACCAACCAACACAGTGGGAAAGATGGCCAAAATTCGAAACGCAAATTAATGGAGGTATCACCAGAGCATACAGTGGGAAATATGCCTATATCTGAATTGATGAACGTGTCTATGTCCACTTTACTGGACAATAAATTAGAAAACTTGCCAACGAAAGCAGATATAGTTGAAGTCAAAAACAATATCGAAGAGGTTAAGGAAGAGGTTCATCGGCTATCAGAGGAAAATGAAGCAATGAAAAGGGAAATAAAAATATTAAAAGACTCCAAGGAAGCTGATAGTATAAAATTATTGAGGTTGGAGAAAGAATTGGGAAGAAAGAAATGTATTGTCCGAGGGCTGCCAAATTTTTATACTCTGCAGTAAGGAAATTGCTTAAAGATAAGATGCAAGTCAACACGGGCATAGAAATAGAAAATGTTAAAAAACTACACCAAAGCGGTGATAAAACTATGGTACTCGTTGAAGTGAAATCAGCGAAAATGGTTTCAGATATTCTTCAGTGCACCAGGAAATTGTCCGGCACTTTCAACTTCTATATTTGTTGAAAGAGACTTATCGGGAAAACGCTTGGAAAGAAAGAAGGTGATGATGGAACTCAAGAAAATCCTTTTGAATATCAGCAAGGATAAAAAATGCACAATGTTATAATACCCTGTACCACAGTGTGGTGCAGGGTATAAAAAGTCGGTGTCAGAGGAGAACAGTTTGTGATAGATGGAAAAATCTTATATTGGAATTCAAGAACTATTTTAATGTATGGGCAAAGCAATGGAAATGAATTCCTGATATATATATGGGCAAATATCAAAATTTTTTAATTTCGAAGTAAAGTTTTTTTTCAAGATTTTTTTTGGCAAGCACATCAACGGCTTTTACAACAGACGAAGATAAAAATATAAACATGCCAAAACCGTTGTTGTGAATAAATTTCATCAAAGGCCGCGAAAGTTATGGCGGTTCCAAATTGAAATTAAAAAAAAAATGTATAAAATGCAATTTTCAGCGGAATTCGGAAAACTAAAATTACAATCACAGAACATTAGCATTTCTATCAGCCTATGACAAAATGTTCACCGTAGTTTCATTATACGGGTAAATATAGCGAACCCAAAAAATCCAAAAATCGACCAGGTAAAATTTTCATACAAACATTATTTTTGTGGAAATATAATTTTTGCAATGTGCATAGTTTGCACAATCATCAAAATAAAATGACGGCCCTCCGATTTCGGAATAGAGCGTTAAAAATCCTTTTATTTCATATACACTTCCGCCATATCTATATCTCGCACTGGATGTGCCTTGACGATCATTGCTGAGACAAAAGTGTCACGTTCTTCGCGTACAAGACTTCAATCTTCAAATAAGTATCCATGATTGTTAAGTGCACCACAGCAGTACGCCCGAAGAACATAGAAATGAATTTCAGACGTTTATGCTATTATTTTATTCACTTTTTTCAATTGCAAAAATTGAAAAAAGTGAATAAAATTTCAGCGATTCATTATTTTGTTACGGCCCTCTGATTTTTGGATTCACCAGGTCAAAAGCCATCTAGGATAATTAATTCAGCTCAACCTGTACATAACTGTCGACGTGCTCCACGAAATACACTATCAACAAAAATTCACGCAAGTTTAACAAAGTTTTGGGAAGCTATAGCGGTGGTTCCATTAAGAGCACATCAACGACACCTATATAGATTTATAGGTATTTCAAGCCGCTATAACCGCTTCTTTAGTGTTATTTCATTACATCGCGGGCCGCGCTGACCGCGGTCAAAAAACAAAAAACACTTCAAATTGCATTTCAAAAAGTTATGAGCTATAATTTTTTGCGGAAAGATCTCACATGAACAGTGCTCACAAAAAATTCTTCCTCCATGTGTCCCTCGTGTTTTTTGTAACTGACCAGTAACATCAGAACAAATAGTTTGGCCACAACTTATAAAAGAATGGATACAAATATGAAAATTTCTAGGACTTTTTTCACAATTTTGAAATGTATGTGCTTATAACTTCTAAAGTTTTTTAGATAATAACAAACTTTTTTGGGAAAAAACTTGTATGTTTGTGGCTTATCTAATTCCATCAACTTATGCACCGAAATCTGTACACAAAGCGAGAAAAGGGTAAAACAACATACATTACCCCTGTGTTAAAAAATTTTGATATTTGCCCATATACGGGGATTCCATAACTGGATTACAAATAGAATATAATGCTCTGCTTAACAAATCTATTTCAAAAAACTTTTAAAATATTCCGCTAATAACAAATGTAATATTATAAACTTAAATTCAAACAATAATATAGATAATACACTGAAAAAAAAATAGTAATAAAACTAATGATGACACATTCTTATATTAAGTATGCTACCTCGGCATCAATTCAATGAAAAATTTCATTAAAATAATGAAAATTTACACGTTTTTTACGAAATTTTCCTTAATATAAAGTTTTTTGAATTTGAATTAATGTCTACCTAATCATTAGTTTTGTGTACGCGCTTCTTTAAATGTACGCATTTAAATTAAAGAAAAAAATCATTATTTTTGTGACAATCCGCATTATTTTAAGTAATATTTCAATACTTTTAAGGATTTTCTACATTAACACTACGACGTAGACATGTCATAGTTTTAATGCCAAATCGGACTTAATTAACAGTATGAGATATTTGAGTAATAAATTTAAGGCTATGCTCCCCTTAAAGTAAAGGCTGTCTTGGTAATAAATTTTATGACTATTGTCATTATTTTTAAGAATACATACGAGAGAATTATACAATCTCTCCCTCCCTCTCTCGCTCGGAAAATCAGTTTTGTTTGGTAATGTGTGAATCAATATTTGTTATGGAATGCTAGAAGAGAAAATAGAGAACAGCTCTGTAGTTCGTTTTGTTTTAAATCGTCAGTTATTTACAAGGGATGGGAGGAAACGGTTGTCTGTTTTCGGAACGCGGATTGTGAAAAAATTTGATTGCTGTGAATATGTAAGTATACGTGCATATTGCACCGATAATAATGTTAATATGGGCTGTTAACAGTTATTTTTGCTAAAGCATAGCAACAACAACAAATGAAACCATCGTGTACATGTGTGTATGCATGTGGTTATGCCGTCGGCGTCACCATCGATCTCTGTGATAAGGGAGTGCGTGTGTCATAGTTATTTTTGCTGTATGTTATTTATGGCGATGTACATGCGTTTTTGAAGGAGATCTTGTTTGTAAGTCCTGTGAAGAGATTTGTGCCAAATGGATGACAAAAATGTGAGTAATAGATTTTGTAATACTGAAAGAGACAATGGAAAAATGTTTAGGTACGTGAAAAATAATATTATTATCCTGAAATTAACATCTTATTGGCAATTACAAAATTTATTATTAATAATATGTTATACATATAACTATCTTTTTTAATTTTTTTAGTAAAACAATTTTAGAATGGGTCTTTTGTGAGAAAAGTGGCAAATTTTACAAAATATTTCAACGTAAGTATTGTATATGAACGGTTGAAATATTTCTCTTAGTTTTCAGCGTTTTTCAATTGTGATATGATAAAATTTATTTGCATTTTTTTTGTTTATAGATAATTTTATTTGATTTATTTTCAGAAAAAATTTAATTATTTTAATTTTAGATCGCACAATATTTGAAGATAAATGTGATGGATATATGAAAAATGCAGTGCTGAATGCCATTTATAACATGCAAAAAATAAGTGAGAATACACCTACATGGGAATGTTTGAATTGAAAGGAAATAGATTTGGAAACAATATTTGTAAGTATGATGTATTTCTGAACAAATATATTTTATTTGAAAATCAAGAAATTTAATTTGGAAAGCATATATTAATGTACTAGCTTACCCGGTGCGCTTCGCAGCCCCCATCTTTTATCTATTTTCTGTTTAGGGTACTGTAAAGTAGCTATACCTCTTTCTTTCAAAATGACATGATTATTACATATGGTGCAAAATGAAGAAGATTTGATTACTTTTATATATAAAATACGAACCCTCGTTTCATTTCTAGTTTATGTTCCAAGAGTTACCCTGACATCATTTTACAATATTTATCCCTTTTCCCACAGTACCTCTGGACGAAAAACTATTTTTTTTGGTTCATACGTTAGCAACTTTCCCCTTGTTTATGTTCCAATACCTACATTCACACCCTGGTACAATATAAAACCATGTTTGTCCCACTGTGTCTATAAAGGTACGAATTTAAAAATCTAAAGTAAATCGCTCCATTGTACCACATTTAACCTTTAGTGTGTCATAATTAACCACTTTGCACGATTGTACAATATTTTAAAATGATAATTGATATTTCAAGATCCAAATTCGCAAGCTTAGGCCGTATTTTAACATTTTTGTCCCCTATCTGTGCCATTTATTTAACTTTTTTCCCCACGGTTTAAGTAGAAGAACCTATTTGGAAAAAACAATTTCTTAGCTTTGATTTATGCTGTAAGAGCTACCTTTGCACTCAGGTACCACATTCAACACCTTTTGCACCACTGTTCCATATTAAACACTTTTTGCCCCACTGTACCATACTTAACCCATTTTGTTCCACGTTACCATATTTTACTATTTGTGCCCACTGTACCATTCTAACACATATTTTTCCGCACTGTTCCATAGTTAAAGCTTTTTGCCCCACTGTACCATATTTAACCCATTTTGTACCACGTTACCATATTCAACTAATTGTGCCACACTGTACTATAGTTAACCCTTTTTGCCCCACTGTATCATAGTAAATCAATTTTTGCCCCACTGTTCCATAGTTAACGCTTTTTGCCCCACTGTACCATATTTAACCCATTTTGTTACACGTTACCATATTTTACTTTTTGTGCCCACTGTAACCATTTTTGTCATACTGTACCATATTTAACCATTTGTGTCCCACTGTACCATAGATAACACATTTTTGACCACTGTTCCATTGTTAAAGCTGTTTGCCCCACTGTGTCATATTAAACGCTTTGTCTCACTATACCATATTCAACAGTTTTTGCCCAACTGTACCAATTTAACCCCCTGTGCTCCACTGTACAATATTTAACACAGTTATGCCCCAATGTACTGTATACATAGTTACCCATTTTTGTCACACTGTACAATATTTAACCCTTTTTGCCCCACTGTACCATAGTAAATACATTTTTGCCCCACTTTTCAATATTTAACGCTTTTTGCCAAACTGTACCATTGTTAACCCATTTGTCCCACTTTGCCATATACATATAACTATTTTTACCCCACTGTACCATAGTTAACCCTTTTTGCACAACTGTGCCCCATTCAACTCTTTATCTCACTGTACAAAATGTTTACCCACTGTACCATATTTAACAAATTTTTGTCTCACTGTACCGTACTCGTATTTAAAATGTGTATCCACGCTAGCGTACTTAAACCTTTTTCCCCGACTGTAACATATTTAATCATATTTTCTCCACTCCACTATTTAACCGTTTTTGACCACAGTGCTCCTAAAACCATATAAACTCTTCATATCTCAGTTTTAAGTTCCAATTTTGGCAGATTGTTCCCTTTTTTCCCCATACTCCATAATTAACCCGTCTTGTCCCACTGTGCCTCTTAAAGTTAGAATTACCAAAAATCTCCTCCAATCTCTAGTTTATGTTCCAAAAGTTACACTGGAACCATTGATCCATGTTTGACATTTTTAAGCCACTGTACTATATTTTACACTTTTTGCCCCACTGTGCCCCGAAAACTACGAATACAAAAAAAAACTTAATACCCCGATCAGTTGTCATAAAGATACCCCTCGCTTCAATTTTCACCATTCTAATATTAGGCTTTAAATTTGGCGGTGGTACCATATTTATACCTTTCCGTCCCACTGTGCCTCTAATTTTTTTAAAAAATCACTCCTTGTTCCTGTTTACGTCCCAAGAGCTACTCTCACACCAAATTTCACGATTCTAGGTCTTGCCATTTGGATTTGGCTGTTGTACCACATTTTTCCCTTTTTACCCCACTGTGTACGTAAATGTTCGAATTTCGAAAAATCCTGTCCATTTCAGAGTCTACCTCATAAGAGCTACCCTCACACCAAATTTCACGATTCTAGCTCTTGCCATTTGAATTTGGCTGTTGTACTACGTTTATCCCATTTTTCCCTTTTTACCCCACTGTGTGCGTAAATGTTCGAATTACGAAAAATCCTGCCAATTTCATAGTCAACCTCATAAGCGCTACCATCACACAATATTTCACGATTCTAGCTCTTGCCATTTGGATTTGGCTGATGTACCACATTTATCACTTTTTACCCCACTGTGTGCGTAAATATTCGAATTTCGAAAAATCCTGCCAATTTCTGAGTCAACCTCCTAAGGGCTACCCTCATACCAAATTTCAAGATTCTAGCTCATTTCGTTTAGATTTGGCGGTGGTACCATATTTATCCCTTTTTGCCCCATTGTGCGGCTAATAGTACGAATTTCGAAAAATCCCGCCTTATTGCTCGTCTACGTCCCAAGGACTACCCTCCCACCAAATTTCATGATTCTAGCTTCAGCCGTTTGGCCTGGGCGATGATCAGTCAGTCAATCAGTCAGTCAGTCAGCCAGTCACGCAACAATTTTATATATATAGATTAGAACAAAATATATTTGCGAACTGACGTTCAAATATAAAATACGTGTTTTCACACAAACAAAGTTATTGTTAAAAAGTTTTCCAAATATAATTTATTTAAAAAGATTTTTTCGTTTTTTGAATTTTAGTTTAAATTTTTCTTTGATTTCGTATTCATAATTGCTTCATAAGTATGTACTTCATAAATAAACCTGCTGTTAGATTAGGCCCATTTGGTCCAATTTTTGTATCGTTACCTTTATAAACGGTAATATATGTATGTATATATATTGCTTATAATTTGGTCCAAGGGATATTTTTGTTTTACTAAAATCAAAATAATAAGCGTTTTTGCTCAAAAATAATTGTAAATAAGATGCCTTCTTTTCACGAAGTATTGAATAAAAATAAATATAAAATATTGTCTTCCATATTAATTTTATATGAAAAATGTAATGTTGACCAAATGGACTCTTAATCTAGGATTCGTACAGATTTGCTAATCTAACACCAGGGTTAAGAATGTCATAAGCAGCATTAGGTTTTGTTTTACAGAAGTAATTTTTAATAAGTTTTTGTAGTTTTGTTTGCTAACAAAACTTAAGATTTTAAAATCTGAGTCACGATAGATTTTTTTGAGAAAATTATTTTTGATAACTCAATTTATATGAAAAATGTCACTTTCGCCACTTTCAAAACAATCAGTTTCTATTATTAATAATATCTTACATAATTATTTTTTTTTAACTTTTAGTACAGCAAATTTTGTATGGATCTATTATGAGAATTTGTGTCGTAGAAGAGTGACTAAATATTTCAGTGTAAGTAAGTATATTCCAAAGATTTTAATATATCTCTTATCTTTCAACATTTTGTGCAGTTATATGATAAAATTTATTTTAATACTTTATCGTATATAAATCATTCTGTTTGATTTTTATTCAAATTATTTTTATTTTAGTTCGCGCAATTGAACTTTATTTGGATATATGAAAAATGCAGTGGGGAATTAAAAATTTACAAATTGCAGGAAATGAGTGAGCATCCAAACTATATGATATAATAACATAATATTTGTTTTATATAATTTCTATTTAAATTCCAGCCAAATTCTAGGTTAAAAATCATTAAGGTCTGTTCCGATAAAAATTGTTCATGGACAACAAATAGAGAAACGAATCCCGCTATAGACAAACTTCATAGTGTGTTGGCCGATTTGTCTTTATACAAGTACATATTGTTTTAAATTATAAAATGTTCAAGGTTATCCGTAATATGTATTATATTTTTTGTACTTTCCAATATAAAATATAACAAATAAAATATTTATTTAGAAAGAAAGTGTTGTGTTATTGAATTTTCTATGAATAGTAAATGATTTTAAAGAAAATGATTCATTTAAAACAGTAACATTATAATCAATATAATGTAACGAATTTTCCATACATATTTAAAAAAACCTTTATTTAAATTCATGTATGCCTTAAATTAATTACCAGTATATTCTTATATCACGGACAAACATTTTAAATTTTATTACGATAATGTTTTTAATTATATGATATTTTACTAAAAATAAGCACGCGCCATACTTAAATTTACGCAAAAATGTGCTTATTTTAAGACCAAACTTAATTAGTTTTATTACCTAAAATTCTTAATTCTATGAAATGCATCCTCAAAACATATACTATTCACGTCTTTAAATTAACCATAAAACCTTCTTATTTTTATAGCGATTGTCTTTGGCTCGAAATCATTGCCGAAATCTTAAACTTTACGAAAAATTCATTGATTTTCAGTACGCTTTTTTTTAGTGTAGGGACTTAGATTTAAAAATAGTGTCATACAATGTGCATGGGCTCAGTAGCAAAACATTTCACCTCGATTTTTACCAATATTTAGAACAATTCGACATTTTTATTCTGTTGGAAACTCACGTTGAGGAAAAAAATCGAGATAAATATGAAAATAGATTCAGAAACTACCAGACATATTGGAAATATGCTAGCAGAAACAGCAACAGAGGCAGGGTATTGGTGGTCAAATTTGCGGTATTCGAAAAGGCTTGAAAAACATTGGCATCAAACATATGCATGCCCATCGAAACGATTGGGATTTTATAGTTTGTGTTACAGACTCAATAAAATTTGAAATTGTACCGGTATACCTTAGAGGCACAAATTGGACCGAAGATTTTGGGAAGTTAAAATAAGCTATAGAAAATAGCGACCCAGCAAGGGTCGACAATAGGCAACCACAATATCCGAATTGGTGAAGAACAGCAACTACCAGAGGAACTATTAGAAGGAATAACAACATGTTACGAAAAGAGAAATTCAAATGACAAAATAGTAAACTCAGTTGGGAGAAAGTATTTGGAATTTTGCAATGGACATGGTTTAATAGTACTAAACGGCAGAGTGTCAGGAGATGAAGGAGGCAATTGCACTTTCTCTAACAATAATGTTAGCTCGGTGATTGACTTATGTGCGGTATCTATGGATATGATAACCAATGTTATCAAATTCTCGGTAGAAGACCAAATATGGTCCGATCATTTTCCAATATCACTGAAATTGAGACTATATGGTAAATTGCAAACACAAGTGGAACGTAAAAACCTAATGCCAAAGTTAATTTGGAAAAATAGAAACAAAATCCCTTATTAAACAGCTCTTACCCAAAACCTAACATCCTCAAATACAATCGAATGTCTAGATGATTTTATATCCACGATAAGGAATTTGGTTTAGGTTAGGGTGGCAGCCGTATTTTTTTTACAAGCTCACATAGACCAGTTTAGGTCCCTAGTGTTACCACGGGCTGAAATGCCCCTCATCGAAACCAACCTGTTCGATATATAAATTTATCGATAGTACGAATATTAGTACTGGAAAGATCTGTTAGGCTGCCTAAAAAGACCGACCCCAGTATGTCCAGTCGTCGTTTACTCAAAGCAAGTGCTCAATGCTCTCCACTTCTTCCTCATCTCCACAGCTTCGGCAGAAGTCATTGGAGTCAATACCCAATCTTTTGGCGTGTTCATCGGCTTTGCAGTTCCCCGGGATATCCCTATGCCCAGGCACCCATATGAGGTGTATATTAAACTGCTCAGCCAACTCGTTAAGAGATCTGCGGCAGTCGAGGGCTGTTTGTGAATTTAGGGATGTTGCCTTCAGAGAATTGATGGCAGCCTGGCTGTCCGAGTAAATGACAACGCCAGTGTTGGTTACTATGTTGCGACTCAGCCACTTGGCGACTTCCCATATTGCCATTATTTCGGCTTGATAGACACTGCAGGTATCTGGTAGTCTGTGAGCTATATCCAGACTAAGTTCTTCACAGTGTACTCCGAAGCCAACCTTTTCATCAAGCTTCGAACCATCCGTGTAAAAGTGGAGATGGTTTCTATTACCTGGTAATCTGCCGACCCATTCTCTGGCGTGAATCATAGTGATGTAATTTCTCTCGAAGGTGTACACAGTTGGTATATAGTCCACTCGGTCGGTTACCATAGCACTACACTGTGATATTCTCATGTGACCATAGTTCTTGTACCTCCACCTTGATAGGCAGTTTAATCTTATTGCCGCTTTGGTTGCAACTTCTCTCGCCACAATATTAATCGGCAGTATATGGAGTAGGGCTTGTAGAGACTCGGTCGCTGTAGTCCTTAAGGCTCCGCTTATGCTCAGGCAGGCAGTTCTCTGAACCTTTGTTAGTAGGTTTGTGATGGTTAGTTTGTCAGTTGCCGTCCACCATACCACAATACCGTATAACAGTATTGGACGAACTACTGCTATATATATCCAGTGGACGATTTTAGGAGAGAGGCCCACCGCGAACCTACAGCCTTTTTGCAGGAATATAAAGCGACGTTGGCCTTCCTTAGCGTTCCAATACGTTAAGTCTAAATAACAGTTTTCTATCTAGAATTATTCCTAAAAATTTCGCACTTTCAGAAAAGACTAGATCTGTTCCGTTTATCCGAGGTGGAGGGTCCACATGTGGGACTTTATTCCGTTTATCCGAGGTGGAGGGTCCACATGTGGGACTTTATTCATCCTAGTAAAGAGAACCAATTCTGTCTTGTTTGGGTTTACGCCCAAACCGCTGCTTCTGGCCCATCTAGCCAATTTGTTCAGAGCCACCTGTAGAATGTCTCGGAGGACGTTTTCGAATTTGCCACTCACTGCGATTGCAACGTCGTCCGCATATGCCACGACCTTGCAGCCACAACGTTCTAGATCTAGCAGGATTTCATTCACCGCTTCACCGGTTCCAAATTAGTGGAGACAGTACTCCTCCTTGTGGGGTCCCTCTGTTTACAAACCTTGTTAGAGTTGTGGACCCTAGACATGCGTCTTCTGGTGAGCAGACTTTGAATTAGTTTAATCAAATCAGTGTTAACTTTTAGATGTGATAGTGCCGCAATTACCGCATCTGAGTGAATGTTGTTAAAAGCCCCTTCTATGTCAAGAAATGCCAACATGGTGAATTCCTTGAAATGCAGAGACGATTCGATAGTGCTCACAAGTTCGTGCAGGGCTGATTCTGTAGACTTGCCCTTATTGTAAGCATGTTGGTTTCCCGACAGGAGTTTTGTATCCAAGTTTTCCCTAATGAAATGATCTAAAAGTCTTTCCAGACCTTTCAATAGGAGGGACGATAGGCTAATTGGTCTGAAGTCTTTTGGCCTAGTGTGTGATATCTTTCCCGCTTTAGGTATGAATACCACTTTGGTATCCCTCCATCGATTCGGGACGTTCACGATAAGGAATTCATACCCAAATGTTTCGAGATAGAAACAAATAGACTTCCATAACAAATGGTTTGATAAGGAATTCCTGAAGGCAAGAAATAAAACAATGATATCCCTGAATACATATAGAAATACAAAGGAAGAGACAAAAAGAGAAACATATCTCGAACAGAGGCGTGAATACAAAAAACTTTGTCAACAGAAAGAAAAGGATTACTATCTGCATATAGAACACCGTCTAGATCTAATTTCAGACAGCAAATCGTGGTGGAAATTAGCTAAAGAAATAACAAAATATGATCAAATCTCCGGAGGAAACATTCCTGCATATATTTTTAAAAATTATTTTGAGACGTTACTAAAGCCAGAGAACCAAACTTCATTAATGCAATACGCACCAAATTATGTTACAGATGATATTCTCGATGCTGACTTCAGCATAACAGAAATAAAAGAACAGCTTGCTAGGGTTAAAGAGAATAAGGCGCCCGGGGAAGACAGAGTACCTTACGAATTTTTTGTACATGCAACATATGATCTTCTGACGGAGTTGAGCAAAGAGTACACAAAGATTCTTAATGGTCGTGATGATTTACAGACATTCCGGTCTAGCATTTTATACCCAATATTCAAAAAGGGGGACCCAAATATGCCCAGTAATTATCGAGGGATTTCGTTCATGAACTGTATTGGAAAGCTAATGATGTGTATGGTTAACAGCAGACTATCAAAGTGGATAGAGAACCACGATATACTTAATGAATACCAAGCTGGAATCAGAAAACGTTATTCGACGTTTGAATTTGGTATCAATCGTAAAACTGAAACAGGCAGAAAATAACAAAAATTATGCATTTTTGGTCGACTTCAAAGCAGCATTTGATAGAATCCCAAGGGATAAACTAATTTACAAAGTTTGGACTATAGGCATATCCTCAAAAATAGTTCGTTTTATAGAAAAAATATACACTAACACAAAAGTATCTGTGTGGACAGGAAATGACTTTTCGTATCACTTTAGGACCTGTGCAGGTGTAAAGCAAGGATGTCTTTTGTCCCCACTTTTGTTCGCGCTTTACTTAAATGATTTGCATGATGCTTTGGATGGCCGTATTATCGTGGATGAGTTACATATACGTTTATTAATGTACGCTGATGACATCGTTATTATAGCTGAAGACGTTATGATTTTGCAAAAAATTATAAACAACCTCGAGACATACTGTGATATATGGGGGATGGAACTTAATCAGACAAAATCTGAAATAATGATTTTTAGAAAAGGTGGCAGAATTTTCACTTCTGAAAAATGGTTATACAAGGGTGATTACTTGCGTGTCGTAAATGAACCTTAACACCTTAATTGTCATTTGCCAAGCACATCGCAATAAAAAATGAAGCCTCGAAAACTTGCATTAATGCAACATGGAGACATTTTATAGGGAAACCAAGCATATCACTAAAGGCAAAATGGAAAATGTTCCTATCTGTGTGCAGATCGATCCAATGCTATGGCGCGCAGATATGGTGTGATGAATATTTTGATGATGTCGATAAACTATATAGATTTTTCATAAAAAGAATTTTAAAATTACCGGAGAATACACCAAATTATGTCATATCTCTGGAGACGGGCTATGAAAATGGATATGTCTATACATACACATTGCATTTGAAATACTTGTCGAAAATACTCCTTGATCAAGAGAGAACAAGGCTACCGCATAAACTATTTACTAAAATAGTTGAAAGGAATATATTTTGCTTCAAAGATCGTCTCAGAAATTACAACATTGGTCATGAGAATGTACACTTACATAAGGGACTCTGGTATAAGGCTTAACAAAGGCTAATTGAAGAAATGGAAAATCTTAACAGAACAAATTTTATTGAAAAAGCACATCAAAGTGAATATCGCATCTACAAATACCTAGACCTCACCAGGGGTCCAGCATATTGTAATGACAGCCTCAACCAAATGCAAATATCATATACTCGTACATATAATGAAAGCCAGAGCGGATATGATGGGATTAAACGGATCCATTTTCAGAGCGGCAAGTGAACAAATATGTTCCATGTGCAACTTTTTTTTTTTTTTTTTTTTTTTATACCCTACACCACTCTGTGGTACAGGGTATTATAAGTTTGTTTCACGGCAGATGTTTGTAACACCTGAAAATACTACAGCTAGACCCACCTTAAAGTATACCGATCGACTCAGAATCACTAGCTGAGTCGATTTAAGCTTGTCCGTCCGTCCGTCCGTCCGTCTGTGGATGTAAAGTTGTTCGTCGACTACAGATCGCAATTTCACTCCGATCGTTCTGAAATTTTGCAGTTTAGAGTATTTCGCAGCTGTTAAGATCGCTATTGAATTTGGTTGAAATCGGTTCAGATTTAGATATAGCTCCCATATATATCTTTCGTCCGATTTGGCCCTTTAGTCCTATAGAAGCTGTATTTTACATCCAATCGCTTTGTAATTTAGAATGGTAGAGTTTCTTGATCCATGAACCAACATTGCCGAATTTGAAGAAAATCGGTTAAGATTTAGCTATAGCTCCCATATATATGTTTCGTCCGATTTGGACCTTTAGTCCTATAAAAGCTGTATTTTACATCCAACCGTTTTGAAATTTAGAATGGTAGAGTTTCTTGATCCATGAACCAACATTGCCGAATTTGAAGAAAATCGGTTAAGATTTAACTATAGCTCCCATATATATGTTTCGTCCGATTTGGACCTTTAGTCATATAAAAGCTGTATTTTACATCCAATCGTTTTGAAATTTAGAATGGTAGAGTTTCTTGATCCATGAACCAACATTGCCGAATTTGAAGAAAATCGGTTAAGATTTAGCTATAGCTCCCATATATATGTTCCATCCGATTTGGCTCTTTAGATCCAATCGTTTTTATACCCTACACGACACTGTGGCACAGGGTATTATTTAAGTATAAAATGTCCCAAAAGTAAATTTATGTAAACAATTTATACATGAATTACAAAATTTATATATCAGAGTTATTCAATATTACGAGAGTGGTGTAGGGTATTATATAGTCGGCCCCGCCCGACTTTAGCCTTTCCTTACTGGTTTTTTTCTCAGTTCATTTATTTGCAATCTATTTATATACAAACATTAAGCAAATTTATTTAAAACTAATCAAATGGCAGTAATGCTAAGTTTTAATTTTAATCAACTTAACATTTATAATACATGTTTGTTCTATGATACATTAATTGAGTAGATTATTCTATGAAGGGTAAATCTAGTACATGTGGTCTTTTTAGTCTTCTAACTTCCTGACTGTCATCTAATAAATTCAAAGCTAATAAATTTGGGTGTAGACTTAGTCTTCTCATGTAGTTTGTACTGAATGTCTTAATTTCACTTTTTACGTTAGGGACACCAAGGTCATTGTGTATATTATTATTGTTGACAAACCAAGGAGCATTCGTTATTAATCGAAGAGTTTTAGACTGGTATCTCTGAAGAATCTCAATATTGGAGTTACTCGCTGTTCCCCATAACTGAATCCCATACGTCCACACAGGCTTTAATATTGTTTTATAAATTAAAACTTTGTTCTCCAAACTTAGCTGTGATTTGGGACCTAGAAGCCAGAACATTTTCCGTGTCTTTATATTTAGCTGTTGTCTTTTGTAAGAAATGTGTTTTTTCCAGTTTAGACGCCTATCAATATGTAAACCTAGGTATTTAACCGAAGTAGATGAGGGGATAATAACACCATTTAAACATACAGGTGGACAATCTTGTTTCCGTAATGTATAGGTTACATGTACCGATTTTTCCGCATTGACTTTTATATTCCAATTCCTTAGCCATGATTCTAAAACATCAAGTTGTCGTTGCACTGTATTTGAGGCTTCAGTAGGACATGCATTTGTAGCCAAGATTGCTGTATCATCTGCGTACGTTGCTATGGTGATATCTTTGTTACTAGGCATATCTGATGTAAATAAAGTATATAAAACTGGACCCAACACACTCCCTTGAGGAACTCCAGATTTAATATGACCAATTTCTGAATCTTCATTATTTATGTTTACGTAAAAAGTCCTGTTACTCAAGTAAGACTTTATGAGAAGATAGAAAGGCGTGGGTAGTTTGTTTTTTATTTTAAAAAGTAGACCATCATGCCACACTCTGTCAAATGCCTGTTTAACATCAAGAAAAACCGATGAGCAGTACTGTTTTTTCTCTAGGCAATCTCTTATTGTGCTAACTAATCTATGGCATTGCTCTGGCGTTCCATGTTTATTCCTAAATCCGAATTGATGGTCAGGCACTATATTC
Organism: Eudasyphora cyanicolor; assembly: GCA_963930755.1. NCBI lineage: Eukaryota > Metazoa > Arthropoda > Insecta > Diptera > Muscidae > Eudasyphora > Eudasyphora cyanicolor. Next base: position 274,701,364 of record OZ005736.1, on the reverse strand, counting down.
AGTTCTTCCAATATAGGAGATAATCTCTTTATGAGAAGTCTCTCTAACAGCTTAGAAAATACTGGCAGAAGACTAATAGGCCTGTATGAAGTAATGTCATGTTCAGGTTTATTTGGTTTCAAAGCCATTATTATTTTGGCACATTTGAAAGGAGCTGGGAAATACGACATTCTTATAACGGAGTTGAACAAAACTGTTAGGAAGATAATACCTTTTTTAGGTAAAGCCTTTAATACTTTAGGGTCAATTAGATCGAATCCGGATGATTTTTTAGAATTTAGTTTCCTAATTTCATTTTCGACTTCTTTAACCCTAAAAGGTTTTATTGGTAAACACATTGGACATGGTACATCCAGAAATTCCGTTACGCATTTAGCTTGCTCTGCAGAACAAAATGAAAAAGGAGTAAAAGTATGCTGTAAATGTGTTTTAAATGCAGAAACTTTGGTTTTATCAGATTTGCACCATTCGCCATTGGAATCCTTTATTGCAACGTTTCTCCTTTTTGGCCGTTTTATATATTTTGTTGCTTTGTACAGGCCATGTTCATTGTTATTGTTAGGACTTAAGTTACTCAAAAAGTCTCCAATACATTTATTTTTAAAATTCTTCAGCATAATTTTCAGTCGATTTGCAGCTCTATTAAAATTAGTTTTATCAGCTGGACTCCTTGTTCTTTGCCACGTTTTTCGCAAGCGTCTTTTTACTTTAATAAGCTGACGTATCTCAACGGTTGCGCGAAAGCTAGAACTCTTTACACTATCCACTTGTGGTGATGATCGAAAAGCAGCCTCATGTATTAGTTTCGTGAAACTTTCAACTGCACAATCCAAATCTTCTGGGTTTCTCATATGTATATTCAGATCCAAATTTTCTTCAATATGGCTTCGGAACTGAACAAGATTTGTGTTAGATGAAAGTAGTTTTCTTGTTGGTTGAATTTTTACAGGGCTAGTCTTGTAGTTTAGTATTATAGGACTGTGATCAGAACTAAGGTCATCACTAGCCACTATATCTAATAGTGATGTGGATATCCCTCCAAAAACAAAGAAATCTAGTAGATCTGGATGTTTGGCTGGGTCACTGGGCCAATATGTTGGCATCCCTGTAGATAACACTTTATAATTGTTGTTACATATGCATTTATATAACTCATTTCCTTTTGGATTATGTAGTCGGGAGCCCCACCATGGATGTTTGGCATTGTAATCACCGCCAACTATAAATTTATTACCGAGAATTTTGAAAAAGTTATCAAATGTATCACATTTGACACTAAACCTCGGTGGAAAGTACACAGAGTAAATAGATATGGGATAATTGTCGCATACTATTTTGATGCCAATTGCTTGTAAATATGTTTCGGTTACAGACTCAGCAATTTCATAATGTAAGCTTGATTTTATTAAGACTGCTGCACCGCCATGAGCTTTATCATCAGGATGATTAGCTGTTAGAATATCATAGCCGTTAATTCTTAGAAATGATTTATTAGTTAAATGAGACTCCGAAATTAAAAGTATATCAATACAATTTAGGCTGAGAAAAATCTCTATTTCATTTAAATGGTTTAGAATACCATTGGCATTCCATTCGGCAATTATAAGATTTAATTGCATAGTTTGTTCATCATCATCGACATCATATTAATTAACGTATTAGTTAACTCGATTTGTTTTGAAAGCATAGCTTCAATCTTTTCCAACAAGTTGCTGTCTCTAGGTTCGTCTCCTCTAACAGCCTGAGAGTATGTCCATCCATTTGGAACTGTTCGCTGGCTAGGTATATTGTTAAATATAGGTTGAGTGCTATTCACGTTGTCTCTCGTGTATCTTTTATTTAGAAGTTTTTGATATATAACGCAACCTCTATAGCTAGCAGTATGGTTGCTAGAGCAATGGACACAATTTGGTGGTGTATCTCGCGTTTTTGTACATTCTTTTGTAGAGTGATCTAAACCACACTTGACACATCTAAACTCTCTTTTGCAGTATGCTTTTGTATGGCCGAAATCTTGACACCTAAAACATTGAACAATGTCATCAAACTTTTTTGGAGCTTCTACCTGAATTATAGCATTATTAAATGCACGGATATTGAAAATTTCTTTGTTGTTAGGGCTGGGATCGAGGTCAACATAAAACATAGGCAAAGGCTGCTTGTTAGCTCGGCTGACAATATTTCGTACGCTCCTAACTTGGTGCCCTAAGCTCAGAAGCATAGCTTTAATATCTGACAAATCTGTAGAATGATGAAGACCTTTTATCACCGCCCTAAATGCTCTTTCGCTTTTTAATTGGAATGTGTGATACTTAATTTTGTGATCATTTAAATACTTAATTAATTTTCTGTAAGACTCTACTGTTTTGATATTTAGTCTAACCTGTCCGTCTCGCAAAGATTTGTGATTAAATTCAGTACTTTCAATTACTTTACATACATCAGCAATCATTCTTGCAATATTTCCAACATCAGGAATGAATACAGGTGGAGGTTTCGGAGCAGTCGCAGTTGTTTCACTTCCATTTCTTTCAGATTCATCATTCATCAAAACATCATATCGGTTGCTGGTTGAAGGTTCATCATCATGATGGGGTCTTTTTTGCCGATGCATAGTAGGTGATCCAGTGTTTTTCCTCTTCATTCTTACAACCTGCCAGTTGTGGTCGCCTTCATCATCATCATTTTCAGCATTGCTCAAGTCACTCAGTTGGGGATCGCCAACTTTAACAATTGACATTCTTAATGTTTTTTTTTTGTTGTTGCAAATAATATGCGTTGAATGTACGCACAGTTAGGTTTTTGTTGTTGTTGTAAACAACAAGTGCGTTCGTTGCACTCACAATATGATTGTTGTTGCCCTATGCACAACAGATTTTTTTGTTTTTTGTCTGCACTAATGATTTTGTTGGTGACAAACTAACAAAACAGAATTGATGTTATTGTTGTTTTTGCAACTTCAAAATTTGTTTAACACAGCACACGTCTATCACTGAGCACAGTCGAAACGAGACTGACATGTGCAACTTGAGAGAAGAAGAAACGATGCAGCATTTCATTGGTAGATGTCCAATCCTGGGACAATTCAGATTTAGGCATTTCGCAAAAAGAGCTTTAAATAATAACGAAGTAATACAAATATTAAACGGTGGTGAAGGATTTTGTTGGCTAAACCTTTGCAACTACTTGAAGGAAGCACAAAACTATAGAAAAATGCTAATTAGAGCATACAACTATTAAATATGTAAACTAAACATTCCAGCTCACGTTTATAAAAAACAATCTGTAATTTCTTTATTTTCAAACTATTTTGTAATAATTGAGTATGAACTTTGAATTGAATTGAAAAAAAAATTATTAACAAATAAAATTTATTGGAAAATCAAGAAACTTTGTTTGAAACTCATATACGAGTATTAATATGTTAGAACATTATTTATTTGCAAACTGAATTCCGCAAATAAAATATGTGTTTACACACAAACAAAGTTATAGTTTAAGAAGTTTTCCAAAAATATTTTATTTAAAAAGATTTTCCAAACTTTGTTGACTTATTCGAATTTTAGTTCGTTTTTTCTAGTTTTCGTCATAAATTTTATTGCTAAAAATGTCTTAGGTTAGGTTAAAAGGGACGCCCGTCAGAATACAACTGACGAGTTCACTCGGGGCCGACAATTCGGTCCATTGTGATTCCCGTGAGTAGAATATAAACATAGAAGAAATAGTTGGAGGTAGGCAGACTAGGAAGAGGGAGAGAAAGTTTAGGAAGAGGGAGAGAAGATTTAGGAAGAGGGAGAGAAGATCTAGTGACTCGTGTTTTCATTTGTCTTTGTGGCCTTACTAAACCAGAGAGATTTTCTGATGAAATTGAGAAGGGGTTTGAGCGGTGCATCTGCTAGATCATCTAGGTTTTCGAAGAGCCTGTGCCCTAAATAGGTCAAACGGTACTCTTGCAGTCCGTTGCATGAGCATAGCAAGTGCTGTACTGACTCCTCCTCCTCTTCAACTAAGCAGCTTCTACAGAAGTCTTCGTAAGGAAGCTTCATGCGTGCAGCCATATTGCCTATCACGCAGTGCCCTGTGATGACTCCAATGAGGATGCTAAGTGTGTTCTTCCTGAAGGACAGCAACTCTTCGGTACGCTTCACATCAATGGATGGCCAAAGGGTTCTTGCAGTTTTGTACGATATGCCACCTCGATCTGGTTAGTGCTGCTCCGCGTTCGTCGATTTGGTTTTTAAGTTCCACGAACGGAATTTGCACGTGCAGAGTCGCGATTTCATTTCGTGCGCCGGATCCTATCCTGGCACATTCGTCTGCTAATTCGTTGCCCTGTATGTTGCTATGTCCTGGCACCCACCAGAGCGTGATTTCGTGTGCCTGAATATGGTTTAAGGCTAGAAAGCAGTCCATTGTGCAGCGTGATTTGATAGTTCTAGAGCCCAAGGCCTTGAGAGCTGCCATGCTGTCGACGTAGATCTTGAATTTTTTCGGAGAAATATGCCGTTCCAAAATCTGTTTCGCGGCAATATTAATGGCATAGATCTCTGCCTGGAAGACAGTGCATTCATCTGGGAGTCTGGTGGAGATTCTGAGATTAAGGGTATCGGAATATACTCCTGATCCCGTGCCCGTCTCCATTTTCGATCCGTCCGTGAAGATTGAGATCTCGTCGTCCTCTATGGCGCTATTTGATGCCCAGTCCTCACGGCTAGGAAACGTCACATTAAAATTCCTATCTCGAATTGTCCTTGGTGCCAAGTAGTCCGTTGGCCTATTGATTTTGTCTGTTATGCCCATGCTTTCCAGGATTGAGCCATGTCCGTGTGTGGTATTGATGGCCATTCCTGATTCGATTGGTTGAAGGTTCAGCATCGTCTCCAGTGCCATTTGTTGAGCAGATCTGAGGGCGCCAGTTATCCCGACGCAAATCAGTCTTTGCACTTTGGCTAGATGCGAGAGATGTGATTTCTTCATTACCGCTTTCCACCATACAACTGATCCGTAGGTGAGTATCGGTCTAATGATCGATGTATACATCCAGTGTATCATTTTCGGTTGCAAACCCCATTTGCGCCCAAACATTTGCTTGCAGGCATAGAAGGCGCATAACGCTTTCTTTCCCCTTTCCTACAAATTCCTTTTCCAGGACAGCTTAGAGTCTAGGGTGATGCCCAAGTACTTAGCCTCTTTCGATAGTTCAAGTACCCAGTAGTGTAGGGAGCTGATATTTCGGAATTGTATTTCTTCTAGTAAAGAGGACTAGTTCTGTCTTTGCTGGGTTGACTCCTAGTCCATTTTTATCTGCCCAACGTGATAATCGTTTTAGTGATCTTTCCATGATCTCGCTGACCGTAGGCATAAATTTGCCTCTAATCAAAATCACGACGTCGTCTGCATCCGCTGTGATTTTAATTCCTGTATTACTGAGATCCATTAGGATTTCGTTTATAACTAGATTCCATAATATCGGTGAGACCACTCCACCTTGCGGGGTACCTCTCGTGACTCGCCTTCTTGCCGAACCATTGCAAGAAGGCGAGTCAAAATGTCTTAATTTATAAATAATCCAAACCATCACTTTCTGTCAATCCATTAATGCAATTTATATATTTACGAAAGTTTATTCGTTTTAAGTTTTAATTAAAGTTTACAAACATATAAAATTTATAAAAACAATAGTCTTTGAACATCTGAACATCTGAAAAACTGAAAACTTGTCTTTAAGTTAAGTCATTGATACATTGCCAAAATAATTAATTACAAATTAGTCTTTGTTTCGGAAATACTAATTCCAAATAAAAAAAATATTTGAATGGGAGCATATTTTTGTTTAGAACAATATCCTTGCAAACATATATAGTATTTGTGTGTGTCAAATATTATATATTTGGAGTATACCCCAAACATATGGGTGTTTCCACGTAAACTGACCCCATCACACATAAAAAAATAAATCAGATTTTTGCAAAAAAAAAAATACCACATGGGTCATCACGAACAACCGAAACGAAATATTAGACAACTACAATTCTCGTTTGCCGGAACTGAAATTTCGTTTTTTGTGACAGAAACATATGCTTACCAAAATAAATTTGAGTCATCGTAAACGAGAATTGTAGTTGTCTAATAACTCGGTTCAGAGTTAGATATAGCCCCCCATATATATGTTAGCCCCGATTTGACATGTAAGCGCTTAAAAACTTTATTTTATATCCGATCAGTGCGAAATTCGGCTAGAAGAAGTTTCTTATTACATGAAGGAATGCTGCTAATTTCGGAGAAAATGGGTTGAGATTTAGATATAGTCCCCATATATATGTTACACCCGATTTGACATCTAAGCGCTGTAGAGGCTGTATTTTATATCCGATCAGTGCGAAATTCGGCAGAAAGAGTTTTCTTATTACATGAATAAATACTGCCAAATTCGGAGAAAATCGGTTCAGATTTAGATATAGTCCCCATATATATGCTACACCCGATTTGACATGTAAGCGCTGTTGAAACTGTATTTTATACAGTGTAAGCAGATAGGTGAGGCTATCCAATATTCACGCACTGTATTTGGGTCCTATGAACTGCCTTTTAATTTGGCCACCCTGGGTAGGTAATTTTATTTTATAAGTAATACCCAAATATGCACCGATTGTTGAAACCTCATTATAGATCATAGACGTCATTAAGACCTAAAAAAGTAAACCCATGTTTATACTTGATCTCATTCAGTTTAGGAAAAATTGGAGTTACAAAATTGAGTTTTTTTTCATTTCGGGTCAGTTTTGACAACATGAGAAAATTCTAAAAGAAATAGAAATTTTGCAACTTTTGTCAAAAAATTAAAAAAAAACATGGTCCGAAACAATGAATATTTGATAGAAAATAATAAAAATGGTATCGGTTTGGTTTTTCAAAAACCTCCCCCCAAAATATAATTAAGTTACAAAAAAGTCGTTTCAAAGTAACCCTATTATGTTAGATATGAATGAAAGATATTTAAAATAAACAATGACAAATACAAGCTTGAAATATGTAAAGGGTCCGCCAAATAACTTTTTTTTTTTTGAAAATGCTATAAAAAAAAACTACTGAATATTTTCTCAAATTTCTTTTTTTATTTGAAAGTACAATCCTTCCGCTTAATAATGGAAAATAATTTCATGCGAATGGCTGCCTCGGCTGGCCATGCAGTAGCCTACACGATCGGTCCAATTTTTAAGCACATTATCGATTGTGTGCAGCTGTATTTCACCAATGGCTTCACGAATATTGTCCTTTAAGGTGTCAATTGTCTATGGCTTGTCGGCGTAACACTTATCTTTGAGGGCACCCCACAAATAATAGTCCAACGGTGTCAAATCGCAGCTCCGAGGTGGCCAAACGACATCAGCTCTGCGGCTGATAATGCGATCTTTAACATGGCCCGATAACGATCACCATTGACTGTAACGGCCACTCCTTGCTCATTTTCGAAGACAAATGGCCCAATTATGCCTCTGGACCAAAATCCGCACCAAAAAGTGAATCGTTTTGGGTGTATCGGCTTTTCAATGTATGCGTGCGGGTTTTCTGTGCCCCAAATGCGACAATTTTGCTTGTTTACATACCCGCCAAGATCAAAATGAGCTTCATCTGAAAAGATGATTTTTTTTTGGCAAAATCGGCATCTTCTGTAAGTCGATCGCAGGCCCACTCGTTCACAACGGAAGGATAAAACTAAGTATCTGTCAAATCAGACATGAGCTAAGTGTTACCATACACGAAATAAGCACTAGTTGAAAAAAAAAACGTTAGATAGCGGACCCTTTATTATCGAAGCGCGTCCAATTTGGAGGTTCCTGCATTTACAATTATTTGGAAAACTGGATGATAGCAGACTTTTGAAAAAATCACTTTTGTGATAAATTCAATAAAATACGATAGCCAAAGAATAAAAACGCCAAAAAGGGTCATAGAATAATTTTTTTCATTCCAATTTTTTACAATGAATTAATGAAGTCAAAAGAAGAAGAAGTTTAGCATCAAAAACGCATTTTCGAAAATATTATATTGGCAGCTTTTGTATATAAAGCGTGATCCATTTCGAGGTTCCCTACTTTTTTTTAAAGAAAAATAACAAAGAAAATTCAAATTGAATGGGGATTGTGTATTATTCTTTGGCATTTATTTTTTGAAGACTATGTCTATCAAATGTTGGCCGCGGCTACGTCTCTCGTCACTCGTGAATGACACTTTAGACTTTACATATCCCCACAGGAAAAAGTCTAACGGTGTGATATCACACGATCTTGGTGGCCAATCGACCGGCCCAAAACGTGAAATTATCTGCTCACCAAAGTGTTCTCTCAATAAATCCATTGATTGATGCGATGTGTGGGAAGTGGCGCCGTCTTGTTGAAACCAAATGTCGCCGAGATCACGAGCTTCAATTTCAGGCATCAAATAGTCGGTTATCATGGCACGATAACGGTCGCCATTTGCGGTTACGTTCTCACCGGCATTATTTTTGAAGAAATATGGACCAATGATTCTGCCGGCCCACAAACCACACCAAACCGTTGTTTTTTCTGGATGAAGTGGCAGCTCTTGAATCTCTTCAGGTTGCTCTTCGTCCCATGTATGTATGTACATATTCCCAATCATACGTCAAAAATCTATCAAACTGATATATGGACAAAAACATACATACATATGTAAATGTTTAAATTTTTTTTATCCAAAAGTCTTTCCCATTATTTTCATTTATAAAATTTTGTTAATTATTATTTTTTTTTTTATTTGTGACGACTTCTTTCAGGATCCCCATGATAAAGGAGACCAAGTGTTTCTACTAGCAGAGCACTTCACAAAATTGAATACACTTTTGAACGTAACTGAAAAGTTGGCACAAGGCCTGGTTAATCTAAATCAGAGGTATGTAAATATTCCATAGACTCGTACAATAAGAGTGAGTTTTGGCTAAATTTGATCGGGATTTTTGTCTATTTACATTTTCAGACTTGATGATCTAAACCAAAGGTTAGTATAGGAGTTTCAGTTGTGAATTGTGTTAGAAGTTATAACTAGTTGCAATGCGAGGCTAAGGCTAGAGCTAATCTGTAGATAATTTGGCCAGTTTGTATGAAATTTAAAATTTTTAAATTTTTATTTACTCCAACCACTCTTGGCGCAAAGTGGAGTAAAAGGAAAAATAAATAAAAGCATTACATCAAATTATTGCTTTCTATTCAATTTCAAGCATTTTACCAATATATTTTAAATATTTTCCAGGCAAGTGGACTTCGAAAATCGAGCCAAAAGTTCGATGGAAAGCTTAATGGAACGGTATGAACTTAACTTTCAAATTAAATAATTTGTAATTTCTGGATCATGAACTTCTCGTTTGTCGTCTTTACTTTTAGGCAAGATGCAATTTTGAATAAATCGGGCAATCTGGAACAAAGTCTGTTGAATCTAACTCAGAGGTAAGTGAATATTCTTTGGTTCAGAGATATGACATACAACTGGGTTCTTCTTCCGGCTTAAGACTATTTTCCAACCACTCTTGGCGCAAAGTGGAGTAAAAGGAAAAATAAATAAAAGCATTACATCAAATTATTGCTTTCTATTCAATTTCAAGCATTTTACCAATATATTTTAAATATTTTCCAGGCAAGTGGACCTCGAAAATCGAACAAAAAGTTCAATGGAAAGCTTAATGGAACGGTATGAACTTAACTTTCAAATTAAATAATTTGTAATTTATGTATCATGAACTTCTCGTTTGTCGTCTTTACTTTTAGGCAAGATGCAATTTTGAATAAATCGGGCAATCTGGAACAAAGTCTGTTGAATCTAACTCAGAGGTAAGTGAATATTCTTTGGTTCAGAGATATGACATAGAACTGGGTTCTTCTTCCGGCTTAAGACTATTTTCCAAATAATTTGTAATTTATACGAGTATATCATGAACTTCTCGTTTGTCGTCTTTACTTATAGGCAAGATGCAATTTTGAATAAATCGGGCAATCTGGAACAAAGTCTGTTGAATCTAACTCAGAGGTAAGTGAATATTCTTTGGTTCAGAGATATAACATAGAACTGGGTTCTTCTTCCGGCTTAAGACTATTTTCCAAATAATTTGTAATTTATACGAGTATATCATGAACTTCTCGTTTGTCGTCTTTACTTTTAGGCAAGATGCAATTTTGAATAAATCGGAAAATCTGGAACAAAGTCTGTTGAATCTAACTCAGAGGTAAGTGAATATTCTTTGGTTCAGAGATATGACATAGAACTGGGTTCTTCTTCCGGCTTAAGACTATTTTCCAAATAATTTGTAATTTATACGAGTATATCATGAACTTCTCGTTTGTCGTCTTTACTTATAGGCAAGATGCAATTTTGAATAAATCGGGCAATCTGGAACAAAGTCTGTTGAATCTAACTCAGAGGTAAGTGAATATTCTTTGGTTCAGAGATATAACATAGAACTGGGTTCTTCTTCCGGCTTAAGACTATTTTCCAAATAATTTGTAATTTATACGAGTATATCATGAACTTCTCGTTTGTCGTCTTTACTTTTAGGCAAGATGCAATTTTGAATAAATCGGAAAATCTGGAACAAAGTCTGTTGAATCTAACTCAGAGGTACGTGAATATTCTTTGGTTCAGAGATATGACATAGAACTGGGTTCTTCATCCGGCTTAAGACTATTTTCACTCGATATTGCCCTAGAATGTAATGTTTAGTTATTTTATATAAAAACACATATTAGGACAAGTTCCGGATAGCTACAAGATAGGGTTAGGTTAGGTTAGAGCGGCAGTCGGGGTTACCTGCTACGTAGACTAAATAAGGTTCCTAGAGTTACCACCGGTACAGCAGGTATTCTGGATTTAGGTGAGCCCCAGCCGTTAGGCTTAAACCCATCGTGCTCTAAACACCTGGGTGAATCGATGCGTCGACAAACGATCCCAAGCACAATGTGCATGAGTATCAAACAATTCCGTGTTTCTGGACACTTTTGCCCTCACCCTTGCCATTCTAAGGGGCATGGCACCCGGTTGGTTTGCAACTCCATATCCGAAAATGTTTTCTCCCAGCTATTTTAATTTCAACCACAGCCACCACGTTGCACCCAATAGGGTCCCGAAGGTGCCACACCAACAGCTAGGCTGGAAACAAGTTCCAGGGGCTCTTGACTCCCGTGGTACCAAAAAAAGCCTCTGGTCAGACCTCGTAGATAAAACTACTACCAGTAGCATCCCATACGATGCAGGGACTGGTCACCCTAAAAGTAAATAAGACGACGGCTGTGGGATGATTAGCGCAACACTGCGCAGATGGAAAGGTCTGGGTGCACATCCCGTAGATATGCGCTCCTCACCGTGAAGAGTCTAGGTACATCCCAACCTCTTCCGTTCGGATTCGGTTAACGGTACCCAGGTAAGGCCATAGCCCAGCCGAGCCCCCAACAAGAACTAAGCCTTACAACACATGGGTAGCCATGGGACTGACTCCGGGTCCATGTACCCGTGGTACCAGAAACCTCTGGTCAGGTTCCGTAGCCGAGGCTACTCCCAGTTTCAGTTTTGCGCAACCTGGGAACTGGTAACCCCCTGCCAATGGTAAATCATCGCCACGACTCAATGCACGCCGAGCCGAAAAAAGTCGGCGCGCGAAAATTTCCGCACATGATAATGTGTCTGGTGAGGTCACCAGACCCTCAAAGTGCCATTCCCAGTCCACAAATTCAACACCCTTTCTAGACAAATCTCTAAAATCCGCATACTGTGGGCATATACATAGAAGGTGCATTCAGGAGTAGCACTCAATGCTCTCCGATGCAAGAAGTCATTCATTGACCCATGGCCAGTTAAAAGGAATCCTAACTCCATGCCAAAGCCGAAGAAATTATTTAAAGCCGCAAAATCGACCTTCGGTATAAAACTGTGGGTGATACGAGCACTAGCAGAGGTATCCCACCGTTCCTGCCACTTACTCAAAATAGCCGCATCCAAGTGTCTATTTATGTCCCTACGTGGCATGAGATCCATGCCAGGAACGACCCATTGAAATGGGTACTCCTCCGGAGAACTTCCATATCCAAAGAGGTGGTCCCCATTAAAACCTGAAGGGAATTCTCTGGCAGGACAGAATTTTCCGCCTACCAGCCACTCTCCTCATGACATACGATAGAGACTTATTACCTAACTTAATGATGTTTCCAGACAACGCCCCTTTTAGGAGCATCGTCACTGACTTGTCTATGAACTTCCTGAACGCCAACTCTGCTGCCCCAACTCACAACAATATTCATCATGGCAGTACCATCCCGCTCGATCTGACTCCTGGCATTACCTTCAACAAGTATAAGCAGATCATCTGCAAATGCTGAAAACCTAAAATAATTATCCAGCTCGAAATGATCATATTTCATATAATGGACCCCCAAATGAGCCCTGCGGACATCCCCTCTCAACCTGAGCAGAAGCATAGTTATGCGTACCAAAGAGAGTAGCCTTGCGATCGCTAAAATAGCTTTTGCAAATGGCCAATTCACTGCACCCCACTTCACGTAGCCAGACAAGAAAGCTCGCCCACTTGAGGTTATCGAAAGCTCCCTGGAAATCTACAAATATCCCTTACACTTATTTGGACGAAGACAATTCAATGCTATTCTTTACATGAAGCCAAGCATCCTCTGTGCACATACCTTCTTTAAAACCGAATTGGTATCGGCACATTCTACCATGAAGCTTCTTCTGAAGCCGCAACACCGTCACCCCCTCCAGTACTTTGCCAAGGACTGGGAGGAGACTGATGCCTAAATAAGACTTAGGATCACTCCTGACCTTATCAGGGGTCTTCAAGAGCACAACGATATTCTCTTCCTTCCAGACAGACGGAAAATATCCTGTTCTGATGCAATCAGCAAAGACAATCTCCAGATATTGAGGAATGACTCGATAAACGTGTTTCCACATTTCCCCAGCCAATCCATCAATTTCCGGAGACCTCCTTGACCGAAGCCTCTGAATAGCGAAATCAATCTCACCTCTATATACCGGAGGAACAGCAGGAAGAATTTCCTCTGACCTAATATCATCATCCTTTCTAGAAAAGATCACCTCCTTAGCACAGTCAGCCCGCGAAGTGAGCAATTCGCCCTGAACAACCAAACCTGAAAGGTCAACCATACGGTCCTTCCTACTACATGTCCTATCCTGTAGGCACGGCCCCATGGATCATCACAATTTGCCTGAACAAAGTTCCTCCAATGACTTTCCTTCGCTTCACGTAATAATCGCTTATATTCCCGCAAAGATTGCCTATAGTTCATCTCCACAGCGACCCTCTGCGCCTCGCCCTCTGCATGCGTTTACGCCTACCTCCTATCCTGGAGGTCCCTTGTCCACCACCTAAGCTCCCTAAGAGAAGAGGTGCGATGAACGGGCAACAATCTGTCATTAACACTATTAACTTTTTCATTCACAAGTTCGACCTTTGAATCTATGCCCATATCCTCAAAATCAGTCAGAGAGACAGAACGAACAGCTTCAACAATTTCCTCCTCGTAAAACGTCCAGTCAACTCGCTTAGTATACCATCTCTTTAGCGACAAAGCCTCAGAGACAGGCCCCTCATTTCTTTCAACATCAATGATGATCATGTTATGATCACTGACTCCCAGGTCAGGCCTTACTTTCCATCCAAAGGAGAACCTCCTATTTGCCTCATTGTTCACCAAGGTCACATCAATATCACTGGTGCAATTTGGGACATGGAACGTGTATTCTACTTGGGAACGTTCACCACGAGAATACTCCAATTAAGGAGACACTCACATAGCTGTTCTTCTCTGTGGTAGCTAAGATAGCCCTGGACATGCCTAGACATCTTGCTATGCCACATCGGAGAGACAACGTTGGCGTCCAGGCCCACAAGCAGAGGCACATTGCCCGCAAACCCAACCAAACGTTCCAAATAAGTCAGATAAGGGTCCAAAGCCTCCTCAAACTTGCCGTACACGATCGCAATTTGCATTACGAAACTCAGGCGGGAGACCCACAGGGCCGTCCATCGAGATGGACGGCTCCTGGAGTAACCCAACAGCTCAATCCAATTCACACACACACTGACCCAGATCATACATAGATGATCTACCTCCCTGACAATTTAGCTGTAAGAAATGGACGGACATCAATGCCTAGTGTTGGCACGTGCAACCATTACCGCATAAGGTGGACACGCGTGCGATATCATAAGATGCCCAGACGCTCTACCTTTAAACGTACAGTTCCTGCAATTTAACGGGTTGACACAATCTCGTTCCACATGTCCCGACTGACCACAACGTCGGCACACGTCGTGGGCTGCAGAACAGTCCCTAACCCTGTGATCGAATCCAAGGCATCTCCTGCCCACCAGTACGGGTTCGTACTCACGAACACTGAAGCTAAATCACTTAACATAGCAGCGACCAGCTGCCAACAAACTCTGCATCGCCCTGGCATACTCTTCAAGCACAATGCTGATCCTGCCGTCTTTAACTTCCCAAGGCTTGCTAATAATCTTAACCGCTTTGGCGAACTGCACCTTGAGTTAAAATTTTTGTCATACAGCTCATGCATAAACTCATCAGGGGTGAACTTTGACTCAACATATTATATGACCACACGGGGATCGAGCTTGTCCTCAGCACTGACCTCCAAACCGGCCTCTGGGAATTTTTCGTTCCTAACCACTCTTTGCCTCTCCGCTTCCGAGGGCGTGCGAATGATCGCTCCTCCACTCTTCAGCGGTCTCATTTCGTGAACCCTCACATTAAGATTAGAGCCAACCTCCTTGACAATCCTCTCCACCACTTGTTTGGAAGTCTCCTCCTTATTGGTGCTCTTCACCCTAACTGCCCATGTCTCCACGGGAGTGGGCAAAGCAGGTTCTCTAGTAGGAGGCATCGGAATCGCGTTCGCTCCCGTGGGAGCAACACTCACAGGGGGCATCACCACGGGGACGTTACGCACCTGCTCTCGTCCTAACACTCGAATTCTGACAGTTTGCCTTATCCGGAGAGGGGATAGCATCCACTCTCTTGGGAGCATTCTCAGTCTCACTATTCATCTCATCGTCCCCAACTACACCATCCTCTCCTCCTGCTGCCTCCTCACCAGCGAGATCTCTTCTTTATCGAGTAGTCATCTACTCGACTAAACTACCAGGCGCACTTTACTGTAAAAATGTGCCCGCTATTGTGTAGCAACAAAATACTAATAAAGCTGCTCTATAGCAGCACAAAATTTGCCACCAAAATTTTTGCTTAATTCGAACCGTTATGCTACACAAACAATTTTAATGAAGGCACAACGAGACATATGACTCTGACGAGTCAGCACGTGGGCCAACAACAAATCTAATTAAGCAAATCAAGAAACAATATACCTTTTCAAAGCCAAGCCGTCAACAATCCAAATTTAATCAACTCGCAATCAATTAATCGAAGAATTAGTCCAAATAACGCCAGGTCAGGTCAATCAATAAATTTGTTCAATTATTTAAATTAAAAATTTAATTAATCTTGAAATTTAAAGAATAAACTACCAATCACAAATGAATTAATAAAAATCACCACTGTCCAATCACTTAATTGACTTAACAATTCACTCACAATTACCAAAGGATCACTAAACGCGTTACTTAAGGAATTTAATATACACCCAGGAAAATAATTAGTTGGAATTCGATTTGACAATAAACAAATAGTACTAGCAACAAAAAGTATATTGCCTACACCGTCTGTCGGTTGTATTTATATAAAATTAGTTGAAACAACAATAATAACATGGATACGATCAAATGAAAATGCTTGAAACTAAATCGATGGTTGTCTCAATCGAATTATGATTGTTTTGTTCATTGACACTCGGTTAGTTGTGGTAACCAATTTTAAATCTTCAGTATAGTACCATATGATCGATTTTTGGTTGTGACAACCAATGTTTTATTCTTGACAACATAAATTGTGTCAATAGACCAAAGATTACTATTGCAACGAATAATTGGTAACTACAACAGAAAAAATATTAATAAATAATCGTTTATTGGTTATCCCAATCATTTCCCAAATTTAGAATAATTACCTTTTTCACCTTTCACCTTTTTCGAGTGAACGTCACATTTTTTAGAGTGCTCCGTGTAGTTATTTTAATTTCATTATTATCGCGAATAACTACCTTATTAAATTGTTTTGTGCATTTCATCGTAAACATAAACACAATCGTTGTGGCAAACATATGAAAGATGCCGTCATCAAGACGAAGTGTTGCTAAAAAACAATCAATTGTTTGCGGCCAATGCAAAATGGAAGTGGGAGAAGAACAAGATGATATTCAGTGCGACAAATGCGCCAAAATATTTCATGCTCTCTGTGCGAAAGTGGATAAACGCCAATATGAGTACTTGATGAGTAATGAGAGAGACGTGTCACTTTTGTGACGAAAGAGAAGGGAATGTGAAGGATGAGTTAAGTGCGATCAAAACACAGCTGAGTAAATTGGATGCACTGCAAGAATCAATAAACTTTATGTCAACACAGTTTGACACTATTATGAAGGGTATTGCAGAAAACAGAAGGAAAGTGGAAGCTGTACAAAAGGAAAACATCAACTTAAAAACAGAAATAAAAGAACTAAAACAAACAGTGAAGTTTTTGAATGATGATCGTGTGAAGAAAGATTGTTTGGTGAGCGGGGTAGTTAATGATGGCAAATCCAACGCAGCAGATACAATAATATCAGTGATGAACGAGGTTGGTGTGGAAATTAAAGCAGAGGAAATAGATGATGCGTATTTCATGAAGAGAAAGCCAAATGCAAAAAGTAACACCATGGTGGTCAAGTTTAACTCGACCAAAAGCAAGGAAAAAATTATGTCTGCAAAACCAAAGCTAATGGGAAATGACAGTACCAAAACTGTTTATGTCAACGATTTCTTGAGCAAAGAAACATTGACACTTTTAAATTATGCAAAAGCTCTCAAGAATGTTGGATTTAGAAGAGTACGAGTATATGCATCAGGAGGAAGAGTAATGGTTAAAAAAAGCGAACTATCCAAGCCCAAGATGATTCGAAGTACTGAAGATGTGGACAGTCTTCTGTTGGAGGCAACTACAAGAGGTATTGGACGTAAATCGATGACTGTTATTGCACCGGATGATTTGGATGACAGTGATTTAGAAGAGCAGAATGCACAGTATTTATCCCCATAATTATTTAAATTTTTATGTAATATTTTAAATGCATTTAATTTAATTTTGAATTTAAAATGTTTTTGAGTAAATATAAAAACTCTTTTAATATTGTATCTGTGAATATTAGAAGCATTCCTTCCATTGATAAGTTTAACAACTTTAAGATGTTTTTGACACATTTTTCGGATTTGCCAAATGTTATTTGTTTTCAATAAACATGGTTTCAATTACATCACTCGTACAACTATACAATATTCCTGGGTATAATTCTGTTCACTGTTGCAGAGGAGATGGACATGGAGGAACAACAATATATATCCGCGATAACATGCCATACACTGTTGATTTTTGTGAGAGCAAAAATTACATTGATGCAATTGTCTTGACATTACACAAGAAAACCTTTTCCGGAAAAAAACTAAAAGTAGCATCATTTTATAGATCCCAGAAATGCTATCAACATATATTTTTCGACTTTTTGGAAATTATGTTCAATCGTTTTGGGCGAATGCCTTGTTTTTTCGTTGGCGATTCAAATTTGGATTCAGCGTCTCATGATTTATTAAATCTTCTTGATTGCTACTGTTTTAAAAACTGTCACAAATGTGTAACCCGCCCTAGCAGCAGTACGTCAATAGACCATGCTTATGGTAATTTAAGTTGTGAAATAAACGTAGATGTCATTGAATGTGATATAACGGATCACAATTTACTGTTTTGCCAGTTAGATAAATATATAGAAACTGTGCAGCGTCATTGCAATTATGAAAGAGTGAAATACTTGCTTAGTCAAAATCTGCAATGGTCTAGTTTCAATGGAAATTCTTCTGATGATATGGCCCATTTACTGACATGTGTTTCAAATGCTGTTTCGACTTCCACAACTGAAACAAGGAAAAAAAGATTACAGAGCTATGAATTAACTCCATGGATAAATGGAAATTTGGAAGCCCTTATAGAATTCAAGAAGAAGCTACTGAAGACAAGGAGAAAGATGAAAACTGCCGAAGTTGAAGAGACGTTAAAAAGAATAAGCAGAGTTATAAAAATAGCTTCAAAACGTTCAATGGTTTCTTACTTCCATGAAAATTTGCTTAAAATACAGCACTAACCAAAAAAATGTTGGCAATTTTTAAATAAGAATCTCGCAGGAAATACGAAGTCGGAAATAATAGTTAAAGATGAAAGAGATGAGTACATATCGTCTGCTATTGTTAAGGCAGATAAGTTCAATGCATTTTTCATTAACTCGGTAAATGAGCTAAAACAGAAAATATATACAGACCCTGTTGATCTCTTTAATGCTCTCAGGACACTTCGACGTCATCACAATAGTTTCATAATTAATTTTACTTCTGAATTGGAACTTAATACTTGGTATGGAAAGGAACAAAGGTAGCGGTCACGATAATATAACTCCTGCAACAATGATCCATTGCGCGAATGAATTAAGCCCATTTTTAGCACATATTTTCAATGTGTCGATTAACAACTCCATGTATCCAGATATTTTGAAGATACAAAAAATAATTCCAATTCCCAAAGAGATAAGAGCGAACTCTTTTGAGCAGTATCGGACAATTGCCATCCTATCAGTTGTGGATAAAATATTCGAGAACATTTTCAGCCTGTTTCTGTAACTTAAAATTTTGCTTTCGTTCGCCTGCCAGACGATAAACAGCTGATTTGGGTTTCACTAACTACCATTACAACGACAAGTCGCACGAAAATAAACTCGTACGAAAACGTAATCATTTCAGTGTACATTTTGGTTTCTCTATCTCTCTTTGCTGTCATCTGGGCGAACACAAATGTCAGATCGAGTCATTTTATTTTATTTGTCGACTGATAGAACAATGACAAAAAAACGGTATTAAAAGCAAAAAATAAGTAGATATTAATATAATTATGGTAAAAACAATTAAATAGCAATAAAATTATATACATACTAGCATTTAAATACCCGGCGATGCCCGGGTTGCCTTTGAAAACAGTGATCCACACATTAGTATTATTTTTGATTTTGAATAAAAAATAAGGACCCAAAAACTAAAAAAAAATGTTAGCAATAGCAAAATTTATGTAAAAATAAGTATTTAAAATCTTTGGTTTACAAATTCCTTCGAATATTTGATCATACGCCGATCATTAAAAATTTGTTTAACATCCAGGATCAGTCTACTTGAAAGTCTATCAAACTCCAGATGCTCTCAAAAACTCAAACAAATTCACTGACAACAGTAAAAAATTCTGTAAATATGAAGGCACAACCTCAAATGTGCGATATGTGTGCAAACTTTGAAAATAATACTTTTATGGGGTCAGTGGTCAAGAGGTCACCAAATAAGTGGCTGAGAAACAAATGCATAATATGCTATGTATGTTTCAAATTTCGATATACTCGTATACATTTTTGTTTAAATATTACCGGTGTATATAGCGAGCGATATATTTCGAAAAGACTTTTAAACATTATGTATGTCTCCGTTTTTGTGTACCTCTTGTCCTCAGGCCGGACGACGCATTTCCTTGAAGATCGTTTTATGCACATATATGTGCAGATCCACAGATCTTTATGGGATTTTTATTGGAAGAATGAAAAAATCTTAAAGAATTTTGAAATGTAGTGGAAGAATGAAAATTGCTTTGGTCACTCCTGACAACAATCTTAGAATTCAAAATTGTTTTTTTCCTGTGTATACTACATATTATTTTGTCTTTGTATATTTTATGCGCGAGAGTTGACCACTGGCCAAAAAACGACTATGTTAATAGTCCGTAGGCTATACCACACTGGAGTTTCTAGCTTTCTACCTGTTATATGAGCCGCAACGGTCAAGTGGCCAAAAGTCGCTTGAATTAGTATTAACATTGCCATTTTGGGCCCTTTAAAGTACAGAAAGAGTGGAAATTGCATTGGTCAATGCTACACTGGCCACAGTCTGAGATTTGACCGAATTGACAACGTTATATATGTATCTTACCACATTAAGTGGTGAGAGATATATTTTGAACAGGGGTTAGAAGATTTACAATCTGTAAAATTGTGAACATTGTTTTGGCCACTTCTTCACTGACCACAGTCAGAGAATTCAAAATTATTATATTTACAAAGTTTTAACTTTGTGTCCTATAAGAGGCTTCAGAAAGGACAAAAACAATTGATAGCGCTATAACTGACCACTGACCGAAAAATGTCTACGTGAGTAGCCCGTGGTTTATACACCACTTATGTCTATGAGAGTGCAATTTATGGGATTTTTAATGTATTGAAAGAATGAAAAACTCTTAAAGAATCTTGAAATCCAGTAAAGATTGAAAATGGTTTTGGTCATTGCTTAACTGACCACAATCGTAGAATTCAAAATTGCATTTCTCTGGTATAGTACTACATATTATTTTATCTGTGTATCATTTTAGGCGCTTCTGAAATAACTACAAAAAAATTTTTAAAATTTTTATAGCGCGACAACTGACTACGTGTCAAAAACGACTGCGTGAATAGTCCGAAGGGTATACAACACTCAAGTCTATACCAAAACAAAATTTAAAGCTTCCTACTTCTTAAAGGTACCGTAATGGTCAAGCGGTCAAAAGTCGCTTGGTGTAAAATCGCATCCCTTGGAGATCAGTATACAAACATAAATTATTAGGATTATAGCTCTCAAAGGACTATTAAAGCACAGAAAGTGTGAAAATTGATTTGGTCACTGCTAAACCGACCACAGTCGGAGAAGTGACCGAATTGGCAATGTTAGATGGGTTACCACAGTAAGTGGTGAGCGATATATTTTGAAAAGGCTTTAAAAATTTTAAGACGCGGTTTTATGTCCGGTTTGACCTAAGACTGGCATGCCCATTGAGATCAGTCTGTACATGTAAATTTGTAAATCATTGGCTCTTAAGGAACTTTTAAAATCAGAGAAATAATGAAAATTGTTCGGGTCACAGTTAAACTGACCACATTCAGATAATTCAAAATAATTTTTCGCGCATATATTTGCGGTTTATAGTACTTCATATATACAAAGTTTTAACTTTGTATCTCAAAGAGAATTCCGAAACGACAAAAACAAAACGCAAGTTTTTGATAGCGCTACAACTGACCACTGGCCGAAATATGGTTAAGCGAGTAGTCCGTAGCTTATACAACACTCCAGTCTATGTGTGTGCAAAATTTCAGCTCTCTAGCTTTAACAGGAGCCTCTGTGGTCAAGTGGTCGAAAATCACTTGGCGGAAAATCGAAAATCAAAGTAGCCTATGGCACTTCCCAGGCAATGGTCTATCTGTCCACAAAGTTTCAAGAAAATCGGTTCAGCCGTTTAAGCGTGATGCTGGAACAAACAAACAAACAAACAAACAAACAGACAAACAAACGATTTTATAATATTAATAGGATAATAGGATGTATATATACATATTATACATATTTAAGCATAAAGAAGTCAACATTGGCAGCTCCCTGAGATGGAAAAAATCCATCAGTGCACAATGAGAGAGACGGGAGAGAGAGAGAAAGAAATGAGAGTGTTGGATCAGCTCAACTGACCCACCCAGGGTTGATTTTTGGCCACCGCTAGTGTAATGGATACAGAGGTGTATTTTCTACGGTCGACCATACAAAAATGTGTGCTTTTTTAGACCGGAAGTTGTGAACTTATTGATCTGGCAATTACATTTTTTTCCAATTGGTAAATTGCTAACGTCATTGACGTAAGGCCAAGCGAACGAACGAACGAACCTTAGAGAAACCAAATTCTTGACGAAAGTGAGTGTCTGGTTTTCGTTCGCAGAGACTTTCGTTAGAAATACATAAACAGGCCGTTTATATTCTCAGCTTTCGATGTTTTTGACCAGAGAACATTTATTATTTGAGAACCAGTATGGCTTCCAGAAGGGAAGTGGAACTGAGGAAGCAGTTGTTAATGTAGTGAATTATATTTGTGATGGGTTGGATAATGGATTTTCGGGAGTTGGTGGTATGTTTTATGACTTCTCAAAGGCATTTGATTTAGTTGACCATGACATCTTGTGTGAAAAAATGTCGTATTACTGTGTTCGTGGAAAATACTTGGACTTTTTTTACAGCTATTTAAAAAACCGAAAGCAATTTGTTCAGATAAATGCAACGAGCAGCGCTTGTTCTGATGTTGTTTATGGTGTTCCACAAGGAAGTGTTTTGGGACCTTTGCTATTCAAAATATACATTAATGATATCAGCAATCTTGAGTTATATGGGAAGTTGTTCATGTATGCTGATGATATATGTTTATTCTACCCGTATAAACATAATTTGATTTTAAAAACACATGCGGAACATGATGCAGCATTAATATGTGAATATGCCAGAATTAACAGCAGCATTAATATGTGAATATGCCAGTACTGAATGCGAATAAGACAAAACTAGTTCGATTTAGGCCTCAGCAACATCGAAATGAAGGTGAATGTAACATTTTTGTTGATGGTAAACAAATTTCTGTAGTGGACAATATTAGATACTTGGGTATAAACCTTCAAAGTAATTTATGTTGGAAACAGCGCATAAAGCATATAAAGAACAAGCTTACACCAGTATTAGGTATTTTGTACAAATTCAAGAATAAAATGAATGAACAAGTGAAATATGTTATCTACCAGTCCCTTGTACAAAGCCACCTAAATTACCTTGTGCAAATTTATGGATTTAAAAGGAATACTGATCTAAAATCTTTGCAAATTATACAGAATAAAGCCCTGAAAATAGTATACAATCTACCAGAAAGATACTCTACGTTGCAACTATACAGAGATGTGGCCCAGAAAGTATTACCTGTTAATGGTTTATATAAAAAACAATTACTAATATACATATGTCTATAGTGTAATAAAAATCAATACATTTTCGAACGAATGAACATGTAATAAATACCAGAAATAACTGGAATCTAAGGAGGGTTAGATGTCGGTTAGAAAAAACAAGAATTTGCGGGATGTTTGGAGTACAACAACTTACCCCAGCATTTAAAAGAGTGCAGTTCGATTTCTAGTTTTAAAAGGAACGTAAAAGATTTTTTGTTGAACAATGTGGAAATGCTTCTAATATAAACAATTATATCTTGTGAGAAAATAATGAAATTTTTATAGTATTTATAACTATTTTATAAAATTTTTATTTTTTTTTTTTGTATTATGTATAAACTCGAAAATGGTTTGCTAGCTGGTCTCAATAATGACCTGGAGGCGCTGAGACAATTTATTGAATTGTATCTTTAATATTTTTGTACATAATAAATAAATAAACAAAAAAAATTTATTTTGGGAAATACAACCGAAAGATTGGTTGCTGGTCTTTTGCTGATACATGACAAACAAAAAATAAAATTACTCGACATAAAAAATCTTCAACATTTTGTTCAAGAGCGGTACGAGTATATGTAGTCAAAAATAATCTCGTGTGGATAATAATGTGTAGAATGCAGAATAGGTTGCGCAAAATGTTTTACATAAATAAAAGCAACAATCATGAAATTGAAAGCACAGCGTTAAGCGATATTTGCATAAAAGTTTTGTGTTTTTTTCGTGTACTAAAATGTGTGTCAAATATTTCCACATCTCATAATAGTGATGAATTTGTAATATGGGATTTTTAATTTTGTTATGAATTATCTTGTTTTTTGTTCAATAAATAAAATAGAAATTAATGAAAACTTTTTTTAATGAATTGTCGGTAGTATATGTCTGACAAATTGTCAGAACAACCTATTTTTTAAAACACTTGGTCAATTTAAAATGCATTTAATAACTTTAAAGTATGTACTGTTATTAAAGTTATAAGCTCTTCACTTTATTGTAAAATGGTCCGTTTGTGTGGGGGTTACCAAAAGGGCCTGCCGATAATGGCCACTTTTCTCTAGACTCTAGGTTTTATAAAAGCATTGCACTGTACGAAATTTCAAGTATTTGTATGAGCTGGAATAAAAGTTATAAGCTCTTAACTTTTCGTGTAAAATGGTCCATTTGTGTGCGCCATTTTTCACTGTATTGTAGGTTCTATTAAACATTACACTGTACACAATTTCAAGTCTTTGTATGTACTGGTAATAAAGTTATAAGCTATTAACTTTTGTTTCAAAATTTTCCATTTGTGTGGGAGGTACCAAAAGGGGCGTGGCAACTTCGCCCATTTTTCTCGAGGTAATAGTGACTAATAAACTAATACTATGTGTAGAATTTCAGAGGATTGAAATAAGTAGTATAGAAGTTATTAAATAATCAATATTTCTCTAAATGTTAACCCTTTGTGTGGGAGGTACTAGAAGGAGTGGTCCAATATGGCCCATCATCGAACTTAGCCGGAGATACAAGAAAATATTACCACATACCAAATTTGAAGTCAATCGGTTACTCCTTTCGAGAGTTATCGTGCGCACCAGCCAGCAGACAGACAGACGGACGGACCTTGCTCATTCGACTTAAAATGACCCAAAACGGATATCCGCGGAACATATTTAGGGTCTTAGGTCACTCCTTCGATGTGTTACACCTTTGGCTCGTAGCAAAGATAAATGGTCCAGTGGATTGGCCGCCCCGGTCGTGCGATTTGACGCCGTTAGCCTATTTCCTGTGGGGCTACGTCAAGTCTATGGTCTATGCCAACAAGCCAGCGACGATTGATGAACTTCGTACGAATATCGAACGTGATATTGCAGCAGTATCGGCCGATTTATGCTTGAAAACTGTCGAAAATTGGGTTCAGCGTCTGGACTTCTGCAAGCGTGCCCGTGGTGGCCATACAAAAGAAATCGAGTTCCATACATAATGGCATCGAACGTACTTTCACAGGAATAAAGAATTTCATTGATATCCATTGATGTTTTATTTAAAAAAACTTTTGTAGCGCTCCTCAATACGGACCCGATATATACCCTCCTCTCTAAGGTGAGGGGATAAAAATACTTAAATGAATATTACTTGCTTGGATTAAAAGTGGCCATCACTTTTCGCATTTTTTCTATTTTGCAATACTAACAATCTTGTAAGACATTACACTGACAAAATGTGTCGTAATTTTGAATATTTTTGCGTCTAATGCAATAAGGACATTTCATATTTAAGATTAAGACAAGCTCCTTATAAAAAAAATTAAAGAAATTTAAAGCAATTTGAGTTTTGAGCAAGAAAATTTATTATTTTAAAGAGTCTTTGGCGGAATTTTTATCAAATTTGTAAGAAAAAAATGCGCCTAAATACCGAATATTCTATAATATCAACACTATTAAATAATTATACATTTAAAAAAATATATTTTTTGTTTTAATAATGTTTAGCTAATTTTTAATGAAATTGTTTAATAAACTAGTAAAAGCGTAGTAAAAAAGTGATGAATTCTTGCCAAAATAGTATACAAACTGCAAATTTCCAGCTAAATTACTTAGAAAATGTGTTGTTTATGGTTTAAACAAGTCTTTTTGGGAGCTATATCTGTAGGTGGACCATAACATAATATGAGTTAATATAAACAAATTTTACTATGATGAATGCTTGCCTAAATAAAATACAAACTGCAAAGATGCAGTTACAATGCTTAGAAAATGTGATATTTATGGCTTAAATAGGCCTATTTTGGAGCGACCTCTGTAGGGTGACTATAACAAAATACGAACCGATCTGTCAAATGTTTACTCTGATGAATTCTTGTAAAAATAGAATACAAACGGCAAAGTTTCAGCAAAATTGCTTTAAAAAATGTGGTATCTATGGCTCAAGTTCCGTATTTTGAAGCGAGCTCTATAGGCGAGCTATGTTAAAATATTGACCGATATGGCCATGGCGATATGGAAGTATTATTACGGACTGTAACGTGATTTCAACAGACAGGCAGAGGGACATGGGTTAGGTTTAGGTTAGGGTGGCAGCCGTTTTCTTTTTTTATTTCTTCAGCTCACATAGACCAGTTTAGGCCCCTAGGGTACCACGGGCTAAAATGCCCTTCATTGAAACCAACCTGTTTCATATACAAATGTATCGATAGCACGAATATTGGTACTAGAAAGATCTGTTAGGCTGCCTAGAAAGGCCGACCCCAGTAGGTCCAGTCGTCGTTTGCTCAAAGCGGGAAAGTAGCATAGCAAGTGCTCAATGCTCTCCACTTCTTCCTCATCTCCACAGCTTCTGCAGAAGTCATTGCAGTTAATACCCAATCTTCTGACGTGGACATGGGTAAATCGTCATAGAATTTAACGACGATCAAAAATATATATACTCTATGGGGTCGCAGATCAATATTTCAAGGTGTTGCAAACGAAATGACAAAGTTATTGTTTTTACACCCTATGGTGGAGGGTGTAAAAACATATAATCACCAACTTTGGTCTAATTTATCAAAAGTTCGATATCTACGCTGAATAAAATTGCCCAAAATTTATAAAAGTAACACCAAAGACTTTAAAAATAAATACATTTTCTCAAAAATCCAATTCTTTTATTTATAAGGGAAATTGTCTTAAACTTAAATATTTATGATATGTCTTTTTTTAATGGTGTAGTGGCAAATTATTTCAAATTAGAAGACTTTTTTCAGTGCACTTTCTAAAAAGTTTGTTAGTATTCCAACATAGAAAAATTAAAGCAACTTACGAATCCCCAGTCCCAAAATGTTTTCGTAAATTTATTTATTTTCTTGTTTTAATTAAATTATTAACAATTAAAATTGCATTTAATACGATTAACTATAAAGTATGCTCTGGTACTAAAGCTATAAGCAGTTAACCCTTCTTGATCGTCGTGAAATTCTAAGACGATTTGGGCTTTGTCCGTCTGTCTGTCTGCCTGTTGAAATCACGCTACAGTCCGTACTAATAGAGCTAGGTTAATCAAATTTGGCAGAAATACTTCTTATAGTTGCAGGTCGTTTGGGATTGCAAATGGGTCAATGTTTTGATATAGCTCCTTCAAAATAGAGCTCGCTTCAAAATACGAGACTTGAGCCATAAATACCACATTTTCTTAGAATTTTAACTGAATCTTTGCAGATTGTATTTTTTTAGATAAGAATTCATCAAAATAAACATTTTACAGATCGGTTCATATTTTGTTATAGTCACCCTATAGAGGTCGCTCCAAATGATGTTGCTCCCAAAAAGACTTCTTTAAGCCATAAACACAACATTTTCCAAGCAATTTAGCTGAATATTGGCAGTTTTTATTCGATTTTGGCAAGAATTCATCTCAATAAAATGTATACAAGTCAGTTTATATATATTTTGTTGTAGTCCCCGTGTAGAAGAGGTAGCCCTCAAATATGCGAATTTAAGTCATAAATACCACATTTTTCAGATGAAGAGTTTAGCTGAAGAATTTGGGGCCTAAGTTTGGCTAAAAATTGCAGGATGGGAGCACCCCGGAAGGCACGTAGGTAGTGTACCTGTATATGAGTTTGGGGGTCGTGGGTTCGATTCCCACCAGAGACTCCGGTCTGTCGCTGCAAAACCCAGCCACATGGTCTTTGTAACGCGGGTTTTCCATGTACCGTAAAATTAGAATATACTCGTGAATTTACTTTGTAATGTAATTCAAATAAATAAATAGGATGGATGGTTTCAAGATTTTCTCCATATCCAAAGATTTTTCCAGTAATATAATTGAATGCAATCCATGGTGGAGGGTATATAAAATTCGGCATGGCCGAACTTAACGGTTTTACTTGTTTTATGGGCTTCAAAAGTTTCTGAAAATCAATAGGCCTCTCGAAACAGGGGTCATCAGCGTTTGTCCAACAAATAATTCAGACTTGGTGATACCGCTTAACTATATTTGGCAGTAATTTAGCAAAGAATATGCTGAACAAAGTATGTTAACATTTTATGCGAAAACAAATTTTCACGCACCTATTTTTGAAAAAGTGAAGGAAAAAATATTTTGTTCACTCTTTTCAGCATAACATCAAGGGAGTCGTAATTTTTCACTAACAATATTTGGCTGAATTATAGTCACGGTAAATATGAACAACTTTTGTCAACATTTCAATACAATCTGAACGTGTCTAGGCACCCCAAATAACTCAAAAAAACCACATTGTACCTCAAAAATGTTAGTATTTTACTATTTTGTAACAAAATTATTTTTTTATGGTGTATTGTATGTTCAGTAACTTTCTAGCAAATGTTAAGGCCAATATTTCTGTGGACATATTAACCCCCTAACTACCCCACATAACTGTAATTTTTGGACCTATTTTAGCAAATTGTTAAAAACATCCCCAAAAATGGGAAGGTCGGGGATGAAATGTTCTACAAAACTGTTGGCCATAAAATTGTACTATACGAGTATGTGTCAGAACACACCAAAGCTGAAAACCTAACACAAACACCAGAAAAGGTCAAATTCCTGTTCTTGCATCAATGTTAGTCATACGACCTAGTGGTCGAAGCAATAACGATACCAGTAAAGATAGTTTTTGACTTGAATTTGACCGTTTTTTCGGTGTTTGTGTTAAGTTTTGAGCTTTGGTGTGTTCTGACACATATAGCAAAATTTTATGGTCAACATTTTTGTAGAACATTTCATCACCGCCCTTCCCATTTTAGGGGTGTTTTTTACGATTTGTTACAAAAGGGCCAACAAATACAGTTATGTGGGAGAGCTAGAGGGTTAATATGTTCCACAAAAATATTGGCCTTAATATTTTCCATAAAATTGCTAAACATACCTTACAACAAAAAAATATGTTTGCTACAAAATAGTGAAATACTAACATTTTGGAGGTACAATGTTGTCTTTTTCAGCTATTTAGGGTGCCA
The DNA here is from genome assembly GCA_963930755.1 of Eudasyphora cyanicolor. Classification (NCBI taxonomy): domain Eukaryota; kingdom Metazoa; phylum Arthropoda; class Insecta; order Diptera; family Muscidae; genus Eudasyphora; species Eudasyphora cyanicolor. Next base: position 274,672,352 of record OZ005736.1, on the reverse strand, counting down.
AGACACGTTCAGATTGTATTGATATGTTCACAAAAGTTTATGCAGATTTACCGTGGCTACAATTTTGCCAAATATTGTTAGTGAAAAATTACGAGTCCCTGTAAGTAATGCTGAAAAAAAATATTTTTTTCCTTCACTTTTTCAAAAAAAGTGCGGGAAACATATTTTATCGCATAAAATGTTAACAAACTTTGTTCAGCATATTCTTAGCTACATAATTGCCAAATATAGCCTGAATTAGTTGTTGGACAAATCTCAAATTCACTGTTTCGAACAGTGTAATTTGAGTGTATTTGTAGTCTTTGTAGTATCTACTCTTCAACGCAAAATAAATGACTTTGTCAAGCCTTTCCATCAACCTATTCCAAAATAATTTCGCCAAAACTTTTGTGGCAATCATTAAATTGCTTTCATATTTAGTATTTTAGACGTATTTTCCAATGACTAGGAACAGACAAAGAATGATGAAAATGCAACCACCGTTCTGAGATCTCCGACACACAAAGTATCAGTTTGCATTACTCATAAAGTGTGGGTGAGTATTCCTTAATTGGTTTACTCGACTTTTTTTTGTAGTTTCATTATTATAATCCGATCTTTAAACAACAATCAGATTGCAATGAGTAGATGAAAATTATCATTGCATTTGATTGTCCTAAAAAACAGTTAAGCTTTTCTTGATCCATTTTAATTTACTGTAGTCAAAAGGATCTGGAGAATCGATTGAAAACTACTTTGGGCAATGTTTATGCCAACTTGAGTAAATTACAATCAGTTAAAATTAATTAAATGAAAAATATCATTTGAAATATGAACATAAAATTTCAGACAAGAAACACTAGAAAATCTAATAGCCAGTCAAAGTCAAACGTGGCAAACAATTCTGCGTCGACAGGATGGGTCTGTTGATTTTAATCGCAACTGGGAGGAATACGAAAAAGGGTTTGGCGATCCAAATGGGGAGTTCTTCATAGGACTGCAGCAACTACATGAGATGACCACCTATGGACCAACTCAAGAACTATTGGTGGTTTTGAAAGATTTCGAGGGACAAACGCGTTACGCGAAATACGACAGCTTTCGAGTCGGAAATGTTACTGAGAAATATGCTCTGGTTGAGGTGGGTAAATATAGTGGAGATGCAGGGGATTCGTTAATTCTACACAAGGGATACAAGTTCTCAACTCCAGATCAGGATAATGATGTCGACACGGGACATTGTGCTGAAATTTATAAGAGCGGTTGGTGGTTTCGCAGGTGCTATCATTGGTATGTTATATTGAGGTGTAGATTAACTATAAATGAAAATTAAATAATTTAAATTTCAAATTTCATTTCAGTAATTTGAATGGCCCCTACAAGAAAGAAGCTGAATCGGAAGTTCATGGTGTTGATTGGTGGAATTGGAAGGCATATTATTCCATGAAATACGCTCAAATGAAGATTAGATCCCGAATGTAGAATTCATAACCGAGGAAATATACAATTCTGAGTTAACTGAATTTTGTATAACTAAAAAATTAATTAAATATTTAATATCAATCGAATACTTTTCGCCAATCATCATTAATCAATAAAATCTATGTGAACTTAACATTTTTTTATGAATGCTGATTTTAACGAAGTTTTAATTAAATCTGGTAAAATATTTGGCGGTAATTATATAAACTCTTCTCTAGAGTGACTCTAAACTTTCTAAACATATATCACTTGAAAAGAAAATGGTGATTCACTTTCATAACAATATGAAATCTACATTAAATCAAAAAATTTTTGGCATAAAATTTCACAGGTGAGCAAAAAAAATTGGAGGAATACGAAAAAGGGTTTGGCGATCCAAATGGGGAGTTCTTCATAGGACTGCAGCAACTACATGAGATGACCACCTATGGACCAACTCAAGAACTATTGCTGGTTTTGACAGATTTCGAGGGAGAAACGCGTACGCGAAAAACGACAGCTTTCGAGTCGGAAATGCTACTGAGAAATATGCTCTGGTGGAGGTGGGTAAATATAGTGGAGATGCAGGGGATTCGTTAATATGGCACAAGGGATACAAGTTCTCCACACGCGATCAGAAAAATGATGTTGCCAAGGGACATTGTGCTGAAATTTATAAGAGCGGTTGGTGGTTTCGCGAGTGCTATTTTAGGTATGTTATATTGAAGTGTAGATTAACTATAAATGAAAATTAAATAATTTAAATTTCAAATTTCATTTCAGTAATTTGAATGGCCTCTACAGGAAAGAAGCTGAATCGAAAGCTGATGGTGTTAGTTGGAATGAATGGAAGGGTAGGGGACATTCTTTTAAATTCGCTGAAATGAAGATTAGATCCCGAATGTAAAATTCATAACCGAGGAAATATACAATTCTGAGTTAACTGAATTTTGTATAACTAAAAAATTAATTAAATATTAAATATCAATCGAATACTTTTCGCCAATCATCATTTATCAATAAAATCTATGTGAACTTAACATTTTTTTTGAATGCTGATTTTAAGGAAGTTTTAATTAAATCTGGTAAAATATTTGGCGGTAATTATATAAACTCTTCTCTAGAGTGACTCTAAACTTTCTAAACATATATCACTTGGAAAGAAAATGGTGATTCACTTTCATAACAATATGAAGTCTACATTAAATCAAAACAATTTTTGGCATAAAATTTCACAGGTGAGCAAAAAAAATTGGAAAAACTATAAGAAAATACTGAAGTCAGGTGAAGGGGCTGAAATTATAGCTCATTTCCTGCAAAAGCCCTTCTTTGCAAAAATTGTCATTTTCAAGGTAATCACCAGAAATGTCCAACACTGAAAAACTTATATTTCTCTTTCTTACTTTTGAAGAATCATATATTTCTCGAATCTTTCTCGAATTCCATTCGCTTTGCAGATTATTTTTATAAATGGATATTTCCCAGAAACCAAATTTTGCCATATTTTGTGGGTTATTTTGAAAACTACACAGCTTTCGAATATGATTGCCAAAAACATAATTGTGGAGATTAGAAAATCTGTAAAGTTCTGTTAAGCGTTCGTATTTCAATCAATAAAAAACACCAGGCACCCCCGCTCATCTCCTTACCCCTGAAAAACTGCCCCCAAAAATAATGCTGTATCAAAAGTCGTAGAAGTCGATGGAATTTTTGAGTGATGTATTCGACAAAAAGATTCCTTGTAAAAAATCACTATAGGTCCCCACAATACACTTTTGTGGCGACCCAGTGGTTTTGCAAATATATCGTAATATGTCACACAGTGGATTTCTGGAAAAAAAGAAAAAGTTCCCAAAAATTTTGTTGATTTTCTGCTTTATATAATTTTGTCTCAGGTCGAGTTTGTCTCTGTTTTAGAATAATTTAAACGGGATCTTGGGCAAATGCTCAAGATATTTGCGAAATAAGAGATATACGTCAAAACAATATTTTATTGGAGAGGTTAGATCTGCTCTAAAACTTGGAACGAACTTATGACGTGTATTGTCTCTCCTGTAGAATCTGGACAATGAGGGTTGCGACATTTTGTATGTGAAGCAGCGGTATATGGTAATTTTTTAATTGGATGAACTTTGAAAACTGTAGCGAGCGCCCCAGTAGGTGAGTTGGTAGCGTGCTCGTCTATGAGTTTGGGGGTCGTGGGTTCGATGCCCACCGAAGAAGGCTCTGGTCTGTCGCTGCAAAAATATAACAAGCAACATGGTCTTTGTCGCTCGGCTTTCCCTGGACCGTAAAATTGGAATATAAATTCACTTTGTATTGTAATTCAAATAAATAAAACTGAAGCTACCAAAATTTCAGTTAAATCTATTGGAAAATATTATATGAGGTCCAGAGTTGCCAGAAATGATGATTTATCGATATTTTGACTATTATGTTTTTATAATTATTTGTGTGGAAAAAAGATTTTTGTTACGAGTAATATAAATATTCATTTGAAAAACATTTTAACAATAACAATTATTATTATAAATATTCATTTGAAAAAAAAAAATATTAACAAAATTCAAGATTTCTAGAAAATTTCGTTGAAATTCCTAGTTCTAGAGAATTTCTCCTTGATTTAATTTTTCTGAAAATTTCATTGAAAGTGAATTTTTTCTTAAAATTCCTTCGAAATTGAATTTTTGCAGAAGTATTCCTTCATCAGTCTTTAATTATGTCAACGACCTTTAATCAGGGGTCATCGTCCTATAAACGACTCATCGATGTTTAATCCTTTCGGTGGAACCTTAGTCCGCTCATCGATCTTTGAAATTTAAACAAAATTTTCTAGAATAAATTTAATTTCAATAAATGTTGTAGAGAAATGGAATTTCAACAAAATTTTCAGTAAAAAGGAATATCTATTATTATATTTTATTTTCAAGTAAATTAAATTTCAACGAAATTTTCTACAAAGATTTGATTTCAACATAATTTTTTAGAAAAATACATATTTGAAATAATTTTCTAGAAAAATGCAGATTTGAAAAAAACTACTAAAAAGGTGATTTCAAGAATTTTTATAGACAATTTAATTATGACAAAATTCTCTAGAAAAATTTTGTAGAAATATCCATTTCCAACGTAAGCTTTTAGAGACATCCAATTTCAATGAAGTTTTAGAGAAAATGTTGTCAAAATTTGTATTTAAAAAAAATTCTAAAAAGTGTCTATAAAATTTCTTCAAAATTATTTTTTTCTAGATAATTTGGTCCTAGAAATAATTTTTAAAAATTTTGTCGAAATTAAATTTTAATTGAAAATTTCGTAAAAAATTCAGCAAATAATAAAAATTTTATTTTTACTGAAAACTTTGGCAAAAATTTTATATTTAAAAAATTCGTCAAAATTAATTTTTTCTAAAAAATTTCGTTAAAATAATATTTTTCTAAAAATTTCCCCAAAATTATATCATTTTTTTCGGAAATTGCATTTTTATAGAAAATTGTAGCAAAATTTATTTTTTTTATAAAAAATTTATTAGAAATCGAATTTTTATCGAAAACTAAAAAATTGTATTTAAAAAAAAATTTTCAAAATTATTTTTTTCTAAAAATTCTTTAAAATTAAGTTTTCTAAAAAATTTCGTTAAAATTATTTTTTTAAAAAATCTCATTAAAAATGGCAATTTTCTATAAAATTACTTCTTAATACAATTTCCTAGAAAATGTCGTCAAAATTGCATTGAAACGTTACTAGAAAATTTCGTTGAAATTGCTGTTTTTTATAAAATGTCTTCAAAGTTTAATTTTTCTGAAAATTTCATGGAAATCGCATTTTTCCTAAGAATTCCTTCGAAATTGAATTTTTGCAGAAAATTTCCTTCATCAGCTTTTAATAAAGTCACCGACCTTTAATCAGAGGTCATCGTCCTTGAAAAGACTCACCGATGTTTAAACCCTTCAGTGGATTAGACTGCTCATCGACCTTTGAAATTTAAACAAAATTTTCCAGAATAAATTTAGTTAAAAATAAAATAAAATTTTTCAGTAGAATACAGTATCGACGAAATTTTTTAATAAAATGCAAATATAAAAAAATTTTCTAGAAAAATACAGATTTGAAAATATTTTGTAAAATGAATTTTTCTATAAAATAAATATTTTACATCAAAATTTTATTCTAATAATTGTTGAAAAAATGTAATTTTGATGAAATTTTCTATAAAATTTTAAAAACCCAATTCCATCGTAATTTTTAGAGATATGCAATTCCAATGAAATTTTATAGAAAATGTCAAAATTGGTATTTAAAAAAAATCTAGTATAAAACTTCTTCAAAATAATTTTTTCTAGATAATTTCTTCAGAATTGCATTTTATAAAAATTCTGTCAAAAATACATATTTGTTGAAAATTTAGTTTTTTTTTCGGAAAATTGCAGTTTTAAAAAAAAATTTCAGCAAAATTTAATTTTTATAAAAAATTTAATAGAAATCCAATTTTTGTGGAAAATTTTGACAAGTTCTGTTGTTAGAAAAACTTGTCAAAATTAAAGTTTTCTAATAAAATGTCATTAAAATTTAATGTTTTCTATACAAAATTTTATAATTTTAAGAAATTTTGTAGAGTATGGAATTTCAACAAATTTTTTCAGTAAAATGCTATATTGACGAAATTTTCAAGTAAATTAAAATTCAAAAGAAAATTGTTACAAAGATTTGATTTTAAAAATTTTCTAGAAAAATGCAGATTTGAAAAAATTTTCTACAAAAAACGATTTCTAGAATTTTTATAGAAAACTAGCTGACCCCAGCAGACGCTGTCCTGCCCGTACTGTTTGGGATGTATTGGTTTCTGATGCATTGATATTTCATTAAAACAATCATACATCCCGAGTTTCAGGAAAAAATCATCAAAAAATATATTTACCATATGTCCACTACAGCGCCATCTACCGGAGACATACATACAAACTATTATCAAGACAAACCACACATACACATTAAATTTCAGTCAAATCTTTCTGGAAATGCGAATTTTGCAAATAACTTGACCACTCTGCAATTTATCGCGGTGAAAATAATTCTAAAACATAAATGACCCCAAACCGAAAATATTGTTAAATTTTCAGCCCATTCGCTTTTATGGTTTCGGAGATCATGCGTTACTAACAAACGTACAAAGGATTTTATATATAAAGATGTAATTGTGATGAAATTTTCTATAAAAATTAAATATTCTAGAATTTTTTTTTTTGGAAAAAATTTGTGGTGTGATTTTCTATAAAAATTAAATTTTCTAGAATTTTTTTTTAGAAAAATAAAAAATTTGAAATAATTTTCTAGAAAATGCAGATTTGAATAAAATTTTCTGAAACAAGCGATTTCATCATAAATAAATTTTCTATAAAAATTAATATAAAAAATTAATCTATACAATAAATTTTCTATAAAAATTAATTTTTCTAGATTTTTTTTTAGAAAAATTCAATGAAATCGTTATCGTTGATAGGGTTGGGAAGCCCTGTTCTATACAATAGATTGACAAAGAATGAGCAAAATGTTTTCACCGTTTTTGGCATTTCCCCCGGCAGAGTAAACCCACAATGTGAGGGAATACTGAAGTCGGTTTGCTCGACTGAATTTTCTCACTTGTCTTTCAATTCAAAAATATCAATAGCGACAATCTTCGCTGTGTTTAGCGAAATGTTCCTCTTATTTCGGAAGTTTTCCTTCCACTAAAACTTCGAAATTTTCTACCAGTCTGCAGTTTTTTTTTTGCTTTTATTTTTTAAATAATTCATTTAAATCCTAAAGCTAAGTATTAAATTACATTGTCGTGTTCTCTGTCAGTTGTATGGAATTTTTCAAAGGAAATATAACTCCCTATTGTAGCTGCGCCTGCAGCTGCTGGTGTTTAATTCAACAATAGCAGATTTTTTGCTGACTTTTTTAAAATATTTCGTTGTTATACCATTTGTTTTAAAATATTTTTTCCATTGGCATTTGTGAATTCAGTTCTAAATACATTGTGTTCGACTAAAGTTTATTAATTTGAAAATGTTTTCGAAATATTCAATTGCATCTATTTGTGTATTGTTGACATTGAAACTAGTGAAAACTGAAAATTTATTGGTAAGTTTTCCAACATTTGTAGCAATCTTAGTTTCCTTAAAAATAACGCGTATCCCGGCTCTATTCTATACTTAAAAATATAACAGGTGGCGCAAAAGTAACCTTTCGATGTTTTTTGTGCCAAAGTCACCGACCGATTATTGGTCAAATAAATAGTCTGCAATATTCCGCGTTCTGGAGCAGTGTAGCGTAACATTGTTTATTAACGTGTATTACGCATGTGTTTACTACACAAATTTCAACATTAGGCATTAGGGGCCAATCGCAAAATTTATAGCATTTTCTGATAGGAGGATTACTTTTGCCCCACCTTGTATGATCCAAATACTAAAGGTACCTTCCATGAAAATTGGAATTAAAAGAAACTAAAAAATTGTTTAAACATCACAAAAACGTAATTGTACAGGGTGGCGCAGAATGAATGGTTTAAATGGTTTATAACTTTTTAATTTATGCGATTATTATAATTTTTTTTAAATACAGTATATTTTTGGGGAATGTTTTGCAATTAGCTTTCAAAAATGATATCCTGTAAGTGATGTCCATTTTCTGCTTCGCACATACGTGCTCCTTTTAGCATATTTTCTATAACTTTCGCAAAATTTTGGAAAAGTTCAATTATTAGTACGTTGTTCGATTAATAATTTATTTCCCAAGTCTCCTTCACAAAATGCTGAAAAAAAACAAAGAAAGAATAATAATAAAAAAAAGTTATATAGAATTCAAACCATATAGCGCATTCTGCGCCACCCTGTACATTGAAAACCTCTACATAACTTTTATGTTTGTGAATAAAAATAAATGCTGTTAAGGCAAAAGTTTCATGGTTTTTAAAAGTCTTCATGGTCGTAATGAGAAATAGGAATAATATGGATGCAGGAAACAAAATAAAGGAAATCATCTATCAAAATTGAATTCGGAGTCAAAAGTTATCAAAGCAGGGTATATAGTGGAGGGTATACAAATTACTATTCTAAACTGAAAAAAAAGCTTTATCAAACTGATGATGAAGTTTCATTAGGTGACCATTTATTTTTATGGACCTTGAAAGTTTCTAAAAATCCGTGGGCCTTTCGAAAAGGAGGTCATCGCCTTTTGTCCAAAAACTAATTCAGACTTGGTGATACCACTTTCCTATAATTGGCAATAACATAACTAAGAATATGCTGAACAAAGTTTGTAAAAATTTAGTGCGAACAAAATTTTTTCCCTAACTTTTTATTGGAAAAAATAAAAAATTTATTTTTTTTTCACTTTTTCCGGCACAACTTACAGGAATTAGTAATTTTTCACCAACAATATTTGTCAAAATAGTAGCCGCGGTAAATCTGAACAACATTTGTGAACATATCAATACAATCTGAACGTGTCTAGGCACCCCAAAATGGCACAATAAGACCACATTGTACCACCAAAATGCTAGTATTTCAATGTTTATTAACAAAATTATTTTTTTTGGTGTAGAGTATGTTCAGTAACTTTATAGAAAATGTTAAGGCCAATATTTTCGTGGAACATATTAACCCTCTATCGTAAAAAACACCCCTAAAACTGGGAAGGGCGGCGATGAATGTTCTACAAAAATGTTGGCCATAAAATTTTACTATATGTGTTAAAACACACAAAAGCCCAAAACTTAAGATAAAAACAAAAAAACGGCCAAATTCTAGTTAAAAACGAATAACTAAAGCTGATGACAACTTTTTCGAGGGGTCCAATGATTTACAGAAAATTTGAGGCCCATAAAAAAAATTGGTTACCAATTTCGCCAAAGCGAGTATGGGGTTATGCTACACTTTGATAGTAGAATCGAACCTATACTGCCATGTCCGTGTATTTTTTTCATCGTTGCACAGTGTTATTAAATCGACGGCATTATTAATTAATCAATTCAATGACACTTTTACATTATTTTATTATTTTAACATTTTTTTCTTTGAAATGTTAAGCATTGTATTTTTCTAGCGTTTGGGGTCCTATGGATGGTACTTCAAAATTTGTATGTAAACTTTTATAAGTACGACTACTGCCAAAAGTGCAAAAATATGCACCGATTGTTGATATTTTTTAAACTCAGATGGACCTTATTAGGATCTAAACACATTTTTATAGTTGGTCTCATTTAGTTTAGGTAATATTGGAGTTATAGTTTTTTTTTTAATTTGGGTCTAGAACATTCTAAAGGAAATAGCAAAAAGTTGTGGGCAAATATGTATTTCCAATCAAACGTAAGAAACCCATACAACTGATGTATGAAACAATACAAATTTTTACCTTTTTTTAAAAGTCTTTTAAATTTTTTTCATTAATAAAATGTTATTAATTATAATTTTTTTTCAGGATCCCCAAAATAAAGAGGACCAAGTGTTTTTACTGGCAGATCACTTCTCAAAATTGAATACAATTTTGAATGCAACTGAAAGTCTGGCGCAAGGCCTGGCCAATCTGTGTCAGAGGTACGAGTGTAAACATTTTTCAAACGCTATAATTGAGATTTGGGTATAAAACTGATTTGGACTTTCTTTGTTAATATTTTCAGTTTTGATGATCTAAACGACGAAATGTTAGTATATTTATGTGATTCAGTTGATACTTTTGTCGGGGCTTATCTATAGATAATTTCGCAAATTTTGGGTGATCCAAGAGGATCGCTTTGAAACTGTTTGAAAAACTTTAATCATAGCTCAATTGACATACATTATCTTTTAAATTAAATTATTTGTAACACAGTACAACACAAAAAAAAATAACAGGGTTCTGTCAATGGATTATGGTAGAGGAGACCAAAAATATATATACGTATATCGGCGTTTTGAAAGATCACATCGAAATTTTATTTTAGGGGGGGTTAAAGTTTTCCCCCCTTTGCCAGTTCGTGCAGAATATCGGTATATAAAACTATGTGTTCTGTTCATCTGAGGTGTAGGGTATCTTCAGCAACTTTGTAGCAAATGTTAAGGCCTATATTTTTGTGAAATATATTAACCCTCTAGCTTCCCCCCATAACGGTGATTATTTTAACAAATCGTAAAAAACTCCCCTAAAAATGGGTGGGGCGGGGTTGAAATTTTCTACAAAAATGTCGGCCATAAAATTTTACTATATGTGTTTCGTCCGATTTGGCCCTTTAGTTCTATAGACGCTGTATTTTACATCCAATCATTTTGAAATTTAGAATGGTAGAGTTTCTTGATCCATGAACCAACATTGCCGAATTTGAAGAAAATCGGTTAAGATTTAGCTATAGCTCCAATATATATGTTTCGTCCGATTTTGCTCTTTAGTCCTGTAGAAGCTGTATTTTACATCCAATCATTTTGAAATTTAGAATAGTAGAGTTTCTTGATCCATGAACCAACACTACCGAATTTGAAGAAAATCAGCTAAGATTTAGCTATAGCTCCCATATATATGTTTCGTCCGATTTGGCCATTTAGTCCTATAAAAGCTGTATTTTACATCCAATCGTTTTAAAATTTAGAATGGTAGAGTTTCTTGATCCATGAACCAACATTGCCGAATTTGAAGAAAATCGGTTAAGATTTAGCTATAGCTCCCATATATATGTTTCGTCCGATTTTGCTCTTTAGTCCTGTAGAAGCTGTATTTTACATCCAATCATTTTGAAATTTAGAATGGTAGAGTTTCTTGATCAATGAACCAACACTACCGAATTTGAAGAAAATCGGTTAAGATTTAGCTATAGCTCTCATATATATGTTTCGTCCGATTTGGCCATTCAGTTCTATAGAAGCTGTATTTTACATCCAATCGTTTTGAAATTTAAAATGGTAGAGTTTATTAATCCATGAACCAACACTACCGAATTTGAAGAAAATCGGTTAAGATTTAGCTATAGCTCCCCTTTAGTCCTGTAGAAGCTGTATTTTACATCCAATCATTTTGAAATTTAGAATGGTAGAGTTTCTTGATCTATGAACCAACACTGCCGAATTTGAAGAAAATCGGTTAAAATTTAGCTATAGCTCCCATATATATGTTTCGTCCGATTTGGCCCCTTAGTTCTATAGAATCTATATTTTACATCCAATCGTTTTGAAATTTAGAATGGTAGAGTTTCTTGATTCACGAACCAACATTGCCGAATTTGAAGAAAATCGGTAAAGATTTAGCTATAGCTCCCATATATATATTTCATCCGATTTGGCTCTTTAGATCCAATCGTTTTTATACCCTACACCACACTGTGGTACAGGGTATTATTTAAGTATAAAATGTCCCAAAAGTAAATTTATGTAAACAATTTATACATGAATTACAAAATTTATATATCAGAGTTATTCAATATTACGAGAGTGGTGTAGGGTATTATATAGTCGGCACCGCCCGACTTTAGCCTTTCCTTACTGGTTTTATTATACATAAGTAGGATGTTATTGCGTCTTAGGCCCATTTTCTCTCAATACTGCTATAATAGGCTGTTTTTACCCTCACTTTATACCCTAATATGCCAGGGGCTGAACATGTAACACATCGAAGGAGTGATCTAAGAGCCTAAGAATGTTCGGTGGAAATTCTGTTTAGAAAATTTAAAGTCTCTGGAGCAATGTCCGCCCGTCCCTCTGTCTTGCTGACTCGTGCGCACGATAACTCTCTCAGGAGGATACATCGATTAAAAATACTTAAAATTGTGTACACTGTAAAGCTTTTACAGAACCTACAGTCTAGCGAAAAATGTGTGCAATTGCCACGTATATTGTGGTATCTCCCACGTCAAAAGGGATGGCGAAATTGGTGACCAATTTGTATACCCTCCACCATAGGATGGGAGTAAACTAATTTTGTCATTCCATTTTCAACACCTTGAAATATTCAACACCTTGAAATATTGATCTGCGACCCCATAACGTATATATATTCTTGATCGTCGTGAAATTCTAAGACGATTTAGCTATGTCTCTATGTCCGTCCATCTGTCTCTCTGTTGAAATCACGCAACAGTCCGTACTAATAGAGCTAGGTTTATTAAATTTGGCAGAAATACTTCTTATAGTTGCAGGTCGTTTGGGATTGCAAATGGGTCATATCGGTCAATGTTTTGATATAGCTCCCCTATAGAGCTCGCTTCGAAATACGCAAGTTGAGCCATAGATAGCATATTTTTAAAGCAATTTTGCTGAAACTTTGCAGTTTGTATTCTATTTCGACAAGAATTCATCACAGTAAACATTTTACAGATCGGTTCATATTTTGTGATAGTCACCCTATAGAGGTCGCTCCAAAATAGACTTATTTAAGCCATAAATACCACATTTTCTAAGCATTTTTTAATATAAGTTCATATTTTGTTATTGTCCACCTACAGATGTTGCTCCCAAAAAGACTTCTTTAAGCCATAAACATTTTCTAAGCAATTTAGCTGAAAATTGGCAGTTTTTATTCGATTTTGGCAAGAATTCATCTCAATAAAATGTATACAAGTCAGTTTATATATTGTTGTAGTCCCCATGTAGAAGAGGTAGCCCTCAAATATGCGAATTTAAGTCATAAATACCACATTTTTCAGAGGAAGAGTTTAGCTAAAGAGGAAGAGTTTGAGGCCTAAGTTTGGCTAAAAATTGTGCAGGATGGGAGCACCCCGGAAGGTGAGTAGGTAGTATGCTTGTCTATGAGTTTGGGGGTCGTGGGTTCGATTCCCACCAGAGGATCTGGCCATGTGGCTGGATTTGCAGAGATTGATATTGAGTTCAAACTCGCTGAAAAAGCGCCTGAACCTGCCGTCCACAGAAATGTGAGAAAGACAAAGTGGCACCTGTATGACAAGAATTTCAAGAAAGTCCTCAACTCTAAACTTCTGTACGAACCAAATGACAAAGGCGATCTGGATAAACTGGTCGAGCATATCACCACATCATTCAATAGCTCCCTTAGAAAGGCGCAAAGACGCTCTTGGTATACCTTTTGTGGCGAAGTGGAAAAGGTCTTCGACGCCGCAAGGCTGAGGAAAATACTATCAGCTTCATCCTGTACAGTGGTTTACTTGCGAGATGAGGCAAATAATTGGACCAAAAACAGCGAGCAGTCGCTCAATGTACTGCTCGACACACATTTCCCGGGCAACTCTCTAAATAAACCAGAGGATCAGCAGGACAAGAGTGTGAGTGGACTGCGAGCGTCGTTAGCTTGTTGACTGAGAGATCCAGAATAAGCTGGGCTATTAATAGCTTTGAGCCCTTCAAGTCACCTGGACCAGACGGCATCACTCCAGCAGAAATGCATAAAATGTTGAAGTACATTATCCCCTGGCTGGAGAAAATTTATGTAGGCTGTATCAGGCTTTCATACATCCCGAATCGATGGAGGGATACCAAAGTGGTATTCATACCTAAAGCGGGAAATATATCACACACTAGGCCAAAAGACTTCAGACCAATTAGCCTATCCTCCTCCCTATTGAAAGGTCTGGAAAGACTTTTAGATTATTTCATTATTTCATTGATTATTTCCTTCCTATTGAAAGGTCTGGAAAGACTTTTAGATTATTTCATTAGGGAAAACCTGGATACAAAACTCCTGTCAGTGAACCAACATGCTTACAATAAGGGGAAGTCTACAGAATCAGCCCTGCACGAACTTGTGAGCACTATCGAATCGTCCCTGCATTTCAAGGAATTCACCATGGTGGCATTTCTTGACATAGAAGGGGCTTTTAACAACATTCACTCAGAAGCAGTAATTGCGGCACTGTCACATCCAAAAGTTAACTCTAGTTTGATTAGACTAATTCAAAGTCTGCTCAACAAAAGACGTATATCAGCATGTCTTGGTTCCATAACTCTAACAAGGTTTGTAAACAGAGGGACCCCACAAGGAGGAGTACTGTCTCCACTAATTTGGAACCTAGCGCTGAATGAAATCCTGCTAGAGCTAGAACGTTGTGGCTGCAAGGTCGTAGCATATGCGGACGACGTTGCAATCGCAGTGAGTGGCAAATTCGAAAACGTCCTCCGAGACATTCTACATGTGGCTCTGAACAAATTGGCTAGATGGGCCAGAAGCAGCGGTTTGGGCGTAAACCCAAACAAGACAGAATTGGTGCTCTTTACTAGGATGAATAAAGTCCCACATGTGAACCCTCCACCTCGGATAAATGGAACAGATCTAGTCTTTTCTGAAAGTGCAAAATTTTTAGGAATAATTCTAGATAGAAAACTGTTATTTAGACTTAACGTATTGGAACGGGTAATTAAGGCCAACGTCGCTTTATATTCCTGCAAAAAGGCTGTAGGTTCGCGGTGGGCCTCTCTCCTAAAATCGTCCACTGGATATATATATCAGTAGTTCGTCCTATACTGCTATACGGCATTGTGGTATGGTGGACGGCAACTGACAAACTAACCATCACCAACCTACTAACAAAGGTTCAGAGAACAGCCTGCCTGAGCATAAGCGGAGCCTTAAAGAGTACAGCGACCGAGTCTCTACAAGCCCTACTCCATATACTGCCGATTAATATTGTGGCGAGAGAAGTTGCAACCAAAGCGGCAATAAGATTAAACTGCCTATCAATGTGGAGGTACAAAAACTACGGTCACATGAGGATATCAAAGTGTAGTGCTATGGTAACCGACCGAGTGGACTATATACCAACGGTGTACACCTTCGAGAGAAATTACATCACCATGATTCCCGCCAGAGATGAATGGGTTGGAAGAATACCAGGTAATAGAAACCATCTCCACTTTTACACGGATGGTTCGAAGCTTGATGAAAAGGTTGGCTTCGAAGTACACTGCGCAGAGCTTAGTTTGGATATAGCTCACAGACTACCAGATACCTGCAGTGTCTATCAAGCCGAACTAATGGCAATATGGGAAGTCGCCAAGTGGCTGAGTCGCAACATAGTAACCAACACTGGCGTTGTCATTTACTCGGACAGCCTTAGTTTGGATATAGCATCCGTGCCATCAATTCTCTGGAGGCAACATCCCTAAATTCACAAACAGCCCTCGACTGCCCCAGATCTCTTAACGAGATGGCTGAGCCGTTTAATATACACCTCATATGGGAGCCTGGGCATAGGGATATCCCGGGGAACTGCAAAGCCGATGAACTTGCTAGGAAAGGGACGACATTACAAATTCTCGAAGAATTTGCATATATTGGTGCGCCACGTGCAAGCTTTGGCTTAGGCAAGAGGTACTCAGGCAGTCCAACGAAAGGTGGACAGAAATCGGCACCTGCAGAGTAGCTAGACAAATCTGGACAAGGTATTACCTGAGAAGATCAAAATATCTCCTCGCACTAGAGAGGCAAAGATTGTCTACGTTAGTATCAGTTCTGACGGGACACTGCTTGATCGGCGAACACGCCAAAATATTGGGTATTGACTCTAATAACTTCTGCAGAAGCTGTGGAGATGAGGAAGAAGTGGAGAGCGTTGAGCACTTGTTATGCGACTGCCCCGCTCTGAGTAAACGACGACTAGACATACTGGGGTCGGCTTTTCTAGGCAGCCTAACATATCTTTCCAGTACCGATATTCGTACTATCGACAAATTTTTATATCAAACAGATTAGTTTCGATGAGGGGCATTTAAGCCCGTGAATATAAATTTACTTTGTATTGTAATTCAAATAAATAAATAGAAAGAATGGTTCCAAGATTTGCTCCATATCCAAAGATTTTTCCGGTAATAAAATTTAATGCAATCCTTGGTGGAGGGTATATAAGATTCGGCATGGCCGAACTTAGCGGTTTTACTTGTTTTATGGGCTTCAAAAGTTTCTGAAAATCAATAGGCCTCTCGAAACAGGGGTCATCAGCTTTTGTCCAACAAATAATTCAGACTTGGTGATACCGACTATATTTGGCAGTAATTTAGCAAAGAATATGCTGAACAAAGTTTGTTTAACATTTTATGCGAAAACAAATTTTCACGCACCTATTTTTGAAAAAGTGAAGAAAAAAATATTTTTTTCACTCTTTTCAGCATAACTTTTTCAGTCGTAATTTTTCACTAACAATGTTTGGCTAAATTATAGCCACGGTAAATATGAACAACTTTTGTCAACATTTCAGTACAATCTGAACGTGTCTAGGCACCCCAAATAGCTCAAAAAACCACATGGTACCTCAAAAATTTTAGTATTTCACTATTTTGTAACAAAATTATATTTTTATGGTGTATTGTATGTTCAGTAACTTTCTAGAAAATGTTATGGCCAATATTTCTGTGGACATATTAACCCCCTAACTCCCCACATAACTGTAATTTTTGGACCTATTTTAGCAAATTGTTAAAAACACCCCCAAAAATGGGAAGATCGGGGATGAAATGTTCTACAAAAATGTTGGCCATAAAATTTTACTATACGAGTATGTGTCAGAACACACCAAAGCTGAAAACCTAACACAAACACCAGAAAAGGTCAAATTCCTGTTCGTGCATCAATGTTAGTTATACGACCTAGTGGTCGAAGCAATAACGATACCAGTAAAGATAGTTTTTGACCTGAATTTGACCGTTTTTTCGGTGTTTGTGTTAAGTTTTGAGCATTGGTGTGTTCTGACACATATAGTAAAATTGTATGGGCAACATTTTTGTAGAACATTTCATCACCGCCCTTCCCATTTTTAGGGGTGTTTTATACGATTTTTTAAAAAATGGCCAACAAATACAGTTATGTGGGAGAGCTAGAGGGTTAATATGTTCCACAAAAATATTGGCTTTAATATTTTCCATAAAATTGCTAAACATACCTTACACCAAGAAAATATGTTTGCTACAAAATAGTGAAATACTAACATTTTGGAGGTACAATGTTGTCTTTTTCAGCTATTTAGGGTGCCTAGACACGTTCAGATTGTATTGATATGTTCACAAAAGTTTATGCAGATTTACCGTGGCTACAATTTTGCCAAATATTGTTAGTGAAAAATTACGAGTCCCTGTAAGTAATGCTGAAAAAAATATTTTTTTCCTTCACTTTTTCAAAAAAAGTGCGGGAAACATATTTTATCGCATAAAATGTTAACAAACTTTGTTCAGCATATTCTTAGCTACATAATTGCCAAATATAGTTAAGCCGTATCACCAAGCCTGAATTAGTTGTTGGACAAAAGCTGATGGTACCTTTTTCGAGGGGCCCACTGATCTTCAGAAACTTTTCAGGCCCATAAAAAAAATTGGTCACCAATTTCGCCAAACTGAGTATAGGGTTATACTACCCTTTGATAGTAGAATCTCAAATTCACTGTTTCGAACAGTGTAATTTGAGTGTATTTGTAGTCTTTGTAGTATCTACTCTTCAACGCCAAATAAATGACTTTGTCAAGCCCTTCAGGCAACCTATTCGAAAATAATTTCGCCAAAACTTCTGTGGCAATCATTAAATTGCTTTCATATTTAGTATTTTAGACGTATTTTCCAATGACTAGGAACAGACAAAGAATGATGAAAATGCAACCACCGTTCTGAGATCTCCGACACACAAAGTATCAGTTTGCATTACTCACAAAGTGTGGGTGAGTATTCCTTAATTGGTTTACTCGACTTTTTTTTTTTAGTTTCATTACTATAATCCGATCTTTAAACAACAATCAAATTGCAATGAGTAGATGAAAATTATCATTGCATTTGATTGTCCTAAAAAACAGTTAAGCTTTTCTTGATCCATTTTAATTTAATGTAGTCAAAAGGATCTGGAGAATCGATTGAAAACTACTTTGGGCAATGTTTATGCCATCTTGAGTAAACGATAAATTTACAATCAGTTAAAATTAATTAAATGAAAAATATCATTTGAAATATGAACTTAAAATTTCAGACAAGAAACACTAGAAAATCTAATAGCCAGTCAAAGTCAAACGTGGCAAACAATTCTGCGAAGACAAGATGGTTCTGTCGATTTCAATCGAAATTGGACAGAATATCAAAATGGTTTCGGAGATTCAAGCGGGGAGTTTTTCATTGGATTGGAGAAACTACATGAGATGACCACCTATGGACCAACTCAAGAACTATTGGTGGTTTTGAAAGATTTCGAGGGAGAAACGCGTTACGCGAAATACGACAGCTTTCGAGTCGGAAATGTTACTGAGAAATATGCTCTGGTGGAGGTGGGTAAATATAGTGGAGATGCAGGGGATGCGTTAACATATCACAAGGGATTCAAGTTCTCAACACCAGATCAGGATAATGATGCCAGCGGCGATTATCATTGCGCTGAAGGTCATAAGAGCGGTTGGTGGTTTAGCGATTGCTATAATTGGTATGTTATATTGAAGTGTAGATTAACTATAAATGAAAATTAAATAATTTAAATTTCAAATTTCATTTCAGTAATTTGAATGGCCTCTACAGGAAAGAAGCTGAATCGAAATTTGATGGTGTTGAGTGGCGGCATTGGAAGGAAGATATATCCTTGAAATTCGCTGAAATGAAGATTAGATCCCGAATGTAAAATTCATAACCGAGGAAATATACAATTCTGAGTTAACTGAATTTTGTATAACTAAAAAATTAATTAAATATTAAATATCAATCGAATACTATTTGGCAATTACTATATTATTTATTATTTGGCAATTACTATATTAAATATCAATCGAATCATTAATCAATAAAATCTATGTGAACTTAACATTTTTTTTGAATGCTGATTTTAAGGAAGTTTTAATTAAATCTGGTAAAATATTTGGCGGTAATTATATAAACTCTTCTCTAGAGTGACTCTAAACTTTCTAAACATATATCACTTGGAAAGAAAATGGTGATTCACTTTCATAACAATATGAAGTCTACATTAAATCAAAAAAATTTTTGGCATAAAATTTCACAGGTGAGCAAAAAAAATTGGAAAAACTTTAAGAAAATACTGAAGTCAGGTGAAGGGGCTGAAATTATAGCTCATTTCCTGCAAAAGCCTTTCTTTGCAAAAATGGTCATTTTCAAGGTAATCACCAGAAATGTCCAACACTAAAAAACTTATATTTCTCTCTCTTACTTTTTGAAGAATCATATATTTCTCGAATTTTGCTCGAATTCCATTCGCTTTGCACATTATTTTTAAAAATAGGTATTTCCCAGAAACCAAATTTTGCCATATTTTGTGGGTTATTTTGAAAACTACACAGCTTTCGAATATGATTGCCAAAAACTTAATTGTAGAGATTAGAAACATCTGTAAACTTCAATAAGGCGTTCGTGTTTCAATCATTAAGAAGAGCGCTATGTGTGCACAAAAATGTATCCTCTATAGAAACAACTTACTCCGCATAATTTTTACCCGCAAATTCGAATGGATTTAACCATCGCATTTTCAAGATATTTAGCCACAAAGTTTGCTGGGAAAACAGAGATGTTAGTAAATTCAAAACACAATTTTAGTATAGAAAACAGATTTGGAACAGATGTTGCAAGTCAAAGAGTGAATGAAAGGCGACACTACGAGAAGTATTTCTTCCAAAACACCAGACACCCCCGCTCATCTCCTTACCCCTGTAAAACTGCCCCCAAAAATAAATTTTTGAGTGATGCATTCGACAAAAAGATTCCTTGTAAAAAATCACTATAGGTCCCCACAATACACTTTTGTGGCAACCCAATGGTTTTGCAAATATATCGTAATATGTCACACAGTGGATTTCTGGAAAAAAGGCGAAATTCAAAAATTCCCAAAAATGTTGTTGATTTTCTGCTTTATATGATTTTGTCTCAGGTCGAGTTTGTCTCTGTTTTAGAATAATTTAAACGGGATCTTGGACAAATGCTCAAGATATTTGCGAAATAAGAGATATACGTCAAAACAATATTTTATTGGAGAGGTTAGATCTGCTCTAAAACTTGGAACGAACTTATGACGTGTATTGTCTCTCCTGTAGAATCTGGACAATGAGGGTTGCGACATTTTGTCTGTGAAGCAGCGGTATATGGTAATTTTTTAATTGGATGAACTTTAAAATAGTAGCGAGCGCCCCAGTAGGTGAGTTGGTAGCGTGCTCGTCT
Organism: Eudasyphora cyanicolor; assembly: GCA_963930755.1. Lineage (NCBI taxonomy): Eukaryota > Metazoa > Arthropoda > Insecta > Diptera > Muscidae > Eudasyphora > Eudasyphora cyanicolor. The sequence goes on along the minus strand of OZ005736.1, from coordinate 274,651,821 downwards.
ATGAGTTTGGGGGTCGTGGGTTCGATGCTCACCGAAGAAGGCTCTGGTCTGTCGCTGCAAAAATATAACAAGCAACATGGTCTTTGTCACCCGGCTTTCCCTGGATCGTAAAATTGGAATATAAATTCACTTTGTATTGTAATTCATATAAATAAATAAATAAAACTGAAGCTACCAAAATTTCAGTTAAATCTGTTGGAAAATATTGTATGAGGTCCAGTGTTGCCAGAAATGATGATTTATCGATATTTTGACTATTATGTTTTTATAGTTATAAGTGGAAAAAAGGTTTTTGTTACGAGTAATATAAATATTCATGTGAAAAACTTATTAACAATAACAATTATTATTATAAATATTCATTTGAAAAAAAAATTTTAACAAAATTCAAGGTTTCTAGAAAATTTCGTTGAAATTCCCAGTTCTAGAGAATTTCTCCTTGATTTAATTTTTCTGAAAATTTCATTAAATTGTATTTTTCTTTAAAATTCCTTCGAAATTGAATTTTTGCAGAAGTATTCCTTCATCAGTCTTTAATTATGTCAACGACCTTTAATCAGGGGCCATCGTCCTATAAACGACTCATCGATGTTTAATCCTTTCGGTGGAATCTTAGTCCGCTCATCGACCTTTAAATTTTAAACAAAATTTTCAAGAATTTTAGTAAAAAGGAATATCTATTAGTATATTTTATTTTCAAATAAATTAAATTTCAACGAAATTTTGTAGAAAGATTTGATTTCAACATAATTTTTTAGAAAAATAAAAATTTGAAATAATTTTCCAAAAAAAATGCAGATTTGAAAAAAAAACTACTGAAAAGGCGATTTCAAGAATTTTTATAGATAATGTAATTATGATAAAATTCTCTAGAAAAATTTTGTAGAAATATCCATTTCCAACGTAAGCTTTTAGAGACATCCAATTTCATTGAATTTTTATAGAAAATGTTGTCAAAATTTGTATTTAAAAAAAATTCTAAAAAGTGTCTATAAAATTTCTTCAAAATTATTTTTTTCTAGATAATTTGGTCCTAGCAATTTTTTTTAAGAATTTTGTCGAAACTAAATTTTTATTGAAAATTTCGTTTTTTTGTATTTTTATAAAAAAATTCAGCAAAATTTAAAAGAAAGCGAAATTTTATAGAAAACTTTGGCAATAATTTTATTTAAAAAAAAAATCGTTAAATAAAATTTTTTGTTAAAATTTAATTTTTCTAAAAAATGTCTTTAGATGTAATTTTTAAAAATGTCGTTAAAATTAAATTTTTAAAAAAATTTTGAAAATTAAATTTTTAAAAAAAATTTGAAAATTAAATTTTTCAGTAAGACATTCTTCAAAATTCAATTTCCTTAAAAATGTTGCCAACATTACATTTTTGGAAAATTATTTTTTTTGGAAAATTTCTTCAAATTTGCATTTTTTAAAAAGTTTGTCAAAAATACATTTAAATTTTTAGAGAAAATTTCAGCAAAATTTAATTTTTATAAAATATTTATTAGCAATCGAATTCTTATGAAATTGAATTGAAATTTTTTGTATTTAAAAAAAATTTGTCAAAATTATTTTCTTCTAAAAGAATCTTTAAAATAAATTTTTTTTAAAAAAATTTGGTCAAAATTAAATTTGTTTTAAAAAAATTTGGTCAAAATTAAATTTTTTTTAAAAAAAATTTGGTCAAAATTAAATTTTTCTAAAACATCTCATTGAAAATGGCAATTTTCTATAAAATTACTTCAAAATACAATTTCCTAGAAAATTTCGTCAAAGTTGCATTGAAACGTTACTAGAAAATTTCGTTGAAATTGCTGTTTTTTATAAAATGTCTTCAGAGTTTAATTTTTCTGAAAATTTCATTGAAATCGCATTTTTCCTTAGAATTCCTTCGAAATTGAATTTTTGCATAAAATGTCCTTCATCAGCTTTTAATATAGTCACCGATCTTTATTCAGGGGTCATCGTCCTATAAACGACTCATCGATGTTTAATCCCTTCGGTGGACCTTTAGTCCGCTCATCGACCTTTGAAATTTAAACAAAATTTTGTAGAATAAATTTAATTTCAAGAAATGTTGTAGAGATATGCAATTTCAACAAAATGTTTCAGTAAAATTAAATATCTACGAAATATGCAAGTAAATTAAATTTCAAAGAAATTTTGAGAAAGATTTAAGTAAACAAATTTTGTTCAGAAAAATACAGATATGAAATATTTTTTTAGAAAAATGCAAATTTGAAAAAATCAAGAATTCAAGAATTTTTATAGAAAATGTAATTATGTTGAAATTTTCTATTAAATTAAAATTTTCTAAATTTTCTGTAAAAAAGTTATTTTAAGAATTGTTGTAGAAAGTTAAATTATGATGACATTTTCTATAAAATTCATATTTTCTACAAAAATACAATTCCATCGTAATTTTGCAATTTCAATGAAATTTTATAGAAAATTTTGTAAAATTGGTATTTGAAAAAATTTTTTTTAATGAATTCTATAAAACTTTTTCAAAATTAAGTTTTTCTAGAAAATTTCGGCGAAATTACATTTTTTTAAAAATTTTTTCGAAAATACATTTTATTGAAAATTTAGTTTTTTTTCACAAATTTCATTTTTATAAAAAAATTTCAGCAAAATTTTATTATTATAAAAAATTTAATATAATATACATTGAATTTTTATAGAATATGTTGACAGGATTTGTATTTTTAGAAAAAATCGTCAAAATTAAATTTTTTCAAAAAATTTCGTTAAAATTTAGTATTTCTTAAAAATTTCTTTAAAATTTAATTTTGCTAACAATTTCGTTAAAAATAAACTATACGAAAAAATTTCGTTAAATTAAATTTTTCTTAATAAAATCGCTGAAAATGTAATTTTTCTATAACATTTCTAGAAAATTTCGTCAAAATTGGATTTTTGGAATTTTTTTTTTCTAGGAAACTAAAAAGATTGTCAAAAATACATTATTATTGAAAATTTCGTTTTTTCCGGAGATTGCATTTTTAAAGAAAATTTCAGCAAAATTAAATTTTTAATAGAATTTTTATAAAAATTTTGAAATAATTTTATTTCTATAAAAATTCTGAAAAAATTGTATTTTCAAAAAAAATTGTATTTTTTTCTTGAAAATTTCGTTAAAATTTATTTTTTTTAAAAATCTTTATGTAATAAAGTTATTATTCTAAAAAAATTTTTCTAAAAAAACGTCAAAATAAATGGCATTTTTTTAAAATAAAATTTTGTCAATTGCATTTTTATATAATTTTTAGCAAAATTAATTTTTTATAAAAAATTTAACGAAAATCGAATTTTTAAAGAAAATTTTGTATTTTTAGAAAAATTCGTCATATTAAATTTTTCCCAAAAATTTCGTTAAAATTAAATATTTATACAAAATTTCGTTAAAATTTAATAGAATTCTTATAACAATTTTGAATACAATTGTATTTTTAAAAAATTTCGTAAAAATTAAATTTTTCTAAAAAATTTTGTTAAAAATAAATTTTTCTAAAAAAATTTGCTGGAAATGCAATTTTTCTATAACATTTCTTCAAAATAAAACTTCCTAGAAAATTTCGTCAAAGTTGAATTTTTGGAAAATTATTTTTTCTAGAAAATTGCATTTTTTAAAAGATTGTCAAAGATTAATTTTTTTGAAAATTTCGTTTTATTCCGGAAATTGCAATTTTATAGAAAATTTTAGCAAAATTTAATTTTTACAAAAAAAAAAGAGAATTTTTATAAAAATTTTGAAAAAAAGAAATATTTTTAAAAAATTTCCTCAAAATAAATTTTTCTAAAAAAAACTTCAAAATAAAATTTTCTAAAAAATGTCTTTCAAAATTAAATTTTTCTATAAATTTTTCAAAATAAAAGTTTGGCAATTGCATTTTAATAAAATTTTCAGAAAAAAATTAATTTTTATAAAAAATTTAACGGAAATCGAATTTTTATATAAAATTTTGTCTAAATTTGTATAGTTCGAAAAATTGGGCATTTTATTTTTTTTAGATAATTTCTTTTTCTAAAAATTTCGACAAAATTAAATTTTTAAAAAAATGTTGAAAATAAAATTTGTCAGTAAAAATTCTTCAAAATGCAATTTCCTTAAAAATTTTGCCAACATTGGATTTTTGGAAAATTATTTTTTTCGAAAAATTTCTTCAAAATTGCGTTTTTTAAAAAGTTTTTTTTTCGGAGATTGCATTTTTATAGAAAATTTCAGCAAAAAATAATTTTTATAAAATATTTATTAGAAAGCGAATTCTTATAGAAAATTTTGAAAAAATTTGTCAAAATAAATTTTTTGGAAAAATTGACTAAAATTAATGTTTCTATCAAATAACTATTCTACATCAAAAAGAAATTTTAAGAATTGTTTTAGAAAATGTAATTTTGATGAAATCTATCTATCTATCTATATAAAGGGTGTCCCAAGAAGAACGCAATTTTTAAATCTCGCAACATTCGAAGTGTCATTGTTTGACATTTGAATAATTGTTATTGTTTGTTAGTAGAAGGTACGAGGTTAGTAAAAATGGAGCGAAGGGAGCGAAGGGAGTTCGTTAATTGGGTATTGGAGAGACAACATGAAAATGCTGATTTTGCCGATAAAATCATCTTCAGTGACGAGGCCCATTTTCATCTTGATGGCTTCGTCAATAGGCAGAATTGTCGCATTTGGGGTGCGGAAAATCCTCGAGTGATTCACGAGAAGCAAATGCATCCTCAACGTGTCACTGTGTGGTGTGGTTTTTGGGCTGGAGGAATCATTGGACCTTTGAGGCAGGTCAAGCGCAAACAGTCAATGGTGTTCGGTATCGTGAAATGATAGCCAGTTTTTTCTTGCCTAGAATTGAAGAAATGAATGTGGAGGGCATGTGGTTCCAACAAGACGGCGCCACATGTCATACAGCCAGAGAAACAATTCAATTGCTGCATCAGTAATTAAAAAATTGCGCTCTTCTTGGGACACCCTTTATATAAAAGAGAGTGTCTGTTTGTGGGATTGTTTGTGGGTTTGTTTGTTTGTTCCGTATAGACGTCTAAACGGCTTGACCGATCATCTTGAAATTTTCACAGAATGTACATGTGTAGGGGGTGCTGAAAATAGGGTAGTTGAATTTTCGATATATCAAGTGGGCGTGGACCCGCCCATATGGGTCCAATTTTGATATTGAGAAAAATTTTTACCTAGAGCGCTGAAATTTTGTGTGTATGAATTTAGTGGCAGATTATGTGAATTTTCCAAAAATGGGCGGAATCGGACCAATGGGCGTGGCCCCGCCCATATAAGCCAAATTTTGCAATTGAGATATTTTGCACAATTTGTTAGCGAGAGTTCTGGAATTTTGTGTACATGTATATGGTGGCAGTCTACGTGCTTGGTCTAAAAATGGGCGGGATCGGACCAATAGGCGTGACCCCGCCCATATAAGGCAAATTTTAAAAATGTGATATCTTCCACATTTTTTTTACCGAGAGACCTGGAATTTTGTGTATATGTATATGGTGACAGTCTGCGTGATTGGTCCAAAAATGGGCGGGATCGGCCCAATGGGCGTGGCTCGCCCACATAGACCAAATTTTGATATCTTGCTCAATTTGCTAGCGGGAGTGCTGCAATGTTGTGAATATGTATCTGGTGGCATTCTACGTAATTGGTCAGAAAATGGGCGGGATCGGACCAATGGGCGTGGCCCCGCCCATATAAGCCAAATTTTAAAAATGTGATATCTTCCACATTTTTTTTACCGAGAGACCTGGAATTTTGTGTATATGTATATGGTGGCATTCTGCGTGATTGGTCCAAAAATGGGCGGGATCGGCCCAATGGGCGTGGCCCCGCCCACATAGACCAAATTTTGATATCTTGCAAAATTTTTTATCTAGAGTGCTGTAATGTTGTACATATGTATCTGGTGCCAGTCCACGTGATTGGTTCAAAAATTGACGGGATCTGACTAATGGGCGTGCCACCGCCCATATAAGCCAAATTTTGAAATTGAATTATCTTGCTCATTTTGTTAGCGAGAGTGTTGAAAGTTTGCGTATATGTATCTGGTAGCAGTCTACGTGATTGACTTACATATGGGCGGAATAGGACCAGTGGGCGTGGCACAGCCCATATTTTGATATATCTTGCAAGTATTATATAGGAAATACATGAACAAAAATGCTCGGTATGCGATAATTAGAGCTCATGTGATGCATGACCAATGAAACAAGAATTTGGAAATTTTATAAGTATACATTTCTATTTTCTGGACTTTCCACTGAATTCGGTATTTTTTTATTCATTGAATTTATTACTAATACCAGTAAGGAAAGGCAGCAAGTCGGGCGGGGCCGACTATATAATACCCTACACCTCCCTAACAATGCGATAAGGGCCATTGCGATAATAATTTGGAATAATTGGTAAATGTGGTGTGTGTGTGTGTATGTATATCTTATTTTGAACCGATAATCGCTATATTAAGCAATATTCGTTCCTAAATTGAGTAAAATTTTTCTGGAGAACTTTGTAATGATCGGAAGTAAAGTACAACTTCTATAGCGCTTTGTAACCAAATCTGGAGGAACATATACATGGAGGTTATATATAAATCTGAATCGATTTTCCTTTAATACTCATTCATGTAAAATAGAAACCTGTTTCTGTCGAATTTCGTACTGATCGGATATAAAACACAGTCTCTACAGCGCTTACATGTCAAATTAGGGGTAACATATATATATGGGGGCTAAATCTAAATCTGAACCGATTTTCTCCGAATTTTGCGGTATTCCTTCATGTAATAAGAAACCTCTTTCTGCCGAATTTCTTACTGATCGGATATAAAATACAGTTTCTACAGCGCTTGAATTTCAAATCGGGGGTAACATATATATGGGGACTATATCTAAATCTGAACGGATTTTCTCCGAATTTGGCAGTATTCCTTCATGTGATAAGAAACCTCTTTCTGCCGAATTTCGTACTGATCGGATATAAAATACAGTTTCTACAGCGCTTACATGTCAAATCGGGGGTAACATATATATGGGGGCTATATCTAAATCTGAACCGATTTTCTCCGAATTTGGCAGTATTCCTTCATGTAATAACAAACCTCTTTCTGCCGAATTTCGTACTGATCGGATATAAAATACAGTTTATACAGCGCTAATTTTGACATGGGCAGCGAAGCGCACCGGGCTCAGCTAGTATATATATAAAAGTAATCAAATCATCTTCATTTTGCACCATATGTAATAATCATGTCATTTTGAAAGAAAGAGGTATAGCTATTTTACAGTACCCTAAACAGAAAATAGATAAAAGATGGGGGCTGCGAAGCGCACCGGGTAAGCTAGTATATTTATACAGGGTTGCCCATATTCGACGGACCCATCTGGCAACGCCATAACTTTTGACAGAGATGTCAGATCGCTTAATGACATACCGCGTTTGAAGCGTCAGTCCAAGCAGATTTTTACCATGGAACAATACACGCCACGCGAGCGCTCTGAAATAGTTGAAATTTACATTCAACAGAAGAAGTCAATTGTGAAAACTCAAAAAACAAAATTATCATGTCCGATGAAGCCCATTTCACATTGAATGGGACCGTAAATAAGCAAAATTGCCGTATTTACGCCACTGAAAATCCTCAGGAGATTCAAGAATTGCCTCTTCATGACGAAAAAGTCACAGTTTGGTGCGGCGTTAGTGCGAAAACGGTCATTGGGCCGTTTTTCTTCCAAAACGAAAATGGCCATGCTGTTACCATCAACCAGGAGCGTTATCGCGACATGATGACCAATTTTGTGATGCCAATTATTCGTCGAAAGCGTATGAGGCAGTTCTGGTTTCAACAAGACGGCGCTCCACCGCACACAAGTCGCATAACAATCGATTTTCTGAAGAATTTGTTTCCGGGCCGTTTGATGTCGAAAAGTGGTGATTTGGACTGGCCACCGCGTTCGCCCGATTTGACGCCGCCTGACTTCTTCTTGTGGGGATATTTGAAGTCAAAGGTTTACGTTAACAAGCCAAGGACCGTAGAAGAGCTCAAGGACAACATTCGTGAAGAAATAGCCGCTATTCCGGCCGAAATGTTGGCGAAAACGATGGAAAATGCTGCAAAAAGGGCACAATACGCCATCAACGCCAGAGGCGGCCATTTCAGAGATATCATATTCAAAAATTGATGTAAACAAATCTACTTGGAACAAATTAAATGATTAAGATTGCCAACCGCCAAATTTTTATTTTTTTCTTTGATTTTTTTTAAAAAAACATGGGTCCGTCGAATATGGGCAACCCTGTATATGCGTTCCAAATAAATTGTATTGGTATTCAATTACAATTTTTTTGCTCAGAAATAAATAATATTTAAAAAATGTTGCTCCAAATATATTTTCATTCGATTTAAACATATCAAAAAAGGCGACTTTGCCCCGTGTACATAAATAAATAAAATTGGAGTTGCAACAGTTGTTTGTACTGTTCTAAGAATTAATTACCACACGCGGAAATACAATCAGAAGCGTTTCTATAAAAATTAAGTTTACCTACGGAGAAAAAGAGGGTTTCTTCAGGTGTATGTTTTACAGTGTATTCGTTAAATTTTGTTGAATTCCTTCTTTTGTGCACTTATTTATGATTGAGCACATACATAAATAAGTACATACATAAATTGTATATGCAATAAATACAACGTAATTCAAAAGGTCACTGGAGTACAATACTTCTAAGCTGAATTGAAAATGTGTCGTATAGTCACGAGTAAATCTCTTTTAAAAATGTAAATTAAATACGAAATTTTAGAAATACAATTGTGCACATATTTTCGATATATATACATACGAATGTCTCATGTAGATTCCATCATAACAAAAATCATTACAGTGAGTCACTGTCGAAATGAGCCTCTACAACAAATTTATATGTTTTCAAAATACGAGTTTTCCAACAAGAGGTGTTATTTTGAATCACCCGGTATTTCGGTAGCTGTCACTTTTGAAGCTTTTATTCTTTGACATTTGACAAGTAGAAACTACGCCATTACTAACCAGTAAGGAAAGGCTAAAGTCGGGCGGTGCCGACTATATAATACCCTACACCACTCTCGTAATATTGAATAACTCTGATATATAAATTTTGTAATTCATGTATAAATTGTTTACATAAATTTACTTTTGGGACATTTTATACTTAAATAATACCCTGTACCACGGTGTGGTGTAGGGTATAAAAACAATTGGATCTAAAGAGCCAAATCGGATGAAACATTTATATGGGAGCTATAGCTAAATCTTTACCGATTTTCTTCAAATTCGGCAATGTTGGTTCATGAATCAAGAAACTCTACCATTCTAAATTTCAAAACGATTGGATGTAAAATATTTCTTCTATAGAACTAAAGGGTCAAATCGACGAAACATATATATGGGAGCTATAGCTAAATCTTAACCGATTTTCTTCAAATTCGGTAGTGTTGGTTCATGGATCAAGAAACTCTACAATTCTAAATTTCAAAATGATTGGATGTAAAATACAGCTTCTTCTGGACTAAAGAGCAAAATCGGACGAAACATACATATGGGAGCTATAGCTAAATCTTAACCGATTTTCTTTAAATTCGGCAATGTTGGTTCATGGATCAAGAAACTCTACCATTCTAAATTTCAAAACGATTGGATGTAAAATACAGCTTTTATAGGACTAAAGGTCCAAATCGGACGAAACATATATATGGGAGCTATAGATAAATCTTAACCGATTTTCTTCAAATTCGGCAATGTTGGTTCATGGATCAAGAAAATCTACCATTCTAAATTTCAGAACGATTGGATGTAAAATACATCTTCTATAGGACTAAAGGGCCAAATCGGACGAAAGATATATATGGGAGCTATATCTAAATCTGAACCGATTTCAACCAAATTCAATAGCGATCTTAACAGCCGCGAAATACTCTAAACTGCAAAATTTCAGAACGATCGGAGTGAAATTGCGACCTGTAGTCGACGAACAACTTTACATGGACAGACGGACGGACGGACGGACGGACAGACGTGGTTAAATCGACTCAGCTAGTGATTCTGAGTCGATCGGTATACTTTAAGGTGGGTCTAGCTGTGTTATTTTCAGGTGTTACAAACATCTGCCGTGAAACAAACTTTTAATACCCTGTACCACAGTGTGGTGTAGGGTATAAAAATGGAACGATACACGATTCAACAACGCATTGAAATTATTAAACTGATGAGACTGATGAGGCCCATTTCCAACTCAGTGGCTACGTCAACAAGCTAAATTGTCGCATCTGGGGCTCGGAAAACCCACGAGTTATTGTTGAGAAGCCTCTCCATCCTCAACGTGTGACTGTTCGGAGCGGTTTGCGGTCCGGCGGGGTTATTGGACCTTACTTTTTCGAAAATGAGGTTGGATCAACAGTTACGGTGAATGGATAGCGCAATGATTTTTTATGGTCGGAGTTGGATGGTACTGATCTGGACAACGTTTACTTTCAACAAGACGGCGCTACGTGCCACACAAGCAACGAAACCATTGTTCTGTTACGGAAAAGTTTCCAGACCGTGTTAGCTCTCGAAGTGGTGATCACAATTGGCCACCAAGATCTTGTGATTTAACACCTTGCGACTTCTTCCTTTGGGGCCACGTGAAAGATAAGGTCTACGCCAACAGCCCAGCGTCGATTCAAGACCTCAAAGATAGAATTCGTGAGGCTACCGAGGACATAGGGCAGCCACTTTGCGAGTTGGTTATGGAAAATGTCATGAAAAGGATATGGTCCAGTAAGCGTGGTCGTGGTGGCCACTTGGCTGATGTTGTCTTTCATTATTAACGGCATACCTTCCCCTTTATTATGAAATAAACATCCGATCATGTATCTCAAAAAATGGAATTTTTCTTTGAATACCAAAATAACACCTGTTGTTGGAAAACCCTTTATTAATAACAAATTAAAAACTGCCATAGGCATTCTAGTGTCCGGCTTTCGCTTCTTATCCGACGATAATTTCTTGATTACTTTTATTGTAAATTCTGCACAGATTTAAATAACACAAATTTATAAACATTCTTTTTAACTTCATTTTTAATAAATCTAAACAAAACTAGTAAGAAAGTTTCAGTCGGGTAAACCGACTAAGGTATACCCTCACTTTGTGAGTAATGTAATATATAACATTACACCAATAAATCTGTCAATTTGTGTGGGAGGTACCAGAAGGGGTTTTCCAAATAAACATATTTTTCGGTAAACAGTACATTCTTAAATACATTGCATTGTGCTGAACTATAAGCGTTTGTGTGCACTGGTATATTAAAGTTACGAGCTATGTAATTTTGGTATGATTTGGTCATTTTGTGTGGGAGGTACAAAAAGGGGCGGGGTGATAAAGCCCACTTTTTACAGGACTATAGGCACAACAACAGCATTACACTGTACAAAATTTCAAGTATTTGTATGCACTGGTATTAAAGTTACAAGCCGTTTACTTTGGTACGAAACGGGCCATTTGTGTGGGCGGTACCAAAAGGGGCTGTACAATGATGCCCATTTTTTACCGGACTATAGGCGCTACAAAAACATTATACTGTAGAAAATTTCAAGCATTTTTATGCACTTGTATTAAAGTTATAAGCAGTTAAATTTTGATGCAAAATGGTCCATTTGTGTGGGAGGTACCAAAAGGGGCACGCCAACTTCACCCATTTTTCTCGAGTTAATAGCGACTAATATACTAATATTATGTGCAGAATTTCAAAAGATTCGAATAAGTAGTATAGAAGTTATTAAAGAATCAATATTTCACTAAATTTTAACACTTTGTGTGGGAGGTACCAGAAGGAGTAGACCAATATGGCCCATCTTCGAACTCATCCGGAGATAGATCAAAATATTACCACATACCAAATTTGAAGTCAATCGGTTACTCCTTTCGAGAGTTATCGTGCGCACCAGCCAGCAGACACACAGACAGACAGACAGACAGACAGACAGACAGACAGACGGACGGACATTGCTCATTCGACTTAAAATGACCCAAAACGGATTTCCTCCGAACATACTTAGGGTCTTAGATCACTCCTTCGATGTGTTACACTTTTTTCCGTAGCAAATGATATATACCCTCGTCACACTAAAGTGAGGGTATAAAGAAATCGCGGCTTTTTTGTTTACTTATGTGTTGTTGTTGTCAGAACATTTTCTCAACGTTGGCTAATCGGTCAAACGGCCAACGTTACGGCAACGGTAAAGATAAATTACGGTTACGTATGCCTAACCCGGCCTTCAGACATTCACAACAAAAATAGCAGCAAATTCATTTTATTTTATATTTAGTTATTTGCTACTAATTTATCATTTTATTACTAAAGCTGAGTATAGACGATTGCCAGATCGGCAAACGTTATCAACCCTGTTAAAGTGCTGCAAATATACGGGCAATGTCAGATTGTTAGGCAAAGGTGAATTGACAGTTCAGACTATTGCAAGAAAACATTACAATTTCATATATTTACAATATATTTTGTAAATATTTATATGCAGGATTGCCAATAAAAATACATTATAGACAGTGTTGCAAATAAAATGATTTTCTGGCAATGGCGCCGTTGTCACATGCATAAACTTCGAAGATATAACAATCAGCAAATTATCTCGCAATGACTTGTCTGCTAACGTTGCAAAACAAAAATTGTATGTTCACACGGTTGTAAATTCACAGGGTTGCATTTCTCCGCCATTTTTCTGGCAATGTTGTCCGATCTGCAAATCGTCTGTACTTACCTTTATTCATAATTACTTTTCAAAATTTTCGCATCATTTTTGTGCTTTACGATATAGTGATTTTGTTTGCAAATGCAAGTAAACGAGCCGTCCAAATCGAATTTCAGCAGATTCAGCCGTCCGTTTACGTTTCGTTTTCGTTTACACTGATTTCCATATGTCTGATTGAATCAGCTGATTCGTTACGCTACCAATGACAATCTAAAGTATAGACATCCTAGTGTATTTGCAACTTTTTTCCACAAGATGGGGGAAAAGTCAATTTCGCGTACGTTTGTATGCGAGTGAGAAGATTTTTAGGTAGCCATCTACAGAAAGCTTTGGTTTTAGTTTGAAAGTTAACTCCGATGGGGTGTCGATACCTTCGATTGTCTTTGACGCTACGCGGGCGTTACGTTTGCCTAACCCAGCCTTTAAACCCTCAACATATGCTATGTATTTCAACTGCATTTCATTTCAACTGCATTCTTATGGTGATTTCGTTTCTGGAGAATAATGTCACTACATCATGTTGGGACATTTTAAAAATTCCCCCTGCACGCTCTGCTAATTTCGCATTTTGCATGCGAATCGTGCGTTGAATAAAACCAATCGTGATCAATAAAATCAATCGTGCGTTGAATAAAAACCATACCTACATTATGGCGCAACCATTTTGTAGTGCATTAAGAATGTACGCTTTCATTTAGGTTTGGTTCTGAAGTCTGCTTTTTGACGGTGCAACACTCCATGCCGGGGACTGGGCTGAGGGTGGAAAATGCGATATCTTCGCATTTGCAGAGTGTAATAATTTTACAAACGAAATCAGAAACCGTTCATATGGCTGCACCATTTTTACAAACGAACCTACAAATGCGGTTTCAGTGTAAAATGTAGAAAAAAATTTAATTTTTTTTGCACAAACGAAATTAACATTAGACTGTGACCACCGATGATGTTTCATACATATTAAATTGTTAATCGTATATTGGATTCACAATGAAAAATTCATTGAAATGCGAAATTAGCATTTTTTATTCCAATAAATTCCCAAGTTCAGTGCACTTTTTCTACACAAGTTTTGCATATATTGCTAATACTTATAATTTTTTTTTTGCTGAAGCTTTAGAATTTTCCCTTTAAATCGATTGGTTAACAAATTGAGAATTTAGTGCTAAATAAGAATTCCACGAGCGCGGATCAAAAGCTAAAATGTTTTCGAAATATACAATAGGGTTTATTTTCCTAATATTCACAGTGCATTTGGTGAAACCTAAAGAGTTTTTGGTAAATTTCTTTCAATCAGTAAAAAAAGATTAATATACAGTTTTTTTTACAAGTAAAGACAAAGTGTGAAGGTTTTTTTGTGTCTATTAAATAAAAAATATAGAGGAATATCAGTGTTAAATGTCTATTTAAATAATTTTTCTTTAAATTATTATATCTTCCTAATTTGGTGGTTTAGGCAAATAGAATTTGGTACGGATTTCTTATACAAACAAAAAAAAAACAAGTAAAAGCGTTAAGTTCGGCAATGCCGAATCTTATATACCCTCCACCATGGATCGGATGAGAATGGTAAGGGGTAATAAAAAACTCATTATACCAAATTTCAGCCCACTTCGTTGAAATTTGAGGTTTTTGTGGCGTTAAGAAATCAAGTCTAGAGAGACCTTTGTATAGGGGCTATATTAAAACATGGACCTATGACTAACGTTCCTCGTATGAAGGATACCGGGCATAAATAAACCCAGTTACCACCATTCAGCCCGATCAGTTGACATTTCCGGTCTCTATGACGTTAAAAAGTCAAATGGAGGGAGATGCCATATATGGGGACTATATCCAAAATTGGATCGAGGTTGCCCATTTTCAATTCCAACATACGTGCAGATATAAGAAGTATATGTACCAAATTTCAGCCACCTAGCTCAAGTATTAAAGATTGTAGTGAGATTACAACAGACGGACGGACGGACAGGCGGGTATGGCTAAATCGTCTTAGAGTGTTACGACGATTAATAATATATATACCTTATGGGGTTCCAGATCAATATTTAGTGGTGTTACAAATTGAGTGATAAAATGAATATACCCCCCATCCTATGGTGGAGGGTATAAAAACTAATGCTATAACACTCTGAATGTTTACCAATGAACTTTGTATTGCGACGAATCGATCCAGAGCGGTTGGAAAAAGTTTTATTTTGTAAATAATTCTGTTCCGTGTGAACGGTGGAATAATTCCCCCAGATGCAGTGCGTAAGCAATGGATAGCCTCAACTACTTATTTCACGGAACGACGGTAATATTTGTGTATATTTTCCGAAGCGGAAATGGACACAATTTCGTGTGGGTTTGTTAAAGTAAACGTTACTTTCGGAATGGGTGTTATTAGATGTAAACCTACACGGAGGAAATTCGTCATTTTTGATATGTTTGAATTGAAAGAAAAAATACTTGGAAACGATTTTTTTTAAATATTATATATTTATTAACAAATAAATACAAATAACGAGTTGAGTTGTTGGGCTCCAAAAAATTCACTGCAAAACACGAGAAATACGCCACGAGATTCCTTGTTGGTTTGTGTATATCCAAATAAAAGAGCAGCCCATCGCGTGAAGCAAAGTGTAAAGTTGATTCATGCCAATTTATTAAGAAAAAACATTATTTAAATATCGAATTAATACAAATATTTGACTGGAAAGTGATTGCCGTCTGTTGTGCTCAAAAGCTAAAAGAGTATTTACAATATAGTGATTCGTGAACAGCTGTAGTCATTTCATTCGATGAAACGTCAAACCGAGATTAATTACAGCGTTACCGTATAACAAAACCCGAGCTTTTAGTACTAAAAGCTATATGTATTATAATATTCGGTAGCGACAAAATAAACAACGTCCCGCCGAATACCAATCAAGTTGATATCTGCCTAAAAGTATGCTCAACATAATGGCATCAAATTCAACCCCACCAACCAACACAGTGGGAAAGGATGGCCAAAATCCGAAACGCAAATTAATGGAGGTATCACCAGAGCATACAGTGGGAAATATGCCTATATCTGAATTGATGAAACTGATGAACGTGTCTATGTCCACTTTACTGGACAATAAATTAGAAAACTTGCCAACGAAAGCGGATATAGTTGAAGTCAAAAACAATATCGAAGAGGTTAAGGAAGAGGATAATCGCCTATCAGAGGAAAATGAAGCAATGAAAAGGGAAATAAAAATATTAAAAGACTCCAAGGAAGCTGACAGTATAAAATTATTGAGGTTGGAGAAAGAATTGGGAAGAAAGAAATGTATTGTCCGAGGGCTGCCAAATTGTTATACTCTGCAGTAAGGAAATTGCTTAAAGATAAGATGCAAGTCAACACGGGCATAGAAATAGAAAATGTTAAAAAACTACACCAAAGCGGTGATAAAACTACGGTACTCGTTGAAGTGAAATCAGCGAAAATGGTTTCAGATATTCTTCAGTGCACCAGGAAATTGTCCGGCACTTCTATATTTGTTGAAAGAGACTTATCGGGAAAACGCTTGGAAAGAAAGAAGGTGATGATGGAACTCAAGAAAATCCTTTTGAATATCAGCAAGGACCACAGTGTGGTGTAGGGTATAAAAAGTCAGTGTCAGAGGAGAACAGATTGTGATAGATGGAAAAATCTTATATTGGAACTCAAGAAATATTTCAATGTATGGGCAAAGCAATGGAAATGAATTCCTGATAAATATATGGGCAAATATCAAAATTTTTTAATTTCGAAGTAAAGTTTTTTTTCAAGATTTTTTTTGGCAAGCACATAAACGGCTTTTACAACAGACGAAGATAAAAATATAAACATGCCAAAACCGTTGTTGTGAATAAATTTCATCAAAGGCCGCGAAAGTTATGGCGGTTCCAAATTGAAATTAAAAAAAAAATGTATAAAATGCAATTTTCAGCGGAATTCGGAAAACTAAAATTACAATCACAGAACATTAGCATTTCTATCAGCCTATGACAAAATGTTCACCGTAGTTTCATTATACGGGTAAATATAGCGAACCCAAAAAATCCAAAAATCGACCAGGTAAAATTTTCATACAAACATTATTTTTGTGGAAATATAATTTTTGCAATGTGCATAGTTTGCACAATCATCAAAATAAAATGACGGCCCTCCGATTTCGGAATAGAGCGTTAAAAATCCTTTTATTTCATATACACTTCCGCCATATCTATATCTCGCACTGGATGTGCCTTGACGATCATTGCTGAGACAAAAGTGTCACGTTCTTCGCGTACAAGACTTCAATCTTCAAATAAGTATCCATGATTGTTAAGTGCACCACAGCAGTACGCCCGAAGAACATAGAAATGAATTTCAGACGTTTATGCTATTATTTTATTCACTTTTTTCAATTGCAAAAATTGAAAAAAGTGAATAAAATTTCAGCGATTCATTATTTTGTTACGGCCCTCTGATTTTTGGATTCACCAGGTCAAAAGCCATTTGGGATAATTAATTCAGCTCAACCTGTACATAACTGTCGACGTGCTCCACGAAATACACTATCAACAAAAATTCACGCAAGTTTAACAAAGGTTTGGGAAGCTATAGCGGTGGTACCATTAAGAGCACATCAACGACACCTATATAGATTTATAGGTATTTCAAGCCGCTATAACCGCTTCTTTAGTGTTATTTCATTACATCGCGGGCCGCGCTGACCGCGGTCAAAAAACAAAAAACACTTCAAATTGCATTTCGAAAAGTTATGAGCTATAATTTTTTGCGGAAAGATCTCACATGAACAGTGCTCACAAAAAATTCTTCCTCCATGTGTCCCTCGTGTTTTTTGTAACTGACCAGTAACATCAGAACAAATAGTTTGGCCACAACTTATAAAAGAATGGATACAAATATGAAAATTTCTAGGACTTTTTTCACAATTTTGAAATGTATGTGCTTATAACTTCTAAAGTTTTTTAGATAATAACAAACTTTTTTGGGAAAAAACTTGTATGTTTGTGGCTTATCTAATTCCATCAACTTATGCACCGAAATCTGTACACAAAGCGAGAAAAGGGTAAAACAACATACATTACCCCTGTGTTAAAAAATTTTGATATTTGCCCATATACGGGGATTCCATAACTGGGTTACAAATAGAATATAATGCTCTGCTTAACAAATCAATTTCAAAAAACTTTTAAAATATTCCGCTAATAACAAATGTAATATTATACACTTAAATTCAAACAATAATATAGATAATAGGGACTTAGATTTAAAAATAGTGTCATACAATGTGCATGGGCTCAGTAGCAAAACATTGCACCTCGATTTTTACCAATATTTAGAACAATTCGACATTTTTATTCTGTTGGAAACTCACGTTGAGGAAAAAAATCGAGATAAATATGAAAATAGATTCAGAAACTACCAGACATATTGGAAATATGCTAGCAGAAACAGCAACAGAGGCAGGGTATTGGTGGTCAAATTTGCGGTATTCGAAAAGGCTTGAAAAACATTGGCATCAAACATATGCATGCCCATCGAAACGATTGGGATTTTATAGTTTGTGTTACAGACTCAATAAAATTTGAAATTGTACCGGTATACCTTAGAGGCACAAATTGGACCGAAGATTTTGGGAAGTTAAAATAAGCTATAGAAAATAGCGACCCAGCAAGGGTCGACAATAGGCAACCACAATATCCGAATTGGTGAAGAACAGCAACTACCAGAGGAACTATTAGAAGGAATAACAACATGTTACGAAAAGAGAAATTCAAATGACAAAATAGTAAACTCAGTTGGGAGAAAGTATTTGGAATTTTGCAATGGACATGGTTTAATAGTACTAAACGGCAGAGTGTCAGGAGATGAAGGAGGCAATTGCACTTTCTCTAACAATAATGTTAGCTCGGTGATTGACTTATGTGCGGTATCTATGGATATGATAACCAATGTTATCAAATTCTCGGTAGAAGACCAAATATGGTCCGATCATTTTCCAATATCACTGAAATTGAGACTATATGGTAAATTGCAAACACAAGTGGAAAGTAAAAACCTAATGCCAAAGTTAATTTGGAAAAATAGAAACAAAATCCCTTATCAAACAGCTCTTACCCAAAACCTAACATCCTCAAATACAATCAAATGTCTAGATGATTTTATATCCACGATAAGGAATTTGGTTTAGGTTAGGGTGGCAGCCGTATTTTTTTTACAAGCTCACATAGACCAGTTTAGGTCCCTAGTGTTACCACGGGCTGAAATGCCCCTCATCGAAACCAACCTGTTCGATATATAAATTTATCGATAGTACGAATATCAGTACTGGAAAGATCTGTTAGGCTGCCTAAAAAGGCCGACCCCAGTATGTCCAGTCGTGGTTTACTCAAAGCAAGTGCTCAATGCTCTCCACTTCTTCCTCATCTCCAAAGCTTCGGCAGAAGTCATTGGAGTCAATACCCAATCTTTTGGCGTGTTCATCGGCTTTGCAGTTCCCCGGGATATCCCTATGCCCAGGCACCCATATGAGGTGTATATTAAACTGCTCAGCCATCTCGTTAAGAGATCTGCGGCAGTCGAGGGCTGTTTGTGAATTTAGGGATGTTGCCTCCAGAGAATTGATGGCAGCCTGGCTGTCCGAGTAAATGACAACGCCAGTGTTGGTTACTATGTTGCGACTGTCCGAGTAAATGACAACGCCAGTGTTGGTTACTATGTTGCGACTCAGCCACTTGGCGACTTTCCATATTGCCATTATTTCGGCTTGATAGACACTGCAGGTATCTGGTAGTCTGTGACCTATATCCAGACTAAGTTCTTCACGGTGTACTCCGAAGCCAACCTTTTAATCAAGCTTCGAACCATCCGTGTAAAAGTGGAGATGGTTTCTATTACCTGGTAATCTGCCGACCCATTCTCTGGCGTGAATCATAGTGATGTAATTTCTCTCGAAGGTGTACACAGTTGGTATATAGTCCACTCGGTCGGTTACCATAGCACTACACTGTGATATTCTCATGTGACCATAGTTCTTGTACCTCCACCTTGATAGGCAGTTTAATCTTATTGCCGCTTTGGTTGCAACTTCTCTCGCCACAATATTAATCGGCAGTATATGGAGTAGGGCTTGTAGAGACTCGGTCGCTGTAGTCCTTAAGGCTCCGCTTATGCTCAGGCAGGCAGTTCTCTGAACCTTTGTTAGTAGGTTTGTGATGGTTAGTTTGTCAGTTGCCGTCCACCATACCACAATACCGTATAACAGTATTGGACGAACTACTGCTATATATATCCAGTGGACGATTTTAGGAGAGAGGCCCACCGCGAACCTACAGCCTTTTTGCAGGAATATAAAGCGACGTTGGCCTTCCTTAGCGTTCCAATACGTTAAGTCTAAATAACAGTTTTCTATCTAGAATTATTCCTAAAAATTTCGCACTTTCAGAAAAGACTAGATCTGTTCCGTTTATCCGAGGTGGAGGGTCCACATGTGGGACTTTATTCCGTTTATCCGAGGTGGAGGGTCCACATGTGGGACTTTATTCATCCTAGTAAAGAGAACCAATTCTGTCTTGTTTGGGTTTACGCCCAAACCGCTGCTTCTGGCCCATCTAGCCAATTTGTTCAGAGCCACCTGTAGAATGTCTCGGAGGACGTTTTCGAATTTGCCACTCACTGCGATTGCAACGTCGTCCGCATATGCCACGACCTTGCAGCCACAACGTTCTAGATCTAGCAGGATTTCATTCACCGCTAGGTTCCAAATTAGTGGAGACAGTACTCCTCCTTGTGGGGTCCCTCTGTTTACAAACCTTGTTAGAGTTGTGGACCCTAGACATGCTGTTATGCGTCTTCTGGTGAGCAGACTTTGAATTAGTTTAATCAAACCAGTGTTAACTTTTAGATGTGATAGTGCCGCAATTACCGCATCTGAGTGAATGTTGTTAAAAGCCCCTTCTATGTCAAGAAATTCCACCATGGTGAATTCCTTGAAATGCAGGGACGATTCGATAGTGCTCACAAGTTCGTGCAGGGCTGATTCTGTAGACTTGCCCTTATTGTAAGCATGTTGGTTCCCCGACAGGAGTTTTGTATCCAGGTTTTCCCTAATGAAATGATCTAAAAGTCTTTCCAGACCTTTCAATAGGAAGGAGGATAGGCTAATTGGTCTGAAGTCTTTTGGCCTAGTGTGTGATATCTTTCCCGCTTTAGGTATGAATACCACTTTGGTATCCCTCCATCGATTCGGGACGTTCACGATAAGGAATTCATACCCAAATGTTTCGAGAAAGAAACAAATAGACTTCCATAACAAATGGTTTGATAAGGAATTCCTGAAGGCAAGAAATAAAACAATGATATCCCTGAATACATATAGAAATACAAAGGAAGAGACAAAAAGAGAAACATATCTCGAACAGAGGCGTGAATACAAAAAACTTTGTCAACAGAAAGAAAAGGATTACTATCTGCATATAGAACACCGTCTAGATCTAATTTCAGACAGCAAATCGTGGTGGAAATTAGCTAAAGAAATAACAAAATATGATCAAATCTCCGGAGGAAACATTCCTGCATATATTTTTAAAAATTATTTTGAGACGTTACTAAAGCCAGAGACCCAAACTTCGTTAATGCAATACGCACCAAATTATGTTACAGATGATATTCTCGATGCCGACTTCAGCATAACAGAAATAAAAGAACAGCTTGCTAGGTTTAAAGAGAATAAGGCGCCCGGGGAAGACAGAGTACCTTACGAATTTTTTGTACATGCAACATATGATCTTCTGACGGAGTTGAGCAAAGAGTACACAAATGGTCTCTGATGATTTACAGACATTCCGGTCAAGCATTTTATACCCAATATTCAAAAAGGGGGACCCAAATATGTCCAGTAATTATCGAGGGATTTCGTTCATGAACTGTATTGGAAAGCTAATGATGTGTATGGTTAACAGTAGACTATCAAAGTGGATAGAGAACCACGATATACTTAATAAATACCAAGCTGGATTAAGAAAACGTTATTCAACGGTTGAATTTGGTATCAATCGTAAAACTGAAACAGGCAGAAAATAACAAAAATAATGCATTTTTGGTCGACTTCAAAGCAGCATTTGATAGAATCCCAAGGGATAAACTAATTTACAAACTTTGGACTATAGGCATATCCTCAAAAATAGTTCGTTTTATAGAAAAAATATACACGAACACAAAAGTATCTGTGTGGACAGGAAATGACTTTTCGTATCACTTTAGGACCTGTGCAGGTGTAAAGCAAGGATGTCTTTTGTCCCCACTTTTGTTCGCGCTTTACTTAAATGATTTGCATGATGCTTTGGATGGCGGTATTATCGTGGATGAGTTAAATATACCTTTATTAATGTACGCTGATGACATCGTTATTATAGCTGAAGACGTTATGATTGCATTAATGCAACATGGAGACATTTTATAGGGAAACCCAACATATCACTAAAGGCAAAATGGAAAATGTTCCTATCTGTGTGCAGATCGATCCAAAGCTATGGCGCGCAGATATGGGGTGATGAATATTTTGATGATGTCGATAAACTATATAGATTTTTCATAAAAAGAATTTTAAAATTACCGGAGAATACACCAAATTATGTCATATCTCTGGAGACGGGCTATGAAAATGGATATGTCTATACATACACATTGCATTTCAAATACTTGTCGAAAATACTCCTTGATCAAGAGAGAACAAGGCTACCGCATAAACTATTTACTAAAATAGTTGAAAGGAATATATTTTGCTTCAAAGATCGTCTCAGAAATTACAACATTAGTCATGAGAATGTACACTTACATAAGGGACTCTGGTATAAGGCTTAACAAAGGCTAATTGAAGAAATGGAAAATCTTAACAGAACAAATTTTATTGAAAAAGCACATCAAAGTGAATATCGCATCTACAAATACCTAGACCTCACCAGGGGTCCAGCATATTGTAATGACAGCCTCAACCAAATGCAAATATCATATACTCGTACATATAATGAAAGCCCGAGCGGATATGATGGGATTAAACGGATCCATTTTCAGAGCGGCAAGTGAACAAATATGTTCCATGTGCAACTTGAGAGAAATAATTAAATTATAAATAATTAAAATTAAATAATAACGAAGTAATACAAATATTAAACGGTGGTGAAGGATTTTGTTGGCTAAGCCTTTGCAACTACTTGAAGGAAGCACAAAACTATAGAAAAATGCTAATTAGAGCATACAACTATTAAATATGTAAACTCCAGCTCACGTTTATAAAAAAACAATCTGTAATTTCTTTATTTTCAAACTATTTTGTAATAATTGAGTATGAACTTTGAATTGAATTGAAAAAAAAAAATTATTAACAAATAAAATTTATTGGAAAATCAAGAAACTTTGTTTGAAACTCATATACGAGTATTAATATGTTAGAACATTATTTATTTGCAAACTGAATTCCGCAAATAAAATATGTGTTTACACACAAACAAAGTTATAGTTTAAGAAGTTTTCCAAAAATATTTTATTTAAAAAGATTTTCCAAACTTTGTTGACTTATTCGAATTTTAGTTCGTTTTCTAGTTTTCGTCATAAATTTTATTGCTAAAAATGTCTTAGGTTAGGTTAAAAGGGACGCCCGTCAGAATACAACTAACGACTTCACTCGGGGCCGACAATTCGGTCCATTGTGTTTCCCGTGAGTAGAATATAAACATAGAAGAAATAGTTGGAGGTAGACAGACTAGGAAGAGGGAGAGAAAGTTTAGGAAGAGGGAGAGAAGATTTAGGAAGAGGGAGAGAAGATCTAGTGACTTGTGTTTTCGTTTGTCTTTGTGCCCTTACTAAACCAGAGAGATTTTCTGATGAAATTGAGAAGGGGTTTGAGCGGTGCATCTGCTAGATCATCTAGGTTTTCGAAGAGCCGGTGCCCTAAAAAGGCCAAAAGGTACTCTTGCAGTCCTTTACATGAGCATAGCAGGTGCTGTACTGACTCCTCCTCTTCTTCATCCAAGCAGCTTCTACAGAAGTCCTCGTAAGGAAGCTTCATGCGTGCAGCCATATTGCCTAACACGCAGTGCCCGGTGATGACTCCAGTGAGGATGCTAAGTGTGTTCTTCCTGAAGGACAGCAACTCTTCGGTACGCTTCACATCAATGGATGGCCAAAGGTTTCTTGCAGTTTTGTACGATATCCCACCTCGATCTGGTTAGTGCTGCTCCGCGTTCGTCGATTTGGTTTTTAAGTTCCACGAACGGAATTTGCACGTGCAGAGTCGCGATTTCATTTCGTGCGCCGGATCCTATCCTGGCACAGTCGTCTGCTAATTCGTTGCCCTGTATGTTGCTATGTCCTGGCACCCAGCAGCGCGTGATTTCGGGCGCCTGAATATGGGTTAAGGATAAAAAGCAGTCCATCGTGCAGCGTGATTTGATAGTTCTGGAGCCTAAGGCCTTGAGAGCTGCCATACTATCGACGTAGATCTTGAATTTTTTCGGAGAAATGTCCCGTTCCAAAATCTGTTTCGCGGCAATATTAATGGCATAGATCTCTGCCTGGAAGA
This sequence comes from Eudasyphora cyanicolor, assembly GCA_963930755.1. Lineage (NCBI taxonomy): Eukaryota > Metazoa > Arthropoda > Insecta > Diptera > Muscidae > Eudasyphora > Eudasyphora cyanicolor. The sequence goes on along the minus strand of OZ005736.1, from coordinate 274,627,442 downwards.
CAGTGCATTCATCTGGGAGTCTGGTGGAGATTCTGAGATTAAGGGTATCGGAATATACTCCTGATCTCGTGCCCGTCTCCATTTTCGATCCGTCCGTGAAGATTGAGATCTCGTCGTCCTCTATGGCGCTATTTGATGCCCAGTCCTCACGGCTAGGAAACGTCACATTAAAATTCCTATCTCGAATTGTCCTTGGTGCCAAGTAGTCCGTTGGCCTATTGATTTTGTCTGTTATGCCCATGCTTTCCAGGATTGAGCCATGTCCGTGTGTGGTATTGATGGCCATTCCTGATTCGATTGGTTGAAGGTTCAGCATCGTCTCCAGTGCCATTTGTTGAGCAAATCTGAGGGCGCCAGTTATCCCGACGCAAATCAGTCTTTGCACTTTGGCTAGATGCGAGAGATGTGATTTCTTCATTACCGCTTTCCACCATACAACTGATCCGTAGGTGAGTATCGGTCTAATGATCGATGTATACATCCAGTGTATCATTTTCGGTTGCAAACCCCATTTGCGCTCAAACATTTGCTTGCAGGCATAGAAGGCGCATAACGCTTTCTTTCCCCTTTCCTACAAATTCCTTTTCCAGGACAGCTTAGAGTCTAGGGTGATGCCCAAGTACTTAGCCTCTTTCGATAGTTCAAGAACCTTTCCCTGTAGTGTACACGCTGAAAAAAAATCGCTCCTGTAGTATATTGTCCCAAACATATTTAGGGTACCCTCCAAATACATAATATTTGATACACACAAATACATTATATATTTGGGAGGATGTTTTTCTAAGCAAGAGCATGTTTTCATCCAAATATATTTGTAATTGGAACTAATATTTCCGAAACAAAAAATATTTTGTATTTAAGTATTTTGGCAATGTATCAATGCCTTCATTTTAAGGTAGGTTAGGTTAGGTTAGGTTGAAGAGAGGAGACGTTTAAACGTCTCATGTCCATGGACATACACTTAAGCCAGTGGTTCGGCCTGTTGTGCGCTCATTTTAAGGTATGTTTTCTGTTTTTCAGATGTTAAAAGTGCAATTTTATAGAAATTTTTAACTGTAAAGTATAACAGGAAATCTAGGAAAAATTTCAACTTAAAATCGAAAGTCAGCTAATTTTTAAAAATCTTTTTTTAAATAAAATAAAATTGGAAAACTTCTTTAACAATAATATTGTTTGTGTATAAACACATGTTTTATTTGTGAAAGTCAGTTCGCAAATATATTTTGTTCTAATATATTAATATATGCGTTCCAAACAACATTTCTTGTTTTTTAAATACAATTTATTTGTTCACAAATATATATTATTTAAAAATTTTGTTTCCAAATACATCTTTTTTCAATTCAAACATATCAAAAATGGCGATTTCCCCCCGTGTAGGGAGCTGATATTTCGGCATTTTATTTCTTCTAGTAAAGAGGACTAGTTCTATCTTCGCTGGGTTGACTCCTAGTCCATTTTTATCTGCCCAACGTGATAATCACGCTGAAAAAAATCGCCTATGTAGTATATTGTCCCAAACATATTCTGCTTGAAACATATATATTTTTAGGGTGCACTCCAAATATATAACATTTGACACATACAAATATTATATGTTTGAGAGGATGTTGTTTTAGAAAAAACTATTATATATAACTAATATTTTTTATTTGCATATGTTATTTCCCAAACAAAGATCTATTTGCGTGAATATATATCTATTCTTTAATTGTTTTAAGTTTTCAGCAATTGAAAGGTAATTTTTAGAAATTTTTAATGTTAGTAAAATTTCTTTATAATTGAAAATAATGAGTGCAAATAGTTAGAAAATAAAAATAAGTGGTTTCAAATAGAATTATGCCGTTTTTAATATGAAAGCATAATTCGAAAACATGGAAAATATTAAAACTAAAGTTCGAAAAATTCAGCAAAGTTTCGAAAATCTTTTTTTTTTTTTAATAAAATATATTTGGAAATATTCATAAACAATAATTTTATTTGTATTTAAACACATATTTTATTTGAGAAAATTAGTTCGCAAATATATTTTATTCTAATATATTAACATATGCGTTATAAATACATTTTATTGATTTTCAAATAAAATTTATTTGCTCGAAAATATATAATAATTAAAAATTTGTGTTCCAAGTATATTTTCTTTCGATTCAAACAAATCAAAAAAGTCGATTTTTCCCCGTGTAGGCATAAATTTGCCTCTAATCAAAATCACGACGTCGTCTGCATACGCTGTGATTTTAATTCCTGTATTGCTGAGATCCATTAGGATTTCGTTTATCACTAGATTCCATAATATCGGTGAGACCACTCCACCTTGCGGGGTACCTCTCGTGACTCGCCTTCTTGCCGAACCATTGCAAGAAGGCGAGTCAAAATGTCTTAATTTATAAATAATCCAAACCATCACTTTCTGTCAATCCATTAATGCAATTTATATATTTACGAAAGTTTATTCGTTTTAAGTTTTAATTAAAGTTTACAAACATATAAAATTTATAAAAACAATAGTCTTTGAACATCTGAACATCTGAAAAACTGAAAACTTGTCTTTAAGTTAAGTCATTGATACATTGCCAAAATAATTAATTACAAATTAGTCTTTGTTTCGGAAATACTAATTCCAAATAAAAAAAATATTTGAATGGGAGCATATTTTTGTTTAGAACAATATCCTCGCAAACATATATAGTATTTGTGTGTGTCAAATATTATATATTTGGAGTATACCCTAAACATATGGGTGTTTCCACGTAAACTGAACTGAAATTTCGTTTTTTGTGACAGAAACATATGCTTACCAAAAGAAATTTGAGTCATCGTAAACGAGAATTGTAGTTGTCTAATATTTAGTTTCGCAGAAACGAATTTTTTCTTTGCGTGTACAGGGTATTATAACTTTGTGCATTTGTTTGTAACACCCAAAAGGAGCAAAAATAGACCCATCGTTTATTATACCGATCGACTCAGAATCACATTCAGAGTTGATTTAGCTATGTCCGTCTGTCTGTCTGTGCATGTCTTCTTATTCTTGTAATCAAAGGACAGATCGCAATTATGGTCCGATCTCGACGAAACTTTACACATACCTTTTTTTTGGAACGATCCCTATAGAATATGGTTAAAATCGGTTCAGAGTTAGATATAGCCCCCCATATATATGTTAGCCCCGATTTGACATGTAAGCGCTTAAAAACTTTATTTTATATCCGATCAGTGCGAAATTCGGCTAAAAGAAGTTTCTTATTACATGAAGGAATGCTGCTAATTTCGGAGAAAATGGGTTGAGATTTAGATATAGTCCCCATATATATGTTACACCCGATTTGACATCTAAGCGCTGTGGAGGCTGTATTTTATATCCGAAAAGAAATAGAAATTTTGCAACTTTTGTCAAAAAATTAAAAAAAAACAGTCCGAAGCAATGAATATTTGATAGAAAATAATAAAAATGGTATCGGTTTGGTTTTTCAAAAACCTCCCCCCAAAATATAATTAAGTTACAAAAAAGTCGTTTCAAAGTAACCCTATTATGTTAGATATGAATGAAAGATATTTAAAATAGACAATGACAAATACAAGCTTGAAATATCTAAAGGGTCCGCCAAATAACTTTTTTTTTGAAAATGCTATAAAAAAACTACTGAATATTTTCTCAAATTTCTTTTTTTATTTGAAAGTACAATCCTTCCGCTTAATAATGGAAAATAATTTCATGCGAATGGCTGCCTCGGCTGGCCATGCAGTAGCCTACACGATCGGTCCAATTTTTAAGCACATTATCGATTGTGTGCAGCTGTATTTCACCAATGGCTTCACGAATATTGTCCTTTAAAGTGCAATTGTCTCTGGCTTGTCGGCGTAACACTTATCTTTGAGGGCACCCCACAAATAATAGTCCAACGGTGTCAAATCGCAGCTCCGAGGTGGCCAAACGACATCAGCTCTGCGGCTGATAATGCGATCTTCAAAAACAGGGCGCAAAACATCGAGTGTAGCTTCGGCTGTATGGCACATAGCGCCGTCCTGTTGAAACCAAATGTTGCCAATATCCTCCTCTTCAATTTTTGTGAACAAAAATTCGTTTAACATGGCCCGATAACGGTCGCCATTGACTGTAACGGCCACTCCTTGCTCATTTTCGATGAAAAATGGACCAATTATGCCTCTGGACCAAAATCCGCACCAAAAAGTGAATCGTTTTGGGTGTATCGGCTTTTCAATGTATGCGTGCGGGTTTTTTGTGCCCCAAATGCGACAATTTTGCTTGTTTACATACCCGCCAAGATCAAAATGAGCTTCATCTGAAAAGATGATTTTTTTTGGCAAAATCGGCATCTTCTGTAAGTCGATCGCAGGCCCACTCGTTCAAGCGTATACACAAAGGAAGGATAAAACTAATTATCTGTCAAATCAGACATGAGCTAAGTGTTACCATACACGAAATAAGCAAAAACGAAAAAACGTTAGATAGCGGACCCTTTAGTATCGAATCGCGTCCAATTTGGAGGTTTCTGCATTTACAATAATTTGGAAAACTGGATGATAGCAGACTTTTGAAAAAATCACTTTTGTGATAAATTCAATAAAATACGATAGCCAAAGAATAAAAACGCCAAAAAGGGTCATAGAATATTTTTTTTCATTCCAAATTTTATACCCTACACCACACTGTGGAACAGGGTATTATAACTTTGTGCATTTGTTTGTAACACCCAAAAGGAGCAAAAATAGACCCATCGTTTATTATACCGATCGACTCAGAATCACATTCAGAGTTGATTTAGCTATGTCCGTCTGTCTGTCTGTCCGTCTGTCTGTGCATGTATTCTTGTAATCAAAGTACAGGTCGCAATTATGGTCCAATTTCGACGAAACTTTACAAATATATTTTATTTGGCCCACGGACGATCCCTATTGAATTTGGTTAAAATCGGTTCAGATTTAGATATAGCTCCTATATATACGTTACCCCCGATTTGACATGTAAACGCTGTTAAATCTGTATTTTATATCCGATCAGTATGAAATTCGGCAGAAAGAGGTTTCTTATTATATGAATGAACACTGTTAAATTTGGAAGAAATCGGTTCAGATTTAGATATAGCTCCCATATATATCCGTTACCCCCGATTTGACATGTAAACGCTGTAAAATCTGTATTTTATATCCGATCAGTATGAAATTCAGCAGAAAGAGGTCTCTTATTATATGAATGAACACTGTCAAATTTGGAAGAAATCGGTTCAGATTTAGATATAGCCCCCATATATACGTTGCCGATATATCCGATCAGTGCGAAAGTCGACAAAAAGATGTTCCTTTCTACATGAAGGAATACTGCCAAATTCGGAGAAACTCGGTTTAGATTTAGATATAACACCCATATATATGTTACCCCCGATTTGACCTGTAAGCGCTGTAAAAACTGTATTTTATATCCGATCAGTGCGAAATTCGGCAGAAAGAGGTTTCTTATTACATGAAGGAATATTGCCAAATTCGGAGAAAATCGGTTCAGATTTAGATATAGCTCCCATATATATGTTCCTCCTGATTTGGTATCAAACCGCTATACAAGTTGTATTTTACTACCGATCATTAAAATTTTCCAGAAAGATGTTTCTCAATTTAGGAACGAATATTGCTTAATTTAGCGATTATCGTTTCAGAATTAGATAATATGTTTCTACCCATTTACTAATTATTCAAAATTATTATGTCAATGACCCTTATCGCATTGTTAGGGAGGTGTAGGGTATTATATAGTCGGCCCCGTCCGACTTTCTGACTTTCCTTACTGGTTTACAATGGATTAATGATATTGGCAGCTTTTGTATATAAAGCGTGATCCATTTCGAGGTTCCCTACTTTTTTAAAGAAAAATAACAAAGAAAATTCAAATTGAATGGGGATTGTGTATTATCATTTGAAAGAACATTCTTTGGCATTTATTTTTTGAAGACTATGTCTATCAAATGTTGGCCGCGGCTACGTCTCAGATGGTCGTAGCCGTTGAGTCCAATTTTCGAGGACTCGTTCGAGCATTTCGACTGGTAACTGGCGAATGTCACTCGTGAATGACACTTTAGACTTTACATATCCCCACAGGAAAAAGTCTAACGGTGTGATATCACACGATCTTGGTGGCCAATCGACCGGCCCAGAACGTGAAATTATCTGCTCACCAAAGTGTTCTCTCAATAAATCCATTGATTGATGCGATGTGTGGGAAGTGGCGCCGTCTTGTTGAATCCAAATGTCGCCGAGATCACGAGCTTCAATTTCAGGAATCAAATAGTCGGTTATCATGGCACGATAACGGTCGCCATTGACGGTTACGTTCTCACCGGCATTATTTTCGAAGAAATATGGACCGATGATTCTACCGGCCCACAAACCACACCAAACCGTTGTTTTTTCTGGATGAAGTGGCAGCTCTTGAATCTCTTCAGGTTGCTCTTCGTCCCATGTATGTATGTACATATTCCCAATCAAACGTCAAAAATCTATCAAACTGATATATGGACAAAAACATACATACATATGTAAATGTTTAAATTTTTTTTATCCAAAAGTCTTTCCAATTATTTTCATTTATAAAATTTTGTTAATTATTATTTTTTTTTTATTTGTGACGACTTCTTTCAGGATCCCCATGATAAAGGAGACCAAGTGTTTCTACTGGCAGAGCACTTCACAAAATTGAATACACTTTTGAACGTAACTGAAAAGTTGGCACAAGGCCTGGTTAATCTAAATCAGAGGTATGTAAATATTCCATAGACTCGTACAATAAGAGTGAGTTTTGGCTAAATTTGATCGGGATTTTTGTCTATTTACATTTTCAGACTTGATGATCTAAACCAAAGGTTAGTATAGGAGTTTCAGTTGTGAATTGTGTTAGAAGTTATAACTAGTTGCAATGCGAGCCTAAGGCTAGAGCTAATCTGTAGATAATTTGGCCAGTTAGTATGAAATTTAAAATTTTTAAATTTTTATTTACTCCAACCACTCTTGGCGCAAAGTGGAGTAAAAGGAAAAATAAATAAAAGCATTACATAAAATTATTGCTTTCTATTCAAATTCAAGCATTTTACCAATATATTTTAAATATTTTCCAGGCAAGTGGACCTCGAAAATCGAGCAAAAAGTTCGATGGAAAGCTTAATGGAACGGTATGAACTTAACTTTCAAATTAAATAATTTGTAATTTCTGGATCATGAACTTCTCGTTTGTCGTCTTTACTTTTAGGCAAGATGCAATTTTGAATAAATCGGAAAATCTGGAACAAAGTCTGTTGAATCTAACTCAGAGGTACGTGAATATTCTTTGGTTCAGAGATATGACATAGAACTGGGTTCTTCATCCGGCTTAAGACTATTTTCCAACCACTATTGGCGCAAAGTGGGGTAAAAGGAAAAATAAATAAAAGCATTACATCAAATTATTGCTTTCTATTCAATTTCAAGCATTTTACCAATATATTTTAAATATTTTCCAGGCAAGTGGACCTCGAAAATCGAGCCAAAAGTTCAATGGAAAGCTTAATGGAACGGTATGAACTTAACTTTCAAATTAAATAATTTGTAATTTCTGGATCATGAACTTCTCGTTTGTCGTCTTTACTTTTAGGCAAGATGCAATTTTGAATAAATCGGAAAATCTGGAACAAAGTCTGTTGAATCTAACTCAGAGGTAAGTGAATATTCTTTGGTTCAGAGATATGACATAGAACTGGGTTCTTCTTCCGGCTTAAGACTATTTTCCAAATAATTTGTAATTTATACGAGTATATCATGAACTTCTCGTTTGTCGTCTTTACTTTTAGGCAAGATGCAATTTTGAATAAATCGGGCAATCTGGAACAAAGTCTGTTGAATCTAACTCAGAGGTAAGTGAATATTCTTTGGTTCAGAGATATGACATAGAACTGGGTTCTTCTTCCGGCTTAAGACTATTTTCCAAATAATTTGTAATTTATACGAGTATATCATGAACTTCTCGTTTGTCGTCTTTACTTTTAGGCAAGATGCAATTTTGAATAAATCGGAAAATCTGGAACAAAGTCTGTTGAATCTAACTCAGAGGTACGTGAATATTCTTTGGTTCAGAGATATGACATAGAACTGGGTTCTTCATCCGGCTTAAGACTATTTTCACTCGATATTGCCCTAGAATGTAAAGTTTAGTTTTTTTATATAAAAACACATATTAGGACAAGTTCCGGATAGCTACAAAATAGGGTTAGGTTAGAGCGGAAGTCGGGGTTACCTGCTACATAGACTAAATAAGGTTCCTAGAGTTACCACAGGCACAGTAGGTATTCTGGATTTAGGTGAGCTCCTGCCGTTAGGCTTAAACCCATCATGCTCTTAACACCTGGGTGAATCGATGCGTCGACAAACGACCCCAAGCACAATGTGCATGAGTATCAAACAATTCCGTGTTTCTGGACACTTTTGCCCTCCCCCTTGCCATTCTAAGGGCCATGGCACCCGGTTGGTTTGCAACTCCATATCCGAAAATGTTCTCTCCCAGCTATTTTAATTTCAACCACAGCCACCACGTTGCACCCAATAGGGTCCCGAAGGTGCCACACCAACAGCTAGGCTGGAAACAAGTTCCAGGGGCTCTTGACTCCCGTGGTACCAAAAAAAGCCTCTGGTCAGACCTCGTAGATAAAACTACTACCAGTAGCATTCCATACGATGCAGGGACTGGTCACCCTAAAAGTAAATAAGACGACGACTGTGGGATGATTAGCGCAACACTGCGCAGATGGAAAGGTCTGGGTGCACATCCCGTAGACATGCGCTCCTCACCGTGAAGAGTCTAGGTACATCCCAACCTCTTCCGTTCGGATTCGGTTAACGGCACCCAGGTAAGGCCATAGCCCAGCCGAGCCCCCAACAAGAACTAAGCCTTACAACACATGGGGAGCCATGGGACTGACTCCGGGTCCATGTACCCGTGGTACCAGAAACCTCTGGTCGGGTTCCGTAGCCGAGGCTACTCCCAGTTTCAGTTTTGCGCAACCTGGGAACTGGTAAACCCCTGCCAATGGTAAATCATCGCCACGACTCAATGCACGCCGAGCCGAAAAAAGTCGGCGCGCGAAAATTTCCGCACATGATAATGTGTCTGGTGAGGTCACCAGACCCTCAAAGTGCCATTCCCAGTCCACAAATTCAACACCCTTTCTAGACAAATCTCTAAAATCCGCATACTGTGGGCATATACATAGAAGGTGCATTCAGGAGTAGCACTCAATGCTCTCCGATGCAAGAAGTCATTCATTGACCCATGGCCAGTTAAAAGGAATCCTAACTCCATGCCAAAGCCGAAGAAATTATTTAAAGCCGCAAAATCGAACTTCGGTATAAAACTGTGGGTGATACGAGCACTAGCAGAGGTATCCCACCGTTCCTGCCACTTACTCAAAATAGCCGCATCGAAGTGTCTATTTATCTCCCTATGTTGCATGAGCTCCATGCCAGGAACGACCCACTCATTCCGGGGCACAACTATCCCACGACTGGCATAGAAAAGGGTACTCCTCCGGAGCACTTCCAGATCCAAAGAGGTGGTCCCCATTAAAACCGGAAGGGCTTCAGTGGAGACTGTCCTACATACCCGCAGACATCCCAGGAGCAGAATTCTCTGGCAGGACAGAATTTTCCTCCTACCAGCCACTCTCCTCACTACATCTCCCCATGCAGATGAGCCATAAGTAGCACAGGACCAGAAAATGCCAACATACAACTGTCTAACCGCTTTCTTCTTAAGGCCCCAAGCACACCTCATAATTATCTGAACCTGGCCAACCAAGGGCACCAGCCTGTTTTTAATGTGATCAATATGGGGGAGGAAATTCATCCTATCCCCGACCACTACTTCAAGATATCTCACACGACTAACATACGATAGAGACTTATTACTTAACTTAACGATCGGATGCCTGTTTCCAGACAACGCCCCTTTTAGGAGCATCGTCACTGACTTGTCTATGTTGACCTGAACGCCAACTCTGCTGCCCCAACTCCGAACAATATTCATCATGGCAGAACCATCCCGCTCGATCTGAATCCTGGCATTACCTTCAACAAGTATAAGCAGATCATCTGCAAATGCTGAAAACCTAAAATAATTATCCAGCTCGAAATGATCATATTTCATATAATGGACCCCCAAATGAGCCCTGCGGACATCCCCTCTCAACCTGAGCAGAAGCATAGTTATGCGTACCAAAGAGAGTAGCCTTGCGATCGCTAAAATAGCTTTTGCAAATGGCCAATTCACTGCACCCCACTTCACGTAGCCAGACAAGAAAGCTCGCCCACTTGAGGTTATCGAAAGCTCCCTGGAAATCTACAAATATCCCTTACACTTATTTGGACGAAGACAATTCAATGCTATTCTTTACATGCAGCCAAGGAATGGTATCGGCACATTCTACCATGAAGCTTCTTCTGAAGCCGCAACACCGTCACCCCCTCCAGTACTTTGCCAAGGACTGGGAGGAGACTGATGCCTAAATAAGACTTAGGATCACTCCTGACCTTATCAGGGGTCTTCAAGAGCACAACGATATTCTCTTCCTTCCAGACAGACGGAAAATATCCTGTTCTGATGCAATCAGCAAAGACAATCTCCAGATATTGAGGAATGACTCGATAAACGTGTTTCCACATTTCCCCAGCCAATCCATCAATTTCCGGAGACCTCCTTGACCGAAGCCTCTGAATAGCGAAATCAATCTCACCTCTATATACCGGAGGAACAGCAGGAAGAATTTCCTCTGACCTAATATGATCATCCTTTCTAGAAAAGATCACCTCCTTAGCACAGTCAGCCCGCGAAGTGAGCAATTCGCCCTGAACAACCAAACCTGAAAGGTCAACCATACGGTCCTTCCTACTACATGTCCTATCCTGTAGGCACGGCCCCATGGATCATCACAATTTTCCTGAACAAAGTTCCTCCAATGACTTTCCTTCGCTTCACGTAATAATCGCTTATATTCCCGCAAAGATTGCCTATAGTTCATCTCCACAGCAACCCTCTGCGCCTCGCCCTCTGCATGCGTTTACGCCTACCTCCTATCCTGGAGATACCTTATCCACCACCTAAGCTCCCTAAGAGAAGAGGTGCGATGAACGGGCAACAATCTGTCATTAACACTATTAACTTTTTCATTCACAAGTTCGACCTTTGAATCTATGCCCATATCCTCAAAATCAGTCAGAGAGACAGAACGAACAGCTTCAACAATTTCCTCCTCGTAAAACGTCCAGTCAACTCGCCTAGTAGACCATCTCTTTAGCGGCAAAGCCTCAGAGACAGGCCCCTCATTTCTTTCAACATCAATGATGATCATGTTATGATCACTGACTCCCAGGTCAGGCCTTACTTCCCATCCAAAGGAGAGCCTCCTATTTGCCTCATTGTTCACCAAGGTCACATCAATATCACTGGTGCAATTTGGGACATGGAACGTGTATTCTACTTGGGGACGTTCACCACGTGAATACTCCAATTAAGGAGACACTCACATAGCTGCTCTCCTCTGCGGTAGCTAAGATAGCCTTGGACATGCCTAGACATCTTGATATGCCACATCGGAGTGACAGCGTTGGCGTCCAGGCCCACAAGCAGAGGCACATTGCCCGCAAACCCAACCAAGCGTTCCAAATAAGTCAGATAAGGGTCCAAAGCCTCCTCAAACTTGCAGTACACGATCGCAATTTGCATTACGAAACTCAGGCGGGAGACCCACAGGGCCGTCCATCGAGATGTACGGCTCCTGGAGTAACCCAACAGCTCAATCCAATTCATACACACACTGACCCAGATCATACATAGATGATTACCTCCCTGACAATTTAGCTGTAAGAAATGGACGGACATCAATGCCTAGTGTTGGCACGTGCAACCATTACCGCATAAGGTGGACACGCGTGCGACATCATAAGATGCCCAGACGCTCTACCTTTAAACGTACAGTTCCTGCAATTTAACGGGTTGACACAATCTCGTTCCACATGTCCCGACTGACCACAACGTCGGCACACGTCGTGGGCTGCAGAACAGTCCCTAACCCTGTGATCGAATCCAAGGCATCTCCTGCCCACCAGTACGGGCTCGTTCGTACTCACGAACACTGAAGCTAAATCACTTAACATAGCAGCGACCAGCTGCCAACAAACTCTGCATCGCCCTGGCATACCCTTCAAGCACAATGCTGATCCTGCCGTCTTTAACTTCCCAGGCTTGCTAATAATCTTAACCGCTTTGGCGAACTGCACCTTGAGTACATCGTCTTAAAATTTTTGTCATACATCTCATGCATAAACTCATCAGGGGTGAACTTTGACTCAACATATTATATGACCACACGGGGATCGAGCTTGTCCTCAACACTGACCTCCAAACCGGCCTCTGGGAATTTTTCGTTCCTAACCACTCTTTGCCTCTCCGCTTCCGAGGGCGTGCGAATGATCGCTCCTCCACTCTTCAGCGGTCTCATTTCGTGAACCCTCACATTAAGATTAGAGCTAACCTCCTTGACAATCATCTCCACCACTTGTTTGGAAGTCTCCTCCTTATTGGTGCTCTTCACCCTAACTGCCCATGTCTCCACGGGAGTGGGCAAAGCAGGTTCTCTAGTAGGAGGCATCGGGATCGCGTTCGCTCCCGTGGGAGCAACACTCACCGGGGGCATCACCACGGGGACGTTACGCACCTGCTCTCGTCCTAACACTCGAATTCTGACAGTTTGCCTTATCCGGCGAGGGGATAGCATCCACTCTCTTGGGAGCATTCTCAGTCTCACTATTCATCTCATCGTCCCCAACTACACCATCCTCTCCTCCTGCTGCCTCCTCACCAGCGAGATCTCTTCTTTATCGAGTAGTCATCTACTCGACTAAACTACCAGGCGCCCTTTACTGTAAAAATGTGCCCGCTATTGTGTAGCAACAAAATACTAATGAAGCTGCTCTATAGCAGCACAAAATTTGCCACCAAAATTTGTGCTTAATTCGAACCGTTATGCTACACAAACAATTTTAATGAAGGCACAACGAGACTTATGACTCTGACGAATCAGCACGTGGGCCAACAACAAATTTAATTAAGCAAATCAAAAACAATATACCTTTTCAAAGCCAAGCCGTCAACAATCCAAATTTAATCAAATCGCAATCAATTAATCGAAGAATTAGTCCAAATAACGCCAGGTCAATCAATAAATTTCTTCAATTATTTAAATTAAAAATTTAATTAATCTTGAAATTTAAAGAATAAACCACCAATCACAAATGAATTAATAAAAATCACCACTGTCCAATCACTTAATTGACTTAACAATTCACTCACAATTACCAAAGGATCACTAAACGCGTTACTTAAGGAATTTAATATACACCCAGGAAAATAATTAGTTGGAATTCGATTGTAACAATAAACAAATAGTACTAGCAACAAAAAGTATATTGCCTACACCGTCTGTCGGTTGTATTTATATAAAATTAGTTGAAACAACAATAATAACATGGATACGATCAAATGAAAATGCTTGAAACTAAATCGATGGTTGTCTCAATCGAATTATGATTGTTTTGTTCATTGACACTCGGTTAGTTGTGGTAACCAATTTTAAATCTTCAGTATAGTACCATATGATCGATTTTTGGTTGTGACAACCAATGTTTTATTCTTGACAACATAAATTGTGTCAATAGACCAAAGATTACTATTGCAATGAATAATTGGTAACTACAACAGAAAAAATATTAATAAATAATCGTTTATTGGTTATCCCAATCATTTCCCAAATTTAGAATAATTACCTTTTTCGAGTGAACGTCACATTTTTTAGAGTGCTCCGTGTAGTTATTTTAATTTCATTATTATCGCGAATAACTACCTTATTAAATTGTTTTGTGCATTTCATCGTAAACATAAACACAATCGTTGTGGCAAACATATGAAAGATGCCGTCATCAAGACGAAGTGTTGCTAAAAAACAATCAATTGTTTGCGGCCAATGCAAAATGGAAGTGGGAGAAGAACAAGATGATATTCAGTGCGACAAATGCGCCAAAATATTTCATGCTCTCTGTGCGAAAGTGGATAAACGCCAATATGAGTACTTGATGAGTAATGAGAGAGCCGTGTCACTTTTGTGACGAAAGAGAAGGGAATGTGAAGGATGAGTTAAGTGCGATCAAAACACAGCTGAGTAAATTGGATGCACTGCAAGAATCAATAAACTTTATGTCAACACAGTTTGACACTATTATGAAGGGTATTGCAGAAAACAGAAGGAAAGTGGAAGCTGTACAAAAGCAAAACATCACCTTAAAAACAGAAATAAAAGAACTAAAACAAACAGTGAAGTTTTTGAATGATGATCGTGTGAAGAAAGATTGTTTGGTGAGCGGGGTAGTTAATGATGGCAAATCCAACGCAGCAGATACAATAATATCAGTGATGAACGTGGTTGGTGTGGAAATTAAAGCAGAGGAAAAAGATGATGCGTATTTCATGAAGAGAAAGCCAAATGCAAAAAGTAACACCATGGTGGTCAAGTTTAACTCGACCAAAAGCAAGGAAAAAATTATGTCTGCAAAACCAAAGCTAATGGGAAATGACAGTACCAAAACTGTTTATGTCAACGATTTCTTGAGCAAAGAAACATTGACACCTTTAAATTATGCAAAAGCTCTCAAGAATGTTGGATTTAGAAGAGTACGAGTATATGCATCAGGAGGAAGAGTAATGGTTAAAAAAAGCGAACTATCCAAGCCCAAGATGATTCGAAGTACTGAAGATGTGGACAGGCAACTACAAGAGGTATTGGACGTAAATCGATGACTGTTATTGCACCGGATGATTTGGATGACAGTGATGTAGAAGAGCAGAATGCACAGTATTTATCCCCATAATTATTTAAATTTTTATGTAATATTTTAAATGCATTTAATTTAATTTTGAATTTAAAATGTTTTTGAGTAAATATAAAAACTCTTTTAATATTGTATCTGTGAATATTAGAAGCATTTCTTCCATTGATAAGTTTAACAACTTTAAGATGTTTTTGACACATTTTTCGGATTTGCCAAATGTTATTTGTTTTCAATAAACATGGTTTCAATCACATCACTCGTACAACTATATATTCCTGGGTATAATTCTGTTCACTGTTGCAGAGAGATGGACATGGAGGAACAACAATATATAGCCGCGATAACATGCCATACACTGTTGATTTTTGTGAGAGCAAAAATTACATTGATGCAATTGTCTTGACATTACACAAGAAAACCTTTTCCGGAAAAAAAACTAAAAGTAGCATCATTTTATAGATCCCAGAAATGCAATCAACATATATTTTTCGACTTTTTGGAAATTATGTTCAATCGTTTTGGGCGAATGCCTTGTTTTTTCGTTGGCGATTCAAATTTGGATTCAGCGTCTCATGATTTATTAAATCTTCTTGATTGCTACTGTTTTAAAAACTGTCACAAATGTGTAACCCGCCCTAGCAGCAGTACGTCAATAGACCATGCTTATGGTAATTTAAGTTGTGAAATAAACATAGATGTCATTGAATGTGATATAACGGATCACAATTTACTGTTTTGCCAGTTAGATAAATATATAGAAACTGTGCAGCGTCATTGCAATTATGAAAGAGTGAAATACTTGCTTAGTCACAATCTGCAATGGTCTAGTTTCAATGGAAATTCTTCTGATGATATGGCCCATTTACTGACATGTGTTTCAAATGCTGTTTCGACTTCCACAACTGAAACAAGGAAAAAAAGATTACAGAGCTATGAATTAACTCCATGGATAAATGGAAATTTGGAAGCCCTTATAGAATTCAAGAAGAAGCTACTGAAGACAAGGAGAAAGATGAAAACTGCTGAAGTTGAAGAGACGTTAAAAAGAATAAGCAGAGTTATAAAAATAGCTTCAAAACGTTCAATGGTTTCTTACTTCCATGAAAATTTGCTTAAAATACAGCACCAACCAAAAAAATGTTGGCAATTTTTAAATAAGAATCTCGCAGGAAATACGAAGTCGGAATGAGTACATATCGTCTGCTATTGTTAAGGCCGATAAGTTCAATGCATTTTTCATTAACTCGGTAAATGAGCTAAAACAGAAAATATATACAGACCCTGTTGATCTCTTTAATGCTCTCAGGACACTTCGACGTCATCACAATAGTTTCATAATTAATTTTACTTCTGAATTGGAAATGCGGAACTTAATACTTGGTATGGAAAGGAACAAAGGTAGCGGTCACGATAATATAACTCCTGCAACAATGATCCATTGCGCGAATGAATTAAGCCCATTTTTAGCACATATTTTCAATGTGTCGATTAACAACTCCATGTATCCAGATATTTTGAAGATACAAAAAATAATTCCAATTCCCAAAGAGATAAGAGCGAACTCTTTTGAGCAGTATCGGACAATTGCCATCCTATCAGTTGTGGATAAAATATTCGAGAACATTTTCAGCCTGTTTCTGTAACTTAAAATTTTGCTTTCGTTCGCCTGCCAGACGATAAACAGCTGATTTGGGTTTCACTAACTACCATTACAACGACAAGTCGCACGAAAATAAACTCGTACGAAAACGTAATCATTTCAGTGTACATTTTGGTTTCTCTATCTCTCTTTGCTGTCATCTGGGCGAACACAAATGTCAGATCGAGTCATTTTATTTTATTTGTCGACTGATAAGAACAATGACAAAAAAACGGTATTAAAAGCAAAAAATAAGTAGATATTAATATAATTATGGTAAAAACAATTAAATAGCAATAAAATTATATACATATGTATATATACATATTATACATATTTAAGCATAAAGAAGTCAACATTGGCAGCTCCCTGAGATGGAAAAAATTCATCAGTGCACAATGCGAGAGACGGGAGAGAGAGAGAAAGAAATGAGAGTGTTGGATCAGTTCAACTGACCCACCCAGGGTTGATTTTTGGCCACCGCTAGTGTAATGGATACAGAGGTGTATTTTCTACGGTCGACCATACAAAAGTGTGTGCTTTTTTAGACCGGAAGTTGTGAACTTATTGATCTGGCAATTACATTTTTTCCAGTTGGTAAATTGCTAACGTCATTGACGTAAGGCCAAGCGAACGAACGAACGAACCTTAGAGCAGCGATGGACACACAATACTTCTACAAAATGTTTATGTATTTGTGAGAAGTGTTAACACTCTCTTTATGCACTGCGAGAAATGGTATTTGCATTTTCCTAACATATATTTGTTGGGTAAGATAATAAATAAAGTGGACAACAAACATCATTAAGTAGATTTGGGGTTATTATACGCGTACATAAAGAAATCGAACTTTAAATATTTTATGATTAGCCCCATACATACATATTTATTATGCTATGTAATGTAATCAATCCAAATTTTCCAATAAAAGTACTACATACTCGTATTGATTATGCCATATTCTTTATTTAATTCTTCATTTTTTCTACTAACCGTTTTCGAGTGTCCAACTTTTTTTTTGGTTAGTATATTTAGGTGTAAATAAAGAAATCGAACTTTAAATATTTTATGATTAGCCCCATACATACATATTTATTATGCTATGTAATGTAATCAATCCAAATTTTCCAATAAAAGTACTACATACTCGTATTGATTATGCCATATTCTTTATTTAATTCTTCATTTTTTCTACTAACCGTTTTCGAGTGTCCAACTTTTTTTTTTTGGTTAGTATATTTAGGTGTTTATACAAAATTTTATTAAAAAATCGTTAAAAGATAATAATATATACATTTAAAATTATTTTAAAAAATTCGTTACTTTATTTAATTTTGACAAAAAGAAAATAATATATACATTTCTGCAGCAACATAATAAATAATTTAAACTTGTATTTAGAAATGTTTATAAATTCTTCGGTAAAAAGACAATACATACTAAACTTTATTCCTTTACTTGAAGTATGTATTGTAATAATTGTATCATCCATTTTTTCTTTATGTGCAAGCTAAGCAACAAGCGACGACACAACCTCGTCGATCGAATGTCCAAGCGCGACTGAATGATAGTGAACTCTCATTCAATGTGTGTGCTCATGTACACGTGAGAGGAAAAACCCCGGGTAGTGCTTTTGCCCATCGCTGCCTTAGAGAAACCAAATTCCTGACGAAAGTGAGTGTCTGGTTTTCGTTCGCAGAGACTTTCGTTAGAAATACAGAAACAGGCCGTTTATATTCTCAGCTTTCGATGTTTTTGACCAGAGAACATTTATTATTTGAGAACCAGTATGGCTTCCAGAAGGGAAGTGGAACTGAGGAAGCAGTTGTTAATGTAGTGAATTATATTTGTGATGGGTTGGATAATGGATTTTCGGGAGTTGGTGGTATGTTTTATGACTTCTCAAAGGCATTTGATTTAGTTGACCATGACATCTTGTGTGAAAAAATGTCGTATTACTGTGTTCGTGGAAAATACTTGGACTTTTTTTACAGCTATTTAAAAAACCGAAAGCAATTTGTTCAGATAAATGCAACGAGCAGCGCTTGTTCTGATGTTGTTTATGGTGTTCCACAAGGAAGTGTTTTGGGACCTTTGCTATTCAAAATATACATTAATGATATCAGCAATCTTGAGTTATATGGGAAGTTGTTCATGTATGCTGATGATATATGTTTATTCTACCCGTATAAACATAATTTGATTTTAAAAACACATGCGGAACATGATGCAGCATTAATATGTGAATATGCCAGAATTAACAGCAGCATTAATATGTGAATATGCCAGTACTGAATGCGAAGAGGACAAAACTAGTTCGATTTAGGCCTCAGCAACATCGAAATGAAGGTGAATGTAACATTTTTGTTGATGGTAAACAAATTTCTGTAGTGGACAATATTAGATACTTGGGTATAAACCTTCAAAGTAATTTATGTTGGTAACAGCGCATAAAGCATATATAGAACAAGCTTACACCAGTATTAGGTATTTTGTAAAAATTCAAGAATAAAATGAATGAACAAGTGAAATATGTTATCTACCAGTCCCTTGTATAAAGCCACCTAAATTACCTTGTGCAAATTTATGGATTTAAAAGGAATACTGATCTAAAATCTTTGCAAATTATACAGAATAAAGCCCTGAAAATAGTATACAATCTACCAGAAAGATACTCCACGTTGCAACTATACAGAGATGTGGCCCAGAAAGTATTACCTGTTAATGGTTTATATAAAAAACAATTACTAATATACATATGTCTATAATGTAATAAAAAACAATACATTTTCGAACGAATGAACATCTAATAAATACCAGAAATAACTGGAATCTAAGGAGGGTTAGATGTCGGTTAGAAAAAACAAAACAACGCATAGAATTTGCGGGATGTTTGGAGTACAACAACTTACCCCAGCATTTAAAAGAGTGCAGTTCGATTTCTAGTTTTAAAAGGAACGTAAAAGATTTTTTGTTGAACAATGTGGAAATGCTTCTAATATAAACAATTATATCTTGTGAGAAAATAATGAAATTTTTATAGTATTTATAACTATTTTATAAAATTTTTATTTTTTTTTTTTGTATTATGTATAAACTCGAAAATGGTTTGCTAGCTGGTCTCAATAATGACCTGGAGGCGCTGAGACAATTTATTGAATTGTATCTTTAATATTTGTACATAATAAATAAATAAACAAAAAAAATTTATTTTGGGAAATACAACCGAAAGATTGGTTGCTGGTCTTTTGCTGATACATGACAAACAAAAAATAAAATTACTCGACATAAAAAATCTTCAATATTTTGTTCAAGAGCGGTACGAGTATATGTAGTCAAAAATAATCTCGTGTGGATAATAATGTGTAGAATGCAGAATATGTTGTGCAAAATGTTTTAGATAAATAAAAGCAACAATCATGAAATTGAAAGCACAGGGTTAAGCGATATTTGCATAAAAGTTTTATGTTTTTTTCGTGTACTAAAATGTGTGTCAAATATTTCCACATCTCATAATAGTGATGAATTTGTAATATGGGATTTTTAATTTTGTTATGAATTATCTTGTTTTTTGTTCAATAAATAAAATAGAAATTAATGAAAACTTTTTTAATGAATTGTCGGTAGTATATGACTGACAAATTGTCAGAAGAACCAATTTTTTAAAACACTTGGTCAATTTAAAATGCATTTAATAACTTTAAAGTATGCACTGTTATTAAAGTTATAAGCTCTTCACTTTTTTGTAAAATGGTCCGTTTGTGTGGGGGTTACCAAAAGGGCCAGCCGATAATGGCCACTTTTCTCTAGACTCTAGGTTTTATAAAAGCATTGCACTGTACGAAATTTCAAGTATTTGTATGAGCTGGAATAAAAGTTATAAGCTCTTAACTTTTCGTGTAAAATGGTCCATTTGTGTGCGCCATTTTTCACTGTATTGTAGGTTCTATTAAACCATTACACTGTACACAATTTCAAGTCTTTGTATGTACTGGTAATAAAGTTATAAGCTATTAACTTTTGTTTCAAAATTTTCCATTTGTGTGGGAGGTACCAAAAGGGGCGTGGCAACTTCGCCCATTTTTCTCGAGGTAATAGTGACTAATAAACTAATACTATGTGTAGAATTTCAGAGGATTGAAATAAGTAGTATAGAAGTTATTAAATAATCAATATTTCTCTAAATGTTAACCCTTTGTGTGGGAGGTACTAGAAGGAGTGGTCCAATATGGCCCATCTTCGAACTTAGCCGGAGATACAAGAAAATATTACCACATACCAAATTTGAAGTCAATCGGTTACTCCTTTCGAGAGTTATCGTGCGCACCAGCCAGCAGACAGACAGACGGACGGACCTTGCTCATTCGACTTAAAATGACCCAAAACGGATATCCGCGGAACATATTTAGGGTCTTAGGTCACTCCTTCGATGTGTTACACCTTTGGCTCGTAGCAAAGATAAAGGGTTTTTCAACAGGGATGCTACAAAAGTAGACCGACAGAGACAGCAAACGACGCCATATTTTTTGCCGCTCTTTTGACATTTCTCTTCAGTAGGGTTTGCCATTTCATGATGGAAAGATATACGAGCCAACAACGAGTCGAAATTATTAAAATTGACTACCGAAATTCGGTGTCAGTGGCCTCAACGTTAAGAGCGCTACGTCCAATTTATGGTCGTCATAATCGTCCTAGCAGATCAATAATTGAGCGTCTAGTTGAAAAATTTGAATCCACAGGCACAGTACAAAATGTTCCCGTTCCAGTGAGACAAAGAAGTGTCCGTAGTGTCGAGAATATTGCTGCCGCTGAGGCTTCAGTTGAAGAAAGCCCAAATGTGTCTCTCACACGTCGTTCTCAAGCGTTGGGCATCTCTGTGACGTCGTTGTGGCGAATTTTGCGAAAAGATCTTGGCCTACATCCGTACAAGATCAAATTGACGCAAGTACTGAAGCCGCTTGACCACCAGAAGCGTCGTATGTTCGTGAATTGGGCTGAGCAACAGCTTGAAAAGGTCAGCGATGAGGCTCATTTCTGGCTGAATGGCTTCGTCAATAAACAAAATATGCAATATTGGTCAGACAGCAATCCACACGTACTCCATGGTTTGGTGCGGTTTATGGGCCGGCCGCCTCATTGGGCCGTACTCCTTCCGTGATGATCAAGACCGGCACGTTACTGTGAATGGGAATCGCTACCGTTCAATGATAACCGCATATTTTTGGCCCCAATTGGATGATATGGACTTGGAGGACATGTGGTTCCAACAGGACGGCGCCACAAACCACACAGCGAATGCCACAATCAATTTATTGGAAACCAAGTTTGGAGAATGTGTTATCTCACGAAATGGTCCAGTCGATTGGCCGCCTCGGTCGTGCGATTTGACGCCGTTAGACTATTTCCTGTGGGGCTACGTCAAGTCTGATGAACTTCGTACGAATATCGACGATTGATGAACTTCGTACGAATATCGAACGTGATATTGCAGCAGTATCGGCCGATTTATGCTTGAAAACTGTCGAAAATTGGGTTCAGCGTCTGGACTTCTGCAAGCGTGCCCGTGGTGGCCATGCAAAAGAAATCGAGTTCCATACATAATGGCATCGAACGTACTTTCACAGGAATAAAGAATTTCATTGATATCCATTGATGTTTTATTTAAAAAAACTTTTGTAGCGCTCCTCAATACGGACCCGATATATACCCTCCTCTCTAAGGTGAGGGGATAAAAATACTTAAATGAATAGTACTTACATGGATTAAAAGTGGCCCTCACTTTTCGCATTTTTTCTATTTTGCAATACTAACAATCTTGTAAGACATCTTAGCTTTTTTTCTATTTTGCAATACTAACAATCTTGTAAGACATTACACTGACAAAATGTGTCGTAATTTTGAAGATTTTTGCGTCTAATGCAATAAGGACATTTCATATTTAAGATTAAGACAAGCTCCTTATAAAAAAAAATTAAAGAAATTTAAAGCAATTTGAGTTTTGAGCAAGAAAATTTATTATTTTAAAGAGTCTTTGGCGGAATTTTTATCAAATTTGTAAGAAAAAATGCGCCTAAATACCGAATATTCTATAATATCAACACTATTAAATAATTATACATTTAAAAAAATATATTTTTTGTTTTAATAATGTATAGCTAATTTTTATTGAAATTGTGTAATAAACTAGTAAAAGCGTAGTAAAAAAGTGATGAATTCTTGCCAAAATAGTATACAAACTGCAAATTTCCAGCTAAATTACTTAGAAAATGTGTTGTTTATGGCTTAAACAAGCCTTTTTGGGAGCTATATCTGTAGGTGGACCATAACATAATATGAGTTAATATAAACAAATTTTACTATGATGAATGCTTGCCTAAATAAAATACAAACTGCAAAGATGCAGTTACAATGCTTAGAAAATGTGATATTTATGGCTTAAATAGGCCTATTTTGGAGCGACCTCTGTAGGGTGACTATAACAAAATACGAACCGATCTGTCAAATGTTTACTCTGATGAATTCTTGTAAAAATAGAATACAAACGGCAAAGTTTCAGCAAAATTGCTTTAAAAAATGTGGTATCTATGGCTCAAGTTCCGTATTTTGAAGCGAGCTCTATAGGCGAGCTATGTTAAAATATTGACCGATATGGCCATGGCGATATGGAAGTATTATTACGGACTGTAACGTGATTTCAACAGACAGGCAGAGGGACATGGGTTAGGTTTAGGTTAGGGTGGCAGCCGTTTTCTTTTTTTATTTCTTCAGCTCACATAGACCAGTTTAGGCCCCTAGCGGTACCACGGGCTAAAATGCCCTTCATTGAAACCAACCTGTTTCATATACAAATGTATCGATAGCACGAATATTGGTACTAGAAAGATCTGTTAGGCTGCCTAGAAAGGCCGACCCCAGTAGGTCCAGTCGTCGTTTGCTCAAAGCGGGAAAGTAGCATAGCAAGTGCTCAATGCTCTCCACTTCTTCCCCATCTCCACAGCTTCTGCAGAAGTCATTGCAGTTAATACCCAATCTTCTGACGTGGACATGGGTAAATCGTCATAGAATTTAACGACGATCAAAAATATATATACTCTATGGGGTCGCAGATCAATATTTCAAGGTGTTGCAAACGAAATGACAAAGTTATTGTTTTTACACCCTATGGTGGAGGGTGTAAAAACATATAATCACCAACTTTGGTCTAATTTATCAAAAGTTCGATATCTACGCTGAATAAAATTGCCCAAAATTTATAAAAGTAACACCAAAGACTTTAAAAATAAATACATTTTCTCAAAAATCCAATTCTTTTATTTATAAGGGAAATTGTCTTAAACTTAAATATTTATGATATGTCTTTTTTTAATGGTGTAGTGGCAAATTATTTCAAATTAGAAGACTTTTTTCAGTGCACTTTCTAAAAAGTTTATTAGTATTCCAACATAGAAAAATTAAAGCAACTTACGAATCCCCAGTCCCAAAATGTATTCGTAAATTTATTTATTTTCTTGTTTTAATTAAATTATTAACAATTAAAATTGCATTTAATAACTATAAAGTATGCTCGGGTACTAAAGTTATAAGCAGTTAACACTTCTTGATCGTCGTGAAATTCTAAGACGATTTAGCCATGTCCGTCTGTCTGTCTGCCTGTTGAAATCACGCTACAGTCCGTACTAATGGAGCTAGGTTAATCAAATTTAGCAGAAATACTTCTTATAGTTGCAGGTCGTTTGGGATTGCAAATGGGTCAATGTTTTGATATAGCTCCTTCAAAATAGAGCTCGCTTCAAAATACGAGACTTGAGCCATAAATACCACATTTTCTTAGCATTTTAACTGAATATTTGCAGATTTTATTTTTTTTAGATAAGACTTCATCACAATAAACATTTTACAGATCGGTTCATATTTTGTTATAGTCAACCTATAGAGGTCGCTCAAAAATAGGCTTATTTATGCCATAAATACCATATTTTCTAAGCATTTTAACTGAATCTTTGCCGTTTGTATTTTATATAGATAAGAATTCATCATAGCAAATGGTCCACCTATAGATGTTGCTCCCACAAAGGCTTCTTTAAGCCATAAACACCACATTTTCTAAGCAATTTAGCTGAAAATTGGCAGTTTGTATTCGATTTTGGCAAGAATTCATCTCAATAAAATGTATACAAGTCAGTTTATATATATTTTGTTGTAGTCCCCGTGTAGAAGAGGTAGTCCTCAAATATGCGAATTTAAGTCATAAATACCACATTTTTCAGATGAAGAGTTTAGCTAAAGAATTTGGGGCCTAAGTTTGGCTAAAAATTGCAGGATGGGAGCACCCCGGAAGGCACGTAGGTAGTGTACTTGTATATGAGTTTGGGGGTCGTGGGTTCGATTCCCACCAGAGACTCCGGTCTGTCGCTGCAAAACCCAGCCACATGGTCTTTGTAACGCGGGTTTTCCATGTACCGTAAAATCTATATATATAAAAATGAAACGGTCCATCTGTGTAATGGCATCACGTCAGAACGGCTGGAGCGATTTGGATGATTTTTTTTTTATTCGATTCTACATTTTCACGAGATGGTTTATATAGAAAAAAAAAATTAATTGGACAAAGGGGCGTGGTACCTCCCATACAAATCGCAGGTTAAAAATCCGATATTTCTGCTCCTATTATAGGTATAGTGCTGAAATTTTGTTTGTATGCATTTAATGGCACATTATGTGAATTTTCCAAAAATGGGCGGAATCGGACCAATGGGCGTGGCCCCGCCCATATGAGCCAAATTTTGAAATTGAGATATTTTGCACAATTTGTTAGCGAGAGTGCTGGAATTTTGTGTATATGTAAACGGTGGCAGTCTACGTGATTGGTCCAGAAATGGGCGGGATCGGACCAATGGGCGTGGCCCCGCTCACATAGACAAAATTTTGATATCTTGCACAATTTGCTAGCGGGAGTGCTGCAATGTTGCGTATATGTATCTGGTGGCATTCTACGTAATTGGTGAAAAAATGGGCGGAACCGGACCAATGGGCGTGGCCCCGCCCATATAAGCCAAATTTTGAAATTGAGATATTTTGCACAATTTGTTAGCGAGAGTGCTGGAATTTTGTGTATATGTAAACGGTGGCAGTCTACGTGATTGATCCAAAAACGGGCGGGATCGAACCAATGGGCGTGGCACCGCCCATATAAGCCAAATTTAAAAAATGTGATATCTTGCACAATTTGTTAGCGAGAGACCTGGAATTTTGTGTATATATATCCGTTGGCGATCTACGTGATTGGACCAAAAATGGGCGGGTTCGGACCAATAGGCGTGGCCCCGCCCACAATGACCAAATTTTGAAATTTTTATATCTTGCACAATTTTTTATCTAGAGTGCTGTCATGTTGTAGATATGTATCTGGTGACAGTCCACATGATTGGTCCAAAAATTGGCGGGATCTGACCAATGGGCGGGCCACCGCCCATATAAGCCAAATTTTGAAATTGAATTATCTTGCTCATTTTGTTAGCGAGAGTGTTGAAATTTTGCGTATATGTATCTGGTAGCAGTCTACGTGATTGGCTTTCAAATGGGCGGAATAGGACCAGTGGGCGTGGCCCAGCCCATATTTTGATATATCTTGCAAGTATTATATAGGAAATACATGAACAAAAATGCTCGGTATACGATAATTACAGCTGCTCACTCCAATACAATCGCAATATGATAATGTGATGCAATATCAATGAAACAAGAATTTGGAAATTTTATAAGTATACATTTCTATTTTCTGGACTTTCCACTGAATTCGGTATTTTTTCATACAGTGAATTTATTACTAATACCAGTAAGGAAAGGCAGAAAGTCGGGCGGGGCCGACTATATAATACCCTACACCTCCCTAACAATGCGATAAGGGTCATTGCGATAACAATTTGGAATAATTGGTAAATGTATTTTGAACCGATAATCGCAAAATTAAGCAATATTCGTTCCTAAATTGAGAAAAATCTTTCTGGAGAACTTTGTAATGATCGGAAGTAAAGTACAACTTCTATAGCGCTTTGTAACCAAATCTGGAGGAACATATATATGGAGGTTATATATAAATCTGAATCGATTTTCCTAGAATACTCATTCATGTAAAATAGAAACCTGTTTCTGTCGAATTTCGTACTGATCGGATATAAAACACAGTCTCTACAGCGCTTACATGTCAAATTGGGGGTAACATATATATATGGGGGCTATATCTAAATCTGATTTTCTCCGAATTTTGCGGCATTCCTTCATGTAATAAGAAACCTCTTTCTGCCGAATTTCTTACTGATCGGATATAAAATACAGTTTCTACAGCGCGAATTTTGACATGGGCAGCGAAGCGCACCGGGCTCAGCTAGTTAGAATATAAATTTACGTTGTATTGTAAATCAAATAAATAAATAGGAAGGATGGTTTCAAGATTTGCTCCATATCCAAAGATTTTTCCAGTAATATAATTGAATGCAATCCTTGGTGGAGGGTATATAAAATTCGGCATGGCCGAACTTAACGGATTTACATGTTTTATGGGCTTCAATAGTTTCTGAAAATCAATAGGCCTCTCGAAACAGGGGTCATCAGCTTTTGTCCAACAAATAATTCAGACTTGGTGATACCGCTTAACTATATTTGGCAGTAATTTAGCAAAGAATATGCTGAACAAAGTTTGTTAACATTTTATGCGAAAACAAATTTTCACGCACCTATTTTTGAAAAAGTGAAGGAAAAAATATTTTTTTCACTCTTTTCAGCATAACATCAAGGGAGTCGTAATTTTTCACTAACAATATTTGGCTGAATTATAGTCACGGTAAATATGAACAACTTTTGTCAACATTTCAATACAATCTGAACGTGTCTAGGCACCCCAAATAACTCAAAAAAAAACACATTGTACCTCAAAAATGTTAGTATTTCACTATTTTGTAACAAAATTATATTTTTATGGTGTATTGTATGTTCAGTAACTTTCTAGAAAATGTTAAGGCCAATATTTCTGTGGACATATTAACCCCCTAACTCCCCCACATAACTGTAATTTTTGGACCTATTTTAGCAAATTGTTAAAAACATCCCCAAAAATGGGAAGGTCGGGGATGAAATGTTCTACAAAAGCCATAAAATTGTACTATACGAGTATGTGTCAGAACACACCAAAGCTGAAAACCTAACACAAACACCAGAAAAGGTCAAATTCCTGTTCGTGCATCAATGTTAGTCATACGACCTAGTGGTCGAAGCAATAACGATACCAGTAAAGATAGTTTTTGACTTGAATTTGACCGTTTTTTCGGTGATTGTGTTAAGTTTTGAGCTTTGGTGTGTTCTGACACATATAGCAAAATTTTATGGTCAACATTTTTGTAGAACATTTCATCACCGCCCTTCCCATTTTTAGGGGTGTTTTTTACGATTTGTTAAAAAAGGGCCAACAAATACAGTTATGTGGGAGAGCTAGAGGGTTAATATGTTCCACAAAAATATTGGCCTTAATATTTTCCATAAAATTGCTAAACATACCTTACACCAACAAAATATGTTTGCTACAAAATAGTGAAATACTAACATTTTGGAGGTACAATGTTGTCTTTTTCAGCTATTTAGGGTGCCAAGACACGTTCAGATTGTATTGATATGTTCACAAAAGTTTATGCAGATTTACCGTGGCTACAATTTTGCCAAATATTATTAGTGAAAAATTACGAGTCCCTGTAAGTAATGCTGAAAAAAAAATATTTTTTTCCTTCACTTTTACAAAAAAAGTGCGGGAAACATATTTTATCGCATAAAATGTTAACAAACTTTGTTCAGCATATTCTTAGCTACATAATTGCCAAATATAGTTAAGCCGTATCACCAAGCCTGAATTAGTTGTTGGACAAAAGCTGATGATACCTTTTTCGAGGGCCCACTGATTTTCAGAAACTTTTCAGGCCCATAAAAAAAATTGGTCACCAATTTCGCCAAACCGAGTATAGGGTTATACTACCCTTTGATAGTAGAATCTCAAATTCACTGTGTCGAACAGTGTAATTTGAGTGTATTTGTAGTCTTTGTAGTATCTACTCTTCAACGCAAAATAAATGACTTTGTCAAGCCCTTCAGGCAACCTATTCGAAAATAATTTCGCCAAAACTTCTGTGGCAATCATTAAATTGCTTTCATATTTAGTATTTTAGACGTATTTTCCAATGACTAGGAACAGACAAAGAATGATGAAAATGCAACCACCGTTCTGAGATCTCCGACACACAAAGTATCAGTTTGCATTACTCACAAAGTGTGGGTGAGTATTCCTTAATTGGTTTACTCGACTTTTTTTTTTTAGTTTCATTACTATAATCCGATCTTTAAACAACAATCAAATTGCAATGAGTAGATGAAAATTATCATTGCATTTGATTGTCCTAAAAAACAGTTAAGCTTTTCTTGATCCATTTTAATTTAATGTAGTCAAAAGGATCTGGAGAATCGATTGAAAACTACTTTGGGCAATGTTTATGCCATCTTGAGTAAACGATAAATTTACAATCAGTTAAAATTAATTAAATGAAAAATATCATTTGAAATATGAACTTAAAATTTCAGACAAGAAACACTAGAAAATCTAATAGCCAGTCAAAGTCAAACGTGGCAAACAATTCTGCGAAGACAAGATGGTTCTGTCGATTTCAATCGAAATTGGACAGAATATCAAAATGGTTTCGGAGATTCAAGCGGGGAGTTCTTCATAGGACTGCAGCAACTACATGAGATGACCACCTATGGACCAACTCAAGAACTATTGGTGGTTTTGAAAGATTTCGAGGGAGAAACGAGCTACGCCAAATACGACAGCTTTCGAGTCGGAAATGTTACTGAGAAATATGCTCTGGTTGAGGTGGGTAAATATAGTGGAGATGCAGGGGATTGTTTAATATGGCACAAGGGATACAAGTTCTCAACACCAGATCAGGATAATGATGTTGACCCGGGACATTGTGCTGAATACTATCAGAGCGGTTGGTGGTTTTACAAGTGCTATGCGTGGTATGTTATATTGAAGTGTAGATTAACTATAAATGAAAATTAAATAATTTAAATTTCAAATTTCATTTCAGTAATTTGAATGGCCTCTACAAGAAAGAAGCTGAATCGAAAACTCGCGGTGTTGAGTGGCGGGAATGGAAGGAAGATATATCCTTGAAATTCGCTGAAATGAAGATTAGATCCCGAATGTAAAATTCATAACCGAGGAAATATACGATTCAGAGTTAACTTTATTTTGTATAACTAAAAAATTAATTAAATATTAAATATCAATCGAATACTTTTCGCCAATCATCATTAATCAATAAAATCTATGTGAACTTAACATTTTTTATGAATGCTGATTTTAACGAAGTTTTAATTAAATCTGGTAAAATATTTGGCGGTAATTATATAAACTCTTCTCTAGAGTGACTCTAAACTTTCTAAATATATATCACTTGGAAAGAAAATGGTGATTCACATTCATAACAATATGAAGTCTACATTAAATCAAAAAAAGTTTTGGCATAAAATTTCACAGGTGAGCAAAAAAAATTGGAAAAACTATAAGAAAATACTGAAGTCAGGTGAAGGGGCTGAATTTATAGCTCATTTCCTGCAAAAGCCTTTCTTTGCAAAAATGGTCATTTTCAAGGTAATCACCAGAAATGTCCAGCACTGAAAAACTTATATTTCTCTCTCTTACTTTTTGAAGAATCATATATTTCTCGAATTCCATTCGCTTTGCAGATTATTTTTAAAAATGGGTATTTCCCAGAAACCACATTTTGCCATATTTTGTGGGTTATTTTGAAAATTACACAGCTTTCGAATATGATTGCCAAAAACATAATTGTGGAGATTAGAAAATCTGTAAACTTCTGTTAAGCGTTCGTATTTCAATCAATAAAAAACACCAGGCACCCCCGCTCATCTCCTTACCCCTGAAAAACTGCCCCCAAAAATAATGCTGTATCAAAAGTCGTAGAAGTCGATGGAATTTTTGAGTGATGTATTCGACAAAAAGATTCCTTGTAAAAAATCACTATAGGTCCCCACAATACACTTTTGTGGCGACCCAGTGGTTTTGCAAATATATCGTAATATGTCACACAGTGGATTTCTGGAAAAAAAGAAAAAGTTCCCAAAAATTTTGTTGATTTTCTGCTTTATATAATTTTGTCTCAGGTCGAGTTTGTCTCTGTTTTAGAATAATTTAAACGGGATCTTGGGCAAATGCTCAAGATATTTGCGAAATAAGAGATATACGTCAAAACAATATTTTATTGGAGAGGTTAGATCTGCTCTAAAACTTGGAACGAACTTATGACGTGTATTGTCTCTCCTGTAGAATCTGGACAATGAGGGTTGCGACATTTTGTATGTGAAGCAGCGGTATATGGTAATTTTTTAATTGGATGAACTTTGAAAACTGTAGCGAGCGCCCCAGTAGGTGAGTTGGTAGCGTGCTCGTCTATGAGTTTGGGGGTCGTGGGTTCGATGCCCACCGAAGAAGGCTCTGGTCTGTCGCTGCAAAAATATAACAAGCAACATGGTCTTTGTCGCTCGGCTTTCCCTGGACCGTAAAATTGGAATATAAATTCACTTTGTATTGTAATTCAAATAAATAAAACTGAAGCTACCAAAATTTCAGTTAAATCTATTGGAAAATATTATATGAGGTCCAGAGTTGCCAGAAATGATGATTTATCGATATTTTGACTATTATGTTTTTATAATTATTTGTGTGGAAAAAAGATTTTTGTTACGAGTAATATAAATATTCATTTGAAAAACATTTTAACAATAACAATTATTATTATAAATATTCATTTGAAAAAAAAAAATATTAACAAAATTCAAGGTTTCTAGAAAATTTCGTTGAAATTCCTAGTTCTAGAGAATTTCTCCTTGATTTAATTTTTCTGAAAATTTCATTGAAAGTGAATTTTTTCTTAAAATTCCTTCGAAATTGAATTTTTGCAGAAGTATTCCTTCATCAGTCTTTAATTATGTCAACGACCTTTAATCAGGGGTCATCGTCCTATAAACGACTCATCGATGTTTAATCCTTTCGGTGGAACCTTAGTCCGCTCATCGATCTTTGAAATTTAAACAAAATTTTCTAGAATAAATTTAATTTCAATAAATGTTGTAGAGAAATGGAATTTCAACAAAATTTTCAGTAAAAAGGAATATCTATTATTATATTTTATTTTCAAGTAAATTAAATTTCAACGAAATTTTCTACAAAGATTTGATTTCAACATAATTTTTTAGAAAAATACATATTTGAAATAATTTTCTAGAAAAATGCAGATTTGAAAAAAACTACTAAAAAGGTGATTTCAAGAATTTTTATAGACAATTTAATTATGACAAAATTCTCTAGAAAAATTTTGTAGAAATATCCATTTCCAACGTAAGCTTTTAGAGACATCCAATTTCAATGAAGTTTTAGAGAAAATGTTGTCAAAATTTGTATTTAAAAAAAATTCTAAAAAGTGTCTATAAAATTTCTTCAAAATTATTTTTTTCTAGATAATTTGGTCCTAGAAATAATTTTTAAAAATTTTGTCGAAATTAAATTTTAATTGAAAATTTCGTAAAAAATTCAGCAAATAATAAAAATTTTATTTTTACTGAAAACTTTGGCAAAAATTTTATATTTAAAAAATTCGTCAAAATTAATTTTTTCTAAAAAATTTCGTTAAAATAATATTTTTCTAAAAATTTCCCCAAAATTATATCATTTTTTTCGGAAATTGCATTTTTATAGAAAATTGTAGCAAAATTTATTTTTTTTATAAAAAATTTATTAGAAATCGAATTTTTATCGAAAACTAAAAAATTGTATTTAAAAAAAATTTTCAAAATTATTTTTTTCTAAAAATTCTTTAAAATTAAGTTTTCTAAAAAATTTCGTTAAAATTATTTTTTTAAAAAATCTCATTAAAAATGGCAATTTTCTATAAAATTACTTCTTAATACAATTTCCTAGAAAATGTCGTCAAAATTGCATTGAAACGTTACTAGAAAATTTCGTTGAAATTGCTGTTTTTTATAAAATGTCTTCAAAGTTTAATTTTTCTGAAAATTTCATGGAAATCGCATTTTTCCTAAGAATTCCTTCGAAATTGAATTTTTGCAGAAAATTTCCTTCATCAGCTTTTAATAAAGTCACCGACCTTTAATCAGAGGTCATCGTCCTTGAAAAGACTCACCGATGTTTAAACCCTTCAGTGGATTAGACTGCTCATCGACCTTTGAAATTTAAACAAAATTTTCCAGAATAAATTTAGTTAAAAATAAAATAAAATTTTTCAGTAGAATACAGTATCGACGAAATTTTTTAATAAAATGCAAATATAAAAAAATTTTCTAGAAAAATACAGATTTGAAAATATTTTGTAAAATGAATTTTTCTATAAAATAAATATTTTACATCAAAATTTTATTCTAATAATTGTTGAAAAAATGTAATTTTGATGAAATTTTCTATAAAATTTTAAAAACCCAATTCCATCGTAATTTTTAGAGATATGCAATTCCAATGAAATTTTATAGAAAATGTCAAAATTGGTATTTAAAAAAAATCTAGTATAAAACTTCTTCAAAATAATTTTTTCTAGATAATTTCTTCAGAATTGCATTTTTTAAAAATTCTGTCAAAAATACATATTTGTTGAAAATTTAGTTTTTTTTTCGGAAAATTGCAGTTTTATAAAAAAATTTCAGCAAAATTTAATTTTTATAAAAAATTTAATAGAAATCCAATTTTTGTGGAAAATTTTGACAAGTTCTGTTGTTAGAAAAACTTGTCAAAATTAAAGTTTTCTAATAAAATGTCATTAAAATTTAATGTTTTCTATACAAAATTTTATAATTTTAAGAAATTTTGTAGAGTATGGAATTTCAACAAATTTTTTCAGTAAAATGCTATATTGACGAAATTTTCAAGTAAATTAAAATTCAAAAGAAAATTGTTACAAAGATTTGATTTTAAAAATTTTCTAGAAAAATGCAGATTTGAAAAAATTTTCTACAAAAAACGATTTCTAGAATTTTTATAGAAAACTAGCTGACCCCAGCAGACGCTGTCCTGCCCGTACTGTTTGGGATGTATTGGTTTCTGATTCATTGATATTTCATTAAAACAATCATACATCCCGAGTTTCAAAAAATCATCAAAAAATATATTTACCATATGTCCACTACAGCGCCATCTACCGGAGACATACATACAAACTATTATCAAGACAAACCACACATACACATTAAATTTCAGTCAAATCTTTCTGGAAATGCGAATTTTGCAAATAACTTGACCACTCTGCAATTTATCGCGGTGAAAATAATTCTAAAACATAAATGACCCCAAACCGAAAATATTGTTAAATTTTCAGCCCATTCGCTTTTATGGTTTCGGAGATCATGCGTTACTAACAAACGTACAAAGGATTTTATATATAAAGATGTAATTGTGATGAAATTTTCTATAAAAATTAAATATTCTAGAATTTTTTTTTTTGGAAAAAATTTGTGGTGTAATTTTCTATAAAAATTAAATTTTCTAGAATTTTTTTTTAGAAAAATAAAAAATTTGAAATAATTTTCTGAAAATGCAGATTTGAATAAAATTTTCTGAAACAAGCGATTTCATCATAAATAAATTTTCTATAAAAATTAATTGTTCTAGATTTTTTTTTAGAAAAATTCAATGAAATCGTTATCGTTGATAGGGTTGGGAAGCCCTGTTCTATACAATAGATTGACAAAGAATGAGCAAAATGTTTTCACCGTTTTTGGCATTTCCCCCGGCAGAGTAAACCCACAATGTGAGGGAATACTGAAGTCGGTTTACTCGACTGAATTTTCTCACTTGTCTTTCAATTCAAAAATATCAATAGCGACAATCTTCGCTGTGTTTAGCAAAATGTTCCTCTTATTTCGGAAGTTTTCCTTCCACTAAAACTTCGAAATTTTCTACCAGTCTGCAGTTTTTTTTTTGCTTTTATTTTTTAAATAATTCATTTAAATCCTAAAGCTAAGTATTAAATTACATTGTCGTGTTCTCTGTCAGTTGTATGGAATTTTTCAAAGGAAATATAACTCCCTATTGTAGCTGCGCCTGCAGCTGCTGGTGTTTAATTCAACAATAGCAGATTTTTTGCTGACTTTTTTAAAATATTTCGTTGTTATACCATTTGTTTTAAAATATTTTTTCCATTGGCATTTGTGAATTCAGTTCTAAATACATTGTGTTCGACTAAAGTTTATTAATTTGAAAATGTTTTCGCAATATTCAATTGCATCTATTTGTGTATTGTTGACATTGAAACTAGTGAAAACTGAAAATTTATTGGTAATTTTTCCAACATTTGTAGCAATCATAGTTTCCTTAAAAATTACGCATATCCCGGCTCTATTCTATACTTAAAAATATAACAGGTGGCGCAAAAGTAACTTTTCGATGTTTTTTGTGCCAAAGTCACCGACCGATTATTGGTCAAATAAATAGTCTGCAATATTCCGCGTTCTGGAGCAGTGTAGCGTAACATTGTTTATTAACGTGTATTTCGCATGTGTTTACTACACAAATTTCAACATTAGGCATTAGGGGCCAATCGCAAAATTTATAGCATTTTCTGATAGGAGGATTACTTTTGCCCCACCTTGTATGATCCAAATACTAAAGGTACCTTCCATGAAAATTGGAATTAAAAGAAACTAAAAAATTGTTTAAACATCACAAAAACGTAATTGTACAGGGTGGCGCAGAATGAATGGTTTAAATGGTTTATAACTTTTTAATATATGCGATTATTATAATTTTTTTTAAATACAGTATATTTTTGGGGAATTTTTTGCAATTAGCTTTCAAAAATGATATCCTGTAAGTGATGTCCATTTTCTGCTTCGCACATACGTGCTCCTTTTAGCATATTTTCTATAACTTTCGCAAAATTTCGGAAAAGTTCAATTATTTGTACGTTGTTCGATTAATAATTTATTTCCCAAGTCTCCTTCACAAAATGCTGAAAAAAAACAAAGAAAGAATAATAATAAAAAAAAGTTATATAGAATTCAAACCATATAGCGCATTCTGCGCCACCCTGTACATTGAAAACCTCTACATAACTTTTATGTTTGTGAATAAAAATAAATGCTGTTAAGGCAAAAGTTTCATGGTTTTTAAGAGTCTTCATGGTCGTAATGAGAAATAGGAATAATATGGATGCAGGAAACAAAATAAAGGAAATCATCAGTCAAAATTGAATTCGGAGTCAAAAGTTATCAAAGCAGGGTATATAGTGGAGGGTACACAAATTACTATTCTAAACTGAAAAAAAAGCTTTATCAAACTGATGATGAAGTTTCATTAGGTTACCATTTATTTTAATGGACCTTGAAAGTTTCTAAAAATCCGTGGGCCTCTCGAAAAGGAGGTCATCGCCTTTTGTCCAAAAACTAATTCAGACTTGGTGATACCACTTTCCTTTAATTAGCAATAACGTAACTAAGAATATGCTGAACAAAGTTTGTAAAAATTTAGTGCGAACAAAATTTTTTTCCCTAACTTTTTATTGGAAAAAATAAAAAATATATTTTTTTTCACTCTTTCCAGCACAACTTACAGGGATTAGTAATTTTTCACTAACAATATTTGTCAAAATTGTAGCCGCGGTAAATCTGAACAACATTTGTGAACATGTCAATACAATCTGAACGTGTCTATGCACCCCAAAATGGCACAATAAGACCACATTGTACCACCATGCAATGCTAGTATTTCAATGTTTATTAACAAAATTATTTTTTTTGGTGTAGAGTATGTTCAGTAACTTTATAGAAAATGTTAAGGCCAATATTTTCGTGGAACATATTAACCCTCTAGCTCCCCCACATAACAGTAATTTCAGGCCCTATTTTAAGAAATCGTAAAAAACACCCCTAAAACTGGGAAGGGCGGCGATGAAATGTTCTACAAAAATGTTTGCCATAAAATTTTACTATATATGTACATATGTTAAAACACACAAAAGCCCAAAACTTAAGATAAAAACAAAAAAACGACCAAATTCTAGTCAAAAAACGACCAAATTCAGAAAATTTGAGGCCCATAAAAAAATTGTATACCAATTTCGCCAAAGCGAGTATGGGGTTATGCTACACTTTGATAGTAGAATCGAACCTATACTGCCATGTCCGTGTATTTTTTTCACCGTTGCACAGTGTTATTAAATCGACGGCATTATTACATCAATTCAATGACACTTTTACATTATTTTATTATTTTAACATTTTTTTCTTTGAAATGTTAAGCATTGTATTTTTCTAGCGTTTGGGGTCCTATGGATGGTACTTCAAAATTTGCCACCTCCGGTATGTAAACTTTTATAAGTACGACTACTGCCAAAAGTGCAAAAATATGCACCGATTGTTGATATTTTTTAAACTCAGATGGACCTTATTAGGATCTAAACACATTTTTATAGTTGGTCTCATTTAGGTTAGGTAATATTGGAGTTATAGTTTTTTTTTTAATTTGGGTCTAGAACATTCTAAAGGAAATAGCAAAAAGTTGTGGGCAAATATGTATTTCCAATCAAACGTAAGAAACCCATACAACTGATGTATGAAACAATACTAATTTTTACCTTTTTTTAAAAGTCTTTTAAATTTTTTTCATTCATAAAATGTTATTAATTATAATTTTTTTTCAGGATCCCCAAAATAAAGAGGACCAAGTGTTTTTACTGGCAGATCACTTCTCAAAATTGAATACAATTTTGAATGCAACTGAAAGTCTGGCGCAAGGCCTGGCCAATCTGTGTCAGAGGTACGAGTGTAAACATTTTTCAAACGCTATAATTAAGATTTGGGTATAAAACTGATTTTGAACTTTCTTGGTTAATATTTTCAGTTTTGATGATCTAAACGACGAAATGTTAGTATATTTATGTGATTCAGTTGATACTTTTGTCGGGGCTTATCTATAGATAATTTCGCAAATTTTGGGTGATCCAAGAGGATCGCTTTGAAACTGTTTGAAAAACTTTAATCATAGCTCAATTGACATACATTATCTTTTAAATTAAATTATTTGTAATTTGTCATTAACTTCGCTTTGGTGGACTTCACTTGCAGACACGAGGCAATTTTGAATAAGACGACAACTCTGCAACAAACTCTACTGGATCTAACTCAGAGGTATGTAAATATTCTATGATTCAGAGATATGATTTTTATACCCTACACCACACTGTGGTACAGGGTATTATAAGTTTGTTTCACTGCAGATGTTTGTAACACCTGAAAATAACACAGCTAGACCCACCTTAAAGTATACCGATCGACTCAGAATCACTAGCTGAGTCGATTTAAGCATGTCCGTCCGTCCGTCCGTCCGTCTGTCCATGTAAAGTTGTTCGTCGGCTACAGGTCGCAATTTCACTCCGATCGTTCTAAAATTTTGCAGTTTACAGTATTTCGCAGCTGTTAAGATCGCTATTGAATTTGGTTGAAATCGGTTAAGATTTAGCTATAGCTCCCATATCTATGTTTCATCCGATTTGGCCCTTTAGTTCTATAGACGCTGTATTTTACATCCAATAATTTTGAAATTTAGAATGGTAGAGTTTCTTGATCCATGAACCAACATTGCCGAATTTGAAGAAAATCGGTTAAGATTTAGCTATAGCTCCAATATATATGTTTCGTCCGATTTGGCCCTTTAGTTCTATAGACGCTGTATTTTACATCCAATCATTTTGAAATTTAGAATGGTAGAGTTTCTTGATCCATGAACCAACATTGCCGAATTTGAAGAAAATCGGTTAAGATTTAGCTATAGCTCCCCTTTAGTCCTGTAGAAGCTGTATTTTACATCCAATCATTTTGAAATTTAGAATGGTAGAGTTTCTTGATCAATAAACCAACACTGCCGAATTTGAAGAAAATCGGTTAAGATTTAGCTATAGCTCCAATATATATGTTTCGTCCGATTTGGCCCTTTAGTTCTATAGACGCTGTATTTTACATCCAATCATTTTGAAATTTAGAATGGTAGAGTTTCTTGATCCATGAACCAACATTGCCGAATTTGAAGAAAATCGGTTAAGATTTAGCTATAGCTCCCATATATATGTTTCGTCCGATTTGGCCCTTTAGTCCTATAAATGCTGTATTTTACATCCAATCGTTTTGAAATTTAGAATGGTAGAGTTTCTTGATCCATAAACCAACACTACCGAATTTGAAGAAAATCGGTTAAGATTTAGCTATAGCTCCCATATATATGTTTCGTCCGATTTTGCTCTTTAGTCCTATAAAAGCTGTATTTTACATCCAATCGTTTTAAAATTTAAAATGGTAGAGTTTCTTGATCCATGAACCAACATTGCCGAATTTGAAGAAAATCGGTTAAGATTTAGCTATAGCTCCCATATATATGTTTCGTCCGATTTTGCTCTTTAATCCTGTAGAAGCTGTATTTTACATCCAATCATTTTGAAATTTAGAATGGTAGAGTTTCTTGATCAATAAACCAACACTACCGAATTTGAAGAAAATCGGTTAAGATTTAGCTATAGCTCCCCTTTAGTCCTGTAGAAGCTGTATTTTACATCCAATCATTTTGAAATTTAGAATGGTAGAGTTTCTTGATCTATGAACCAACACTGCCGAATTTGAAGAAAATTGGTTAAAATTTAGCTATAGCTCCCATATATATGTTTCGTCCGATTTGGCCCTTAGTCCTATAAAAGCTGTATTTTACATCCAATCGTTTTGAAATTTAGAATGGTAGAGTTTCTTGATCCATAAACCAACACTACCGAATTTGAAGAAAATCGGTTAAGATTTAGCTATAGCTCCCATATATATGTTTCGTCCGATTTGGCCCCTTAGTTCTATAGAATCTATATTTTACATCCAATCATTT
Organism: Eudasyphora cyanicolor; assembly: GCA_963930755.1. Taxonomy (NCBI): domain Eukaryota; kingdom Metazoa; phylum Arthropoda; class Insecta; order Diptera; family Muscidae; genus Eudasyphora; species Eudasyphora cyanicolor. The sequence goes on along the minus strand of OZ005736.1, from coordinate 274,587,903 downwards.
TGAAATTTAGAATAGTAGAGTTTCTTGATCCATGAACCAACACTACCGAATTTGAAGAAAATCAGTTAAGATTTAGCTATAGCTCCCATATATATGTTTCGTCCGATTTGGCCATTTAGTCCTATAAAAGCTGTATTTTACATCCAATCGTTTTAAAATTTAAAATGGTAGAGTTTCTTGATCCATGAACCAACATTGCCGAATTTGAAGAAAATCGGTTAAGATTTAGCTATAGCTCCCATATATATGTTTCGTCCGATTTTGCTCTTTAGTCCTGTAGAAGCTGTATTTTACATCCAATCATTTTGAAATTTAGAATGGTAGAGTTTCTTGATCAATAAACCAACACTACCGAATTTGAAGAAAATCGGTTAAGATTTAGCTATAGCTCTCATATATATGTTTCGTCCGATTTGGCCATTCAGTTCTATAGAAGCTGTATTTTACATCCAATCGTTTTGAAATTTAAAATGGTAGAGTTTATTAATCCATGAACCAACACTACCGAATTTGAAGAAAATCGGTTAAGATTTAGCTATAGCTCCCATATACACGTTTCGTCCGATTTGGCCCTTTAGCCCTGTAGAAGCTGTATTTTACATCCAATCATTTTGAAATTTAGAATGGTAGAGTTTCTTGATCTATGAACCAACACTGCCGAATTTGAAGAAAATCGGATAAAATTTAGCTATAGCTCCCATATATATGTTTCGTCCGATTTGTCTCTTTAGATCCAATCGTTTTTATACCCTACACCACACTGTGGTACAGGGTATTATTTAAGTATAAAATGTCCCAAAAGTAAATTTATGTAAAAAATTTATAAATGAATTACAAAATTTATATATCAGAGTTATTCAATATTACGAGAGTGGTGTAGGGTATTATATAGTCGGCACCGCCCGACTTTAGCCTTTCCTTACTGGTTTTATTATCCATAAGTAGGATGTTATTGCGTCTTAGGCCCATTTTCTCTCAATACTGCTATAATAGGCTGTTTTTACCCTCACTTTATACCCTGGCTTTATAGCCAGGGGCTGAACATGTAACACATCGAAGGAGTGATCTAAGAGCCTAAGAATGTTCGGTGGAAATTCTGTTTAGAAAATTTAAAGTCTCTGGAGCAATGTCCGCCCGTCCCTCTGTCTTACTGACTCGTGCGCACGATAACTCTCTCAGGAGGATACATCGATTAAAAATACTTAAAATTGTGTACACTGTAAAGCTTTTACAGAACCTACAGTCTAGCGAAAAATGTGTGCAATTGCCACGTATATTGTGGTATCTCCCACGTCAAAAGGGATGGCGAAATTGGTGACCAATTTGTATACCCTCCACCATAGGATGGGGGTAAACTAATTTTTTCATTCCATTTTCAACACCTTGAAATATTCAACACCTTGAAATATTGATCTGCGACCCCATAAAGTATATATATTCTTGATCGTCGTGAAATTCTAAGACGATTTAGCTATGTCTCTATGTCCGTCCATCTGTCTCTCTGTTGAAATCACGCAACAGTCCGTACTAATAGAGCTAGGTTTATTAAATTTGGCAGAAATACTTCTTATAGTTGCAGGTCGTTTGGGATTGCAAATGGGTCATATCGGTCAATGTTTTGATATAGCTCCCCTATAGAGCTCGCTTCGAAATACGCAAGTTGAGCCATAGATAGCATATTTTTAAAGCAATTTTGCTGAAACTTTGCAGTTTGTATTCTATTTCGACAAGAATTCATCACAGTAAACATTTTACAGATCGGTTCATATTTTGTTATAGTCACCCTATAGAGGTCGCTCCAAAATAGACTTATTTAAGCCATAAATACCACATTTTCTAAGCATTTTAACTGAATCTTTGCCGTTTGTATTTTATTTAGATAAAGAATGACAAAGCCGATCTGGATAATCTGGTCGAGCATATCACCACATCATTCAATAGCTCCCTTGCAGAAGCCTGTCAAAAAACAATGTACGAGGGTAAAACTAAACCCCAATGGCGGACTTCTGAGCTAACGGCTATGAAAAAGACCTGCAACAAGCTATTCAACAAGGCTGAATCTACTGGGGTCGCCCATGTTTGGGATGCCTATAAAGAGCAACTCAAGATCTATAAGAAGGATCTTAGAAAGGCGCAAAGACGCTCTTGGTATACCTTCTGTGGCGAAGTGGAAAAGGTCTTCGACGTCGCAAGGCTGAGGAAAATACTATCAGCTTCATCCTGTACAGTGGTTTACTTGCAAGATGAGGCAAATAATTGGACCAAAAACAGCGAGCAGTCGCTCAATGTACTGCTCGACACACATTTCCCGGGCAACTCTATAAATAAACCAGAGGATCAGCAGGACAAGAGTGTGAGTGGACTGCGAGCGTCGTTAGCTTGTTGACTGAGAGATCCAGAATAAGCTGGGCTATTAATAGCTTTGAGCCCTTCAAGTCACCTGGACCAGACGGCATCACTCCAGCAGAAATGCATAAAATGTTGAAGTACATTATCCCCTGGCTGGAGAAAATTTATGTAGACTGTATCAGGCTTTCATACATCCCGAATCGATGGAGGGATACCAAAGTGGTATTCATACCAAAAGCGGGGAAGATATCACACACTAGGCCAAAAGACTTCAGATCAATTAGCCTATCCTCCTTCCTATTGAAAGGTCTGGAAAGACTTTTAGATTATTTCATTAGGGAAAACCTGGATACAAAACTCCTGTCGGTGAACCAACATGCTTACAATAAGGGGAAGTCTACAGAATCCGCCCTGCACGAACTTGTGAGCACAATCGAATCGTCCCTGCATTTCAAGGAATTCACCATGGTGGCATTTCTTGACATAGAAGGGGCTTTTAACAACATTCACTCAGAAGCAGTAATTGCGGCACTGTCACATCCAAAAGTTAACTCTAGTTTGATTAGACTAATTCAAAGTCTGCTCAACAAAAGACGTATATCAGCATGTCTTGGTTCCATAACTCTAACAAGGTTTGTAAATAGAGGGACCCCACAAGGAGGTGTACTGTCTCCACTAATTTGGAACCTAGCGCTGAATGAAATCCTGCTAGAGCTAGAACGTTGTGGCTGCAAGGTCGTAGCATATGCGGACGACGTTGCAATCGCAGTGAGTGGCAAATTCGAAAACGTCCTCCGAGACATTCTACAGGTGGCTCTGAACAAATTGGCTAGATGGGCCAGAAGCAGCGGTTTGGGCGTAAACCCAAACAAGACAGAATTGGTGCTCTTTACTAGGATGAATAAAGTCCCACATGTGAACCCTCCACCTCGCATAAATGGAACAGATCTAGTCTTTTCTGAAAGTGCAAAATTTTTAGAAATAATTCTAGATAGAAAACTGTTATTTAGACGTAACGTATTGGAACGGGTAAGGAAGGCCAACGTCGCTTTATATTCCTGCAAAAAGGCTGTAGGTTCGCCGTGGGCCTCTCTCCTAAAATCGTCCACTGGATATATATAGGAGTAGTTCGTCCTATACTGCTATACGGCATTGTGGTATGGTGGACGGCAACTGACAAACTAACCATCACCAACCTACTAACAAAGGTTCAGAGAACAGCCTGCCTGAGCATAAACGGAGCCTTAAGGAGTACAGCGACCGAGTCTCTACAAGCCCTACTCCATATACTGCCGATTAATATTGTGGCGAGAGAAGTTGCAACCAAAGCGGCAATAAGATTAAACTGCCTATCAATGTGGAGGTACAAAAACTACGGTCACATGAGAATATCAAAGTGTAGTGCTATGGTAACCGAACGAGTGGACTATGTACCAACGGTGTACACCTTCGAGAGAAATTACATCACTATGATTCCCGCAGAGATGAATGTGTTGGAAGAATAAGCAGGTAATAGAAACCTGCTTATTCTAGAAATGGGAAGTCGCCAAGTGGCTGAGTCGCAACATAGTAACCAACACTGGCGTTGTCATTTACTCGGACAGCCTTAGTTTGGATATAGCATCCGTGCCATCAATTCTCTGGAGGCAACATCCCTAAATTCACAAACAGCCCTCGACTGCCGCAGATCTCGTAACGAGATGGCTGAGCCGTTTAATATACACCTCATATGGGAGCCTGGGCATAGGGATATCCCGGGGAACTGCAAAGCCGATGAACTTGCTAGGAAAGGGACGACATTACAAATTCTCGAAGAATTTGCATATATTGGTGCGCCACTATCCACGTGCAAGCTTTGGCTTAGGCAAGAGGTACTCAGGCAGTCCAACGAAAGGTGGACAGAAATCGGCACCTGCAGAGTAGCTAGACAAATCTGGACAAGGTATGACCTGAGAAGATCAAAATATCTCCTCGCACTAGAGAGGCAAAGATTGTCTACGTTAGTGTCAGTTCTGACGGGACACTGCTTGATCGGCGAACACGCCAAAATATTGGGTATTGACTCTAATAACTTCTGCAGAAGCTGTGGAGAAGAGGAAGAAGTGGAGAGCGTTGAGCACTTGCTATGCGACTGCCCCGCTCTGAGTAAACGACGACTGGACATACTGGGGTCGGCTTTTCTAGGCAGCCTAACATATCTTTCCAGTACCGATATTCGTACTATCGACAAATTTTTATATCAAACAGATTGGTTTCGATGAGGGGCATTTAAGCCCGTGAATATAAATTTAATTTGTATTGTAATTCAAATAAATAAATAGGAAGGATGGTTTCAAGATTTGATCCATATCCAAAGATTTTTCCGGTAATAAAATTTAATGCAATCCTTGGTGGAGGGTATATAAAATTCGGCATGGCCGAACTTAACGGTTTTACTTGTTTTATGGGCTTCAAAAGTTTCTGAAAATTAATAGGCCTCTCGAAACAGGGGTCATCAGCTTTTGTCCAACAAATAATTCAGACTTGGTGATACCGCTTAACTATATTTGGCAGTAATTTAGCAAAGAATATGCTGAACAAAGTTTGTTAACATTTTATGCGAAAACAAATTTTCACGCACCTATTTTTGAAAAAGTGAAGGAAAAAATATTTTGTTCACTCTTTTCAGCATAACTTACAGGGAGTCGTAATTTTTCACTAACAAATATTTGGCTAAATTATAGCCACGGTAAATATGAACAACTTTTGTCAACATTTCAGTACAATCTGAACGTGTCTAGGCACCCCAAATAGCTCAAAAAACCACATGGTACCTCAAAAATTTTAGTATTTCACTATTTTGTAACAAAATTATATTTTTATGGTGTATTGTATGTTCAGTAACTTTCTAGAAAATGTTAAGGCCAATATTTCTGTGGACATATTAACCCCCTAACTCCCCACATAACTGTAATTTTTGGACCTATTTTAGCAAATTGTTAAAAACACCCCCAAAAATGGGAAGATCGGGGATGAGATGTTCTACAAAAATGTTGGCCATAAAATTTTACTATACGAGTATGTGTCAGAACACACCAAAGCAGAAAACCTAACACAAACACCAGAAAAGGTCAAATTCCTGTTCTTGCATCAATGATAGTCATACGACCTAGTGGTCGAAGCAATAACGATACCAGAAAAGATAGTTTTTGACCTGAATTTGACGGTTTTTTCGGTGTTTGTGTTAAGTTTTGAGTATTGGTGTGTTCTGACACATATAGTAAAATTGTATGGGCAACATTTTTGTAGAACATTTCATCACCGCGCTTCCCATTTTTATGGGTGTTTTTTACGATTTGTTAAAAAAGAGCCAACAAATACAGTTATGTGGGAGAGCTAGAGGGTTAATATGTTCCACAAAAATATTGGCCTTAATATTTTCCATAAAATTGCTAAACATACCTTACACCAAAAAAATATGTTTGCTACAAAATAGTGAAATACTAACATTTTGGAGGTACAATGTTGTCTTTTTCAGCTATTTAGGGTGCCTAGACACGTTCAAAAAAAAATATTTTTTTCCTTCACTTTTTCAAAAAAAGTGCGGGAAACATATTTTATCGCATAAAATGTTAACAAACTTTGTTCAGCATATTCTTAGCTACATAATTGCCAAATATAGTTAAGCCGTATCACCAAGTCTGAATTAGTTGTTGGACAAAAGCTGATGATGCCTTTTTCGAGGGGCCCACTGATTTTCAGAAACTTATCAGGCCCATAAAAAAATTGGTCACCAATTTCGCCAAACCGAGTATAGGGTTATACTACCCTTTGATAGTAGAATCTCAAATTCACTGTGTCGAACAGTGTAATTTGAGTGTATTTGTAGTCTTTGTAGTATCTACTCTTCAACGCAAAATAAATGACTTTGTCAAGCCCTTCAGGCAACCTATTCGAAAATAATTTCGCCAAAACTTCTGTGGCAATCATTAAATTGCTTTCATATTTAGTATTTTAGACGTATTTTCCAATGACTAGGAACAGACAAAGAATGATGAAAATGCAACCACCGTTCTGAGATCTCCGACACACAAAGTATCAGTTTGCATTACTCACAAAGTGTGGGTGAGTATTCCTTAATTGGTTTACTCGACTTTTTTTTTGTAGTTTCATTACTATAATCCGATCTTTAAACAACAATCAAATTGCAATGAGTAGATGAAAATTATCATTGCATTTAATTGTCCTAAAAAACAGTTAAGCTTTTCTTGATCCATTTTAATTTAATGTAGTCAAAAGGATCTGGAGAATCGATTGAAAACTACTTTGGGCAATGTTTATGCCATCTTGAGTAAACGATAAATTTACAATCAGTTAAAATTAATTAAATGAAAAATATCATTTGAAATATGAACATAAAATTTCAGACAAGAAACACTAGAAAATCTAATAGCCAGTCAAAGTCAAACGTGGCAAACAATTCTGCGTCGACAGGATGGGTCTGTTGATTTTAATCGCAACTGGGAGGAATACGAAAAAGGGTTTGGCGATCCAAATGGGGAGTTCTTCATAGGACTGCAGCAACTACATGAGATGACCACCTATGGACCAACTCAAGAACTATTGGTGGTTTTGAAAGATTTCGAGGGAGAAACGCGTTACGCGAAATACGACAGCTTTCGAGTCGGAAATGTTACTGAGAAATATGCTCTGGTGGAGGTGGGTAAATATAGTGGAGATGCAGGGGATTCGTTAATTCTACACAAGGGATACAAGTTCTCAACTCCAGATCAGGATAATGATGTCGACACGGGACATTGTGCTGAAATTTATAAGAGCGGTTGGTGGTTTCGCTGGTGCTATTATTGGTATGTTATATTGAAGTGTAGATTAACTATAAATGAAAATTAAATAATTTAAATTTCAAATTTCATTTCAGTAATTTGAATGGCCTCTACAGGAAAGAAGCTGAATCGAAAGCTGATGGTGTTAGTTGGAATGAATGGAAGGGTAGGGGACATTCTTTTAAATTCGCTGAAATGAAGATTAGATCCCGAATGTAAAATTCATAACCGAGGAAATATACAATTCTGAGTTAACTGAATTTTGTATAACTAAAAAATTAATTAAATATTAAATATCAATCGAATACTTTTCGCCAATCATCATTTATCAATAAAATCTATGTGAACTTAACATTTTTTTTGAATGCTGATTTTAAGGAAGTTTTAATTAAATCTGGTAAAATATTTGGCGGTAATTATATAAACTCTTCTCTAGAGTGACTCTAAACTTTCTAAACATATATCACTTGGAAAGAAAATGGTGATTCACTTTCATAACAATATGAAGTCTACATTAAATCAAAAAAATTTTTGGCATAAAATTTCACAGGTGAGCAAAAAAAATTGGAAAAACTATAAGAAAATACTGAAGTCAGGTGAAGGGGCTGAAATTATAGCTCATTTCCTGCAAAAAGCCTTTCTTTGCAAGAATGGTCATTTTCAAGGTAATCACCAGAAATGTCCAACACTGAAAAACTTAACAAACTTTTGAAGAATCATATATTTCTCGAATTTTGCTCGAATTCCATTCGCTTTGCACATTATTTTTAAAAATAGGTATTTCCCAGAAACCAAATTTTGCCATATTTTGTGGGTTATTTTGAAAACTACACAGCTTTCGAATATGATTGCCAAAAACTTAATTGTAGAGATTAGAAACATCTGTAAACTTCAATAAGGCGTTCGTGTTTCAATCATTAAGAAGAGCGCTATGTGTGCACAAAAATGTATCCTCTATAGAAACAACTTACTCCGCATAATTTTTACCCGCAAATTCGAATGGATTTAACCATCGCATTTTCAAGATATTTAGCCACAAAGTTTGCTGGGAAAACAGAGATGTTAGTAAATTCAAAACACAATTTTAGTATAGAAAACAGATTTGGAACAGATGTTGCAAGTCAAAGAGTGAATGAAAGGCGACACTACGAGAAGTATTTCTTCCAAAACACCAGACACCCCCGCTCATCTCCTTACCCGTGTAAAACTGCACCCAAAAATAATGCTGTATCAAAAGTCATAGAACTCGATGGAATTTTTGAGTGATGCATTCGACAAAAAGATTCCTTGTAAAAAATCACTATAGGTCCCCACAATACACTTTTGTGGCAACCCAATGGTTTTGCAAATATATCGTAATATGTCACACAGTGGATTTCTGGAAAAAAGGCGAAATTCAAAAATTCCCAAAAATGTTGTTGATTTTCTGCTTTATATGATTTTGTCTCAGGTCGAGTTTGTCTCTGTTTTAGAATAATTTAAACGGGATCTTGGACAAATGCTCAAGATATTTGCGAAATAAGAGATATACGTCAAAACAATATTTTATTGGAGAGGTTAGATCTGCTCTAAAACTTGGAACGAACTTATGACGTGTATTGTCTCTCCTGTAGAATCTGGACAATGAGGGTTGCGACATTTTGTATGTGAAGCAGCGGTATATGGTAATTTTTTAATTGGATGAACTTTGAAAACTGTAGCGAGCGCCCCAGTAGGTGAGTTGGTAGCGTGCTCGCCTATGAGTTTGGGGGTCGTGGGTTCGATGCCCACCGAAGAAGGCTCTGGTCTGTCGCTGCAAAAATATAACAAGCAACATGGTCTTTGTCGCTCGGCTTTCCCTGGACCGTAAAATTGGAATATAAATTCACGTTGTATTGTAATTCAAATAAATAAATAAATAAAACTGAAGCTACCAAAATTTCAGTTAAATCTGTTGGAAAATATTATATGAGGTCCAGAGCTGACAGAAATGATGATTTATCGATATTTTGACTATTATGTTTTTATAATTATGTGTGGAAAAAAGATTTTTGTTACGAGTAATATAAATATTCATGTGAAAAACATTTTAACAATAACAATTATTATTATAAATATTCATTTGAAAAAAAAATATTAACAAAATTCAAGGTTTCTAGAAAATTTCGTTGAAATTCCCAGTTCTAGAGAATTTCTCCTTGATTTAATTTTTCTGAAAATTTCATTAAAATTGTATTTTTCTTTAAAATTCCTTCGAAATTGAATTTTTGCAGAAGTATTCCTTCATCAGTCTTTAATTATGTCAACGACCTTTAATCAGGGGCCATCGTCCTATAAACGACTCATCGATGTTTAATCCTTTCGGTGGAATCTTAGTCCGCTCATCGACCTTTAAATTTTAAACAAAATTTTCAAGAATTTTAGTAAAAAGGAATATCTATTAGTATATTTTATTTTCAAATAAATTAAATTTCAACGAAATTTTGTAGAAAGATTTGATTTCAACATAATTTTTTAGAAAAATAAAAATTTGAAATAATTTTCCAAAAAAAATGCAGATTTAAAATAAACTACTGAAAAGGCGATTTCAAGAATTTTTATAGATAATGTAATTATGATAAAATTCTCTAGAAAAATTTTGTATAAATATCAATTTCCAACGTTAGCTTTTAGAGACATCCAATTTCAATGTAGTTTTAGAGAAAATGTTGTCAAAATTTGTATTTAAAAAAAATCTAAAAAGTGTCTATTAAACTTCTTCAAAATTATTTTTTTCTAGATAATTTGGTCCTAGAAATAATTTTTAAAAATTTTGTCGAAATTAAATTTTGATTGAAAATTTCGTATATTTCGAAAATTTTATTTTTATAAAAAAATTCAGCAAAATTTAATAAAAATTTAATTTTTACTGAAAACTTTGACAAAAATTTTATATATAAAAAATTCGTCAAAATTAATTTTTTCTAAAACAATTTGTTAAAATCAAAATTTTTCTAAAAAATTTCGTTAAAATAATATTTTTCTAAAAATTTTCCCAAAATTATATTTTTCACAATATGTCGAAATTTATTTTTTTTTTTCAATAAAATTACAAAATAAATATTTTACATCAACATTTTATTTTAATAATTGTTGACAAAAATGTAAGTTTGATGAAATTTTCTATATAATTTTAATTTTCTAGAAAAACCCAATTCCATCATAATTTTTAGAGATATGCAATTCCAATGAAATTTTATAGAAAATGTTGTCAAAATTGGTATTTAAAAGAAATCTATAAAGCTTCTTCAAAATATTTTTTTCTAAATAATTTCGTCAAAATTGCATTTTTTAAAAATTCTGTCAAAAATACATATTTATTGAAAATTTATTTTTTTTCGGAAAATTGCATTTTTATAAAAAAATTTCAGCAAAATTTAATTTTTATAAAAAATTTAATAGAAAACCAATTTTTGTGGAAAATTTTGACAAGTTCTGTTTTTTAGGAAAATTTCCAAATATTAGATTTTTCTATAAAATTTCACTAAAATTAAATGTTTTTTAAACAAAATTTTATAATTTCAAGAAATTTTGTAGAGATATGGAATTAAAAAAATTTAAAAAAAATTGCAGTAAAATGCTATATTGACAAAATTTTCAAGTAAATTAAATTTAAACGAAATTTGTTACAAAGATTTGATTTTAGCAAAATATTTTAGAAAAAATACAAATTTGAAATTATTTTCTAAAAAAGTGCAGATTTAAAAAAATTTACTAAAAAAGCAATTTCCATAAAAATTCTTCAAAATTAAATTTTTCTAGATATTTTGGTCATATGTAATTGCATTTTTAAATTTGTCGAAAATAAATTTTTATTGAAAATTGCGTTTTTTCAGAGTTTGCATAGAAAATTTCAGCAAAATTTAATTTTTATTAAAAAAATTTTAGAAATCGAATATTTATAGAAAAATTTGTATTTAAAAAAACATTTTCGTCAAAATTAAATTTTTCTTAAAAAAATTCGTTAAAGATAAATATTTCTAAAAAATGGTGTCGCAGTTACATTTTTCAAAAAAACAGTTATTGAAAATGACATTTTTCTATAAAATTTCTATATTTCTCCAGAAAATTTTGTCAAAATTTAATTTTTTGGGGAAAATTTTGTTGAGATACACTGTATAGAAAATTTCCTTTTTTCTAGAAAATTATGTCAAAATTCAAAGTTTCTAGAAAATTTCGTTGACATGATATGCAATGTGGGAGCTATATTGGATGAGAACCGCTCAGATAGAGGGTCATTCAACAATATTTGTGGTTTCTTATTTATGAGGTTTCCATTCAGTTACGCCTTTTAGGGGCATGAACATACCAGTCGTATATACTACAGGTAGTAAAATTATATATACGCGACAGTCTTGAAAATATTTTGTTTCTACGTTCGAAGCAAACTATATGCCAGCTCTGCAACTTCTATACCTTAATCCCGGAATTTATGAATGAAATTTCTAATTAATAAATTAGTGTAATTCAGCGCCTTAAAGAGATAAGTCGATTTTCTGAAAAATATTACAAAGTTATATTTCGAAGTATGAGTAAAAGGCAAAGAACTTTTCAATGTGTAAATGATCCCGACAATTTCTGCTACATCTGCGGAAAATATGTAATTTAAAAAAAATCGACGTGAGTTTAGTAAAGTAATAGAAGAAATATATGTGTAATATTTTGGTATACGAGTTAAAAATATGAACGAACCGTGGACACTTAGTATTTTGAGAAGCCTTGGATGACCGGGGAGATTCGCAACATTGGGAAAGAGGTCCGTAGACTTTACAATAGGGCACGCCGTAAAAAATCTCCAGTATACTGGGACGACTACCATAGAAGACTCAGAGAATATAACAAAATCACAAGAACAGCAAAACGAAACTCCTGGAAGCTATTCTGCGAACAGGTCGATAGCGTTAACGATGTTTCTAAAATTAAAAAGTTCCTCTCAAAAACCCATACCCAAACCGAAACAATGGTAGACGATATGGGCAGAAGAGTGGACTCAACCGAAGAGATGGTAAGACTTTTGATGAACACCCATTTTCCGCAAGGTACGACGGGCCAGACTGAGATACCGAACTACAGTGAAAATGAGGAACAACTAAGTCGTATCATTACAGACCATATGGTCAAAGAAGCCGTAAGAAGCTTTTCACCATTTAAGGCACCAGGACCTGATGGAATATTTCCGGCACTACTACAGATGGAGGTGGATTACATATCAACTCATCTAGCCGCCATTTTCACAGCATGTCTAAAATTCGCATACACACCGAAAGCCTGGCAGGAGGCAAGGGTAGTTTTCATACCTAAACCCGGCAAGGCAAGTTATGCAACACCTAAGGCTTATAGACCAATAAGCCTAACATCGTTCTTACTCAAAACCATGGAGCGTATAGTGGATACCATGATTAAAAGTAAGATACCAGGCGAAATGCTAAAATTTAGACAACATGCCTATGTTAAAGGGCGATCGGTGGATACCGCCCTACACGATGTAGTACACAACATAGAAGAATCCTTCAATGGAAAGATGTATACACTTGCGGTATGTATAGACATTGAAGGGGCGTTCAATAATGTACGGACCGACACACTCATCCAATCCTTAGACCAGTTTCAGGTGGACCGGGCTCTCCGAGACTGGATAAGCCACATGCTAAGGAATAGATGGATAAATTGTGGGTCCCACGACATAAAAATAAGAGACAGAGTAGCACAGGGAACACCACAGGGCGGTATATTATCACCACTCCTGTGGGTCACTACTATAAATAGTCTCCTAAGGATACTAACGGATGAAGGACTTAAACCAGTCTGTTACGCAGATGACGTTATAATACTTCTGAGGGGGAAGAATCCTAATCAACTTTGTAGAAGGGCCGAAACGGCTCTAAAAATTGCATATGACTGGGCTCGACCGAGAGGCCTAAATTTAAACCCAGAAAAGACAGAGATATGTCTGTTCACAAGGAAAACGAAGATTGGTCAGTATGATGACCCGCATTTCCTAAACAAAACAATTCCAGTTTCCAACAGGGTTAAATACTTAGGTGTTATCCTGGACAGGAAACTAAATTGGAAGTGCCACATAGAAGAACGAGCAAACAAGGCTCACATATGCTGGGCACTATGTAGAAGAGCCATTAGCTCAAAATGGGGCCTTAATCCAAGTATGACACAATGGCTCTACAAGAGCGTAATCAGACCTATTTTGACTTACGCATCAGTAGTGTGGTGGACATCAATGAAGAATAAGTGCAACATAATGATATTACAAAAGGTCCAACGTATGTGTTGTCTCGGCATAAGCGGGACAATGAGGACCACATCCAGTAGGGCATTGGAGACGATCTTGAATATCCAACCAATAGAAATACAGATTAGATATGAAGCTGCCCTCGCGGCGACGAGGCTCAAAGTGATGGGCGAATGGATCGAAAGCGATCACGTGTCATATCATCAAAAGATAGCTGAGGTAGTGACGGTGGATTTAACTGACATATCATCAGTATCCGACAGAATACCTGAAAGATCAATGGTTGCTGAGTGTGAGACCATGATACCAGACAGACAATCCTGGATTGATGGAACCGTAGTACAGACAACATCTGGAAATTGCTGTTATACAGATGGATCGAAACTAGGGGAGAGAACGGGGCTAGGACTTTACATCGAAGAACCGGAAACCGAACTCTTATTCCGTCTGCCAGACCATAACACAGTCCTGCAGGCGGAAGTCCGAGCAATTACAGAATGTGTGAGCTGGCTTGGGACTAACACAAGACCAACAAAAGTGAATATTTTCACAGATAGCCAAATGGCTATTAGGGCGATAACGTCTAGAACGGTGAGGTCGAGGACCGTTTTAGATTGTAAAATGGCGATTAACGCCTACTCCGAATACGGCACTATATGCATCATATGGGTGCCTGGCCATTGCGGAGTAAGGGGTAACGAGAAAGCAAACGCCTTGGCATCTAGAGCCAGAGACTTGCAAACAACAACATTAGAGAACGCAAAACCCTTCAGAGTTATGCGTTCTGAACTACAAATATGGGCGAAGAACGCCCATATCACGCTATGGAATAGTGAAAACGTTGGGAAGACAACGAAGGTCTTGTGGGGTGACCCAAACGAGGACAAGGCCAAGACCTTACTGAGATTGAGCAAGGTAGAAATTAGTAAGATCATGGGCGTCCTTACAGGACACACATGCTTACAAGCACACCTACATAGGATAGGAGTTGTAGATGACAGCATATGTAGGGCATGCGGGGAGGATGATGAAACGTTGGAGCATTTCCTCTGCCACTGCCCAGCGTTCGCCAACAATAGATCACGTTTCTTAGGAAATGATGCTATACCAGACTTGACCCAACTTAGGGGCGTAGACTGGAAGAAAATTAAGGACTATGTCGACAGTACAGAGTTCCTAAAATAGCTTACCGACCTTTCTAAATAATAACAATTAGAGCGCACAACAGGCCGAATACTGGCTTACGTGTATGTCCAAGGACATGAGGTGGAATTTCACCGCCTCCTCTTCTCAACCTAACCTAACCTAACCTAGTATTTTGTGTAATTTGTGCCATGTAAATCTTACTCGATGGACTGGTGGAAGAATGCGGTAAGTACTTTAAAATTAATGTATTGCGGAATGGCGGTTACATGCACTGATAGAAAAAGCTTTGTCATGACGACGAATTTGTACATCATCACGATTATTTTTTCGTCAAAAGTCAGCTAACGTACGGAATAATCCTCTTGATGAATTTGTTCGTCACCATGACGAATTTCTGTTTCCAAAAACGTTCGTCCTCAGGATGATCCATTCATCACCACGACGAATTCCATAAGTCACCACGACGAATCCCATTCATCACCACGATGAACTCTATTCATCACCATGCTGAACTCCATTCATCACCACGACGAATTCCATTCGTCACCACGACGAATCCCATTCATCATCACGATGAATTCCATTCATTATCACGACGAATCCCATTCATCACCACGACGAATTCATGCCCATGACTATTTAAATTTTAAAAATGCCAATAAATCTTCTTCTAGTTTTAAACCATTTAAAATGGTATGGAAAATAAAATTATTTGACTGCATTGCTAGGTTCAGTTGTGAATATTCGTTTCGAGACGCAGTTCTTACCAGGTAAGGCTGAAATCAAACAAACGAGAAGTATTCATTACTTCTGCTATTTTAAATCAAAAATAATCACATCAAGTAATGTATTTGCCAACAGACCACTAGCACAAATGTTTCACACTTATACAGCTTGTCGAGCTGCATGTACGAGTATGGATGTGTTTGATGTTTTGTTAAACAAACATCAGTTACGCCGTGCCAGTGCGGTTTGTTCGTCACTTACGTCGTTTTTGATGGGCCTAAAATAAGGAAACTGATGAAAGATGTGAATTTCGAATCATATTTGACGTCGAATGAAATTGCAGCATGTAGATCGTTTAAGCTTGTAGTTTCAAATGTCCTTGGATCCAATAAAAGCCCGCAATATGAAACAATGATTAATGATTTGTTAAAAAATTATTAAAAAAACTAGCATTTAAATACCCGGCGATGCCCGGGTTGCCTTTGAAAACAGTGATCCAAACATTAGTACTATTTTTAATTTTGAATAAAAAATAAGGACCCAAAAACTAAAAAAAATGTTGGCTATAGCAAAATTTATGTAAAACTACGTATTTAAAATCTTTGGTTTACAAATACCTTCGAATATTTGATCATACGCCGATCATTAAAAATTTGTTTAACATCCAGGATCAGTCTACTTGAAAGTCTATCAAACTCCAGATGCTCTCAAAAACTCAAACAAATTCACTGACAACAGTAAAAAATGCTGTAAATATGAAAGCACATCCTCAAATGTACGATATGTATGCAAATTAATTCTTTTATGGGGTCAGTGGTCAAGAGGTCACCAAATAAGTGGCTGAGAAACAAATGCATAATCTGCTAGGTATGTTTCAAATTTCGATATACTCGTATAGATTTTTGTTTAAATATTACCGGTGTATATAGCGAGCGATATATTTCGAAAAGACTTTTAAACATTATGTGGGGACGGATCGCGCAACGCCTTAGACGTTACTTATCGTACGACAAGCACTAACTACGCACGGATACAACGGACGCTTACGTAATAATTTGACGACACACTCGCACACGCAGTTTCACTAACTGCGCATGCGAGCTTGGACACGCGACTCGAGGCACAGACAGGAGGACGAGCATCAGTCGCTGTTTAGAAGTTAACAAGACAAGAAGTGTCATAGAAGAATAACTTAGAAGTTTTTAGTTTCATTTAATTTATTTTATTGTTAGAAGTACCAATTGAAGTCTTAAGTTTTATTTTATTTCATTCGTTTATTTTCTATGTTAAGTTCACATCACAATAAATATAGCTTATTAATCTTTAAAACGAACAGCACAAGTGTTTCATTAAAAACAATTACGTTTAGTCAAAAACGAAGGAACAATTCCTACAATTATGTCTCCGTTTTTGTGTACCTCTTGTCCTCAGGCCGGACGACGCATTTCCTTGAAGATCGTTTTATGCACATATATGTGCAGCTCCACAGATCTTTATGGGATTTTTATTGGAAGAATGAAAAAATCTTAAAGAATTTTTAAATGTAGTGGAAGAATGAAAATTGCTTTGGACACTACTCTGACAACAATCTTAGAATTCAAAATTGTTTTTTCCTGTGTATACTACATATTATTTTATCTTTGTATAATTTAAGCGCGAGAGTTGACCATTGACCAAAAAACGACTATGTTAATAGTCCGTAGGCTATACCACACTGGAGTTTTTAGCTTTCTACATGTTATATGAGTCGCAACGGTCAAGCGGCCAAAAGTCGCTTGAATTAGTATTAGCATTGCCATTTTGGGCCCTTTAATGTACAGAAAGAGTGGAAATTGCATTGGTGACTGCTACACTGGCCACAGTCTGAGATTTGACCGAATTGACAACGTTATATATGTATATCTTACCACATTAAGAGGTGAGAGTTATATTTTGAACAGGAAGTTTTACAATCTGTAAAATAGTGAACATTGTTTCACTGACCACAGTCAGAGAATTCAAAATTATTATATTTAAAAAGTTTTAACTTCGTGTCCCATAAGAGGCTTCAGAAAGGGCAAACACAATTGATAGCGCTATAACTGACCACGGGCCGAAAAATGTCTACTAGCCCGTGGTTTCATGCAACACTCATGTCTATGAGAGTGCAATTTATGGGATTTTTAATGTATTGAAAAAATGAAAAATTCTTAAAGAATCTTGAAATCCAGTAAAGATTGAAAATGGTTTTGGTCATTGCTTAACTGACCACTATCGTAGAATTCAAAATTGCATTTCTCGGGTATAGTACTACATATTATTTTATCTGAAATACCTACAAAAAAATATTTAAAATTTTGATAGCGCGACAACTGACAAAAACAACTGTGTGAATAGTCCGAAGGGTATACAACACTCAAGTCTATACCAAAGCAAAATTTAAAGCTTCCTACTTCTTAAAGGTACCGTAATGGTCAAGCGGTCAAAAGTCGCTTGGTGTAAAATCGCATCCCCTGGAGATCAGTACTCGTATACAAACATAAATTATTAGGATTATAGCTCTCAAAGGACTATTAAAGCACAGAAAGTGTGGAAATTGATTTGGTCACTGCTAAACCGACCACAGTCGGAGAAGTGACCGAATTGACAATGTTAGATAGGTTACCACAGTAAGTGGTGAGCGATATATTTTGAAAAGGCTTTAAAAATTTTAAGACGCCGTTTTATGTCCGGTTTTACCTAAGACTGGACATCGAATTGTTGTTTTCGCATGTCCATTGAGATCAGTCTGTACATATAAATTTGTAAATTATTGGCTCTTAAAGAACTTTTAAAATCAGAGAAATAATAAAAATTGTTCGGGTCACCGTTAAACTGACCACATTCAGATAATTAAAAATAATTTTTCGCGCATATATTTGCGGTTTATAGTACTTCATATATACAAAGTTTTAACTTTGTATCTTATAAGAGAATTCCGAAACGACAAAAACAAAACGCGAATTTTTGATAGCGCTACAACTGACCACTGGTCGAAATATGATTAAGCGAGTAGTCCGTAGTTTATAAAACACTACAGTCTATGTGTGTGCAAAATTTCAGCACTCTAGCTTTAACAGGAGCCTCTGTGGTCAAGTGGTCGAAAATCACTTGGCGGAAAATCGAAAATCAAAGTAGCCTATGGCACTTCCCAGGCATTGGTCTATCTGTCCACCAAGTTTCAAGAAAATCGGTTCAGCCGTTTAGGCGTGATGCTGGAACAAACAAACGATTTTATAATATTAATAGGATAATAGGATAATTAATAATAATAGGATTAAAGAATCAATATTTCACTAAATGTTAACCCTTTGTGGGGGAAGTACAAGGAGTAAACCAACACGGTCCAACTTCGAACTTAGCCTGAGACGGAGAAAAATATTACCACATAGCAAATTTGAAGTCAATCATTTCGAGAGTCATCGTGCGCACCAGCCAACAGACAGGCGGACGGACTTTGCTCAAATGACTTAAAATGGCCCAAAATGAATTCCCGCCGAACATACTTGGGGTCTTAGGTCACTCCTTCGATGTGTTATATTTTTGGCCCGTAGCAAATGATATATACCCTCGTTTCACTAAAGTGAGGTTATAAAAAATATCTGACCAAAAATGTCATTCTTTTCATTTTAATGATCTGATTCAAGAAGTATTGGCAGTATTAAGTTTTAAAATAATTGATCACCGAAAATTGTATTTTTACTTCTAGCACATCGAAATTTCCACCTTATGTAAATGATCAACAACAATCCTCAAATTCACTCTAGGGCCCTTTGTTAGGGAGTTATAACCATCTTAAGTTTTGCTAATGAAAGTCAAAATAAAAGTTCATGTTCTAAGGTTTTATATTTAAGGAACAATAGTAATTTTTTATTATTTGTAAGAAAATTCTAAAAACTGATGAAAAAAAATTTGACCAAACATAAAAAATAAAGAACACTGCCTGATCGACGAACATGCCAGAAGGTTTGGTATTAACTCCAATGACTTCTGCAGACGCTGTGGTGAAGTGTAACAAGTGGAGAGCACTGAGCACCTGCTTTTCTACTGTCCCGCATTGAGTAAACTATGTCTGGACATACTGGCGTCGGCCTTTCTAGGAAGTCTGACAGATCTTTCCGGTACAGATATTCGTACTGTTGATAACTTTGTTTATCAAACAGGTTGGTTTCGATGGGGAGCATCTGGGTCCGTGGTAACACTAGGGACCTAAAATGTACCGTGTAAACTGGTAAAACCGGCTGCTAACCTAAACTAAGGAAAATGTTGTATCATTGTAGCAACGAAAACCTAATGTTAGTTGACTATTATTAATTCGTTTTTTCTTAAAAAGTGTACGCAAAAAAATCTCGAGCTGGAAAAAATGCAAAATATTCTAGTTTAAATGTAATTTATTAAACTTTGATTTTTTAACGAAGAATAAATGCATTCTCTTTTCTTTTGTGTCCAATTTATTGAGCTTCTGGTTTGAATTTTGCAGAGTAAAAGCTAAAATACTAGCAAAGTCGCAAGTGCAATATCGGGATATAGAAACGAAGTTGAAGAAATGTTTCCCTTAATTCGAATTTAAAAATAATTCTTATTATTGATAACTGTAAATATATGTATATTTCCAAGTTGCTTATACATTTTGTTGATATTAAAATTTTTTGGTTTCAAAATAAGTTCAGTTAGCAAATTTAACAGAAAATCTTCGCAATTTTAACAAACCACACGAGCACAGCAATCGGGAAAGGGTTTCTTTACATCCTGCTCAATGAGTTTACATTTGGTTGTAATGGCAGGTAAAGGAGGGCATCTGAAAAAATAATAGAAAATTAAATAAGATACAAATTTGTACTATCGTTCAAGGTTTTGTTTTGGCCAAAGAATTTTCTTATACATTTTTCTTTAAAAAAAAAATTGTTTTCTCTTTATTCTAAAGATTTTAAAGAAGATCAGATCATTATTTCTAAAGTTTATGACCAAAATGCCAGTTTCTTAAGAACATTTAAAAAATATTTGATTACAAAACGTCCTTCTTTTCACTCTAAGCCTCTTATTTAAGGAGTTATGTCCGTTTTAAGTTTTAAAATAAAATTCAAAATTTTGCAATATTTAACTGTAAGACATAAACCGCAATCTAGAAAAATTTTAACTGAAATTCGAAAAATTTAACAGTTTTAATTATTTCAAATAAAATATGTTTGAGGAACTTTCTTAACAATAATTTTAATTGTTTGTAAACACATGTTTAAGTTGAGAAAGTTAGTTCGCAAATATATTTTGTTGTAATATATTAACATATGCGCTCCAAATATATTTTATTGATTTCCAAGTAAAATGTATTTATTCAGAAATATTTAAAAATCTTTGTTCCAAATATATTTTCTTTCTATTCAAACATATCAAAAATGGCTATTTTGCCCCGTATACTAAATGACTTAGAATGACTAAGGCTCTTATTTAATGAGTTATAACCATCTTATGTTTTGCTAAGAATATTCGAAGCATAACTGATCACAATATTTTGTTCTAAACCTTTTTTATTCAAGGAGTTATAGTCAATAACTATCGTAATTTTCCCTACGCTCTTATTAACGGAGTTTTAACCATTTTAGATTCCATTAAAAAAAGTATTTCCACTCGATGCCTCCGATTTAAGGATTTATAACCATTTTAAGTTATTTTTAGGGTAATTAAAAATATCCACACAATGTAAATGATTCCCAAACAACATCTTGGCTTTAGGGCTCGCAATTCCTAAGAAAATTGAAAATTTTGCAGTTTTAAATTCATTTTACTTTCTAGGGCATTTTATAACGGAGTTGTACTCATTTCAGATTGTCCTGATAATATTTACTGTCTCCTCTCAATTAAATTATAAAATAAATGTGTACAAAAATGCTTTGCTCCTAAGAAAATGGGAATTATGTCATTTTCCCTGCAGTCATTTTAAGTTTATGTTTTGGCTATATGATTCTTAGATACTTTTTTCAATAGCCTTTTTTGACAGATCACGAGTGAGTCGTGTCATGCTGTCATGTTATTTTTGTTAAGTATTGTTTGGCATTTCATCATGGAAAGACTTACGCCTGAACAACGTTTACAAATCGTTCAACTTTATTACGAAAATTCATGTTCTGTGAGAAATGTGTTTCGTGCACTTCGCTCAACTTATGGTCAACATCATCGGCCTACTGAGCGTACTATCACGCAACACCATCACCCATCTTGAGACCCAGCATTCATTATTGGAAAATATTCGACCGAATAGACCATGTCCAGCACGCAGTGAAGAAAATGCAGCGGCCGTAGCTGAGAGTGTACACGACGACCGTGGAGAGTCGATTCGACGCCGTTCGCAGCAACTCGGACTGACGTATGGAACGACTTGGCGCCTTTTACGTCGAGATCTTAAATTGAAAGCATACAAAATATAGCTTGTGCAAGAACTGAAGCCTCCCGACCTTCTCAAGCGACATCGCTTCGCTCTATGGGCACTTGAAAAGTTCCAAGAAGATCCAACGTTTTCGAGCCAAATTTTGTTCAGCGATGAGGCCCATTTCTGGCTCAATGGGTATGTAAACAAGCAAAATTGCCGCATTTGAGACGAAGAGCAACCTGAAGGGATTCAAGAGCTGCCACTTCTTCAAAAATGATGTCGGTGAGAACGTAACCGTCAATGGCGACCGTTATCGTGCCATGATAACCGACCATTCGATGCCTGAAATTGAAGCTCGTGATTTCGGCGACATTTGGTTTCAACAAGGCGGCGCACTTCCCACACATCGCATCAATCAATGGATTTATTGAGAGAACACTTCGGTGAGCAGATAATTACACGTTTTGGGCCGGTCCACTGGCCACCAAGATCGTGTGATATCACACCGTTAGGATATGTAAAGTCTAAAGTTTATGCGGACAACCCCGCTTCGATTCAGGCCTTGGAGCAAAACATCACGCGTGTCATTCGCCAGTTACCAGTCGAAATGCTCGAACGAGTCATCGAAAATTGGACTCAACGAATGGACCATCTGAGACGTAGCCGCGGCCAACATTTGATAGACATAATCGTCAAAAAATAAATGCCAAAGAATGTTCTTGCAAATGATAATGAAAATTTCCCATTCAATTTGAATTTTCTGTGTTTTTTTCTTTAAAAAAGTAGGGAACCTCGAAATGGATGATGCTATATAACAAATTCAAGTATATCCAGGCTAAGTAAAGAATTTAAAAAACGGCATTTTTGCTCTGGAGCTCGTAAATCCAAAGAAGATTAAATTAGAATTATAATTTCTTTTTTTTTCTATAGGCGCTCTAGGGCTCTTATTAACGGAGTTATAATCATTTTAAGTTTTCCTAAGAAATTTTTAAAAAGAAGTATTTACAATCTATCCTTCTTTTCGCTCTAAGTCTCTTATTTAAGGAGTTATGTCCGTTTTAAGTTTTAACATAAATGACCACAAACAAATTTTGTTCAGAATTTTGTCATTTAGATTTATTTTCTTGGTCTAGGGCTCTTATTTATGAAGGGCTCTTATTTACATCAATTTTAAGCTTTCCTAAGAATAGTTAAAACAGATGTAATCACATAATATAATTTTTAATCTAGAGCTAAGAAAGTTCAAAATTTCCACCAAAAATAAATGATTTCAAAGTATTGCCTCTTTCGCTCTAATGGCAGTTTTGTTTCTGGAAAAGTGCAGCAGTTTCTTTGCCATTTTCCTGAACAATTCACTTTTCTAAAACATTTTTGAAATATGGAAGTTAAATTCAAAAGACTACTTTTTTCGACTTAAAAGGTGCAACTATTCTGCAGTATTTCACGTCGGCGGGACAACATGTTTTCCAGAAACGAAATCGCCATAAGACTCTTATCTAAGGAGTTATAACCATATTAAGTTTTACTCACGAAATTTTAAAGATAATTAATAAAAAATTTTCTATTTTCCATCGATCATGTTTTTTCTAAAGAGATCTTAGATCAATATTTTTAATTGTTATAACCAAAATGTTTACTATACTAAACTTACTTGGAAATGCTAAATAAGCCTTCATCAGTACATTTATACAGACTACATTGTCCAGCCGGTTGATAACTTTGACCAGCTTTGATAGTCTTTCCATCAATAGTACAGGTCCTTTCAGCTAAAAAAAAAAATAAAAATAAAAAAAATATTAAATCGTCAATTTCTTTTTTTTTTTTTGGAAATTCACACAAATGTTAAATAGATAGATTCATTATCTGCTCTAATCCAAAAGCAGATAAGAAAGCTGCTTTCAAAACTATATAACATTTATTATTTAAAAAGATTCAATATACATTTTTTGAAAAGGTTTATTTATTTTCAAATAAATTATATTGATTTTTACAAGAAATGTTTATATTATATTTAAAGCTATTCTAAAATCATCTAACAGATGATTTTAGGCTATATCTGGAAGTGTATGTGAATTTCTGCATTAACCGCATATGGCAGGATATTTTTGTTTTCTGGGTTTTAACATAAATGTCTTCAGCTAATCATTATCTATTGATCCAAATACTCGTATGATACATCTGGGCTTGACAAATTTTTGGAGACTTTTTCCAACGCTAAACATCTAGTATCAAATGTACCACGACAGAAAATGTATTATGGCTCTGCTGAACATTTTGTTCTTTTTTCCTAGAAAACCACAGATTACATAGTTCTCAACCACTGCCTTACCCATTCCCATGGCAAAAATAGCCATTACAAATACGAAAAATCCAAAGAATTTCATTTTGTTTTTAGATTGAGCAAAATTGTATTGTTGCAACTTAAACTTTGAAAAGAAAACTGATCTGTTTTGAGTTATACTAAAATTTAAAAACACTTCTAGTCTCTAGAATGTTGACAATTTCTGGTACTCAGATTTCTTATCAGCAAATATTTCTTAAGAAAACAAATAATTCGAAATTGCACAATTTAAAAATTGTTATTGGCGATTTGACATTTGGCAGAGGCTATCAGAAATTCGAAGAGAAAGAGTGTTTGGAACACTTACTCTCACCAAAATCTATGAATTAAATACTCTCTCATGCTAAAACTGAGCTTAAAGTGGGAACAGTGTATAATTCGGTTGCACAGTTCTGAGTTAGCTATACGTTTGGGATAATAAACAACATGGAGCAAGGTTTTAATAACATCTATTCTACACCAGCTACGATCTACTCTACACCAGACGTTGAATTGCTTAATCTATTCAAAGGTAAATTAACAGATGGATCATTTACTGTGTAGAAAACTACCAGTACATGATCAGATGAGACGTCTAATCTATAGAGGATATATGGATGGGTCATATAAACTAGAGTGGATGACCAGATTGGTCATATAACCTGCAGTAGATGATCTAACCTGGATTATCTAACCTTCTGTATACCAACAAATGAGTCATCTATCCTCCTGTATATTACCAAATGGGTCATCTAACCTTCTGTGTGAGACCAGATGTGTCATCTAACGTGCACTAGATGACCAGATGGGTCAGGTAACTTTCTTTCGATGAACCTTCGACCAATTTTCGAGCACTTTTTCCACTAAATCAAGTCGTATGTCATTATTGGCACGTTCATTATTAACTTGTAAAGTGTGAAGAGAGTCTGGTTTATTTTGAAGAAATAGTGTAATGGTGTTAAAGGAGCACACAAAAGGCCGAACCACTAACCTAACCAACCTAACCTAACCTAATGGTATTAAATCACAACTTCTTGGAGGCCATTCAATATCACAATTTCTTGAAGTAATCGAATCTCCAAACTTTTCTCGCAACAATTATGTGTGGCACGTAGCCACAATCGGTCAATGGTAAAAAGATAGCTCTTAACGAGAGCTAAAATATTGCTCATGGGTGTCAAGGTCGTAGGTCGGCTGGAAAGTGTTTTTTCATTTATTTAAAAAAAATAGACTTAGCGCTCGAAAAGTTGCAATTGGAGAACGATTAGTTTCATAACAAAACTGAATAATTTGTTAACGTTGTTCTTGCGTATATCTCTCCATGATGAAATTGTAAACACTACTGAATACAATGAAAAACAAATGACAGATCATGACATATTACAAATGGCCGACACGTCCCTTCAAAATCGTATCATCTCTATTGGAAAACCCGTTATATAGAATGGTAAAATGGGCCATCTGATCTGTAGTATATGACCAAAAAACCATATAATTTATAACATATGACCAGATCGGTCATCTAATCTATAATAGATGAATATAATGATCTTTTAACTTTCTATATATGCCCAGATAATTCATCTAACCTTCAGTACAAAACCAGATGGGCCATCTTACCTTCTTTATATGACCATATTGGTCAGCTAACCTTCTGTATATGACTAAGTGGGTCATCTAACCTTCAGTACAAGATCAGATGGTCCATCTTAGCTTAGATGGATCATCTAACCTTCTGTATATGACGAAATGGGTCATCTAAATATCTGTAGTGGCTCAGATGTGTCATCAAACATTCTGCATTTTACCAGATGGGTCATCTAATCTTCTGTATTTGATCAGATGGGTGATCTAAACAGACTAAGTAAATAATTTAAAAGAATCACAATTTTTGGACTAGGACTTATAACTCTAAAGGAAATCAAAAATTTAATTTGCCGTAGTTTTTCTAGGAACATTTAAACAAAATGTTCTTCTTTCCGCTCAAAATCTCTTATTTAAGGAGTTATGTCCGTTTTAAGTTTTAACATAAATTACCACAATAAATTTTTGTTCAAAATTTTGAAATTTTCACTGCATACATTCAGGTTTATTATCTCACCGCCCAGATAATTCATCTAACCTTCAGTACAAAACCAGATGGGCCATCTTACCTTCTTTATATGACCATATTGGTCAGCTAACCTTCTGTATATGACTAAGTGGGTCATCTAACCTTCAGTACAAGATCAGATGGTCCATCTTAGCTTAGATGGATCATCTAACCTTCTGTATATGACGAAATGGGTCATCTAAATATCTGTAGTGGCTCAGATGTGTCATCAAACATTCTGCATTTTACCAGATGGGTCATCAAATCTTCTGTATTTGATCAGATGGGTGATCTAAACAGACTAAGTAAATAATTTAAAAAAATCACAATTTTTGGACTAGGACTTATAACTCTAAAGGAAATCAAAAATTTAATTTTCCGTAGTTTTTCTAAGAACATTTAAACAAAATGTTCTTCTTTCCGCTCAAAATCTCTTATTTAAGGAGTTATGTCCGTTTTAAGTTTTAACATAAATTACCACAATAAATTTTTGTTCAAAATTTTGAAATTTTCACTGCATTCATTCAGGTTTATTTTCTCACCACTTTAAAATTTCCTAAGACCCTTGACACACTAGGCAATTTTTTCAGCAGCTTATCGTCAATTTCTCTTTTGAACTTGCACGAAGAACTCAAAATGTTCAGGGAGAGTTTTTCCTCCCCTCTTTCCGATTGCCCCTCTCACCCACAAATCACCGATAATCCGCTGAACGTTCAACCCGTCTAAAGGGCGTTGCCGTAACGTTGCCCGTTTGGGCGATTAGCCAACGTTGAGATAACGAGTCATATGTTCTGACAACAACAACACATAAGTAAACAAAAAAGCCGCGATTTCTTTTTGTTTAGGTTTATTAAAAATTAAGTTTAAAAGATTGTTTTTTAAATCTGTGCAGAGTTTACAATTAAAGTAAATCAAGAAAATATCGTCGGATAAGAAGATGCGGTGGACGTCCTATAAACAATGACTGAGTTAACTACGCCAAAGCACGGATTAGACCGGCAAAGAGACTAGCAATAACACCACTGTATGTCAAATATTGCTTTATCCTATGATTCCAATATTAACATTATATTCTTTAAAATTGTAGATATTTGTGTCACGGTTGTTCCATACAATCGAAATATTGTTTTAGACGTGAAGTTTTGTGGCGCTTGGTTTCGCCGATTTATTTAAGTGAACAAACTACACAGCAGTACAAACACATTGCCAATGATTTTCAACGAATGTGGGATATGCCGAATTGTGTGGGAATCTGCGATGCTAACTATACCTTCATATCAGTTAATGTTGGAAGTAATGGCAGCCAACACGATGGGGGTATGTCCATTAAACTTCTATTTAATTATAATCTATTTTAATACAAACAATTTCCATTTCTTAATTTAAATTAAATACAGCTATATTCCAGTACTCTCCGTTTGGCCAATCAGTACCTGTACCTCCTAGTAAACCATTATCGTCAGCATCCTCTGAAGCCTTTCCTCATTTTTTTATTGGCGATGCGGCGTTTCCCCTGAGGAATATCCTTGGTCTAAGTCAACAACTATAGAGGAGCTCAGAGACAACATCCAACGCGAAATTGCCAACGTTCCGGTCGAAATGTGTCCAAGAGTGGTGGAAATTGGATCCAAAGAATAGATCGCTGTGGACGGGCTGTGTTGGTCATATGACCGAAATTGAATTTCATTCTTAAAATGTAACATTTGCACTACACCTGGAATTTGAACTCTATATCTTAAATATTCTGTGTTTTATTAATATATAAAATTCTTATGTCCTTAATGGAAAACCCTTTACTTATGTCTATTTCCACTGAAGAGAACCTCAGCCAAATCCATCCAATCTCTATCTATAAATAAGTCCACGTTTGTAGAGACGCTTATATTGCTGTCAAATTAACCCACAATGAAGAAGATTGGCGCAATGATTGTCTCGTACTGTCGTCAAAAGAATCCTGAAGCAGATTATAAATTTAATTTTTAATGGAGTCAGCCGCGATCTTCATAAAACTCACCTGTAACGCCCAGCTCCTTGCCAATTTGCTTCCAAGCTTCTCGCTTTTTTTTCCAGATATCCTATATGCTGGATTATATTTATTGTATAAATACTCGTGCGACTGCACCAATGAAATCAAATATTCGTCTTTCATGTTTATTTGCACTTTTAAAAAACAAATAATTAATAAATTATTTTCTTTACTTTTCTCGGTGAACCTACAATTGTAATTGTAAACAACATGTAGTATCAGCTGTTGTCAAATTGTACGTAAACGGAACGTCCAATTCTGATTTCAACAGATTCAGCCGTCCGTTTACGTTTCGTTTCCGTTGGCTAATCGTTTACACCGACTTCCATATGACAGATTGAATCAGCTGATTCGTTACGCTACGGGGGCGTTAAGTTTGCCTAACTGGGCCTTAAATCCGGACTTAGAATAGTTAAAACAGTTAACTACATTATTTCGACTTAAAAGTTGCTACTATTTCACGTCAACAAAATTTTTTCCCTTAACGAAAATCGCCATAATTCTCTTATCTAGGGATTTCTAACCATCTTTAAGTTTTACTGAGGAAATTTGAAAAATAAGAAACAAAATTTTCTATTTTCCATTGGTTTCATAAATGTTATTTCTAAAGTGATCTTAGATCAATATTTTTAAAAATTATGACCAAAATCTTTAATATACAGACATGTCACAGAGTGCAAAATCGTACAAGAATTTACGTTTTTGAAATCGAAAACGTTTTTAGCATCTACAGAAAACATAAACGAAAAAAAAAAATTCGGTTTAAAACGTTCACAATATCTGAAGTGAAATTTATGTTTTTAGTAATTTAAACTGCAGAAAAGTTGGAAAATCTACTAAGCATTAAGTATGAATAATACTTGTATTAATTTCAATCAAAAAATAAACTTTTCGTACGAAAATTTTAATACTTTTGGTCTTCGAAGTGCTATACATACACTCTAAAGCAACCATAAAACAAACATAAAATATAAAAAAATAAGAGAAAATGCAACCCTGAAACTAAAAAAAAAACAAAAATCAAAAAAGAAGATTCGACCAATGAAATGTATGTTTTTATTTTAATGTTAAACTTAATTAATAATAATAATTGTTATATATTTAAAGGGGCAAACACAGAAACAGTAATCAAGCCAAGATTTTGGTGAATTTTATAGAATGCCACCAAGACATGGCCAGGGCGTATGTTAACGGAGACAAGGTGGTTCTGGAGTCTTTGTGGAAAGAATTGTCAAGCCAATTAAATTGTGCCAGACCACAAACAAAAAGTCTTTGTGAATGGAAAAAAACTGGGCGGATTGAAAGGCTAATGTAAAGAAAAGGATGTATCACAACAAGAGAGAGAATAAAAAAAAACTGGTGGTGGAGAATGTAATCAGTATGTTTTGTCTGATCAGGAGGAAACGATCGCCAGAATTTGTGCCTTTTACACTCCTGTAGACGGAATCGATGGTGGAAAAAGCTTTGGCGAGCTGGATTTCGAAAAAGTATGAATATGCTTTGTAATTCGAATGATGGAGAATCAGATAGTGATAAAGAGAAGAAGAAATTGATTTTTCTGCGTCAACATCAAAACAAGCAAACTCTGGCACTATAACTCATTCAAAAAGACGAAGAACAAGATCTCCACTCACTTTCGATTCTAAAAGAGCCAAATCTAGCACCCCACGCTCGACAGAGCCTCATCAAACTCTGTCACCTCGCGTCAGCCAAGTCCAAAAAGAAGCAGACCATGTACTCCATCTTCAAACATTGTCCCAAAAACTACAAGCACTCCAAAAGGACGCAACCTTTGCAATACACCAAAACCGGACTTCAGTAGTCTGAAGAAATTAAATATTTAGAAAATATTTGCAGACATCTGGAGGAACACAAAAATGAATCCAAAATTATGAATGACAAACTGGATAGTAGTGTGGTCCACCGTTATATGGAAAATGAAAAATGTACTATGTTTCTATCTCCACAAGTTTGCTTTTGTTATGTGTACTAAAAGAAAAGTGTATACCAAAAATTGGCTAATTTGAAGCATATTTAGAGGTCGCGACGATTTGCGACTTTTGTGTTCGAGGCTCCCATAATACAATAAAATCCCTCTTGATTGTTGTTTTAAAAGTTTACATACAATCAGTGTACTTACAAAGTTTTGTATACGTTTATCTCACTTGTACATATTGGAAAGTAGATATATCTATCCTTTTCTAGCATTGTATGCATGCAAGAAAGGGGAATCCCTAGATAAAAGAAAATAGAAGAGATCAGGAACAAAGAATGCGTTGAATAAGCAGGTGCTCACTTTCTGTTTCAGTCAAAAATTTCGATTATTTCGTTAACATCTAGAATAGTGTGAGTCATGTGAAATATTATTTTTGCAAATGCTTATTTATCTGCTCACTTTATACGTTTAGTTGACACCTGTAAGTAATGGATTTCCCCAGTACATCGAAGTCTATGAGGAGCTCCCCAGGAGCATGGCTAATTGGGAAGCCAATAGAATTCTTGTCTACAGCAAGGCTTCCGTCGAAAATTGATATTCTTAAAATGATTAAGTTCCACCAGATAGAAAAGAAGAGAACCGAAAAAATTAGTATACGGAAAACTGCAAATTCAGTATTGGAGATTTGGGAAAAAGCAAGAATTCCAGTACAAAGGATCGATGCCATCGAAAGAAAACTTCGCTGCCTCCTGGGTAAATATGTCCTTTTAAAGAAGAGTCGAAAGCGTAATCTGGAAAGTTGTCGAGCCAATGAAGATTTGTTCAAAACAGATCTGGCTGATATATTTGATATAGCCATCAAAGATGCTTGTACTAAAATGAATAACGAGGAGGACAGAATGTTTCTTATAATGCAGAGAGAAGACAATATGAGTTGCAGTATGTCTGGCATAGACATGAATTTAAAGCAGCAAGAAAGTAGAAAAAAACAACGAGAAGAAAAAGCCGCAGCATGGAAACTATGGAATGATGATCAACAGAAAGCGAATGACTCTGTTTGTGAACTAAAAGAATATTCTGATACCAGCAGTGATTCTGACTGCTTACAGGATGACGAGTTCAAAATGTACACAAGAAAACAAAATAATAGTCCAAAATCCAAATCAATTTTAACCAGTGATGTTATTGGATCTATTGACCGCGTTAACCTTTCAGATCGGAATGCGATGTTTGTTGTTGGAGCTGTAGTTAGTGCATTGGGTACACCTGTATCTGATATTGCGTTATCGCGTAGTACAATAAGACGTACAAGAAACGTTGTTCGAAAAAACGTAGTAGAAGCGGATAAAGACTCATTTATTATGGAAGGTCCAATAGTATTGCACTGGGATAGCAAATTACTACCAAATATTTCAGATGGAAACCAGAAAACCGATAGGGTTGCAATACTCATCAGCAGCGGCGGAATAGAAAAACTGCTGGCAATTCCTAAGATAGAAAAAGGAACAGGTGAAGAACACGCAAATGCTTGCTTGCGCGCATGTGACGATTGGGCACTAACGAAAAACATTCGCGCTCTATGCTTCGATACTACAGCCAGTAATACTGGCATAAAACGGGGTGCCTGTGTTTTAATTGAAAAAAATCTAAATAAGGAGATTGTATGGATTGCTTGTCGTCATCATATATCAGAGCTTGTACTTTCCAATATTTTCAAAAAATTGTTTGGGTCGGCTCGAGGGCCAGAAGTTGAATTATTCAAGCGCTTTCAAAAAAAATGGGCGAAAATTGAAAAAGCTAGTTTCAAAGTGGGAGACGATACACTCCTCGGTACTAGTGGCTTACTAGAACAACGACAAATGTATGATTATTACACGGACGTCATAAAACTCCAACAGCCAAGAGACGATTACCTTGAACTTCTAACACTTTGTCGATACTTTTTGGTTGGTACAAATAAAAGAGAGATCGAATTTAAATTTCGTTTGCCAGGCGCGTTCCATCACGCTCGTTGGATCTCAAAAGCAATATACTGCATAAAAATATACATGTTTCAAAATCAGTTGGATCTCACGGAAGCGGAAAAGAAATCAGTCGCCGAAATCAGCTTATTTGTGTGTCTTGTGTATGGCCGCTATTGGAATGAAGCTCCACTGGCCATTAGGGCTCCTTTTAATGACTACAATCTTCTTAAACAACTCGAGTTACATTGGAAACAAAAAGGAACATGGTAAAAAATCTTCAGCTACCACCAAAACCAATCCCATTAAAGAGAGTACAGAGTAAGGGATTTAATCATCTGCATCCCCTTGAATATTATGTTACTAAGCGTACTAACATTTTCTTCGACTTGTTAATCATTGACGACCAACATAGGGCAGTTTCATTTCTTAAGAAAGATCCTACTGAGTGGAAGGACGATTTAGTCTATATCCAGATGGAAGATAAAGCAAGTCATTTGAAAGTAGTGAACGATTGTGCAGAACGTGGAATTGCACTAATTAACAAGTTCAACAGTTCAATTACAAAAAGTGAAGAACAAAAACAATATTTGCTTCTTGCAGTTGACCTACACAGAAAGAAGTACCCCGTGGCTTCCAAAGCCAATATTGCAGAAATGGAACTCGGAAAGTATTGGAATAATAATAAAATAATGTAAAATGTATGTGTACATACTTATATAAACTTTTTATATATAAATAAAATTAATATGCATAGATTAAAAACAAATTTATGTTTAATAGTAACTGTTTACATGCTAATATACATTGATCATAAAAAATCGTCAAATCGTCGCGACCCCTAAATATTAACTGATTTGGCTCAAACTTGGCATAGATAGTACCTACCAATATGGTAACAGGGGCAGCCTTGTGGAGCTTACGAATTTCAAACTTTGTCATTTTGGACCACCCTACTGGATAGGCTATGTAATATTTTGGAAAAAAAAAAACTGAAAATGATCAGCTACACAACCTAGCAATACAAAAAAGTTTGTGCGAGAAAAATGAAATGAAGCTAATTGAAATCTTCAATAAGAAACTTATTGAATTCATGTTTTTTTTTTACTTTTTACTTAAACAAATACAATTTATTGTAGAAATTAATTTGGTTTGCTTTGCTGCCTCTTATAAGAGTACCTGCGTTGAACAGACTTCTTTGAGAAGTATCTCCCACGTCATAATCAATTTTATCCATTACTTCAATTTCCCCATTGATGTTCAAAATATGGGTTTCCTCAAGTTCAACGTTGTATTCTCTGCAGATGTTATGCAAAGCACAGCACACGTTAATTAATTTAATAACCTTTTTCGGGCTATAGACCAATGTTACCAGTAAACATCTGAACCGGCTTTTTATTACGCCAATTACACGCTCTACAATGTTACGAGCTGATGTATGTTTTTTGTTAAATTTGTGCGTAATTAAGAACGGTTCTAATCCATAGCCAGAATCACCCAATAGACGAGAATTCGTATCACCATTTCTGTATTCATTTAAAAAATACTTTCTAAGCCCCAAATAAATGCGTCGTGACAAGACCCAGGCCTGCAAGCATCCACAGCTCTTACTTTTATGTTGTAATCACATATCTAAAAACATGTAATCACATATCTAATTCATATCTTTGAAAATAGCTATTACTTCGGATCATTGCTTTTAAGCTATATGTTCCTTTCCTATTGTAACAGAGAGACTCATCTTCTGTGGACATCATAGACTCACCGTCTATGCATCCAAATATGCCGGGTATCTGGTATTTTGAAAAGAAGTGCAATTTTGAGTTCGTCTTCTCGTCAGGCGTCATTCTTAGTTTTATGAAATGTGGACATATCTTACTCTCGAGAGCATTCATAACTCTCCATAGAATAACTGAAACGGTGCTTCTTCCCATACTTAGCTCTACGTCCTTGGCTATAACACCTTGGTACGATCCTGTAGCATGAAAACGAAGAGTTGTTGCCAATTGAATAATTCAGGAACGGTTCAATTTTTTCCAGTACCAATAAAAATTCCTCTTTATTCAAACGATAAAATCTTATAAAACTAAACAAAAACCA
Organism: Eudasyphora cyanicolor; assembly: GCA_963930755.1. Lineage (NCBI taxonomy): Eukaryota > Metazoa > Arthropoda > Insecta > Diptera > Muscidae > Eudasyphora > Eudasyphora cyanicolor. The sequence goes on along the minus strand of OZ005736.1, from coordinate 274,553,777 downwards.
GTAAGGAAAGGCTAAAGTCGGGCGGTGCCGACTATATAATACCCTACACCACTCTCGTAATATTGAATAACTCTGATAAATAAATTTTGTAATTCATGTATAAATTGTTTACATAAATTTACTTTTGGGACATTTTATACTTAAATAATACCCTGTACCACAGTGTGGTGTAGGGTATAAAAACGATTGGATGTAGCCAAATCGGATGAAACATATATATGGGAGCTATAGCTAAATCTTAACCGATTTTCTTCAAATTCGGCAATGTTGGTTCATGGATCAAGAAACTCTACCATTCTAAATTTCAAAACGATTGGATGTAAGATACAGCTTCTACAGGACTAAAGGGCCAAATCGGACGAAACATGTATATGGGAGCTATAGCTAAATCTTAACCGATTTTCTTCAAATTCGGCAATGTTGGTTCATGGATCAAGAAACTCTACCATTCTAAATTTCAAAACGATTGGATGTAAAATACAGCTTTTATAGGACTAAATGGCCAAATCGGACGAAACATATATATGGGAGCTATAGCTATATCGTAACCGATTTTCTTCAAATTCGGTAGTGTTGGTTCATGGATCAAGAAACTCTACCATTCTAAATTTCAAAATGATTGGATGTAAAATACAGCTTCTACAGGACTAAAGAGCAAAATCGGACGAAACATATATATTGGAGCTATAGCTAAATCCTAACCGATTTTCTTCAAATTCGGCAATGTTGGTTCATGGTTCAAGAAACTCTGCCATTCTAAATTTCAAAACGATCGGATGTAAAATACAGCTTCTATAGGACTAAAGGGCCAAATCGGACGAAACATGTATATGGGAGCTATAGCTAAATCTTAACCGACTTTCTTCAAATTCGGTAGTGTTGGTTCGTGGATCAATAAACTCTACCATTCTAAATTTTAAAACGATTGGATGTAAAATACAGCTTCTATATGACTAAAGGGCCAAATCGGACGAAAGATATATATGGGAGCTATATCTAAATCTGAACCGATTTCAACCAAATTGAATAGCGATCTTAACAGCTGCGAAATACTCTAAACTGCAAAATTTCAGAACGATCGGAGTGAAATTGCGACCTGTAGTCGACGAACAACTTTACATGGACAGACGGACGGACGGACGGACATGCTTAAATCGACTCAGCTAGTGATTCTGAGTCGATCGGTATACTTTAAGGTGGGTCTAGCTGTGTTATTTTCAGGTGTTACAAACATCTGCCGTGAAACAAACTTATAATAACCTGTACCACAGTGTGGTGTAGGGTATAAAAATGAAGCGAATATACAATTAAATGGATACACTTATTTACTTACACTCCATTTGTTTGGGACAATGGATCTGATGCATCTCGCAAACTTCTGCGGTGTAATTTTGTTTCAGAATGTATATTTCTCTCTTCTTCCATCAATGCAGCAACTGCAGCAATTGAAATTCCAGGCATTATTTTCTTTTGTTTATTTGACGTTTCATTTATTTTCAGTACCGCCAATCAGAATCTGGAGTCGAAACGATATTGTTGACGGCGGTAGCTGTTTCTGATTTCTATTCTGCCATATTTTTGATAGTGTTTTTCGGTTTTCATTTTCTTTCGATTTCATGAAAATGTACAAGAGCTGTAGAAGCAAAACTAAAACGATACGATTTTGAAAAACGAAAACGAACCAATTTCGTACAAAACCTGTGACATGCCTGATAAATAACTTACTTGGAAATGCTGAATAAGCCCTCGTCAGTACATTTATATAGACTGCATTCATTGTCCAGCCGGTTGATGGCTTTTCAAACTTTGATAGTCTTTCCAACAAAATACAGGTCCTTTCGGCAAAAAAAAGAAAAAATTATCAAAACATTAAATTGCTAATTTCACTTCACTGTTAACTAGATCATTCATTGTCGGACCTATTCAATTATGTATATGACCAGATGGTCATCTAACCTTCTACATGTGACCAGATGGGTCATCTAACCTTCTTTAATGATCAGAAGGGTCATCTAACTATCTGTATATGACCAGAAGGATCAAATTCAATCAATTACCACATAGCTCATGTTATATATAGTGGGTAACCAAATGGGTCATCTAATGTATAGTAAATGGCCAGATTCGACATCTAATCTATAATGGATGACCAGGTGGTCAATATAATCTGTAGATTATATTGACCAATATAATCCATCTGGTCATTACCAGCAGCTGATGACCAGATGGATTATCTAACCTTCTGTATGTGATCGGATGGGTCATCTAACCTTCTGTATATGTTCGGATGGCTCATCTAACCTCCTGTATATGGCCATATGGTTGATCAAACCTGTCTTACCTTCTAACCTGCCTTATCAGGTCATATAAAGAAGGTGATCAGAGGGGTCATCTTATCTATAATAGATAACTAGATTGGCCATTTAACCTTTACTCGTATATGACCATACGGCTTATCAAACTTTCTGTATAACACCATATGGGTCATCTAACTTTCTGTATATTACCAGATGGGTCATGTAATCATCAGAATAAAGGGTGTCCCAAGAAGAGCGCAATTTTTTAATTTTAAATAAAACACAGATATTTAAGAAAAAATCGTGAAACTTTATTATATCGTAAAGTAGACAGAATGAGGTTATGTATGGAACAATATATCGTGCAGATGGCCGCCGCGGCTTTGCTGGCATGCACGCGATCTTTTAATGAAATTTTCAATGACCGTTTTGCATGAATGCTGCGGTATTTCATTAATGCAGCGTCCAATTTCGTCTTTTAAGGCTTGAGTCGTCGTCGGCTTATTCGCGTAAACCATCGACTTCAAAAAACCCCAAAGAAAAAAATCTAATGGTGTTAAATCGCACGATCTAGGCGGCCAATTCTGATCTCCAAAACGCGAAATAACACGACCGGGAAATGACTGATGCAGCAATTGAATTGTTTCTCTGGCTGTATGACATGTGGCGCCGTCTTGTTGGAACCACATGCCCTCCACATTCATTTCTTCAATTCTAGGCAAGAAAAAACTGGTTATCATTTCACGATACCGAACACCATTGACTGTTTGCGCTTGACCTGCCTCATTTTCATAAAAAAAAGGTCCAATGATTCCTCCAGCCCAAAAACCGGTCGATCGACCTGGTCGATGGCGCGTTGTTGTCTTTACATCACTAACAGACCCAGTTTCGGCAAATTTATCCATTAATCTCTTTACAGTTGACTCTTTTGGAGCATTATTGTGACCCCAAATTGATCGCAATTTGCGAACTGTAGCCGCAAAACTTTCACCATTTTGATAAAACAATTTCACAATGAGAATGCGTTGTTCATTCGTGTAGCGCTCCATTTTTACTAACCTCGTACCTTCTACTAACAAACAATAACAATTATTCAAATGTCAAACAATGACACTTCGAATGTTGCGAGATTTAAAAATTGCGTTCTTCTTGGGACACCCTTTATAACCAGATGTATCATCTAACCTTCTTTATATGACCATATGAGTCATCTAACCTTCTGTTTATGAGCAGATGGGACATCTAACCATCAGATGGTTCATCTAACCTGCAGTAGTTGAGCACATAGGTCATTTAATCTCTTGTAGAAGCCCAGAAGGACTCTTTCACATTATTTCAGGGTGCGTTAGTAAGTTGCACAGTCGATGCAAATCATACTCCATCTACTGCCGATTGATATTGTGGCTAGAGAATTTGAAACCACAGTGGCATTAAGATCAAACTGTCTAACAATGTGGAGGTAAAAGAACTACGGTCAATTTGTAATTTTGAAAATCCTGTTCACTCCCGAAAAGCAATCATATTTTTTGGAAAAACAGAACGTTTTGAAGGTTAGCTAAGTTTGAAAAAAATCGATACCAATCATTGTGTTATCGTTACCTACGATACCAATAATTGTGTTGTGATGTGTTACCTGCGCTTCTGTACGGCGCAGTAACGATACTTTCCAATAGAGTTTTGGAAGTGTATCCAGACGAATACGATTTCGATAGTAAACTATCGGTATCAAGTCCCAAACTAAATTGTCTCAAAGTATACAGTTTTATAACATTAAAATTTTTATTTCCAATTACAAAATGAACACATTAAAGAGTCGGCTCAGTAGTCAAATTTTGTGGTACCATATGGTGTATCACATAGTGCCATCACAATCTAAACGAACACAGCAGTCCGGGTATGGTTTTGAATAGTCGAAGCCGACATATCTGCAATCAGTAGCAATCAAATTTAATGGACGGCAGCTGGAAAATTAAAAAAAAAAACAATATTACGATTTGTTTCTGTAATTATAGAAAAAATACATATTTGAGAAACGAAAACGTATCTAGAGCCTTCTAAACTAAGTCAAGACAAGATATGTAGAAGTAATAGCGTCTTAGAAGGATAAACCAAACTGCAGTAGATATGTACAGAAGTTCTTATGAACCCCCATTAGAGACTCTCTCTCAAATTTGGCCAAACTAATGTGTCTCTAATTAAAATAACCATTCAATAATTTAAAGATCTTTCTCTGAATAATTTAAAGATCTTTCTGAAACAGTTAACACAATTTCTTATAGGGTCTTCTATGACAGCCTCAGCATTGAGCGAATTAATGTGGCTCCTTTTCTGGCCCTTTTACGACTATATGAACTTTATACCAATTAATATGTATGTCTTTAATTAAGATAACCATTCAGTACTTAAATACCTTTCTCTCGTCATAATGGAGGGACCAGACTCTGCAAAGTTTGCAGATCTAATGAATAGAACAGTAAACACAATTTTTTGTCGAGCCATTTATAGCGCGATCAACTCTGAATGAATTACTTTGATTCTAATTAAGACAACCATTCATCATTTTAAATATTCTCCTCCAATGATAACGATAAGGCCAAGAATAGTCTGCAGATCTGCTGGTACAGTTAGAACAAGTTACTAATGGATCACCTATCTTGTGTCTCTAATTAAGATATCGATTCAATGTTTAAGATAACCATTCAATGTTTAAGATAACCCTTCAGTATTATACATAAAGATCTTTCTCTACTCATTATGGTCTGGTCAGGGAATATCTGCAGATCTGCTGGTGCAGTAAACACAGAATAACGGAATGTGTATTTAATTAAGACATCCATTCAATATTTTAAAGATTTTCCTCTATTAATAATGATATAGTCAAGAATTGTCTAATGATCTAGTGGTTCATTTAACAAACGTTTTCGACGGGCCAACTATCAACATTGACCGAATTAATGTGTCTCTAATTAAGATAACCATTCAGTATTTTAAGGATTTTCCTCTTCTTGTAATGCAGGAAAAGTCTGCAGATCTCCTGGTACACATAGTTAAATCTACAATCCACCATCACTTTCTTTTAAATACTCACACTTGGGAAACTTCCATTTTTTCGCCATTGCACTCGAGTATTTTACAGTCGTCGGCCGGTTGATAAGTTTCACCTTTTTTAAAATGTTTTCCATCCATGGTACAAGTTTCATCGGCTATTTGAAAAGTATTCTCAAATAAAATAACACTTTTTCGGACAAAATCATTATCTCTTACCCCAAACGGAAAGCATAAAAGTTATCAGCAAAATGGCAAAAGCAAAGAATCTCATACTTGACACTTTAATAGACTTATGTTGTCTCTAGCGCTAGTTTTGAAAAACAACTGTATGAAACTGCCAACAATTTTTGATTATTTATAGAAAAACGGAATCAAAAATAATCATATTTTTGAATCTGGCAATCAAATTAGGCACAAAGAGTACGATTTGAAAGAAAATGGTACATACTCGTACATACGAAACAAAAATGGATTAGTTTCAGCTCAAAAAAATTCCGAAAATATAAAATATTATTTCTTTCAAAAAGATATTTGTAGATCGATTATTTGATAATAATTATAATAATTTTATATTCATATATGTATGTGCTCGTACATACACTGCTTTCTATTATTTTATAAGCTGTAAACATTCATAAAAACGTGCAAAAACTACATCATTTGCCATCTCTGTTATTTCTAAACTAGAGAAAGCACCAATGAATGAATAATTAATTAATACAATTATACCAAAAACGTCATTTAGTTTATGCGAAATTTTTATTGTAATTTTTTCGTGCATGGTTTTTTGATAATTCTTAAGCGAACATCTAAAACCGGTAAATGGATAATCTAATTTAATTAACTTTTGAATTCGAAATTGTATTAAACATTATCAAGTGATAAATCAATTTTCATGTTATTTAATTTTTTATACCCTACACCACTCTGTGGTACAGGGTATTATAAATTTGTTTCACGGCAGATGTTTGTAACACCTGAAAATAACACAGTTAGACCCACCTTAAAGTATACCGATCGACTCAGAATCACTAGCTGAGTCGATTTAACGATGTCTGTCCGTCAGTCCGTCGGTTCGTCTGTCCATGTAAAGTTGTTCGTCGACTACAGGTCGCAATTTCAATCCTATCGTTCTGAAATTTTGCAGCTTAGAGTATTTCGCGGCTGTTAAGATCGCTATTGAATTTGGTTGAAATCGGTTCAGATTTAGATATAGCTCCCATATATATCTTTCGTCCGATTTGGCCCTTTAGTCCTATAGAAGCTGTATTTTACATCCAATCGTTTTGAAATTTAGAACGGTAGAGTTTCTTGATCCATGAACCAACATTGCCGAATTTGAAGAAAATTGGTTAAGATTTAGCTATAGCTCCCATATATATGTTTCGTCCGATTTGGCCCTTTAGTCCTATAGAAGCTGTATTTTACATCCGATCGTTTTGAAATTTAGAACGGTAGAGTTCCTTGATCCATAAACCAACATTGCCGAATTTGAAGAAAATCGGTTAAGATTTAGCTATAGCTCCCATATATATGTTTCGTCAGATTTTGCTCTTTAGTCCTGTAGAAGCTGTATTTTACATCCAATCATTTTGAAATTTAGAATGGTAGAGTTTCTTGACCCATGAACCAACCCTACCGAATTTGAAGAAAATCGGTTAAGATTTAGCTATAGCTCCCATATATATGTTTCGTCCGATTTGGCCCCTTAGTTCTATAGAAGCTGTATTTTACATCCAATCGTTTTGAAATTTAGAATGGTAGAGTTTATTGATCCATGAACCAACACTACCAAATTTGAAGAAAATCGGTTAAGATTTAGCTATAGCTCCCATATACATGTTTCGTCCGATTTGGCCCTTTAGTCCTGTAGAAGCTGTATTTTACATCCAATCATTTTGAAATTTAGAATGGTAGAGTTTCTTGATCCATGAACAAACACTGCCGAATTTGAAGAAAATCGGTTAAGATTTAGGTATAGCTCCCATATATATGTTTCGTCCGATTTGGCCCTTTAGTTCTATAGAAGCTATATTTTACATCCAATCGTTTTGAAATTTAGAATGGTAGAGTTTCTTGATTCATGAAACAACATTGCCGAATTTGAAGAAAATCGGTAAAGATTTAGCTATAGCTCCCATATATATGT